>JARQOD010000001.1:583100068-583238507 GCA_033576555.1 Oophaga sylvatica | reverse complement strand
CCTTGTGTCATGTATTATATATTATAAATTGATTTTTTATGAATTTTTGGTAAAAATAAAATTTATACATTTTTTAACATTGCTCCTTGGTCCATACTTTCTTGGGTATCTGTTTAAATTATATGGATGAGTATTTTCTACTGAGCCTTTTTTTGGGGGTCTATAATAGTGTAGCATAGACAATTATTAAAGAATAATGTAGGTTTGGGTGTTTTTTGTGTACCAGATTTTGTTTATGTGCCATCTCTTATATGGTTTCCTTAATACTGTATACATTTGCCATGATGCAATTTCTTTAGAAGGGGGAGGACAAAAGAATACTATTGATCTTCTCCTATCCAATGAGAGCACGAATAGATCAGTGACGGAGACCTGCTGATGTATACTACAGTGTTTCATTGTATCTTATGTGATTCAGCTTCAGTGTGTCTCCTTTGCCTCCTGCCTGTGATAAGTTTCTTGTGGTCAGATGTTAGCAGTGTGAAGTGGCAACTCATAGAGATACATTGGAGATTTGGCACATAGGACTCACAGATATAGACAAACAGTGTGAAATTCACTGGAGGTTTCAAACTCTGTTAAAACTTAAAATGTATAGACTCACCAACCATACCACTTCTCTATAAAAAGAAGAGGGGAATACAATTGACTGTCTACAGCAGGGGTGGGGAACCTCAGGCCCCAGGGCCATTTACGGCCCTCGATGACCTTTTATCCGGCCCCCGGGCAGATTCTCAGGGACTGCTGTGCTTTGGCAGGGAGCTGTATTTTGATTGCCACCAGCTCATTAATTTCTTCTTGCTCTGGAAGTACACATGTAGTGTTCACTACTGAACACTGAAGGGCATGCAATGAAAGATTACATCCTCACACCGTGCCAGAGTCAGGATGTACTTTGTGGGTGGAGTTTGTACAGCCCCCGAAGGATGGTATAAATATCCAAATGGCCCTTGGCAGAAAAAATATTCCCCACCCCTGGTCTACAGCATAATATTAGACTGGTGCTCATAAAGGAGATCATATGACACAGTTACCCGTAATGAAAGGAAGATCATATGACAGTTACCCCTAATGAAAGGATTCCGAATGTATACCGTATGTAGAAATGAACTGGGAAATTTACACAAATAGAATATTGTTGGTCAGTTGATTTGTGGCCTACCTTGTTTTGGTGGAATGCAAGTTGCCAGAGATCTCACAGAGCGGAGATGTGAATTTTGTAGTGCCAATTAATGGTTCTAATAATTCTTACTAGTGGAAACAATGGCTTGTTGTCTACCATCTCCTTAACCTTTTTTATTACCATATCAAGTTGGGCTGAAAACCTCAATATTTTCCATTGCTGTTCAATAAAGGGCAAAATAAAGTAATGGCATTGGAATTGTGAGTCTTTTTATAGTTACCAAATGTTCATGTGCAGTGAAAACAAAAGAAAAAAAATCTGTTGCAAAGTAGAGCATTACGGCAATTGAAACATAAGTAAGCAAAGCAAAGTGTGTATAAACAAAAGGCTCAGTGTTTAGAAGAGAGAAGAAGGAAGAATGGAAAAACAGTGCATTTCTCTACTCTTTGGAAATCTCTATGCATTTGTAATAACAAAATTACCATAATTTGCTCGTTAACGCAGCTAGATCAGTCAAGCATTGTTCTAAACATGCAGAGGCCCTTCCTTGCTCCAGATCTGCCAGAGAGCTAAGCATGGTGAAAATTAGCATGCAAATGGTCCTAATTCAGCAGCCGAGCTGTCAGACCCACACTCTCTGCCATGTTTTCTTCGAGATTCTGACAGAAGTGGCCCAGAAAACCCACCCTTCAGGATTCTCAAGGAAAGAAGCCACAGGGGACACTTTATGAGTGACAGCTCAGCTTGTATCAGTCAACTATATGAGAGCATTGTTATCTCTACAAGGGGTTATTGTGCACTGTGCACAGTTAAATAAATGGATGCACTAGTTTTGCAGCACTGTCCCCAAGGGATTGGCAGGTTTTAGTTATTGTGCTTACAGTATCATTGTCTGCAGCTAATGTGATGAATTCATTATGATATATATATAATAGCAGATATATTTCTTTCATGTAATCATTTTTAATTTTTGAATAGAAGGATAATTAACAAATTGCATTTTATGACCATTACTATGCCTCTCCCCAGCTGTACCAGTCTGCCACTGTTGGTTCATTGTAGTGTACATACAGTATGTGTGTGATATGTATGCAGTGTCGGACTGGATTGACAAAGACCCACCAATAACATTGGCTCTTGAGGCCCACTGTTGTGAATAGGCTGGAGATGAGTTCTGAGCAGAAGCTCCCTCTGGTGGTTACAAACGGTACTGGACTGTCCAGTGAAGATTGTGAGGATTGGGAATCAGGTGTTACTGATGGTCTTATATAAGGGAGTCGCCTTCCCATCAGGGTTGCCAGTGATCAATTGTTCTGGTCTCAATCCTTGATTCCTGTTTCCTTGGTAGCCTGCTGTGTCGTGTCTGAATCTCCTGCTTACAGATAAGACATTTTCTTCTTTTTGTTTTTGTGCTTGATTTTTGCATTTTGTCCTGCACTTCTGTGGGGGCCTTCAGGGTCCCCTCTGGGGGCTTTTGCCTCTCAGTTCAGTTCAGCCACTGATGTTTGTACATTTGCTTTTTCCAGTTTTTTCAGTGGCTGCTGTTTTGTTTTTGGTTACACCAGAGAACTAATTTAGGTGGTAGAGGTCGTGTGATCTCAGGTGTTTTTGAAATTAGTAGAGTTGGTGCTTTTCAGGGTTTTTTGAGATTGCAGTAAGTGCCCTTCCTATCCTTTTCTATTTAGTAAGTTTGGGCCCCAACGTTTGCTCATACTATTTTCTGTCTGTGTCAGTATTTCTTCTTGTCTAACCGCCATTACATGTTTGGGGGCTTTCTATGTTTTTGGGGATCTGCTCCGGGGCAGATAGCTTTCCTCTTTCTATCTTTAGGTGTAGTTAGTTTCTCAGGCTGTGACGAGGCGTCTAGGACCAACGTAGGAACGCTCCACGGCTGCCTCTAGTTGTGGTGGTTAGTCAGGGTACTGCAATCTCATAGTTTCCAACTGCTCTGGTGTATTTCCTTTTTTGCCTGCTCTCCTCAGCTACCAAATCATAACAGTATCACCGGCCTAAAACTAAAAATTATATGGTACTCACAGAAGGGAAAAATATTGTGGAAAGAAAAAAGTTGTCAGAGTTGTCAGAGATTTTTTTTTTTCTGTTTGTTGCATTTTTTATTCCCTCTGTATCTCTGGGTGCTGAGGAGGATTTTTTTTTCTCTCTCAATGGAGTTTGCACAGTTGTCTGGCCGTGTGGATCAGCTTGCCACTGAGGTTCGGAGTATTGCTACCTATCTTGCTGGGTTGCCTGTTGTGGAACCTAGGATTCCCATGCCAGATTTGTTTTTAGGGGATCGAGCTAAGTTTCTGAATTTCAAAAATAACTGTAAATTGTTTTTTGCCTTAAAATCTAAGTCCTCAGGGAACGCAGCGCAGCAGGTTCAAATTGTCATCTCTCTCCTGCGCGGCGACCCTCAGGATTGGGCTTTTTCCCTGACACCTGGGGATCCTGTTTTAAGTGATGTTGATGCGTTTTTTCAGGCTTTGGGGTTATTGTACAATGAGCCTAATGTCACTGATCAAGCTGAAAAAACTTTGTTGGCATTAAGTCAGGGGCTTGAGGACGCTGAGTTATACTGTCAGAGATTCCGTAGGTGGGCAGTCCTGACCAAATGGAATGACGACGCTTTGGCAGCTCTTTTTCGGAAGGGACTGTCAGATAATGTAAAGGATGTTATGGTGGGATTCCCTGTTCCCTCTGGTCTCAATGATTCTATGTCATTAGCGATTCAAATTGACAGACGTTTGCGTGAGCGGAAAGGTATGCGTGGAATAATGTTGCCTTGTGAGCCTGCTTCTGAATCCATGCAGTGTGATAGAGTGGTTTCTGGGACACAGCATCATGAATTTCGAAAGCGCAATGGGTTATGTTTCTACTGTGGTGATGCCTCTCATGCTATTTCTGTCTGCCCTAAACGGGGAAGACGTTTTGCACGCTCAGTTGTCTTGGGTAGTGTTCAGACTAAGTTTTTATTAACTGTTACCTTGATATGCACTCTGTCCTCATTTTCTGCTCAGGCTTTTGTTGATTCTGGAGCAGCTATTAACCTGATGGATTTTGATTTTGCTAAACGTTGTGGGTTTCCCTTGATACCCCTACGGAAGTCTATTCCCCTACTGGCGATCGATTCTACCCCTTTGGCTGAGAATAAACCTCAGTTCTCTACTCAGGTGATAATGAGGGTAGAACCTGATCATCAGGAGAGTTGCAAATTTTTGGTTCTGTATAATCTGCATGACATTATCGTACTGGGTTTCCCTTGGTTACAGTCTCATAATCCTGTTTTGGATTGGAAATCTGTGTCTGTTACCAGTTGGGGCTGCCAATGTGTTAATACCAACACTCCTGTTATTCTGCCTCCCTCCAGGCTCAGGATGTTCCTGACTTTTTGATTGATTTTTCTGATGTGTTTAGCGAAAGTAAATCTGCATCCTTGCCCCCCATAGGAGCTATGACTGCGCTATTGAATTAGTGCCTGGTAGTAAATTCCCTAAAGGTCGCCTTTTTAACTTGTCTGTACCTGAACATAATGCTATGCGGTCTTATATCAAGGAGTCATTGGAGAAGGGTCATATCAGACCATCCTCTTCACCCTTAGGTGCCGGTTTTTTCTTTGTGGCCAAAAAGGATGGTTCATTAAGGCCGTGTATTGATTATCGTCTCTTGAACAATATTACTGTGAAATATCAATATCCTTTACCCTTGATCTCTGATCTGTTTTCCATGGTGAAAAACGCTACTTGGTTTACCAAGCTTGACCTCAGGGGGGCATATAACCTTATTCGCATTAAGCACGGGGATGAATGGAAGATGGCATTTAATACCCCTGAAGGGCATTTTGAGTACCTTGTGATGCCCTTTGGGCTCACTAATGCTCCTTCTGTCCTCCAGTCCTTCATGAATGACATTTTCAGGGATTTTGTGGATAAATTTCTGATTGTTTATTTGGATCATATCTTGATTTTTTCCAATGACTGGGACTCTCATGTAAAACATGTTCGGACTGTGTTCCAGATTTTGAGAGAGAATGCTCTGTATGTGAAGGGATCAAAGTGTCTTTTTGGCGTTCAGAGGATCTCATTTCTGGGATTCATTTTGTCCCCATCTGTTATTGAAATGGACCCGGTCAAAGTTCAGGCCATCTGTGATTGGGTCCAACCTACTTCATTAAAGGCTCTTCAAAGATTCTTGGGTTTTGCCAATTTTTATCGTAAATTTATTGGTAATTTCTCTGTTATTGTTAAACCATTAACTGATTTGACCAAGAAGGGTTCTGATGTGGTGAATTGGCCTCCTGAGGCAGTCTCTGCATTTCAGGAACTTAAGCAGAGATTCACTTCTGCTCCTGTTCTTCGGCAGCCTGATGTTTCTCTACCATTTCAGGTGGAGGTTGATGCCTCTGAAATTGGGGCAGGTGGCGTTTTGTCCCAAAGAGATCCAGAGACCTCTAAAAGTAACCCTTGTGCCTTTTTCTCTCGAAAATTTTCTCCCACTGAACGTAATTATGACGTGGGTAATCGGGAGTTATTAGCCATGAAGTGGGCTTTTGAAGAGTGGAGACATTGGCTGGAGGGAGCCAAACATCAGGTGGTGGTCCTTACGGACCATAAGAATCTAGTTTATCTGGAATCTGCCAAGCGACTTAATCCTAGACAGGCCAGGTGGGCCTTGTTTTTCACACGTTTTAATTTTGTGGTCTCATTTCTTCCTGGCACTAAAAATGTTAAGGCGGATGCCCTCTCGAGGAGTTTCCTGGCGGACTCTCCTGAGTTATCTGATCCTTCTGTTATTTTGAAAGAGGGTGTAGTTCTTTCCGCCATCTCGCCCAATTTGAGACTGGCTCTGGAGGGGTGTCAGGAGGATAAGCCCGAGCGCTGCCCTGTTGGGAAATTGTTTGTCCCGGACCAGTGGAAAAAGAGTGTAATGTCTGAGATTCATTGTTCCGCGTTCGCCGGTCATCCCGGAATTTTTGGTACCAGAGACTTGGTTAGTCGGTCCTTTTGGTGGTCTACCTTGTCTCGTGATGTCAGGGAGTTTGTGCAGTCCTGCGGGACTTGCTCTCGCTCCAAGCCTTGCTCTCGTTCTAGTTGTTTGTTGATGCCATTACCTGTGCCCAAGAGACCATGGACCCATATCTCTATGGATTTCATTTCCGACCTCCCTGTTTCTCAGAGAATGACCGTCATCTGGGTGATTTGCGATAGGTTTTCCAAGATGATACATCTTGTGCCATTACCTAAGTTGCCTTCCTCCTCTGAATTGGTGCCTTTGTTCCTTCAGCACGTGGTTCGTTTACACGGCATTCCTGAGAACATTGTGTCTGACAGAGGAGTCCAGTTTGTTTCCAGATTTTGGAGGACCTTTTGTTCTAAAATTGGTGTTCAATTGTCTTTCTCCTCGGCGTTTCATCCTCAGACCAATGGTCAAACTGAGAGAACAAACCAGATGTATCTATCTATGATACGCACGGATGAGTCTCCTAGCATGGATGTCCGAAGCAAACACCCAAGAATTGTCTTCCTGACCATAACCTCTCCATTTAACCAAATACTGGAGTTTCCGTCTAGAAAAACGAGAATTCAATATTTTCTCAACCACATACTCCAGATTGCCCTCAACCAAAACAGGGTCAGGAGGCACAGTAGTAGGAACCACTGGCTCAACAAACCTCTTCAACAAGGACTTGTGGAACACGTTATGGATCTTAAATGTCCCTGGAAGAAGCAAACGAAATGAAACAGGATTAAGAATCTCCATGATCTTATAAGGTCCAATGAACCTAGGCTTAAACTTAGGAGATGCCACTCTCATAGGAATATTTCTTGAGGACAACCAGACCAAGTCCCCCACTTTAAACCGAGGACCATCAGTCCTATGCCGGTTAGTAAACCGCTGGGCCCTCTCCTGAGAGAGGGACAACCTCTCCACTACCTGGTCCCAAATCTGTTGCATACGCTCCACAACAGAGTCAACACCTGGACAGACAGAAGCCTCCGTCTGTCCTGAAGAAAATCGAGGGTGAAACCCAGAATTACAGAAAAATGGAGACATCAAAGTGGCAGAGCTAGCCCTATTATTAAGAGCAAACTCAGCCAAAGGCAAAAAAGAGACCCAGTCATCCTGATCAGCAGACACAAAGCATCTTAGATAAGTCTGCACGGTCTCCATTCTGACAGTCCTAGAAAATTTATTTTTCCATGGACTCATTGACTTGCATTGCCAATTTTGCTCCGAAACTCAGATCAAAATTGGCCATGTCTCAGCAATTTTCCACAGACCTTTCAAACTGAAAAATCACGGTGTTAGGGTCTGCGGAACGCACCAAATATATGAGGTAGAGAGGTGCGTTCGCAGCCCGGGTCCACCGTGCAGGCGGAACCTGCTGCTAGTAAAATGGCGAAAGTAGCGAACTCTGTTATCCCGCAGAGTCGCTAAAATAAACGCCGTAGCGCGTTGTGGCAGTAAGTGCGAACTCTGTTAATACCCAGAGCCGCTAACGGAAATGCCACAGCGCTATATGGCGATAGGTGCGAACTCACTTAGCTTCAGTGAGACGCAAAGTAAAACGCTAGGGCGCTGTCTAGCGTCGAAAGCAAACCCTGTTACGTCACAGGGCCGCTGAGGAAAAGTGCTGTGTCCTGTCAGGCTCTCAGGTACACAGTTAAGTGCTAAGCGTACATAACGCGTGATCATGCGCTAATGTCCTCGCTGGAGTCACTCGCAATCTATGGCGTCTGAACGCCAGACCCTGAATACGGCAATCAAAACTCCTCACCGGTTACGCCGGTAATCTAGGGCATCTAGGACACCGACCCTGGCCAGCTACCATACCAAACTCCTCACCGATTAAGTCGGTATTCTAGTGGCTTATTTCAGCCGGGTCCCTAACCACACATACGCATGATCACACTGGCGCATAGCATACAATGGTTGATATTAGCGCATGGCGGCCCAGCCATGCTACCCTTTTATAGCAACAGCTACAGGACCTTCCAGGAACAAGGACCAATGAGAAGCTGTTACAAACACACGTAGCTACATGACCTTCCTGGCGGACCAATAGGAGCCGCTGCAGCACCTGAACATGTGACCCCTGATCTCCAATGAGAGATCTCACTCTGGGCATGCTCAGATGGGAAAACGCAGGACTTTGTCTCAAAGACGGCTGCTCCAGCACTGGCTATAATAGCAGATCCAGGAAAGGCAGCAGCAAGTCACTGCACAGTAGAGGAGTGGGCAAGACGCCTGGACCGACGTCTCTGCTGAGCAGGCTCCACTGCGGCCGAAGATGAATGGGAGACCGCAGCAGGACGGGTTCGAGACTCCCCTTGTGCAGCAGCGGGAACTCGAACCCTAACATTACCCCCCCTCCTAGGGCCCCCCCTTCTCTGGGCCTCGCTGCGTTCAAAGGCAGCGATGAGCTGCGGAGCGTGAACATACTCGGCAGGCTCCCAGGACCTATCCTCAGGCCCATAACCCCTCCAATCCACCAAATAAAATTTTTTGCCTCGTACCACCTTGCACCCAACAATGGCATTCACCTCGTAGTCGTCCGAAGACGAACCCGACGTCCCGGCAGATGACTCAGGCAACCGGGAGATGACCACGGGTTTTAGGAGGGATACATGGAAGGTGTCGGAGATACCAAGGCGAGGCGGAAGGGCCAAACGGTAACCACAGGGTTCACCTGCTCGAGAACCTTGAAGGGACCCAAATAGCAGGGTGCCAATTTAGTGGATTCCACCCGTAGCTTGATGTTTCGGGCGGAGAGCCACACTAGGTCGCCAGGAGAAAATGTCGGAGCGGGACGCCGATGAGCATCGGCAGAAGACCTCATCCTTTCCTTGGAAGCCTGAATGGCATCCTGGGTGCGGTCCCATATGTCCCATGCTTCCACAGCCCAGTCTGCCACCCTGGAGTCAGCGGAAGCAACGGGCATGGGCACCGGTACCCGCGGATGCTGGCCGTAATTTAAGAGGAATGGGGTCTGTCCGGTGGAGTCAGCCACAGCATTGTTTAGCTCAAACTCCGCCCACGGAAGCAGAGATGCCCAGTCATCCTGCCTGGCAGAGACAAAATGTCGCAAGTAGGTGACCAAGGTCTGGTTGGCCCTCTCTACCAACCCATTCGTCTCGGGATGATATGCAGAGGAGAGGTTCAATTCAATGCAGAGTAGATGACACAACTCTCTCCAGAACCGAGACACAAATTGGGGACCTCGATCGCTGACAATCTTGTCTGGCATATCGTGTAGACGGAAGATGTGTCTAATAAATAATGCTGCCAAGGCCCGTGCGGAAGGTAACCGTGGTAGCGGCACTAAGTGCACCATTTTGGAGAAGTGGTCGGTGATCACCCAAATGATAGTGCAACCCCGAGACTTGGGTAAGCCCACCACAAAGTCCATCCCGACCATCTCCCAGGGCCTGTCTGCCACCGGCAAAGGAAAAAGTAACCCAGCTGGCCGTTGTCGAGGGGACTTGTTCCTGGCGCAGGAGACACATGCCTGAACATACTCCCTGACGTCACGGACCATATGTGGCCACCAGTATGTCCTCGCCAATAGCTCAGTTGTCCTCTTTGCCCCAAAGTGTCCACCCACCCTGGACGAGTGTGCCCAAGAGAGTACCTCCGGTCGCAAATTAGTGGGCACAAAAGTCTTGCCCGGAGGCACAGACTCTAGCGAAACCGGGGCTACAGTTCTCAGGCTTTCTTCAGGGACAATAAGCCGAGGCTCCTCATCCTCCTCCTCTGATGACACTAAGGTGCGAGAGAGAGCGTCGGCCCGAACATTCTTCTCACCGGAGAGAAAATGGAGGGTGAAATGGAACCGAGAGAAGAATAGGGACCATCTGGCCTGGTGAGAATTTAGCCGCTGAGCCGTTTGCAAATATACCAAGTTCTTGTGGTCGGTGAAGACTTGGAAGGGAAAACGAGCTCCCTCCAGAAGATGTCTCCACTCTGAGAAGGCCAATTTCATAGCCAGCAACTCCCTGTCCCCGATGGAATAATTCCTCTCTGCTGGTGTAAAGGTCTTAGAAAAGAAGAAGCAGGGATGCTTCCGACCTTGAGCATCCTTTTGATATAGGACTGCTCCAGCACCAACAGAAGAGGCGTCCACCTCTAAAACAAACGGTTTATCAACATCAGGGCGATGTAATATGGGAGCACTGGCAAAATGCGACTTGATGGAAGAGAACGCCTTGGAGACCTCCTCAGACCACAACTTGGGATTTGCTCCCTTCTTGGTGAGGGCTACCAAGGGAGCTACCAAAGTCGAGAAATGGGGAATGAACTGGCGATAATAATTAATGAACCCCATAAAGCGCTGCACCGCTTTAAGAGAATGGGGTTCTTGCCAGTCCATTACAGCCTGTAGTTTGGCAGGATCCATAGCCAATCCCTGGGCAGAGATGATATAGCCCAGAAAAGGTAAGGACTCCTGCTCAAACACACATTTCTCCAGCTTGGCATAGAGGGAGTTTGCCCGTAAGAGGTCGAAGACTTTGTTGACATCCCTCCGGTGAGAGTCTATATCTGGTGAAAAGATGAGAATATCATCCAGATAGACTACCACAGAGGTGGAGAGCATATCCCGGAAGATATCATTGACAAAGTCTTGGAAAACAGCGGGAGCATTACAGAGCCCGAAGGGCATCACCAGGTATTCGTAATGCCCATCCCTGGTATTAAAAGCTGTCTTCCACTCGTCCCCCTCACGGATGCGAATTAGGTTATAGGCACCACGTAGATCAAGCTTGGTAAATACTCTTGCTCCTCGGAGCCTATCAAAGAGCTCAGAGATTAGGGGCAACGGGTACTTATTCTTGACGGTGATGGCGTTAAGACCCCTGTAGTCAATGCATGGACGTAATTCTCCGTTCTTCTTTTGCACAAAGAAGAACCCTGCCCCTGCTGGTGACACCGACTTCCTAATGAACCCTCTTGCCAGATTCTCCTGAATGTACTGGGACATGGCCTCCGTCTCAGGGAGCGAGAGGGGGTATACTCTCCCCCGAGGAGGTTCTGCTCCAGGCAAGAGATCAAAGGACAGTCGTAGGGGCGATGAGGTGGAAGAGTCTCCGCCGCCTTCTTGGAGAAAACGTCTGCATATGCCCAATAACACTGAGGAAGAGAAGTGAGATCTACGGGTATCTCTGTGGTGGTGACCTGAACGCACTCCTTGATACACCTGCCTCTACATGAATCACCCCAACCCAGTATCCTCCCAGAGGACCACTCAATATGGGGAGAGTGGTAACGGAGCCAAGGTACTCCCAGCAACACCTCGTCTATTCCCTCGGGCAGGACAAGAAAAGAAATACTCTCCTGATGGGACGGGGACATAGATAAAGTGAGAGAGATCGTCTGGTGGGTGATTTGGGAGGGCAGAGTTGATCCATTCACTACTCGCACAGTCACCGGTTGGGCGAGCATCACCAGAGGTATAGTGTGGCGGAGAGCAAATGCAGAGGACATGAAATTCCCCTCGGCTCTGGAATCCACACAGAGCTCAGCGGAGAGCGTGGATGGACCTATGTAATTGTCCCTTTAAAGGACAACTTGGTGGAAAATGCCGCAGTGTCTAGTGAACCTCCTCCCAAGGTCACTAGACGCGACAGTTTTCCCGACCGCTGTGGACATTTGTTGGCATAGTGTCCTAACTGCTGGCAGATGTTACAGACCACGGGTACTCGAGCGGCCCGGGACTTAGGTCCCGCTCGAGAAACCTCCATGGCCTCATGGGAGTCGGGCGCCTGGCTGGAAGATTCCAGAGGTCTGGCGAAGGCGGGAGCCAGCCGGAACCTCTGCCTACACTGGGACCGCTCCAACCTCCGCTCGTGAAAACGGAGGTCGATGCGGGTAGATATGGCGATAAGCTTCTCCAGTGTGGCGGGAATCTCCCTGGTAGCCAAAGCATCTTTAACATGATCAGCCAGTCCTCGCCAGTAGACTGGAATGAGTACTTTATCCGACCAGTCTAGCTCTGAGGCCAGAGTCCGAAACTGGACGGAAAACAGACTGACCAAAGACGAACCCTGTGCCAATGCCAGCAGTTGTAGCGCCGTATCGTGGGTGACCTGAGGTCCTAAAAAGACCTTTTTTAGAGCCTCCAGAAAACGAGGAGCACTCCGCACCACACGGTCGTCACGCTCCCACAGCGGGGTGGCCCACTCCAACGCTCTGCCTGACAGAAGCGAAATTATAAAGCCCACTTGTGCCCGATCCGTGGGGAAACGTGCAGCCAGAAGCTCGAGTTGTATAGAGCACTGACTCACGAATCCCCGACATTGCTTGCTGTCACCAGCAAACTTGTCTGGAAGCGGGAGGTGGGATATTGTGGGGGCAGAGGTGGCAGTGGACACACTGGCTGCAGCCACGCTAGCAGCCTGAACAGCGACTGAGGTAACATCCACAGCTGAGGTTGTGCACTCAAGAGCCGCCAACCTACCCTCCAGCTGCTGGATGTCCCGTAGTAGACGCTGGTCACCCGCCATTTTACCAGCCAGACCCTGGCGCTAATATTATGTTAGGGTCTGCGGAACGCACCAAATATATGAGGTAGAGAGGTGCGTTCGCAGCCCGGGGTCCACCGTGCAGGCGGAACCTGCTGCTAGTAAAATGGCGAAAGTAGCGAACTCTGTTATCCCGCAGAGTCGCTAAAATAAACGCCGTAGCGCGTTGTGGCAGTAAGTGCGAACTCTGTTAATACCCAGAGCCGCTAACGGAAATGCCACAGCGCTATATGGCGATAGGTGCGAACTCACTTAGCTTCAGTGAGCCGCAAAGTAAAACGCTAGGGCGCTGTCTAGCGTCGAAAGCAAACCCTGTTACGTCACAGGGCCGCTGAGGAAAAGTGCTGTGTCCTTTCAGGCTCTCAGGTACACAGTTAAGTGCTAAGCGTACATAACGCGTGATCATGCGCTAATGTCCTCGCGGGAGTCACCCGCAATCTATGGCGTCTGAACGCCAGACCCTGAATACGGCAATCAAAACTCCTCACCGGTTACGCCGGTAATCTAGGGCATCTAGGACACCGACCCTGGCCAGCTACCATACCAAACTCCTCACCGATTAAGTCGGTATTCTAGTGGCTTATTTCAGCCGGGTCCCTAACCACACATACGCATGATCACACTGGCGCAAAGCATACAATGGTTGATATTAGCGCATGGCGGCCCAGCCATGCTACCCTTTTATAGCAACAGCTACAGGACCTTCCAGGAACAAGGACCAATGAGAAGCTGTTACAAACACACGTAGCTACATGACCTTCCTGGCGGACCAATAGGAGCCGCTGCAGCACCTGAACATGTGACCCCTGATCTCCAATGAGAGATCTCACTCTGGGCATGCTCAGATGGGAAAACGCAGGACTTTGTCTCAAAGACGGCTGCTCCAGCACTGGCTATAATAGCAGATCCAGGAAAGGCAGCAGCAAGTCACTGCACAGTAGAGGAGTGGGCAAGACGCCTGGACCGACGTCTCTGCTGAGCAGGCTCCACTGCGGCCGGAGATGAATGGGAGACCGCAGCGGGACGGGTTCGAGACTCCCCTTGTGCAGCAGCGGGAACTCGAACCCTAACACACGGACATGTCAATTGTCCCCAGTGACTATCACAGGTACAAGTGCTATCTGTAAAAATCACACAAAAATTGGACGTCTGAATGAGCCCTAACACAAGTGTTTGTAAAGGCAGACTACATGATGAAGGGATGGATGTTACATATATATAAAGAACTGAAACGGGCTTCCAGGGTTGCTGAGCGGAGATGGAAAAAATCCCACTCTGCCGAGCTCCTAACTGCATACAAGCAGTCCCTCACCAGCTTCAAGTCCACGCTCACCGCTGCAAAACAAACTTACTTCTCATCTCTCATTTCCTCCCTGTCTCACAACCCTGAACAGCTCTTCAACACTTTTAATTCTCTACTCCGCCCCCCAGAACCTCCTCCTCCTCCTCTCATTTCTGCTGAAGACTTTGCCTCTTTAAGCAGAAGATCGATACGATCAGAGAAAGCTTTGGCCCACAACCCCCATTGCCCCTCTTAGCTGCTCAGCCCTCTTCCCCCAAAACCAACTTCTCCACCATGACAGAAGATCAGCTTTTCACCCTCCTATCAAGATCACACCTCACCACTTGCATGCTTGACCCGCTCCCATCCCACCTCATCCCTAGCCTCGCCACCGTCTTCACCCCTACTCTTACACACCTTTTCAACCTCTCACTTACAAATGGTGTCTTCCCCTCATCCTTCAAACATGCCTCAATCACACCCATTCTCAAAAAGACCTCCCTTGACCCATCCTCTGTGTCTAGCTATTGCCCAATATCTCTTCTTCCATATGCCTCAAAACTACTGGAACAGCATGTCCATCTTGAACTGTCCTCCCACCTCTCCTCCTGCTCCCTCTTTGACCGCTTACAATCAGGCTTCCGACTGCATCACTCAACTGAAACTGCCCTAACTAAATTCACCAACGACCTACTAACCGCCAAGAGCAAGCGACACTACTCTGTCCTCCTTCTCCTGGACCTGTCTTCTGCCTTCGACACTGTGGACCACTCCCTCCTGCTACAGATTCTCTCATCTCTGGGCATCACAGGCTTGGCCCTATCCTGGATCTCATCATATTTAACAAACCGAACATTCAGTGTCTCTCTCTCCCACACTACCTCCTCACCTCGCCCCCTGTCTGTCGGTGTTCCTCAAGGCTCAGTTCTAGGACCCCTACTCTTCTCCATCTACACCCTCAGCCTGGGACAGCTCATAGAATCCCATGGTTTGCAGTATCATCTCTACGCCGATGACATGCAGATCTACCTATCTGGACCTGACCTCACCTCCTTACTGACCAAAATCCCACAATGTCTGTCTGCTATTTCTGCGTTCTTCTCTGCTCGCTTTCTAAAACTGAACATAGACAAAACAAAATTCATCATCTTTCCCCCATCTCACTCTATCCCCCCACCATACCTGTCCATCAACGTCAATGGCTGCTCACTTTCCCCAGACCCGCATGCTTGGTGCCTCGGGGTGATCCTCGACTCTGCCCTCTCTTTCAAGCCACATGTCCAAACCCTTGCCTCCTCCTGCCGTCTCAAACTCAAAAATATTTCCCGGATCCATGCATTCCTCGACCATGAAACTACAAAAACACTAGTGCATGCCCTCATCATCTCCCGCCTCGACTACTGCAACCTCCTACTCTCTGGCCTTCCCTCTAGCACTCCGGCACCACTCCAATCCATCCTGCACTCTGCTGCCCGGCTAATACACCTGTCTCCCCGTTATTCCCCAGCCTCTCCTCTCTGTCAAGCCCTTCATTGGCTTCCTATCGTCCAGAGGCTCCAGTTCAAAACCCTAACCATGACCTACAAAGCCATCCACAATCTGTCTCCTCCATACATCTGTGACATGGTCTCCCGGTACATACCCACACGCAACCTTCGATCCTCTCAAGATCTCCTCCTCTACTCCCCTCTTATCTCTTCTTCCCACAACCGCATACAAAACTTCCCCCGTGCCTCTCCCATACTCTGGAACTCTCTAACCCAACACATCAGACTCGCGCCTACCATGGAAACCTTCAAAAAGAACCTGAAGACCCACCTCTTCCGACAAGCCTACAACCTGCAGTGATCATCAGTCTACTGAACCATCGCACAACCAGCTCTATCCTCTCCTAGTGTATCCTCACCCATCCCTGTAGACTGTGAGCCCTTGCGGGCAGGGTCTCTCTCCTTCTGTACTTGTGTGTGCCTTGTATTGCTCACATTTACTGTACTTGTCTATATTCGCCCCTTTTCACATGTAAAGCGCCATGGAATAAATGGTGCTATAAAAATGTATAATAATAATAATATATATGTATATATATATATATATATATATATATATATATATATATAGAGTACAGACCAAAAGTTTGGACACACCTTCTCATTCAAAGATTTTTCTGTATTTTCATGACTATGAACACTTGTACATTCACACTGAAGGCATCAAAACTATGAATTAACACATGTGGAATCATATACTTAACAAAAAAGTGTGAAACAACTGAAAATATGTATTATATTCTAGGTTCTTCAAAGTAGCCACCTTTTGCTTTGATTACTGCTTTGCACACTCTTGGCATTCTCTTGATGAGCTTTAAAAGGTAGTCACCGGAAATGGTCTTCTAACAGTCTTGAAGGAGTTCCCAGAGATGCTTAGCACTTGTTGGGCCTTTTGCCTTCACGATGCGGTCCAGCTCACCCCAAACCATCTCGATTGGGTTCAGGTCTGGTAACTGTGGAGGCCAGGTCATCAAGTGCTAAGCATCTCTGGGAACTCCTTCAAGACTGTTGGAAGACCATTTCCGGTGACTACCTCTTGAAGCTCATCAAGAGAATGCCAAGAGTGTGCAAAGCAGTCATCAAAGCAAAAGGTGGCTACTTTGCAGAACCTAGAATATAAGACATAATTTCAGTTGTTATACACTTCTTTGTTAAATATATAATTCCACATGTGTTAATTCATAGATTTGATGCCTTCAGTGTGAATGTACAATTTTCATAGTCATGAAAATACAGAAAAATCTTTGAATGAGAAGGTGTGTCCAAACTTTTGGTCTGTACCGTATATATATACAGATATAGTCCATAGCCATAGGGTGACTAATGCATGACATATAATTTACAGGCTTGTGTTCTCTGGACCCATGAATTAATACTCCTCTCTTTTGGTCTTGTACTAGGCATAACACAGTTGTATCAGTTTTGCTCAGAGCATTTTTTGAAGTCTATTTTGGAGCTATGAGCAAAGCCTGCACTAAGTGGTGGCATGGGATGCAATGTCATCACAGCAAATCACATTCATTTCTGATAAAGAATTGTTTCCTATACACCTCTAAAAAGGTGTAATGCAATGTGGAAGCAAAACAAGGAGATGCTTTAGTATTTGTTAATGTCCTATGGAATCCTAGATGAGTCAAGGGAAAATAAAAGGAGGTTACTCCACTACTCTAGTACCCATCAAACCCATTCACGCTGTCTATACTGTTGGTGTAACTTAAGGAAACAGATCATCCCATGTATCCTGATTCCTAGCTTACATGTTACTTACTCATCAATAGGTGTGAGAGTTTAACCCCATTATCCCATCAGACGTACTAATCTGTCCATGTGACCCTGGACCTAATTCCCAAAGCCGGAATAGTACGTCATATGCGATCAGCACAGAGAAGCATCGCACAGGGAGGGGGCTCCCTGCGTGCTTCCCTGAGACCCTCACAACAGCGCGATATATCGCACTGTTCCGAGGGACCCTCCTCCCTGCAGGACCCCGGATCCAAGATGGCCACGGGGTCCTTCCAGGTCCTGCAAGGAGGAGGCTTCCTCAGTGCCTGCTGAGAGCAGGCGCTGAGAAAGCCTACAGCACACAGTCAGACCAGTGATCTGACATTATACAGTGATGTCCCACTCTGGGACAAAGTAAAAAAGTAAAAAAAATAAAAATAACATGTGTAAAAAAAAATTCATAAATAAAGAAAAAAAAATATTCAAAAATATTCCCCAATAAATTCCTTTCTTCATGTAAATAAAAAAAAACAATAAAAGTACACATATTTAGTATCGCCGCGTCCATAACGACCAGCCCTATAAAACTGTCCCAAAAGTGACAAGGCATCTGATCTCAATTCTAGCCAATTCGGCGTTGAAAAAGTCAAATGGTGCTCCTTCCCTTCTGAGCTCTGCCATGCGCCCAAACAGTAGTTTACCCCCACATATGGGGTATCATCATACTCAGGACAAATTGCACAATAACTCTTGGGGTCCAATTTCTTCTGTTACCCTTGGGAAAATAAAAAATTGGGGGTGAAAATATCATTTCTGTGGAAAAAAATATGATTTTTTATTTTTATGGCTCTACGTTATAAACTTGTGTGAAGCACTTGGGGGTTCAAAGTGCTCACCACAGATCTAGATAAGTTCCTTAGGGGGTATAGTTTCTAAAATGGGGTCACTTGTGGGGGATTCCCACTGTTTTGGCACATCAGGGGCTCTCCAAATGCGACATGGCATCCAATTTTGATTCCAGCCAATTTTGGTTTGAAAAAGTCAAATGGCGCTCCTTCCCTTCCGAGCTCTGCCATGCACCCAAACAGTGGTACCCCCCACATATGGGGTATCAAGCGTACTCAGGACAAATTGGACAACAACTTTTATGGTCCAATTTCTCATGTTACCCTTGGAAAATAAAAAATTGGTGACTTAAATATCATTTTTGTGGGAAAAAAATAGGATTTTTTATTTTCATGCCCGGGCATTATAAACTTGTGTGAAGCACTTGGGGGTTCAAAGTGCTCACCACAGATCTAGATAAGTTCCTTAGGGGGTCTAGTTTCCAAAGTGGGGTCACTTGTGGGGGGTTTCCACTGTTTAGGCACATCATGGACTCTGCAAACTGAACATGACACCCATCAAAGTCTGCATTCCAAAATGTCATTACTTCCTTTCCGAGCCCTGAAGTGCACCAAAACAGTATTTCTCCCCCACATATGGGGTATCAGCGTACTCAGGACAAATTGGACAACAACTTTTGGGTCCAATTTCCTTGAGAAAAATAAAAAATTGGGGACTAAAAAATCATTTTTGTGGAATTTTTTTTTTCACACCCAGGCATTATAAACTTTAGTGAAATACTTGGGGTTCAAAGTGCTCACCACACATCTAGATAAGTTCCTTAAGGGGTCTAGTTTCCAAAATGGTGTCATTTGTGGGGGGTTCCCACTATTTAGGCGCATCAAGGGCTCTCCAAACGCGACATGGCATCCAATCTCAATTCTCGCCAATTTTGGTTTGAAAAAGTCAAACTGCGCTCCTTCCCTTCCGAGCCCGGCCGTGCGCCCAGACAATGGTTTTCCCCCACATATGTTTATGTTCCTTTTTTCCTTCCAAGTTGCTTCAGCTCCTGTGAAGCACCTGAAGGGTTAATAAGCTTCTTGAATGTGGTTTTGAGTACCTTGAGGGGTGCAGTTTTTAGAACGGTGTAACTTTTGGGTATTTTTCTGCCATATAGACCCCTCAAAGTGACTTCAAATGTGAGGTGGTCCCTAAAAAAATGGTTTTGTACAATTTGTTGTAAAAATGTGAAACCCTTACAACTTCATAACAAAAGAATATTTGGTTTCAAAATTGTGCTGATGTAAAGTAGACATGTGGGAAATGTTATTTATTAACTATTTTGTGTGACATATTTCTCTGTTTTAAGGGAATAAAAATTAAAAGTTTGAAAATTTCAAAATTTCAAAATTTTTGCCATATTTCCATTTTTTTCATAAATAACCGCAAGTTATATCGAAGAAATTTCACCACTATCATGAAGTACAATATGTCACGAGATAACGTTCTCAGAATCGCGAAGATCCGTTGAAGTGCTCCAGAGTTATAACCTCATAAAGAGACAGTGGTCAGAATTGTAAAAATTGGCCCGGTCATTAACGTGCAAACAACCCTCGGGGGTAAAGGGGTTAAGCACTAAATTTAGCAAAAGAAACTTAAACAACTTGAAGAGGTTGTCTGCTATTTTTTTTTTTTTTGAGAAGTGCACTGCCCCCGTGCCTCCCAGTTTCCTGCTTGCTTGGGGTGGTGCTCTCTTGATTAACTGACACTTCAGGTCAGTAAAGGTACTGCCACACTAAGCTATCCCGCTAGCGATCTCGTTAGCGTTGCATACTAATGAGATCACTAGCGGGATTGTTTCTATATCGCTAAATGCTGCCGCATTTAGCGATATAGTTAACGACGCTATCGCCGTTAGCGATCTTCTTAACGACTTTAGCGGTACAAAAGTACCGCTAAATCGCTAAGAAAAGGTGCCACACAGCGATAAGATACTTACCCAGCGGGAGCGCCAGCGATGAAATAGGGTTCGGAACGATTCCAGTGACGAGCGAGATCACAGCAGGAAGCTCGTCGCTGGAAGCTGCCGCACTGAACAATATCGCTAACGGGATCGCTAAATAGTGACGTTTTTTAGCGATCCCGTTAGCGATATTGTTTAGTGCGGCATACCCTTTACACTTTAGCACCGCTAGGTCAAAGTGTGCACTCTCCATTGCTGCTATATGAGACAGCTTTGCCACTATAGAAGACTGATGAGACCCAAATATACCAAAACAAATAACATTCCCATGCATAAATAAAAAACATAACAATAACCTTGAAACTATTTTCTTTTTAAGGGATGGAGGTTGGTCACAGCATGAGAGGTATATAAATATAAGGCACATCTTGGCCTGGTGTAACATATATTAGTGCAAATCATTTGCAAATGGCCGGACTCCTGGGGAACATCAGTCCTTCTTCCTGGGAAAAACGCAATAATTCCAAAAAGACTGCCAAGGAGGGGTGTAGTAACCTAAAACTGCGCTCTTACTCCCACTCATTAACATTAGAGCCTGCTCAATACCATCCCGGAGGCCGATGTTGGTGAGGTGCAAGCCGTCAGGAAGCATGAGCCAGGAATTATCCCCTTCAAGCTGGCGATGTTGTAAGACAATGCCACCCTCGAAACATATGAATCGAGACATCCGAGCATTGAGAGTCCTTCGAGAACGCTCGACTAACGCCACCTCCCTGGCACACTGCCAAGCAAACCGAGGAATGACCTCTGACCAAACCAGAGCTAGCTCTGAGAAAAAAAAGAAGGGTAATAGTATTTTGAACCTGTCCAGATCTCTGCTACTGGCAAGAAATGAAATGTATTCCTCACGTTCACATTCGGGTTTCAGCCACTGGGTAGTGTCAGTTCAGTCACCTCTTTGAGTGTAGAGCGTGGCAGTTGTATCCACACCCCCTGCACTGATTGACAGCAGCTCAGCATTAGGGCCTGCTACCAGTCAGTGCAGGGGGTGCAGTTACAGCTGCCTCTCTCTACACTCAGAGTGGTGACTGAATCCGAACAGACGCTACCCTGTGGCTGAAATCTGAACGCTACCGCGAAGAATAAAGTTAAATTTTTCTCTGTAGCGGGGGTCTAAGTTTAATTACCGAGAGGGTTCAATATATATTGTCAGATTTCTCTGACAAAATATATTACAACATTTGTTATGTCTCATATGTATTATTGATTTATGAAATAATAATTCAAATGACGGATATACTTTAATTAAAGGAGAGAAAAAAGGACATGACAAAAATTGTTTTTAAACTGTTAATAATTTACATAAGGTTCAGGAAATTTAATAAACAGAAGAACAAGGAGGCACAATAAAGAAATGGGGGAAGATAACAAGTGGCAGAAATTACTATTTTGAGGTTAAAATATTTTTTTAATGGAAAATGGCGGACATGATTTTGGGAGTAGTTGTGCAAAGTTTATTATGACACAAGTATTAATAAAACTTTCTATAAGTTAAATGTCAGACATTATTAAATTCTACACACTTTCAGCACATTCATAGGTTTTTGGATGGCTGTGAATTTCTTTTCTATACAATATCATGGTCCCTGATCCACTAATTCTTTATATAAATACAATGTTTTTTGCACGAGTTGTGATTATTAGTAAAACATGATAGCTTTCTATGCAATTTTTTGCTGTATTTATGTGCAATACTTAATTATTTTCTTTCTATATATATTTTACATTGCAAAGACCACAAAATATGTTGAAGGTAGCATTAAATTTTAATATAAGGCAACACAGGTCAAGACTAGCCCAGCAAAATCACAGCAAGGTATATCCTCGATAACTTCCATCCTATTAGTCATAAGTGGCATTTTGTGCATTAATGGCAACCAAACAGTAAAGCAGCATTAAAACTTTACAATTATATTGCTAGAAATACCCTCATTATATTCTACTACATATAATATAACTTTAAAAAATGACATTGTCAGCACCAAAAACAAGGCAATCCATAATATTACGCACATGAAAAATCTTGATGTCTATTTTTATTATAATTATTGTAAATTCTAAAAACTTTCTAATTCTAAAATTTTTTTTCTACGTGTAGTCAAATAGCTAAAATGTATGCAAATGTGAAAGGAAATCTGACATTTTACATTAAAGGGTTGTTCTAAAAGCCTTTCTTCAGGAGTCCTGCTCTGCCTGCCAAATTCCTGCTTGCCAGTGGGCAGTGCTCCTGAAAAATGGCAGTTCAGTGCAGTGTCATGGTTATAACACTGGTCTTTAAGGGGTTGTCCACTACTAGAACAACCCCTTCTTAAAGTAAATGTAATAAAGTAATAAAGCCTATACTCCCCTCCTGTGACGACTCCAGCGGTGTCGGCACTCACGGAATGGAGCTCATCCCGGACTTCATCTTGATGTTCAGTTTGTCCGAAGGCAGAGACAGTGATGCCTCCGCTGTTGAGGGATGCTTTGGCAGTAACATGGCAATGCCGCTGAGAAGATTCCTCCTTCTTAGCTTTCTAGAATTGTAAAACTTGATTGTAATGTAAGAAAAAGCTGTATTGTTAGCTGTCAGAGGGGGAAGGAGACTAATTTTATCCAGAAACCGACTCCCAGTAGCAGAGATTAGCAGACACATGATAGCCAAAGATGATGAAAAGGGTAGTTGTTTATCCTTGAAAAACTGCATATAACCTAATGGATATTAGACAGTCCTTCAGGTCTCCTCGGTAAGAAACATATAAAGACATGAAGCAATTGTACAGTTCAAAAATGGTGGCTGTGGTTCTTCCTATAATACAATGTACTCTGCCAGCAATTCTCAGTACTCACATCAAATAACAAGCAGTGGCTGTGGAGACATGGAGTTGTACTGGCTTACTGGGATATCATAGCATCACTGAAAAGTGGCACCAGGGTCAGAACCATATCGCTGGCAGTTGACAGCAAGCTAAAAACAGATCACTATCCCTGGACCCCTGGGTCAGGATTATGTGACAGGCACACGGCATTGTAGAAGGCGAGTAGAATAGGACTGACACTTGTTATCTTTGGTTTTAAATAGTTAATATTTTCTGTGCGTTTTACAATAACTTTGGTATACAATTTATATTAATATCTTAAAGCACATCTGGCTATATTATTATCCTTGAACTAAGCAGGTTGACATCCCCTGTATACCAATAGTTTCTTAATGAAAATGTATGGAGAAATGCAGGGGATATAGTGACGTTTATGTGGTTTAGGATTTGTACAGTTTGTATTTTGGATCTTAACTTGACTTCAGCAAATGTGGCTAGGTTTAGTAACAATTGCAGGTTTGTAGAGAAACTTGGTAATGTTTATAAGGATATGTTACTAAGATACACAGAGGTTTTTCCATCCCGATTTTTGGGCAAAAATCCTCAGTAATTCAGAACATTTCTCATCCGCACTTTGAGGGATAAAACCTGAAGCAAAAATTTACCTATCTCTGAGGATTTTGAGTGTCCAAGATGAAAAGTTCTTTTATTTTCTGTTTTATATTAATATATTAATAGGGCAGAAGGGAACAATGAGTACAGATATTTTACCTATAACTATCAATATGACATAAATTTTATATACAGTACTTCTATGTCCATGCCTAGTAGGTACTTGTCATGGGGCAGTAGTAGGAATACAGGGGACAAGGAACCTGGACCCTTGAACTACCCCTAAGGCTAAAGGAGGGCCCTGTCTTTCCTTAACTTGGGGGTAAACTTGAAGGTAGTGAGGCCCAACCCCCTCCCCAGGAGGTGAGACAGGGAATAAAGGGAACTACATCAATATAACAAAAAGGAAGGAAAGACAGACACCTATGGGTTAAATCAACTAAACAACAAACACTTAGGTTTCTCTGCTGCAATGCACCGCACAGCAGAGTAAGGCACCAGATCAGGGAAACAGCAGAAGTACCACTGTGCTCAGCAAGCTCCTGACTCCAGCTTGGTTGGTCTCCAAAAGCAGAAATATCACCAACAGTCAGCTGACACCTCAGGTAACCTTTTAAAGAATGGTGGGAGTGGTCACCGCATTCTGACAAGTCAGCAGCAATGTAATTACACCAGCGGCCACCGGGGGAAAAGACTGACATTAACCCCCTATGACCTGAAAGGAAAAAGGTTTTAATATAGAAAGCAAAATCTGCCACAGATCTCAAAATGGATCGTGACAGTACTCTATGCATGTTACAAGGTCAGTATCACGCATTGGGACTGTTGTATATAGCACCCTGTGAGATGGCACAATAACTCAGACATGACTTGGACCTGTTTGCATGCAAACTTAACCACTTTACGATCTTGGAAGTATAGGTACATCCAAGGTCGTCTCCCTCCCTTTGATGCAGGCTCCGATGCTGAGCCCTCGTCTATCCCGGCACATAACAGCTGATTTGACTCCAATGTTGGGTTTGGGGATGGAGAAGGTCATCTCTTTGTACAATATCCTATCAAAGAACCTTAGTTTCCTGGTTTATTAGGTCTCATCACACTTGACAAGCTACAGTGGATTCTATGCTTCAGGCTAAAGCCGACTGTCTCCTTTGTGCAGCGAAGGTGCAGTAAAAGAGGCATCTACTCTAAGCTAAATGACCACCAAATAACACATAAGTCATATTACAAGACTCGTTAAAGGGTTGATTGTGACTTGTAGGATCGCTACTTCCAATAGGTGGCACTATAGAGTACAAGTCCTCTTTTTTTGAAGAGGCAATTATTTGCACACCAAATAACAAACACCTCTTAGCTAATATCATCCACCAGCAAAGAAACTAGATCACAGCTAGCTAAATTCTCACCCCTCACTTTTGCCTCATCAGGCTGATTGAACACTTTTTGGAGATACCACTCCAAAAGATACAGCCTCTCACATATTTGCACAATTCAGTCTACCATTACTTGATCTATCTTCACTGACCAACTTCCTCTAAGCCTCTCCCCATGTCCAACTGGGCCATAAGCTGCACCAGCGACTTTACAGGTTGCTCCTGTTCCACCTTATCTCAAAACAACCTCCTTTGGACCTTCATTTATTTTTTTATTTATCTTACTTGCTTATATAACACCATTAATTCCACAGCAATTTACAGACATCACATTCCCCATTGGGCCTCACCATCTATCTTCTCTACCTTTATCTCTTTGGAGTGTGGGAGGAAACCGGAGTACTCAGAGGAAACCCACGCAAACACAGGGAGTACATACAAACTCCTTGCAGATGTTCTTTGTGGGATTTGAATCCAGAAACCCAATGTCTGAAAGCAATGGGGCTAACCACTTGGCCACTGTGCTGCTCAGTTGTTCATCAAAGTTAAGAGAGCTTGCCGGTAGAGATGAGCGACTTTGCCTTTTTTAGGGTCAAGTCTGGTTTCATGAAACCCGACTTTCTCAAAAGTCGAGTCGAACGAAATCGGCCGACTATCGGGAAAAGTCGGAGGTCCGACTGAAACACGAAACCCAATGCAAGTCAATGGGGAAGCAAAGTTGGCAGGGAGTGGAGGACAGTAAACACACCTACAGTTGCCATTTCAATGCCAACGACATCAATTCTTATTACTTAAGCTTGCCAACTTTAATTTACTTTATAATAATAGTTACGCATTGAAAACTGGGGGTTATTTGGCTAAAGTTGTTGGGGGGGTAGGGCTGGCTCCAGGTTTTCGTGTGCCCCGGGCGAAAGAGTGTCAGTGGGCCCCTTTAACACATACACAATTCAGATGCTCGACAGAATATAGGTATAGTACAATGACAAATACTTCACTCTTACATTACATGACTGATATCTATTTTAAATTCTACAATAGCTCAAAAACCAGACAGTATATTACTCCATACAGTATTATGGCCACCACATAGTGCGCCATACAGAATAATGAGCCCCATATATTGCTCCATACAGAATTATTGGTCCCATATAATGTTCCATACAGTATATGATTAGCTCCACATAATGCTCCAGTATATGATGGTCCCCATATCATGTGCCATACAGTATAGGACGGTCCCCATAGAGTAGAATGAGCCCCACATATTGCTTCATACAGTATAATGAGTCGCATATAAAGCTCCATACAGTATATGATGGTCCCCATATATTGCTCCATACAGAATGGGCTCCATATAATGCTCCATACAGAACAGGCCCCATATGTGCTCCATATGATGCTCCATACCCTATATGATGCTCCATAAATAATGAACCCCATATGATGCTCCAGTATTTGATGGGCCCCATGGATGATGCTCCAGTGTATGATGGGCCAATATAATGCTCCATATATAATAGGCCCCATTTATAATGCTCCAGTGTATAATGGGCCCTGTATATGCTGCTCCAATGTTTGATGTGCCCCATTCAGAATGCTCCAGTATATGATGGGCCCCATGGATGATTCTCCAGTGTATGATGGGCCTATATAATGCTCCATATATAATGGGCCCCATTTATAATGCTCCAGTGTATAATGGGCCCCGTATATGCTGCTCCAGTGTCTGTTGTGCCCCATTTAAAATGCTCCAGTATATAATGGGCCCAATGGATGATGCTCCAGTGTATGATGGGCCTATATCATGCTCCATATATAATGGGCCCCATTTATAATGCTCCAGTGTATAATGGGCCCCGTATATGATGCTCCAGTGTCTGATGGGCCCCATGGATGATGCTCAAGTGTATGATGGGCCCCATATATAATTCTCCAGTGTATAATGCTCCCCATATATTGCTCCAAACATTAAATAAGATGAAATACCTCTCCTCGCTGGGCACTGCTCTACTCTGGACTCCTCAGCGTCGCCATCTTCCAGCTCTCTGCACTTGGACTGTTTACGCAGAGGGCGTACAGACGTGACATCATCGCGCTCTCTGACTTGAATGTCACTGTCAGGAAACGTGGAAGACGTCACAGCGGTGGAGCCGGGAGATGTAAGTATTGCAAGTGCTGTGGCCCTGAGCAAGCAGGGGAGGCCCACTCGTGGGCGACGGCATGGCACAGGGCCCCTCATAGTATGCCGGTGTGTCTGACTGCGAGTGGGCCCCCACCATCAGAGACACTTTTGCATACTATGAGGGGCCCTTTGCCAGTGCCGACGCCCACGAGTCAGCCCCCCCACCTGCTCAGGGAACCGGCACTTGCCCAGGTGCGCCAGGTGCTGACGCCGGCCCTGGGGGGTACAGCCCAGTTTGGGAGGTGGAAAACTGGCATATGTTGAGGTGTAGGCTGGACGTTAAGCAGCTGCAAATGGAGGAATTGGAGAAGTTGGAGTAGGAGGAGGACAAAGCGAGCCATTTTGCTGGCAACCTATGTGTCATCAGGGGAAAGTGGTACAAAATCCTTTGAAACCCAGGCATGGTTCATTTTTATGACGGTGAAATCACCAACATTTTTTGGTCGACAGACGGGTTCTTCTTTCTGTCAGGATTGATCCAGCAGCACTGAAGACTCTTTGTGATAGCACACTACCAGCAGGGCAAGCCAGCTCCTGTAAAGCATATTGGGCCAATTCAGGCCTGGTGTCCAGTTTACAGGCCCAGTAGTCAAAGGGGAATGAACTGTGGGGGAGAACATCGATAGGGGAGGAAGGTAATTTTGAACCATAGTTGACAACTGCTGTCTCCTGTCTTTTGCAATCGATTCAGTATTGATAGTCGTATGAGCGTTACTCGAGAAATCAGTCCACAACATGGTCATGAAACCCCTGTCTCCAACGCCACTTCGGCTATGTGCACCACGAACACCTCTTCCGTTTGGCCCAGTACGGCTCATGGTAGAACCTGCACCGCTGCTGTGTGCTGGTAATGCCTCTAACAAATGGTTTACCATAGTTGCTTGTTTGTTCGCCAATATTAGCTCTAGGTTCTCTTGTGGCATAATGTTCTGCAATTTGCCTTTATAGCGTGGATCGAGGATGCTGGCCAACCAGTAGTCGTCATCCTTCATAATTTTGGCAATGCGGGGGTCCCTTTTTAGGATCCGCAAGACATAATCACACATGTGGGACAATGTTCCAGGTGTCAATAATGCACTGACAGTGGTGGGTGGAGGAGCACTTACTGCCAAATCCATATCCCTCCAGTCACGCACAAACCCTGTACCTTACCTTGGCAAGCCAACATGTTCTCTTGCCACCTGAGAAGCATCCTCCTCCCCAAAATAGTCATCCCCCTCATCCTCCTCCTCTTCCTCTTCTTCCTCCACCTCGTCCAGGACAGTTCCCTG
Source organism: Oophaga sylvatica (assembly GCA_033576555.1). NCBI lineage: Eukaryota > Metazoa > Chordata > Amphibia > Anura > Dendrobatidae > Oophaga > Oophaga sylvatica. Next base: position 583,210,233 of record JARQOD010000001.1, on the reverse strand, counting down.
AGCAGACAATGCCTGACTGTCATCAAGGCTTCGCTCCTGCTCCTCCTCTTCCTCCTCTGCTGCAGACGCCTGATCCTTAATGTGCGTCAAAGTTTGCATGAGCAGACGCATAAGTGGGATGCTCATGCTTATGATGGCGTCGTCTGCGTTTACCAGCCGTGTGCATTCCTCAAAACACTGAAGGACTTTACAGAGGTCTTTCAGCTTTGACCACTGCACACCCTACAACTCCATGTCTGCCCTCAAACTGCCTGCCCGTGTATCCTCCCACAAATGCATTACAGCCTGCCTCTGTTTGCACAGCCTCTCAACCATGTGCATGGTGGAGTTCCACCTTGTTGCAATGTCTATGATTAGGTGGTGCTTGTGGAGGTGGAGCGATCTCTGCAGCCTCTGCATACACTGGAGTCTATGGGCGAGTGATGGATGTGCGAGCACAGTCTTTGCACCTTATGGAGCAGGGCTGTTTACTCTGGATAATTATTTAGGAAGCACTGCACCACCAGGTTCAAGGTGTGAGCCAGGCAAGGAATGTGTCTGAGTTTTGCCAGGCCTATGGCCGCCACAAAATTACGGCCGTTATCACTGACTACCTTGCCTGGCGCAAGATGTAGACTGCCCAGCCATGACTCAGTTTCTCGCTGCAAGTAGTCGCCAGTACCTCCGCGGTGTGTCTGTTGTCTCCCAAAGACATCATCTTTAAAACAGCCTGCTGATGCTTAACACTAGCTATTCGATAGTGGGACACCTCGTGTGCAACACTGGCAGCTGCTGATGGAGTGCTCATATGTATGCGCTCTGTCGACGAGCTTTCGCTTCTGGAGGAGGGTCGAACGCCTACAGCCAACTGTTCCCTATACCGTGGGATAGGCAGCACTGTCCCACTGCCGCTGTCCCCTGTGGAGCTTGCATCCACCACATTAACCCAGTGCGCAGTGATGGACATGTAACGGCCCTGGCCATGCCTACTGGCTCATGAATCTGTTGTCAGGTGCACCTTTCCACTCACTGATTGTTTGAGTGCATGGTCAATGCGGTCTTTACATGCAGGTGGAGGGCAGGGATGGCTTTTCTAGATAAGAAGTGCCGACTGGGTAGGTCATAGCGTGGAACAGCGTAGGCCATGAGCTCTCAGAACGCTGCACTTCCAACCAAACGGAAGTGCATCATCTCTAATGAGACCAGTTTGGCAAAGTAGGCGTTCAAAGCCAGTGTATGCGGATGAGAGGATGAGTACTTTCTTGTCCTACTCAGAGTGTCTGCTAGGGTGAGCTGGACTTGAGAGCTGCATATGGGTGAACTAGGGGTTGACATGACAGACTGAGAGGGGGTTGGTGATGGTGATGGTGGTGATGGCCTAGATTCAGTCTTTCGTTGCAAAAACATTGTGATTCCCTGACTGCTTTGGCCTTGCGAGAGACACCTCAACATTTCTTGTTGGTGGTGTGCTAACCAGTGGGCTAACAGTGGGGGAAGTGATGGAGCGTTGCTGGCTACATTCAGTCGGAGCAGGTGCACATGTGCTACCTGAGGTTTTGTAGTCCATCCACGCTTGCAAGTGCATGTTGATTAAATGTCTAAGCATGCAACTGGTATTCAAATTTCTGAGATTTTTCCCTCGGCTAAAGGTCCTTCCGCACTTCTTACAGATAACCTTTGCCTCATCAATAGGATTTTGGTCAAAAAAGTGCCACACTACATTCTTCCTACTATGGTATAAATTTTCAGGGCTTGCACGCTGTGCTAATTTGACCGTCTGGCCAAGCTGTCCTGCAACTTTTTTTGTTTTTTTAACACGTTTTTGGACTGCTGTGGGCCTGCCAGATAACCGCTGCTGCGATGTCGATGCCTGCTGTGGATCCTCCTCCTCTTCTGAGCTATTACCAGCGGCACCCTCTTCCCCCAATGGATGCCAATTCGGGTCAACAACTGGGTCATTCATCACCTTCTCTTCAATTTCATCTGCACCTTCCTCTGTGTCACCGTGTAAGGTGGTATAGTATGCGGGAAGGGGCACCTGAGTTTCATCAGGGTTAGATTCTGGCTCAGTAGACTGCAAGGGCAATGTAGTGCTCTGGGTGAATGTACCAGCAGAATCATCTAGCAGTGGCTGTGCATCAGTGCACTCCATCTCTGATTCATGTTGGACTGGGGAATTCAGGATTTGACTTGATAAGTTAGACATGGTATGTGAAAAGAGCTCCATGGAGTAATCTGAAGTGTGGCCTGCCGCATCCTTCACTTTTGGTGGGGGGTGAAGTACACAAGGAAAGGTGTTGTTCCTGACCAGGAGCCTACACTGACGACTCAGTGCTTGCATTTTTTGAAAGTTCAGAAGAGGAGTCGATAGAGCTGGAGGCTGTTTTGGCAATGTAAGACAAAACCTGTTCCTGATGCTCTGGCTTTAAAAGCGGTTTACCTTCTCCCACAAGAGCTTTCCAGGCCTTCTTGAGGCAGACGATGACGCAGGCTCAACACCTCCTGCCTTAGGTGCTCTTGTGCTTTTGGCACTACCAGCAGATGCACCACCACCACCATCAGTACAAGCTGGCCCTGCACGCCCACATGCGCAACCTCTTCCACCATACTTCCTCATGTTGGGGAAAATGTACCAAAATTACCAGCAAATATATGGTACTGTATCAGAAGCGTACAGCTGTATACGGTGAAGGGGAAAATTCTAAATCTCCGTCTATATTTCGAGAGTAACACACAGACTCTCACAGGCTCAGTATGCATTAGGCCAGAATATAAAAAGCAGAAAAAGAGTACTGTATCACCAGATACCAGGCGTATATAGTGTTGGGGTAATTTTTAATCTCCGTATATATTTCCAGAGTCAGACACAGACTCTCACAGGCTCAGTATGGATTACACCAGAATATAAAAAGCAGAAAAAAGGGTACTGTATCACAAGCATACAGCTGTATACAGTCATGGCCAAAAGTTTTGAGAATGACACAAATATTATATTTTCACATGATCTGCTGCCCTCTGGTTTTTATGTGTGTTTGACAGATGTTTTTATCACAGACAGAAATATAATAATTGCAAACATATGAGTAACAAAAGCTTATATTGACAGTTAGAATGAGTTAATGCAGCAAGAGAAAATAGCTTTACCCCAGTCCTCAGCAGTTCACTGCCTGTACCTTTTGCAGAATATCAGTCTGTCCATGATTTTTTTCTGGAGAGAAGTGGCTTCTTTGCTGCCCTCCTTGAGACCAGGCCTTGCTCCCAGAGTCTCCGCCTCACAGTGCGTGCAGATGCACTCACACCTGCCTGCTGCCATTCCTGAGCAAGCTCTGCACTGCTGGTAGCCCGATACCTCAGCTGAAACACTTTTAAGAGACGGTCCGGGCGCTTGCTGGTCTTTCTTGGGCACCCTGAAGCCTTTTTGGCAACAATGGAACCTCTCTCCTTGAAGTTCTTGATGATGCGATAGATTGTTGACTGAGGTGCAATCTTTCTAGCTGCGATACTCTTCCCTGTTAGGCCATTTTTGTGCATTGCAATGATGACTGCACGTGTTTCTTTAGAGATAACCATGCTTAACAGAAGAGAAACAATGATGCCAAGCACCAGCCTCCTTTTAAAGTGTCCAGTGGTGTCATTCTTACTTAATCATGACAGATTGATCTTCAGCCATGTCCTCATCAACACCCACACCTGTGTTAATGGAGCAATCACTGAAAAGAGGTTAGCTGGTTCTTTTAAGGCAGGGCTGCAATGATGTTGAAATGTGTTTTGGGGGATAAAGTTCATTTTCTAGCCAAATATTGACTTTGCAAGTAATTACTGTTAAGCGGATCACTCTTTATAACATTCTGGAGTATATGCAAATTGCCATTAGAAAAGTGAAGCAGTAGACTTTGCAAAAATTAATATTTGTGTCATTCTCAAAACTTTTGACCATGACTGTACAGTGTTCGGGTAGTTTTAAATCTCCGTATATATTTCAGGAGTAACACACAGACGCTCACAGGCTCAGTATGGATTAGACCAGAATATAAAAAGCAGAAAAAGGGTACTGTATCACCAGATGCCAGGTGTATATAGTATAGTGAAAAAATTGTAAATCTCCGTATATATTTCCGGAGTCAACACAGATAGTCAGCATGTATTTGTCCGTGATACCAGCCGGTACACGGTACTGTGTGAGGAGCGTACAGCTTTATACGGTGTGGGAAAAAATGAACGCTCGGAAACTGTGCAGAAAAAAAGAATAAAAGTACAGGTCCTTCTCAAAAAATTAGCATATAGTGCTAAATTTCATTATTTACCATAATGTAATGATTACAATTAAACTTTCATATATTTTAGATTCATTACACACCAACTGAAATTTGTCAGGTCTTTTATTGTTTTAATACTGATGATTTTGGCATACAACTCCTGATAACCCAAAAAACCTGTCTCAAAAAATTAGCATATCAAGAAAAGGTTCTCTAAACGACCTATTACCCTAATCTTCTGAATCAACTAATTAACTCTAAACACATGCAAAAGATTCCTGAGGCTTTTAAAAACTCCCTGCCTGCTTCATTACTCAAAACCCCCATCATGGTTAAGACTAGCGACCTGACTGATGTCAAGAAGGCCATCATTGACACCCTCAAGCAAGAGGGTAAGACCCAGAAAGAAATTTCTCAACAAATAGGCTGTTCCCAGAGTGCTGTATCAAGGCACCTCAATGGGAAGTCTGTTGGAAGGAAACAATGTGGCAGAAAACGCTGTACAACGAGAAGAGGTGACCAGACCCTGAGGAAGATTGTGGAGAAGGACCGATTCCAGACCTTGGGGGACCTGAGGAAGCAGTGGACTGAGTCTGGTGTAGAAACATCCAGAGCCACCGTACACAGGCGTGTGCAGGAAATGGGCTACAGGTGCCGCATTCCCCAGGTAAAGACACTTTTGAACCATAAACAGCGGCAGAAGCGCCTGACCTGGGCTACAGAGAAGCAGCACTGGACTGTTGCTAAGTGGTCCCAAGTACTTTTTTCTGATGAAAGCAAATTTTGCATGTCATTCGGAAATCAAGGTGCCAGAGTCTGGAGGAAGACTGGGGAGAAGGAAATGCCAAAATGCCTGAAGTCCAGTGTCAAGTACCCACAGTCAGTGATAGTGTGGGGTGCCATATCAGCTGCTGGTGTTGGTCCACTGTGTTTCATCAAGGGCAGGGTCAATGCAGCTAGCTATCAGGAGATTTTGGAGCACTTCATGCTTCCATCGGCTGAAATGCTTTATGGAGATGAAGATTTCATTTTTCAGCACGACCTGGCACCTGCTCACATTGCCAAAACCACTGATAAATGGTTTACTGACCATGGTATTACTGTGCTCAATTGGCCTGCCAACTCTCCTGACCTGAACCCCATAGAGAATCTGTGGGATATTGTGAAGAGAAAGTTGAGAGACGCAAGACCCAACACTCTGGATGAGCTTAAGGCCGCTATCAAAGCATCCTGGGCCTCCATAACACCTCAGCAGTGTCACAGGCTGATTGCCTCCATGCCACGCCGCATTGAAGCAGTCATTTCTGCCAAAGGATTCCCGACCAAGTATTGAGTGCATAACTGAACATTATTATTTGATGGTTTTTTTTGTTTGTTTTGAAAAAACACTTTAATTTTATTGGACGGTTGAAATATGTTAATTTTTTGAGACAGGTTTTTTGGGTTATCAGGAGTTGTATGCCAAAATCATCAGTATTAAAACAATAAAAGACCTGACAAATTTCAGTTGGTGTGTAATGAATCTAAAATATATGAAAGTTTAATTGTAATCATTACATTATGGTAAATAATGAAATTTAGCACTATATGCTAATTTTTTGAGAAGGACCTGTATTAGTGCTGTGTAAAAAGCAGTCTGCACAGCAGTGTACACACAGCAATACAGCTAGCAGGCAGCCTATTAACCAGCTCTGCTGCTGCACAAAAGAAAATCCTCTCCTGTCACTGGCAGGCAGCCTAATAACCAGCGCTGCTGCACACAACAAAATCCTCCCCTGTCACTGCACACTAACTGTACAGCACAATTGCTATCAGCACAAGCACAGAATCACTTTTGTTTCCGGCCTAACTCTCTCCCTACTGAGAAACAGCGGCAGCAACCTCTCCCTACGCTAAGATCGGCAGAAGTTAAATGGCGGTCGGCGGTCAGGACTTTTATAGCCACTGTGACGCCACATAAAGCAAGCCAATCACTGCAATGCCCTTCTCTAAGATGGTGGTGGCCGCTGCGCATGTCATCTCGTTGCCCACAGTGTGCGTCCTTGCTCATTGGCTGAGAAAAGGCGCCTGCAAGCATTATGGGAAAACCGACTTTGGCGCTCAGGTCGACGACCGCATGGCCGACTTCACGCTATGTTCTGGTTTCGCTCGGGGAAACCCGACTTTGGCGTAAGTCAGCAATTTTTGAATCTGACCAACCTGTTTCGCTCAACTCTACTTGCCGGCTAGACCAACAGTCGGGATCAAGCTTTAAAGTGTTGTGTAGCATCCCATGAAGTCCTGGTACAATAACTCAAAAGAGCTCATTCATGTTGCAACCAAATTTTAATTGTCATGTCATGTGAAGTGTAAAATGTTTGTCTATGTAATGTGATAATGTAAGGTATTATAATGCATAGTCATGTGATGCATGAAAGACATAGGTTAGGACTTGGGACATAAGGTAGTGGGTTTCCCCAGCAACAGACACAGGGGGAGGGCTTAGTGCTAGGATAAGTGACCTGCTTCCTGAAGTTAGTCAGAGCAGAATTAGAGTCCGAAGTGACAGTGTGCAGATCTGACGTGTGGGTGAACTACAGCAAAGGAGACGAAGGGGCGATGAGGTAGCGTGACTAGAAACTGACAGAAGAAGCAGAGTGGCCTTAAATAAGGGGTCCTTGAAACGTGTCATGAGAAATCCTGAGCTTGAGGAATTCCGAAGAAGGTACGGACCTAAAGAGGACTGAGACTGTGGGACTAGTGAGGGTCCTGAATGGTTGATTCAGTGTCCATAGCGATAGGACGCAGAGCTGCCAAGCGGGTATAGTGGAACTCTCTGAACTGTACTGTGGTGACAAGCTAGGCTGTGACAAGTAGGGCAAAGCAGTGTGCTATATCAACCCTGGAGCAGACTACAGTGGAAGGATGATGTCAGTGAGAAGGCTTCTTGCTGTTAATGAAAAGTGCTTAAGACTATGTTCTCACTATCCCTTGTATATAACCCTCATCAAATTCAGTAAAGTTCCCATGTTTGAACAGAAGTCTCCTTTGCTAATCTGTGGAACTAGTGGTCCTGGCCAGCCAATAGCATCGGCTACCAGCGGCCCTCAAAACACTAACACCCAGCCAGGACCCATAATTGTATGTAGGATTGCTAAAGCGAGTGGTGACTGTTAGGGTTCGAGTTCCCGCTGCTGCTCAAGGGGAGTCTCGAACCCGTCCCGCTGCGGTCTCCCATTCATCTCCGGCCGCAGTGGAGCCTGCTCAGCAGAGACGTCAGTCCAGGCGTCTTGCCCACTCCTCTACTGTGCAGTGACTTGCTGCTGCCTTTCCTGGATCTGCTATTATAGCCAGTGCTGGAGCAGCCGTCTTTGAGACAAAGTCCTGCGTTTTCCCATCTGAGCATGCCCAGAGTGAGATCTCTCATTGGAGATCAGGGGTCACATGTTCAGGTGCTGCAGCGGCTCCTATTGGTCCGCCAGGAAGGTCATGTAGCTACGTGTGTTTGTAACAGCTTCTCATTGGTCCTTGTTCCTGGAAGGTCCTGTAGCTGTTGCTATAAAAGGGTAGCATGGCTGGGCCGCCATGCGCTAATATCAACCATTGTATGCTATGCGCCAGTGTGATCATGCGTATGTGTGGTTAGGGACCCGGCTGAAATAAGCCACTAGAATACCGACTTAATCGGTGAGGAGTTTGGTATGGTAGCTGGCCAGGGTCGGTGTCCTAGATGCCCTAGATTACCGGCGTAACCGGTGAGGAGTTTTGATTGCCGTATTCAGGGTCTGGCGTTCAGACGCCATAGATTGCGGGTGACTCCCGCGAGGACATTAGCACATGATCACGCGTTATGCACGCTTAGCACTTAACTGTGTACCTGAGAGCCTGACAGGACACAGCACTTTTCCTCAGCGGCCCTGTGACGTAACAGGGTTTGCTTTCTACGCTAGACAGCGCCCTAGCGTTTTACTTTGCGGCTCACTGAAGCTAAGTGAGTTCGCACCTATCGCCATATAGCGCTGTGGCATTTCCGTTAGCGGCTCTGGGTATTAACAGAGTTCGCACTTACTGCCACAACGCGCTACGGCGTTTATTTTAGCGACTCTGCGGGATAACAGAGTTTGCTACTTTCGCCATTTTACTAGCAGCAGGTTCCGCCTGCACGGTGGACCCCGGGCTGCGAACGCACCTCTCTACCTCATATATTTGGTGCGTTCCGCAGACCGTAACATAATATTAGCGCCAGGGTCTGGCTGGTAAAATGGCGGATGACCAGCGTCTACTACGGGACATCCAGCAGCTGGAGGGTAGGTTGGCGGCTCTTGAGTGCACAACCTCAGCTGTGGATGTTACCGCAGTCGCTGTTCAGGCTGCTAACGTGGCTGCAGCCAGTGTGTCCACTGCCACCTCTGCCCCCACAATATCCCACCTCCAGCTTCCAGACAAGTTTGCTGGTGACAGCAAGCAATGTCGGGGATTCGTGAGTCAGTGCTCTATACAACTCGAGCTTCTGGCTGCACGTTTCCCCACGGATCGGGCACAAGTGGGCTTTATAATTTCGCTTCTGTCAGGCAGAGCATTGGAGTGGGCCACCCCGCTGTGGGAGCGTGACGACCGTGTGGTGCGGAGTGCTCCTCATTTTCTGGAGGCTCTAAAAAAGGTCTTTTTAGGACCTCAGGTCACCCACGATACGGCGCTACAACTGCTGACATTGGCACAGGGTTCGTCTTTGGTCAGTCTGTTTTCCGTCCAGTTTCGGACTCTGGCCTCAGAGCTAGACTGGTCGGATAAAGTACTCATTCCAGTCTACTGGCGAGGACTGGCTGATCATGTTAAAGATGCTTTGGCTACCAGGGAGATTCCCGCCACACTGGAGAAGCTTATCGCCATATCTACCCGCATCGACCTCCGTTTTCACGAGCGGAGGTTGGAGCGGTCCCAGTGTAGGCAGAGGTTCCGGCTGGCTCCCACCTTCACCAGACCTCTGGAATCTTCCAGCCAGGCGCCCGACTCCCATGAGGCCATGGAGGTTTCTCGAGGGGACCTAAGTCCCGGGTCACTCGAGTACCCGTGGTCTGTAACATCTGCCAGCAGTTAGGACACTATGCCAACAAATGTCCACAGCGGTCGGGAAAACGGTCGCGTCTAGTGACCATGGGAGGAGGTTCACTAGACACTGCGGCATTTTCCACCAAGTTGTCCTTTAAAGGGACAATTACAGTAGGTCCATCCACGCTCTCCGCTGAGCTCTGTGTGGATTCCGGAGCCGAGGGGAATTTCATGTCCTCTGCATTTGCTCTCCGCCACACTATACCTCTGGTGATGCTCGCCCAACCGGTGACTGTGCGAGTAGTGAATGGATCAACTCTGCCCTCCCAAATCACCCACCAGACGATCCCTCTCACTTTATCTATGTCCCCGTCCCATCAGGAGAGTATTTCTTTTCTTGTCCTGCCCGAGGGAACAGACGAGGTGTTGCTGGGAGTACCTTGGCTCCGTTACCACTCTCCCCATATTGAGTGGTCCTCTGGGAGGATACTGGGTTGGGGTGATTCATGTAGAGGCAGGTGTATCAGGAGTGCGTTCAGGTCACCACCACAGAGATACCCGTAGATCTCACTTCTCTTCCTCAGTGTTATTGGGCATATGCAGACGTTTTCTCCAAGAAGGCGGCGGAGACTCTTCCACCTCATCGCCCCTACGACTGTCCTTTGATCTCTTGCCTGGAGCAGAACCTCCTCGGGGGAGAGTATACCCCCTCTCGCTCCCTGAGACGGAGGCCATGTCCCAGTACATTCAGGAGAATCTGGCAAGAGGGTTCATTAGGAAGTCGGTGTCACCAGCAGGGCAGGGTTCTTCTTTGTGCAAAAGAAGAACGGAGAATTACGTCCATGCATTGACTACAGGGGTCTTAACGCCATCACCGTCAAGAATAAGTACCCGTTGCCCCTAATCTCTGAGCTCTTTGATAGGCTCCGAGGAGCAAGAGTATTTACCAAGCTTGATCTACGTGGTGCCTATAACCTAATTCGCATCCGTGAGGGGGACGAGTGGAAGACAGCTTTTAATACCAGGGATGGGCATTACGAATACCTGGTGATGCCCTTCGGGCTCTGTAATGCTCCCGCTGTTTTCCAAGACTTTGTCAATGATATCTTCCGGGATATGCTCTCCACCTCTGTGGTAGTCTATCTGGATGATATTCTCATCTTTTCACCAGATATAGACTCTCACCGGAGGGATGTCAACAAAGTCTTCGACCTCTTACGGGCAAACTCCCTCTATGCCAAGCTGGAGAAATGTGTGTTTGAGCAGGAGTCCTTACCTTTTCTGGGCTATATCATCTCTGCCCAGGGATTGGCTATGGATCCTGCCAAACTACAGGCTGTAATGGACTGGCAAGAACCCCATTCTCTTAAAGCGGTGCAGCGCTTTATGGGGTTCATTAATTATTATCGCCAGTTCATTCCCCATTTCTCGACTTTGGTAGCTCCCTTGGTAGCCCTCACCAAGAAGGGAGCAAATCCCAAGTTGTGGTCTGAGGAGGTCTCCAAGGCGTTCTCTTCCATCAAGTCGCATTTTGCCAGTGCTCCCATATTACATCGCCCTGATGTTGATAAACCGTTTGTTTTAGAGGTGGACGCCTCTTCTGTTGGTGCTGGAGCAGTCCTATATCAAAAGGATGCTCAAGGTCGGAAGCATCCCTGCTTCTTCTTTTCTAAGACCTTTACACCAGCAGAGAGGAATTATTCCATCGGGGACAGGGAGTTGCTGGCTATGAAATTGGCCTTCTCAGAGTGGAGACATCTTCTGGAGGGAGCTCGTTTTCCCTTCCAAGTCTTCACCGACCACAAGAACTTGGTATATTTGCAAACGGCTTAGCGGCTAAATTCTCGCCAGGCCAGATGGTCCCTATTCTTCTCTCGGTTCCATTTCACCCTCCATTTTCTCTCTGGTGAGAAGAATGTTCGGGCCGACGCTCTCTCTCGCTCCTTAGTGTCATCAGAGGAGGAGGATGAGGAGCCTCGGCTTATTGTCCCTGAAGAAAGCCTGAGAACTGTAGCCCCGGTTTCGCTAGAGTCTGTGCCTCCGGGCAAGACTTTTGTGCCCACTAATTTGCGACCGGAGGTACTCTCTTGGGCACACTCATCCAGGGTGGGTGGACACTTTGGGGCAAAGAGGACAACTGAGCTATTGGCGAGGACATACTGGTGGCCACATATGGTCCGTGACGTCAGGGAGTATGTTCAGGCATGTGTCTCCTGCGCCAGGAACAAGTCCCCTCGACAACGGCCAGCTGGGTTACTTTTTCCTTTGCCGGTGGCAGACAGGCCCTGGGAGATGGTCGGGATGGACTTTGTGGTGGGCTTACCCAAGTCTCGGGGTTGCACTATCATTTGGGTGATCACCGACCACTTCTCCAAAATGGTGCACTTAGTGCCTCTACCACGGTTACCTTCCGCACGGGCCTTGGCAGCATTATTTATTAGACACAACTTCCGTCTACACGGTATGCCAGACAAGATTGTCAGCGATCGAGGTCCCCAATTTGCGTCTCGGTTCTGGAGAGAGTTGTGTCATCTACTCTGCAGTGAATTGAACCTCTCCTCTGCATATCATCCCGAGGCGAATGGGTTGGTAGAGAGGGCCAACCAGACCTTGGTCACCTACTTGCGACATTTTGTCTCTGCCAGGCAGGATGACTGGGCATCTCTGCTTCCGTGGGCGGAGTTTGCGCTAAACAATGCTGTGGCTGACTCCACCGGACAGACCCCATTCCTCTTAAATTACGGCCAGCATTCGCGGGTACCGGTGCCCATGCCCGTTGCTTCCGCTGACTCCAGGGTGGCAGACTGGGCTGTGGAAGCACGGGACATATGGGACCGCACCCAGGATGCCATTCAGGCTTCCAAGGAAAGGATGAGGTCTTCTGCCGATGCTCATCGGCGTCCCGCTCCGACATTTTCTCCTGGCGACCTAGTGTGGCTCTCCGCCCGAAACATCAGGCTACGGGTGGAATCCACTAAATTGGCACCCCGCTATTTGGGTCCCTTCAAGGTTCTCGAGCAGGTGAACCCTGTGGTTTACCGTTTGGCCCTTCCGCCTCGCCTTGGTATCTCCGACACCTTCCATGTATCCCTCCTAAAACCCGTGGTCATCTCCCGTTGCCTGAGTCATCTGCCGGGACGTCGGGTTCGTCTTCGGACGACTACGAGGTGAATGCCATTGTTGGGTGCAAGGTGGTACGAGGCAAAAAATTTTTATTTGGTGGATTGGAGGGGTTATGGGCCTGAGGATAGGTCCTGGGAGCCTGCTGAGCATGTTCACGCTCCGCAGCTCATCGCTGCCTTTGAACGAAGCGAGGCCCAGAGAAGGGGGGCCCTAGGAGGGGGGTAATGTTAGGGTTGAGTTCCCGCTGCTGCACAAGGGGAGTCTCGAACCCGTCCCGCTGCAGTCTCCCATTCATCTCCGGCCGCAGTGGAGCCTGCTCAGCAGAGACGTCGGTCCAGGCGTCTTGCCCACTCCTCTACTGTGCAGTGACTTGCTGCTGCCTTTCCTGGATCTGCTATTATAGCCAGTGCTGGAGCAGCCGTCTTTGAGACAAAGTCCTGCGTTTTCCCATCTGAGCATGCCCAGAGTGAGATCTCTCATTGGAGATCAGGGGTCACATGTTCAGGTGCTGCAGCGGCTCCTATTGGTCCGCCAGGAAGGTCATGTAGCTACGTGTGTTTGTAACAGCTTCTCATTGGTCCTTGTTCCTGGAAGGTCCTGTAGCTGTTGCTATAAAAGGGTAGCATGGCTGGGCCGCCATGCGCTAATATCAACCATTGTATGCTATGCGCCAGTGTGATCATGGTATGTGTGGTTAGGGACCCGGCTGAAATAAGCCACTAGAATACCGACTTAATCGGTGAGGAGTTTGGTATGGTAGCTGGCCAGGGTCGTGTCCTAGATGCCCTAGATTACCGGCGTAACCGGTGAGGAGTTTTGATTGCCATATTCAGGGTCTGGCATTCAGAGCCATAGATTGCAGGTGACTCCCGCGAGGACATTAGCACATGATCACGCGTTATGTACGCTTAGCACTTAACTGTGTACCTGAGAGCCTGACAGGACACAGCACTTTTCCTCAGCGGCCCTGTGACGTAACAGGGTTTGCTTTCGACGCTAGACAGCGCCCTAGCGTTTTACTTTGCGGCTCACTGAAGCTAAGTGAGTTCGCACCTATCGCCATATAGCGCTGTGGCATTTCCGTTAGCGGCTCTGGGTATTAACAGAGTTCGCACTTACTGCCACAACGCGCTACGGCGTTTATTTTAGCGACTCTGCGGGATAACAGAGTTCGCTACTTTCGCCATTTTACTAGCAGCAGGTTCCGCCTGCACGGTGGACCCCGGGCTGCGAACGCACCTCTTTACCTCATATATTTGGTGCGTTCCGCAGACCCTAACAGGGACAGAAGTTCACCCATGACTACCTCGCTTAGGCATCTTACATCTACCAGTAGCTATCAGTTGGCCAGGAAGAGCACCAGTGTACTTTTACATATATTTACATTGTTAAACATGTTTAAAATCAACAGCCAGTGAAGCTTTCCCCACAGACCAGCGAGCATATGCTACTTAGTCATCTAGGTGCTAAAAAGTCATTGTTTTTAGATCGTACACAGACATATTTATAAGTAGCTTGCAGCTTGTCAGAGTAGAATTATTTAAATGATTATAATTGCATCTGTAAATCCCATGGAGAATTGATACTATGTGAGAATTGGGTTTACATTATTTGTATAGTAACAAAGCAGGCTTAATTATGTCAGCCTTCATGTATCCTATCATTAAACATATTGAGAATGCATTAACTAACAATCATAAAGCTACTTTTAAGATTTTTTTGATTATCTTTCTTGAACACATAAAACATACAATTATGCAGATACTCTTCTTTATGGACATACATAAATGTCACAACACTGCTCAAATTGCACATTTGACCCCATATTTGCCATTTTACAGCTACAGTAGTCACCCCTTTGGCTTTTTACCTATTTTGTTACATTACAACCTGTTTAAATATTTTTGTAATCCGATTTGTGTGTGATGCATCAGCACTAAATAGTCTAAGTTATTTAAGTGAAGTGAGAAAATATAGACATAAAATAAATTTATGGGATCAAAAACTGAAACTTTTCATGTGCATATGTATTCACCCCTTTTGCTATAAAGTCCTTAAACATTTCTGCTGCAAGTAATTACCTTCATTAGTCACATGCTTAGTGAAAGCAAGTCTACCTGTGAGCAATCTAAAGGGTATGCCACACTAAGCGAGATCGCTAACGAGATCGCTAACGAGATCACTACTGCGTCACCATTTATGATGCAGTAGCGATTTCGTTAGCGGCTTAGCTGTGTGTGACATGTAGCAGCGATGTGGCCCCTGCTGAGATGTCGTTGATCGCTTATAAACGTTCTGAGCCGTTTTTTTGGCCGTTGGTGTCCTGCTGGTGAGCCTGAATCGCTGAGTGTGACACCCTTTATGAACGACTTCACCAGCGCCGCAGGTGGGACTAGGTTTTCCCAACGACCGCAGAGGTCGTTATACAGATCGCTGATGAGTTGTGTTTGGAATCTAACAGCTAAGTCGCTAACGAGATCGCTACTGCGTCATAAATGGTGACTCAGAAGCGATCTCGTTAGCGATCTCGCTTAGTGTGGCATACCCTTTAGTCTCACATGGTCTGTCAGTATATACAAAGGCCTCAAAGGCTGCAACATCATTAAGCAAGAGGCACCACTAGCCAAACACCACGAAGACCAAGGAGATCTCCAAACAATTCAGGACAAAGTTGTTGAGAAGAACAAGTCAAGGTTGGGTTATTAAAAATTTCCCAATCTCGGATGATTCCTCGGAGCACCATAAAATACATTTTCATCAAATGAAAAGAACTTGGTACCACAACAAGCCTGCCCAAGAGAGGGTTGCCCACCAAAAGTCTCATCCTGTGCAAGTTTTGCATTAATCAGAAAGGCAGCACAGAGACCAAAGGTAACCCTGAAGGAGCTGTACAGTTCCCAAGCAGAGACTGCAGTATCTGTCCATACAACCACAATAAGCTGTACACTAAATAGAGGAGGCCTTTATGGAAGAATGGGCAGAAAAAAGCCTTTACTTACACATAAAACTTGTAAGGCTTGTTTTCAGTTTGACAAAAGATGTGTGCGAGACTCCCCAAATGTATGGAGGAAGGTGCTGTGGTCTGATGAGACCAAAATTGAACTTTTTGGCCACCAAAGTAAACACTATGTCTGGCATCAAACCATCACAGTTCATCACTCCAAGAATATCATCCCCACATTGAAACATGGTGGTGGCAGTATCATGCTGTGGGGATGTTTTTCGGCAGCAGAGACAGGAAAAAGGATCCAATAATAGGTGAAGATAGATGTATGAAATAAAGGGATATTCTTGAACAAAACCTGTTTGTCAGTGATTTGAGACTGGGATGGAGGTTCACCTTCTAACAAGACAGTGACCCAAAGCATACTGCTAAAGCAACACTCGAGTGGTTTAAGGGGAAACGTGTAAATGTTTTGGAGTGGTCTAGTCAAAGCCCAGACCTTAATCCAATTGAGAATCTGTGGTCAGACTTGAACGTTTCTGTTCACCAGAGGAAATTAACTTGAAGGAGCTAGAGCAGTTTTGCCTTGAGGAATGTGCAAAAATCCCAGTGGCAAGTTGTAGAATGCTCATAGAGACTTATCCAAAGCGACTTGCAGCTGTACTTACTGCCAAAGGAAGCTCTACAAAGTTCTGACTTTAGGGGGGTGAACTGAAGTTTTAAGTAATTTTGTTCTATTCGTTGTTTGCTTGCTTCACAAATAAAATAAGACAAAATGTTCACAGTTGTAGGCATGTTCTTTACATGACCTGATGCAAACCCTCAAAAAAAGTGAAATTCCCTGTTGTGATGTAGCAAAACACAAAGAATGCAAAAGGGGGAGGATGTGTGTGAATACTTTTGCAAGCCACTGTATATGCCAAATTGCTTAATATGTGTTCCTCCCAGCTCTGGCATCTATAGAGAGAATGCTTCACCCCAATATTTGATTTGTACTCTGCCAAGATATTGTTTGGACAAGGGTTGAGGAACCCTCATTTTCCATACAGTTTAAGGTCCATGGGTTTGGACCCCTCCTATAGCATATTTATGGTTTATTCTTTATGTCCAAGATAGGAATAGACTATTAAACAGAACTATATAACATATGTAGAAGTCACACAGTGGAGTTGAGTAATTTTTTCATGCAGCTTCGTTTAAGACAAATTGAAATATGTATTCTAAACGGAAAGAATAAATTCCTTGTTATAGTTTAATAAGGCTAAATTATCACCATGTTTGGTTATGTTTCATATTGTCCCGCCAAACATATGGCCAATTGTATGCCGACTGTATGCCTTATACTGTACATCTTTTACTGACTGCCTCTGAAAAATTTATACTGCTAAACTCTTATTTGTACATAACTGTTGATGGTAATTTTCAACTCAACTGGGGCTAGAGGATCCTGGACAGATTCATGCCAAAGGTCATTTTGGCAGATATTTGTGATTTGCTGCAATGTTTCCGATTGCTTAAAGGGGTTGGCTAGTACCTTTTTGTTGATTGCTGATCTGTGATGGCTGATCTTTCACCCCTGCCGATTAGCTGGAAGTTTCCAGTTACTGCTAGAGGACAGTAGCTTTCTAATTTCTATAGATGTCACTGCTGGGTACTGCAGATTCATCCTTTGTAGTACCCAGCCATGGCCACTATAGTTTTGATGGAGCTGTTGTGTTCCTGCAGCATTCAAGAACATCCGCTGGCATCGGCAATCATTTGCTCTTCACTAGTGCTTAACTCTTATTACCTTTCTGTGTTAGAGTCTATGAGATGGATTATCTATTAGTGATATCTATGACTTACCAATGGTACTACCTTTCTAAATACCTTGAATCATGTGCAGCATTAAATTGTGTGATCACATGCTGTAAATAGCATTATTGACCATTTTCTATTATTATTATTGGTAGTAGTAGTAGTAGAATTACTAACTGCAGATGTCCAATATTTACAAAGACCTTGTAAGTAAATGAAATTGTGATAGTTTGCTTGACATTGCTGTAAATAATGTAAAGACCATGCTGATATACTCTGCATAATGCTCCTGATACTTATCCTTTTAGAAGTGGGTTATCTTGACACATTTAATAGAGCTGAATGTAGCAGCACTATTTACTTATACAGTACAAACACTAATTAAGGGCATCTTAAAATGAATGACATTTCATAGAGTTGGCGCAGTTGCCTTAGTAATAAGACTTGTGAGTGAGTGTTTAGAGTAGCATGTGCTTTATTGAGAGAATAGATGTTGTCATCTAATGTTTTACTATAATTTATGTTATGCTTTGTAGCAAATAGCGCTTTTTATAGATGTAGATATTTGTGCATTAAATGGCTATTTCTTCATGCACTTTTAATGTAACACACAAGCTGCTTCTGTAAATTTAGTTGCTAAGTGCAGTGTTTAGCTTGATTCTCCATTCACTCAAGCATAACTTAACTCCCAAGATTATGATTGTTATTGGAAATTGCTGAACAAGTTTATAGTCCGTATGATTACCTTTTCAAAGGAAAATGTTAGAAAGCAAAATACAAAGTCATTGAATGCTAAAAATTCCAGAAAGATACACTATTCATATATATTTAATTAAAAGTAAGTGATGCTAAGAATACCTAGACTTTTGCAAAACAGAATCACATAACTGTAAATTGTTAATGATCACTATCTTCATTACTTTGCATTTTTGTGTCTTTGAAGCTCACATTTACACGCATTCCTCCATAATCTACTGCTTGCTGTGTAGAGTAAAGATAAGCCAATGCAAAAAGTGAACATTTCTAACTCTAAAATTGGAGGTGGAAACATTTCGTGGCACATTGGATAATCACCACATATGTGCTTAGAGCAATTTATTAAATATATAGCTTAAATACATGCCATGTGTTAAGTGGTGATCAATATTGCAACATGCTATATAGGCAGAGGCCATAATGCCTGACCCATTAACAGGACTACAAAGTACGTGTATAAAGACATACAGTCCCCATAGTTCTTATTGTATACATGTTGGCATTTTATATGCCTCCATGCAATTTTTCTTCTTGTGTATTCTCTATAATTCAGTGAGCAAAAAGATTTTCTTGCCTACATATGACATTGGAGGTTAAAAGATGCACAATGGGACTAAGGATATTTATCTGTGACAAATTATGAATTTGTACAACACTGATTTGTAATGTAGCATGTGCTTGAGGCTAAATGAAGGCAAACCATGTGAAAATGAAGACATTATCTATATGGATGACAGTTGTATATTGCTTTCTAAAGTTCAGGTTCCAAAGCAATGTATTACATATTATGTGAAATTGCATTGCATACAATTGTGATTTTAGATCTCATTTAACACTATGCTCCACATTTTTAATAAAGCTATTCTAAAATGTAGCCTTGCATAAATAATGCATGGGAGCACCCAAAAATTCACTATTCCGTTGACAGAGCTGTGCATAGAAGCTCCAGCCCTGGAGGGTGCTGGGTGTCACATTGATGACCTATCCTAAGGGCTCATACAGAAACATCGGATCACACTCAGACCAATGTTATTGAATGGGCCGTGCACATGTCCATTTTTTTTCTTTGGACAGAGTTTGAGGGGAAAATTGAAGCATGCCCGATTTGCATCCAATATTCAGATCACACTTGGCCATTCAAGTCAATGAGTCTATGGAAAAAATTTTAACGATTTCAACGAACTGACACAGTGGAGACGATGGAGAAATTTTTTTTCATCTTTTCCTCATCCAAGAAAATCAGATCACACTATGATCAAACTCTAATCAGAGTGTGATTAGCATAATCAGACTGATTTTCTCAGTTGAGAGAATACACACTCGTGTGACTCTGACCTAAAGAAAAGCCATAAATGTTAGCGTCCCGGATAACCTCTTTAAATATCCACTAGAATAATCAAGACCTTTAGACTTAATACATTACTATATTATTAATATTTTTTGTCTTTGTGTTTTGAGGGTGATTTTATACTGAAGTCTGTGTAAAGTGTATGCTGAAGTAGAAAGATAACATACTGGCCTCTTTACAATGAATACAATCACACAATTTTTGTGTCGCTAGATGGTAACTTGTTATTTTTGCCTATATGGTTGTGACAAATTGTTTTATACTCTATTCTTCCACTATATTTACACTACTGGTTAGATTCTTTACTATTAACCATATAATCACCATCGGTGACACAAGTCGACTAGATACACTGGACTGCTTCAGAGGAAAGGGCAGGTATGTAGGAAGAAGAATTACTTAGTTGTTGGTGCTGAATGCTCTTTAAGCCTTTGGCTAGCCCGCACTGCATAAGGCTGACAGTTGACTACTCAGGCATAAAAACTAGAGAATTGGAAGCCTCAGCTTGTCAGGCAATACAGTATCCCCAGAGACAGCTAGAAATGTGTGTTTGCAGAAGCAGTCAGTGAGAAGAAATTTGGTACAGAAGTAAAAAGGAGATCGAACAGTGAAACACAAGCCTGTCTGGAATGATGTCCATGTGGAAGTGTTTAGAGTTGAAAAGGATAATTCCTTTACTCTGCTTTGTACCAAGATGAATCTTGTTATCAAAAGTAATCTTGTCATGTAATACTCAGAAGACGTCTACGTGCAACCATGCTAGCCACTTATTCATCACAATACATGTATATGTGAGCGGATGTTTCCATTTATAAGCTTTTATCACAATCCAAAAATATACTAATAGGTTAATTGGCTTAGTGTATATCCGTGACTGTGATGGGAAGTTAGATTACCCCTTTTTTTTCCTTATTCAACCCCATTCTACAGTAAACATAAGGATAGTTTGAGAGTAATGCTAACTGTACCTATACTCTGTAGCCATAAGCTCTAATTTCATTGCCTGGAGAGCAAAATTAGGTTCTACAAGAATTATTCACTACTAGCTGAAAAAAAAAATTAATACAAACTTGACTTGAAACTAATCATACAAAGTACTGACTAAGACTGCCTTAATACAAGTGTCCCTATAGCTTAAGATGATCATTCACAGTATGGCCTGGATGGATATCCAATAAAAATTCTTATTCTCTATGAAGAGACAGACTTACCGCAGACAAACTTATGTTTTCTACCGTATTGTATGTCAAAGAATAGATGGTGGTTATCTAAAAAATACCAACTTTCCCCATCACTGCACTGACAGTTGTTTTATGCCATGTGCATGGAATCTTTGTAAATCCACAGCATCCATCACTCATGTTTTCTCTGATCAAATATTTCAAGGGTGGAAGACAGACTTTTTGAAGACTGAGTGTTCATTAAAATCCGAACTAATAAAGCTGTTCAACTTAATTGTTTCCCTATTCTAATTCTTTAGAAACTTATGGTTACTCATTATTTTTCATTTTAACATCATACTTATTTCATACATGTTTGTCTCTGTTTCATTTATTACCAATTCTATAAATGAAGAATATATGTAAAATAATGCTTGAAAAGCACAATATTATCTTTTCTACTATGTGTATGTATATGTATATATATATACACTACCGGTCAAAAGTTTAGGGTCACTTAGAAATTTCCTTATTTTTGAAAGAAAAGCATTTTTTTTCCAATGAAGCTAACATTAAATGATTCAGAAATACACTCTATACAGTGTTAATGTGGTAAATGACTATTCTAGCGGCAAACGTCTAGTTTGTAATGCAATATCTTCATAGGTGTATAGAGGCCCATTTCCAACAACCATCACTCCAGTGTACTTATGGTATTTTGTGTTCGCTAACTGTGTAAGAAGGCTAATAGATGGTTAAAATACCCTTTAAAACCCTTGTGCAAGTATGTTAACACAGCTGAAAACCGTTTGGTTGATTAGAGAAGCTATAAACCTGACCTTCCTTTGAGCTTGTTGAGAATCTGGAGCATTACATTTGTTGGTTCCATTAAACTCTCAAAATGGCCAAAAAAAAAGAACTTTCTTGTGAAACTCGACAGTCTATTCTTGTTCTTAGAAATGAAGGCTATTCCATGCGAAAAATTACCAAGAAACTGAAGAATTCATACAATGG
The DNA here is from genome assembly GCA_033576555.1 of Oophaga sylvatica. Classification (NCBI taxonomy): domain Eukaryota; kingdom Metazoa; phylum Chordata; class Amphibia; order Anura; family Dendrobatidae; genus Oophaga; species Oophaga sylvatica. Next base: position 583,188,828 of record JARQOD010000001.1, on the reverse strand, counting down.
TGTGTAGTACTCCCTTTAGAGGAGTGCACAAACAAGCTCTAACCAGAGAAGAAAGACAAGTGGGAGGCCCCGCTGCACAACTGAGCAACAAGACAAGTACATTAGAGTCTTTAGTTTGAAAAATTGACGCCTCACAGGTCCTCAACTGGCAGCTTCATTAAACAGTACACATTAAACGCCAGTGTCAACATCTACAGTGAAGAGGCGATTTGGGGATGCTGGCCTTCAGGGCAGATTGGCAAAACAAAAGCCATATTTAAGACTGGCTTAAATGAAAGGAAAAGATTAATATGGGCAAAAGAACACAGACATTGGACAGAGGAATATTGGCTTTTGTTTTGCCAATCTGCCCTGAAGGCCAGCATCCCCAAATCGCCTCTTCACTGTAGATGTTGACACTGGCGTTTAATGTGTACTGTTAATGAAGCTGCCAGTTGAGGACCTGTGAGGCATCAATTTTTCAAACTAAAGACTCTAATGTACTTGTCTTGTTGCTCAGTTGTGCAGCGGGGCCTCCCACTTGTCTTTCTTCTCTGGTTAGAGCTTGTTTGTGCACTCTTCTAAAGGGAGTACTACACACCATTGTATGAATTCTTCAGTTTCTTGGTAATTTTTCGCATGGAATAGCCTTCATTTCTAAGAACAAGAATAGACTATCGAGTTTCACAAGAAAGTTCTTTTTTTTTGGCCATTTTGAGAGTTTAATGGAACCAACAAATGTAATGCTCCAGATTCTCAACAAGCTCAAAGGAAGGTCAGGTTTATTAGCTTCTCTAATCAACCAAACGGTTTTCAGCTGTGTTAACATATTGCACAAGGGTTTTAAAGGGTATTTTAACCATCTATTAGCCTTCTTACACAGTTAGCGAACACAAAATACCATAAGTACACTGGAGTGATGGTTGTTGGAAATGGGCCTCTATACACCTATGAAGATATTGCATTACAAACCAGACGTTTGCCGCTAGAATAGTCATTTACCACATTAACACTGTATAGAGTGTATTTCTGAATCATTTAATGTTAGCTTCATTGGAAAAAAAATGCTTTTCTTTAAAAAATAAGGAAATTTCTAAGTGACCCTAAACTTTTGACCGGTAGTGTATATATACAGTGCCTACAAGTAGTATTCAACCTGCAGATTTAGCTGGTTGACACATGCGGAATTAACTTGCCATTGTGACATTTGTACTGTTGATCAGCCTGGAAGTGTGAAATGCACTGCAGCAAAAATTTTTGTTTTAATTTTTTTTTTAAAAAAACGTTAAAAGTTAATTCAGAGTGTCATTTATTATTCAACCCCTCAAACCACAAGAATTCTGTTTGTCCCCCTAAAGTATTAAGAAGTAGTTCAGGCACCAAGAATAATGAGCTTCACATGTGTAGATTAATGATCTTTTTTGCCAGCCTTTTCTGACTATTTAAGACCCTCCCCAAACTTGTGAACAGCACTCATACATGGTCAACATGGGAAAGACAAAGGAGCATTCCAAGGCCATCAGAGACAAGATCGTGGAGGGTCACAAGGCTGGCAAGGGGTACAAAACCCTTTCCAAGGAGTTGGCCCTACCTGTCTCCACTGTTGGGAGCATCATCCGTAAGTGGAAGGCTTATGGAACTACTGTTAGCCTTCCACGGCCTGGACAGCCTTTGAAAGTTTCCTCCCGTGCCGAGGCCAGGCTTGTCCGAAGAGTCAAGGCTAACCCAAGGACAACAAGGAAGGAGCTCCGGGAAGATCTCATGGCAGTGGGGACATTGGTTTCAGTCAATACCATAAGTAACGTACTCCACCGCAATGGTCTCCGTTCCAGACGAGCCCGTAAGGTACCTTTACTTTCAAAGCTTCATGTCAAGGCTCGTCTACAGTTTGCTCATGATCACTTGGAGGACTCTGAGACAGACTGGTTCAAGGTTCTATGGTCTGATGAGACTAAGATCGAGATCTTTGGTGCCAACCACACACGTGACGTTTGGAGACTGGATGGCACTGCATACGACCCCAAGAATACCATCCCTACAGTCAAGCATGGTGGTGGCAGCATCATGCTGTGGGGCTGTTTCTCAGTCAAGGGGCCTGGCCATCTGGTCCGCATCCATGGGAGGATGGATAGCACGGCCTACCTGGAGATTTTGGCCAAGAACCTCCGCTCCTCCATCAAGGATCTTAAGATGGGTCGTAATTTCATCTTCTAACAAGACAACGACCCAAAGCACACAGCCAAGAAAACCAAGGCCTGGTTCAAGAGGGAAAAAGTCAAGGTGTTGGAGTGGCCTAGTCAGTCTCCTGACCTTAACCCAATTGAAAACTTGTGGAAGGAGCTCAAGATTAAAGTCCACATGAGACACCCAAAGAACCTAGATAACTTGGAGAAGATCTGCATGGAGGAGTGGGCCAAGATAACTCCACAGACCTGTGCCGGCCTGATCAGGTCTTATAAAAGACGATTATTAGCTGTAATTGCAAACAAGGGTTATTCCACGAAATATTAAACATAGGGGTTGTATAAAAATTGACCCACACTTTTATGTTTAAAATTTATTAAAATTCAACTGAGCAACATAACTTTTTGTTTTGTAAGATTTATGCTTCTGTTAATAAATCCTACTCTCATTTGCAGTTTGAAGGCTCTAACTTATTTGCATCTTATCAAACCAGCTAAATCTGCAGGGGGTTGAATACTACTTGTAGGCACTGTATATATTTAATAATTAGGAAAATTTGGCAGCACTACCAAAAGAAGCCGGGTGCAATAAAACCTGTTAAGATGATGTCCAAACCTCCAAAATAGAAAATAAGAAAAAAACAGGCAGCACTCTAAAATTTTTTGGAGTGCTGCCTGTTTTTTTCTTATTTTATTTATTTATTCATATATATTAGTATAGACTAAACATACCAAATGCTAATGTTATCTGCATATTATACTTTTTATATAATGACTTTTTGCTTGCATTGTAGGGAGTGATTTCTCTGGGAGTCCATACAGCCATCCACAATATTCATCTTATAACGATTCATGGAGATTTCCTAATCCTGGCTTATTAGGTGGGTGTTAATTCTTTAGTTTTTTGTATAATTGTATTTTTTATTGATTTTTGTCATATTTAACCACAACAAAGACCATATAGCTTGGGATAATAATGTGATTGACATTTAAATCCCTACTAGTTTAAAAAGTTTAGACTTTCTATGTGTGAAATAGCCAGATACACAGTACTGGATTTACATCTCAGAAAACTGTAGTCACTGACTGTCTTTACCCATTTAAAGAGGCCAGACCTATGGCTTTAGAAGTCTTTGTCTTCACAATGCTACTTATCGTACTACTGCTCAACTGGTATACTTGTAAGCAGGATTAATTGGATGCAACAGCACAGACAATAAGGAGACAGTGGTACTTCTGTCTGGTTATGGACTACTGGCACTGGTCACAGATTTCTACTGGCACAGGGCATGGATCTTCCTCACAGCTCAGGCCTCCTCCCACATCTGAACCCTCTCGGACTCTTATGTGGCGATGGTGGCTGTAAGCCCACCTAGCAGCCACATGACCTATCCTGGTACAGGTTCTGGCTTCAACTGCCTCGAGGTGGCCATTTTATGGCTCTGGACCAGACCTGCTACAGTAGGTGCCTCTTGTTCTCAATCCCTAGATTCTGCCCCGACTTCAAGGAAGCTCAAGTTAGGATTGTAGCATAACTGTTCTTTCAGGTTCTTCCTCAGGTAAGTGTCTCTCAGGTCTGCAACCAGTTGGTCTCTTAGTACTTCATCCAGGGAAGATATGCGAGACACTGGGTATTCAGTGTGCTTAGCATACTGGTCAACTCCGTTCCCTGAAGCACAGCCCCAGCCCACACCGTGTACCGTACATCTGCGCTGGAAGTAATAGCCCACAGGAACCCTCCTCTGCTACAGTCGGATCGTCTCCCAAGCTTGGTTCGGATCTGGTCATGGACTTCTACTGGCGCTGTTCACGGTCTTCTACTGGCACTGGTTATGGACTTCTACTGGTGCTGGTTATGGACTTCTACTGGCACTGGTCACAGACTTCTACTGGCATGGGGCACAGATCTTCCTCACAGCTCAGGCCTTCTCTAGCATCTGACCCCTCCCAGTCCTTTCTGTAGCGATGGTGGCTTTAAGCCCACCTAGCTGCCACATGACATGTCCTGGTTCTGGCGCCAACTGTCTCTTCTTTGCCTGGCTAGGGCTTTCATCATTAGTAAGTACGGCACAGGTATCACCTGACCTGGTGTCATCTTTAAACTCTTCCTCTAGGAATATAGCTTCCCACTATTAAATTCCTACTACTGTAATTCTTTCTTTACTTTCACTTTTTGCATTTGACGAGCAGATGGCGGTGTTTGCTTGCAATTACACAGCTAGGCATCAACTAAAACTGTACTCGTCTTCTCTCTTGTCCACTTTCTTACATACTGATGTACTGCTCATCTGGTCAGTCTTTATACATGACCTATAACATACAAATGATACAGTGTGTATTCAATCAGACAGATTTGATCCTATTAGTTTATCTATTGATATAATGGATCTTTGCTAAGTTCAATGAGTCATGTATATGGATTTCATGACCACATGCACACTTGTTGAGCTGTAATCATTTTATCATGTATTGTCCAGTCCATCTCATATTGATGCTCTTCATTTAAAAAGCATTATTATTGTTCAAAGTACTTTTTTGGAGTACTACCACACATGACTATTCAGCTAGGTAAAGCTTTCATGTGTTTTAAAAAAAAACACCGCCAGACAACTGTGGTGGCAACTTATATAATGCAGAACAAAAGAGTCTGGTGACGGAATAGAAACTGCCTATTATTTGCCTCAACATCATCTGTCAGGAGAGAATTGTTAGACTCCCAAAAATGCATTAGAATGATGTTCTTCTGGATTCGATGGGTTCGAACAAATTTAAAATAACATGTTTGGAGACTTCTACTACCCTTTTAGGTCCTGTATATGATATTTCATATAGAATTATCTGGACATTTGGATTTAATGTAATAGATAGTTTGTAAAACGTTTTCAAGAGAGGCATCCAGGTCCTTCTTGAACTTGTTTAGTGAATCAACTATTACAACATGTTGTAGCTGAGAGTTCCATAATCTCACTGCTCGTGCGGTAAAAAATCACATGTCATGGTGATTAAGCCTTTCCCTTTATTCATCGTTGGAGATCTAGGTATAAAGAGATTATTAATTCTCTGTACTGTCCATTTATATATTTGTATTATTTCTATTACATAGCTTTCCATTAGACATCTAAGATACAATATTCTTTACATAGTTATTATACTGCATATATATATATATATATATATATATATATATATATATACACAGCTCTGGCAAAAAATTAAGAGACCACTGCACAGTTTTATAAAAAACAGCCTCTCTACATGTCTGACAGCCATTTCATTCCAGTGTCAGTTGAATTCCAACCAGAGTACACCTCATTCTACTTAATGTGCTTCTGATTAGGTGATCACCTGAACCAAATCTTATTTAACAAAGGAAAGTATAAAAAACACTGCTGTGGTGTTCACAATCCTCTTGCAATAGGACAATCTGGATGGCAAAGCAAGTGCTAATGATATCCCAAAAGTAATAGGAATGAAAAAATAACTTTTGACCATGCCAAAGGAGTTGAAGAGAAAAGTCTTGAGTGAGGAAAAGAAAGGCTCAATTCTGGTTTTACTAGCAGATGGATACAGTGAGCGTCATGTTGCCTCCATCCTTAAAATTTCTAAGACAGTAGTCCATTACAACTAGGTCAAGCAGCAGACATTGGGGACAACAAAGCTACAGACCGGCAGAGGGCGAAAACGACTCTCCACTGACCGGGATGATCGTCATCTTCTTCGAATGTCACTCAGCAATCGCAGGATGACATCAAGTGACCTACAAAAGGAATGGCAAATGGCAACTGGGGTGAAGTGCACGGCAAGAACAGTTCGTAACAGGCTCCTAGAGGCAAGGCTCAAGTCATGTAAAGCTAGAAAAAAGCCTTTCATCAATGAGAAGCAAAGGACAGCCCGACCGAAGTTTGCCGAAGAACATAAGCATTGAACCATAGAGGACGGGAGTAAGGTAATCTTTTCTGATGAGTCTAATTTTCAGCTTTGCCCAACACCTGGTCATCTAATGGCTAGACCGAGACCTGGAGAGGCGTACAAGCCACAGTGTCTTGCACCCACTGTGAAATTTAGTGGAGAATCGGTGATGACCTAGGCATGCTTCAGCAAGGCTGGAATTGAGCAAGTTAATCTTTACGAAGGACGTATGAATCAAGCCGCATACAAGGTTATCCTGGAAAAACAGTTGATTCCTTCTGCTCAGGCAATGTTCCCCAACTCTGAGGACTGTTTTTTCAGCAGGACAATGAGACATGCCACACAGCTAGGTCAATCAATGTGTGAATGAAGGATCACCACATCAAATCCATGTCATGGCCAGCCCAATCTCCAGACCTGAACCCCACTGAAAACCTCTGGAATGTAATCAAGAGGAAGATGGATAGTCATAAGCCATCAAACAAAGAAGAACTTCTTAAATTTTTGTACCAGGAGTGGCATAAGGTCACCCAAAAGCAGTGTGAAGCACTGGTGGAAAGCATGCCAAGACGCATGAAAGCTGTGATTAAAAATCATGGTTATTCCACAAAATATTGATTTCTGAACTCTTTCTGAGTTAAAACATTAGTATTGTTGTTTCTAAATGAATATGAACTTGTTTTCTTAGCATTATTTGAGGTCTGCAAGCACTGCATTTTTTTTTACTCTTTTGACCATTTCTCATTTTCTGAAAATAAATACAAAATTTATTGCTTGGAAATTCTGATACATGTTGTCAGTAGTTTATAGAATAAAAGAGCAATTTACATTTTACTCAAAAATCTACCTATAAAGAGAAAAATCTGAGAAACTGAAAATTTTGCAGTGGTCTCTTAATTTTTGCCAGAGCTGTATATATATATATACAGTACAGACCAAAAGTTTGGACACACCTTCTCATTCAAAGATTTTTCTGTATTTTCATGACTATGAAAATTGTACATTCACACTGAAGGCATCAAAACTATGAATTAGCACATGTGGAATTATATATTTAACAAAAAAGTGTTAAACAACTGAAAATATGTCTTATATTCTACGTTCTTCAAAGTAGCCACCTTTTGCTTTGATTACTGCTTTGCACACTCTTGGCATTCTCTTGATGAGCTTCAAGAGGTAGTCACTGGAAATGGTCTTCCAACAGTCTTGAAGGAGTTCCCAGAGATGCTTAGCACTTGTTGGCCCTTTTGACTTCACTCTGCGGTCCCGCTCACCCCTCAACCATCTCGATTGGGTTCAGGTCTGGTGACTGTGGAGGCCAGGTCATCTGGCGTAGCACGCCATCACTCTCCTTCTTGGTCAAATAGCCCTTACACAGCCTGGAGGTGTGTTTGGGGTCATTGTCCTGTTGAAAAATAAATGATGGTCCAACTAAACGCAAACGGATGGAATGGCATGCCGCTGCAAGATGCTGTGGTAGCCATGCTGGTTCAGTATGCCTTCAATTTTGAATAAATCCCCAACAGTGCCACCTGCAAAGCACCCCCACACCATCTTACCTCCTCCTCCATGCTTCATGTTGGGAACCAGGCATGTAGAGTCCATCCATTCACCTTTTCTGCGTCGCACAAAAACATGGTGGTTGGAACCAAAGATCTCAAATTTGGACTCATCAGACCAAAGCACAGATTTCCACTGATCTAATGTCCATTCCTTGTGTTCTTTAGCCCAATCAAGTCTCTTCTGCTTGTTGCCTATCCTTAGCAATGGTTTCCTAGCAGCTATTTTACCATGAAGGCATGCTGCACAAAGTCTCCTCTTAAGGCTGCTTTCACACATCAGGCTTTTTGAATCAGGCGCGATCCGGCGTGTTTTTTTAGCATTGACTTACATTAGCGCCGGATCGCGCCTGATGTCACTGCGTTGCATCCGTTTTTGGCCGGATCCGTCGGAATAGTACATTCCGGCGGCCGGACAAGACGGTTGCTGTAACGTTTTTTTTTCCCGGAGGCGCCTGACAGTGCCTGAATCGTCACTTCAGGCGGCCGGAAACAATGCAAACCTATGGAGCCACACCAGATTTTTGACAAATCCGTCAGAAAACTGATCCGGAGTCCAAGGCTCTCTCTCTCTCTCTCTCTCTCTCTCCCCCCTCGGTCCGGACATTCGTACCTGCATTTTCAACATGGAAAATTTTCTTTTTCCGGGTTGAAAAGGTCAGGATGGATCAGGCAAAAAACCTGATCAGTTGCATCAGTTTTTTTAAAATCAGCGCCGGATCCGTCCTATCAGGCATAGGACGGATATGTCTGATTCAAAAAAACTGATGTGTGAAAGTAGCCTAAGAGTTGTTGTAGAGATGTGTCTGCTACTAGAACTCTGTGTAGCATTGACCTGGTCTCTAATCTGAGCTGCTGTTAACCTGCGATTTTTCAGGCTGGTGACTCAGATAAACTTATCCTCAGAAGCAGAGGTGACTCTTGGTGTTCCTTTCCTGGGGCGGTCCTCATGTGAGCCAGTTTCTTTGTAGCGCTTGATGGTTTTTGCAACTGCACTTGGGGACACTTTCAAAGTTTCCCCAATTTTTCGGACTGATTGACCTTCATTTCTTAAAGTAATGATGGCCACTCATATTTCTTTACTTTGCTGCTTTTTTATTAGCAATACTACAAATTCCAACAGTCTATTCAGTAGGACTATCAGCTATGTATCCACCAGACTTCTGCACAACACAACTGATGGTCCAACCCCATTTATAAGGCAAGAAATCACACTTATTAAACTTGACAGGGCACACCTGTGAAGTGAAAAACCATTCCCAGTGACTACCTCTTGAAGCTCATCAAGAGAATGCCATGAGTGTGCAAAGCAGTAATCAAAGCAAAAGGTGGCTACTTTGAAGAACCTAGAATATAAGACATATTTTCAGTTGTTTCACACTTTTTTGTTAAGTATATAATTCCACATGTGTTAATTCATAGTTTTGATGCAGTGTGAATGTACAATTTTCATAGTCATGAAAATACAGAGAAAAATCTTTAAATGAGAAGGTGTGTCCAAACTTTTGGTCTGTACTTATATATATATAATATATGTGTATATATATATAAGATATATATGTTTTATATAAAAAAATGGAATCAATTAATTCAGCCAGCATGTATTTTTATCAAGCAAGCCATTTTATCAACCTTTGCTTTTTTTCAGCATCAATCATTGATTCATAGGACATAATTTTATACTTAATTGCATCTAACTAGTTATTTTACAGCTGAGTTGTCCAATAGGAATAAGACTCAATCACATAAGCAGTACAATAACCCATGCATTCCATACAGAGCAGATGGCAAATATACAAATCTTTAATGCCACCTGGAAATCTGCGTGATTAATAAATACCCCCTGAGTTTAATTACCTAATTAAGTAGAAATTCAAATATATCTCAATGTATTTAAAGAGGTTTCCAGTTGACTCATTTTTGAGAAATCATTTTTTCTCTATAATAGTATATTATTTCAAATTTCATTATATTGTATACTTAACTTCATGCTACTTATATGTGAAAAACCTCTGTACATTACCAGTAATACAGTGCCTATGGCAATATGTTCAGACAGATTCTTTGTTCAAGTAAAATGCATGTTATTAATGAAAGACTGAATTAGGAGAGTGAACCTTAACCTCTTCTCATAGTTATTGCCACACAAGCGTTTATTGTTGAGACATCTTCAACACTTATCAAAGGAAAATACGCTTAACACCTTTAACATGGCTGTCAAAAATTAGTCCACTTTGACTTTGCATAAAATAATTAGGATTTTTTTTTCTGCATAATTTGCACAAATGAGATAAGTAAAACTTCCAATTAATTGTCATCACTTGGCTACATTATTATTATTGCCTAAGAGGTTTCAAGATTTATTGGAAGACAAAAATTATGTGATCTAATTTGGGGTACATCAAATTTATTTTATTTTTCAAAAAAGAGACTACCAAGTATATTTTAACATAATAATAATAATTATAATAATCTTTAACGTCAAAACTAAACATTCTTCATCCCATATATAAAATTTATAAATGTCCTCTTGCAAATTAATTTCGGTTTATAACATGCCTATACTACAATTCTAAATTCTGAAAAATGTAAACATTTAAAATCAATCAATAGCAAAAAAATAAATAATACAAACATATTTTCTCTGCAAGGGATATTACTGTTTTCCTTTAAAATCTAATTGGTTGCTAAGAAAATTACTAATTTTTCCTTGTTCTGATCGACAGCCCTTTATTAAAATATAGGACATGTTAAATGCATTTTTGTAGAACTGCAGTTAGAACCTGCTTCATCAATAAAATGTCCCTTTATATGAAATCCTTCAAGTGCTACTGATGTAACTAAGTTGCTGAAGTGTGGAAAAGCTTTGATTTAAGGTGATGTTCTTGCAGGAGGCCTATAGCCTCCATGTAAATTGGTAATGGTCTGGGAGGAAGCATAGTCTTTTTCCGCACGATATTTTTAAGGCTGGTTAACACACATGCTGAACCTCGATAATGGCAAGTGTTGGCTAATGAAGAAAAATGATTCAATTTCATGCTGGTTTGTTCTAAGAATCTCTTTACCATTCTCCTCATTACTTCCTAACTTGATGTTCAACATAGAAGATTTTATTTGATAAAATGTTGCTGTCCTTTGCAGTAAATGTAACTTGTTCAATTGAAATGTCACAGATCAACACATCTAAGGTTTTCATTGGACGATAACAAATATACAAAATAACTCATATATATAGTGAATTAACTTACTGTACATACAGTGGACACAATAAACCAGGGAGGATTTACACAATGTATTTGTTAGGGTCAAGTTCCCGCTTCTGCACAAGGGAAATCTCGAACCATCCCGGCTGCGGTCTCCCATTCGTCTCCGGCCGCAGTGGACTCTGCTCAGATTAGATGTCGGTACCAGCGTCTCGCCCAGTCTAACAGTGTGCAGAGGATTACTGCTGCATCTCCAGGCTCTGCTATTGTGGCCAGTACTGGTTAGCGGCGAGCAGACGTCTTTAGGACAAAGTCCTTGTTTTCCCCTTCTGAGCATGCCTAGGGTGAGATCTCTCATTGGAGATCAGGGGTCACATGCTCAGGTACTGCAGCAGCTCCTATTGGTCCGCCAGGAAGGTCCTGTGACTACTGGTGTTCTGGAACAGTTTCATTGGTCCTTGTTTCTGGCAGGTCCTGTAGCTGTTACTATAAAAGGGTGGCATGGCTGGGCTGCCATGCGCTAGTGTCAACCATTATATGCTTAGCGCCGGTGTGGTCATGCGTGTGTGTGGTTAGGGCCCGGCTGAAATAAGCCCCTAGAATACCGACTTAATCGGTGAGGAGTTTGGTATGCTAGCTGGTCAGGGTTAGTGTCTTAGATGCCCTAGATTACCGGCATAACCGGTGAGGAGTTTGATTGCCGTATTCAGGGCCTGGCGTTCAGATGCCATAGATTGCGGGTGACTCCCGCGAGGACATTAGCGCATGATCACGTTCTATGTTCGCTTAGCAATTAACTGTGTACCTGGGTACCTGACAGGACACAGAAGTTTGTCTCAGCGGCTCTGTGACGTAACAGGGTTCGCTTTCAACGCTAGACAGCGCCCTAGCGTGTTTATTTTGCGACTCAGTTGTGTTTAGTGAGTTCGCACACATCGCCATATAGCGCTGCGGCACTCCTAGCGGCTCTGTGGATTAACAGAGTTTGCACATATTGCCACAGCGCGTTACGGCGTTTATTTTGGCAACTCTGTGGGATAACAGAGTTCGCTTCTTGCGCCATTTTACTAGCAGCAGGCTCCGCCTGCACGGTGGACCCCGGGCTGCGAATGCACCTCTCCACATCATATATTTGGTGCGTTCCGCAGACCCTAACAGTATTGGGGTGACCTAAATGTTTTTAATATTGCTTTACACTCATATAGATCATTTGGGATTTTCTGTTGCATTTAGGTCATGCTTCTTTCTAACAATCCACACCCCTTTTAATTGAGGGATCAGATCCTTGTTGGACAGATATTGAAAGTGTCTAAAAAACAAAAAAACAAGCTGCAAGTCATGAAAGACAGATTGTTGGTGCATTTAGCTTGATAAATCTGCCCTCAATAGTTTGGTCACAGATATATACCTGGATAAAGCTACATACATAAAAAGGCCTTGGGTGCCTTAAAATGGTTAAAACGATTAGTAAACAGGCTGATCTACCAAAATATATTTGTTGTTTTATATCCCTATTGGTATTGTAGGGAGTTTTACTCACTCAGCTGCAGTTAAGGTAGGCAAAGGAAGCAGTTTCTTTAAAATGTCCAGGCTGGTTTATTAGAACTGCATAAACGGCTCAGCATAAGAAAACAAAAAATAGCCTTCTCCAGCACAAAGTGAAAAAAACCTCAGAAAGTAAAAAGTACATTTAGTAGTGCAGGTTCGTCCGCTCAGGTCAGCGTCCTTCAGCAAACACACTGGAGGCCTCCACACATCCAGTCACAGACACTGAATGATACATTTGGTCCCCATTTTATCTTTCAAACCACCGTCTCTGTGTGGGGATCGGTGAGCAGTAGTGATGAGTCGGCTGCTAGACAGCCTGAATACATTCGGGGATTCCCTAACAATCAGGCAATCCCCACATCTATTCAGGCTGTCTAGCAGTCGCCAACCATGCAGCTACGGCAACACAAACTAAATATCTGAGCTTGCCCAAATACTCGGAGGACACCCGAGCATGCTCAGGAAAACCCAAGCAACGAGTATACTCGCTCATAACTAGTGAGTAGTCTTCCCACCCATCTCTTTTGGCTGCTCGTAAACCTCTACTCTGATACACCCATTACCTCTCTCAGCACTATTCGGGCTGGAGCATGCTTTCCCAGGCTTACATCACCAAAGCTTCCAGCCTTGATGATAAATATCTCCCCACAAGGACCTGTCCGATGGCTATCTTACAGTATTTATAGATAATATATCAGAAATCTTGCAATTTTATAATGTATACTAGGCCTAATTTTAGACACGTTTTCTGTTCTGCTCAGAAGACACTTTTTTTTAGCAGTCTCCTTATCACAGGCAGGGTTACAGTAGACGGTAACATCTCTACATGCAGTACACAAGATACACCACTCACAATCGGTGATATAACAGCTCACCTAATATCCCTCCTTTCACAGTGACATCTCCACATATTTAAGTGTGCTCATAAAAGGTTTCTATGCAAATAGGAGTAAATCCAAAGAAATGAACCAGAACATAAGTCGATATAACTGCAATGTGTAGGAGCACGTTCACACAGTGGCCATTTAACAGACAAAACCTAAGATAAAAGCAAAATGAGCATATACCCTGCAGTAAGTATATAAATAACATAGAGTACTTGGTTAACACTTTTTTGATCAAAAAAACTTAAAAGTCATTGTAATAACGTGCAGGTGCAGTGTATGTCACCACGGAACAGAGTGAGATCAACAGTGAAGGATTTATTTACAAAGATAAGATTCTCCTCACAGGGAGAAAATAGTGGGGATTAAACTAATATTATAACAATATATTACCTAGCATATGAGGTCTAAAACAAGTAATCAAACAGTCGAGCAGAATAACGAATTAACTAGAGTTATAGGAAACTTATCAGTCTGAAGAAATCTTGCCCTCACAGAGTCATCCTCTCCAACGTAGGTGCTGTAGTCTCTGTGAGCGCTGTCATCTCTGTGAAATGGTAACCGGGTTCTCAAGGGTTAATGTGGGAGGCAGGGAAAGACTGGGACAACAGAGTCGTCCCTGCTCTGAGTGTCTGCTTCAAAACTAACAGTCTCTCCACCAGAACAAGGCTCAGTCTTTGATTATGCTTCTCTGCTGGGGTCAGGGGCTCTGACCCGTCACTGCGGCCGCTGCGACTATGCGAGCGAGTCTCTGTCACCGGGCAGTCAGACGGGAGTCTGGTTTCAATCTCTGGGGACTCTGCATTCACGTACTCACAGTCAGTCAGCAAGCCTGTAACGTCTCTCTGTCTTAGCTCTCTCACAGGGAGGAATTCCTCCTCCCTCACATGCAGCTGTCTGTTCCTCTGACTGCCACACACACTTCTCTCTGGTCAGAGCGCCAAACTCTCCCGGCCTCAGTCTCTCTCGCTTCCTGTCTCCGTCTGCAAACGTCCCCCCGGGAAAACTGCTGTACAGCACCATGGTTCCGGACACGGAGCGGAGGAGGCAACCCCCTTCCGCTCTTCCTGTGCTTCACCCCTTACATTATCCCACCACTACATGGTGTACCCAATCAGGATAGTCTTGTCTCCAGTATTAAAACCTCACTTTGTCTCAGCTGACCTCAATTTAGATGCGGGCAGGCTCGACTGTTCAGACATCTGCCCATGGAAAGTTATATAGATAAAATGTCTAGCTCAAAAAGAGGGAGCAACAACCTATTTATAAAAAGTATGCAAGGTGAGGTTTTAATGCTAGAGATAGGACAGTCAAGATTGGGTACACCTTGTCGTGTTGGGATGGTTTTTACTCTTTTTTGATCACGCTTTTTATTTATGTGCTTCTATGCAAATAGGGTCTGAGACAGTTTTTTTGCTTTCAATGTCCATTTGTGAACAGGAAATAGGAGTCTGATATTATGCTTAGTGGGCAGTAAGGAAATTGAAAGATTTTTCTTTTTTTATATACAATAGTATTATTTTCTGATGACGCTTTCCCTATGAGCTATTTGTATGGGATCTCATATATTCCTTAACTCAAGAAGATAGTTATATTGGATAAAAAAGGCTAAGATGAGAATTCATCAAGATTGGTGCTTCATATGCCAGTCTTGATCAACAGTCCACTGAAGTATAATGTACCAAATTCATTAGGAGGCACATGCGTCTTAACCCATTCCAACATTAGGATGTGAATAAACATCATGGGAAGGGATCTGCATGTGTGGAGGGGGCTCCACACACATTAGATGCTGCTGGCTATATTACATAGCTAGCATCTGTCTCGAGCCAAGCTCCAATTGCGGCTGTTAACTGACAGCTGGATTTAAACAGAATGTTCATTGGTGCTCACTCACATCGGCTTTCGTTGCCCCCATGACGTGATCGCAGTGGACCTCTGGGTTACCATGGCAGGTGGGGGCCTGGTGAAAGGCCCTGTTGCTGCTTTCTTGCTATTCTTATGAAGTTCAGCTACAAGCTAAAGCTGAGCTTGAAAGCAGTCCACGATTTTCAATACATACTGCAATACCATAATTTTGCAGAATATATTATAAGCTATCAGTCAATCACAGGTTCAAGTTCCCTAAGTGGACTAAAAAACAATAGAAAAAAAACATTAAAAAATATGAAAATATTGAAGTCACCCAAATTTTCACTTGCTAAAAATAAATAAAAAATAAATAATAGCATTTATTAGCACCATCACTGAAAGAGTCCCATCTATCAAAATATACAATTAACCCCTTTATGTCCAATGACGTGCACAGTCCGTCATGGCCGGGTGTCAGTTCCGGCACCAGGACGGACTGTGCACGTCATGCCTTTGATCTACCACTGCGTGTAAACACGCAGTGGTAGATCAGTGCCGACAGCTGTCACAGACAGCTGACAGGCACGGCAAGCGGTGCGGGGACCTTTGCCGTCGTCCCCGTACCTACAGTGCTGTGCTTGGTCAGTCAATCTGACTGACCAAACACAGCAGCGATCGCGCAGGAGAAGCTGAAATTTCAGCTTCTCCAGCGCGATCAGTGCAGGAGCCGGCGCTGCAGTGGCCGAGCTTCCTGCACTGACAGCCAGGAGCGGAGCCCCCACCGCCCCTGGCTGTTAACCCCCTGACTGCTGCGATCGAGCGCGATCGCAGCGCTCAGGGGGGGAGGCAGAGGGTCGGGAGCTCCCTCTGCCTCAGATCGGCGCCCTGCAATGTATTTGCAGGGCCCGATCTCTGCCTTGATGACCCGGGGTTGTCATGACAACCTCCGAGTCATCTAGCTACGGAAAGCTGCTGTGATCATGCTCACAGCAGCTTTCCCCATAGGTACAATGCATTGCAATGCATTGTAACTGCAATAAAAAGTAAAAAAAGTGAAATTCCCATAAAGGGACAAGTTAAAAAAAATCATTTTTTTAAAAAAATTGTAAAAAAAATATTGAAAAATAATTTTAAAAAAATCCCCTAAAAAATACACATTTTTATGTAATAAAAAAAAAAAAAATACACGTCCGTAAAAATCCCATCTATAAAAGCGTAACCCTAGTTAACCCCTTCAGTGAAAGCCATAAAAAAAACACAAAAAAGTAGTAAATTATACTTTTTCCAAGCGGTATCATCATACCGCTTGGAAAAAGTGTAATAACACGCGATCAAAAAGTCAGATATAAATAATCATGGTACCGCTGAAAACGTCATCTTGTCCCGCAAAAAACAAGCCGCAATATAGCATCATCAGCGAAAAAATAAAAAAGTTATAGCTCACGGAATAAACTGATGCAAAAATAATTATTTTTTCTATAAAATTTTTTATTGTGTAAAAAACGCCAAAACATAAAAAAAATATATAAATGAGGTATCGCTGTAATCGTAGTGACCCGAAGAATAAAACTGCTTTATCAATTTTACCACACACGGAACGGAGGAAAAAAAAAAAAAAAAACCAATTCCTGAATTGCTGGTTTTTGTTCATTCTGCTTCCACAAAAATCGGAATAGGAAGCGATCAAAAAACGTTATGTGCCCAAATATGGTACCAATAAAAACGTCAGCTCGTCCCGCAAAAAATAAGCCCACAGATAACTCTGTCGGCCGAAATATGGAAAAATTATAGCTCTCAAAATACGGCGATGCAAAAATTTATTACAAAAAATTATTCCAAAAAAAAGCATCTTTTAGTGTGTGACAGAAGCTAAACATGAAAAAAGGATGTAAATCTGGTATCGCCGTAATCGCACCGAACCGAGGAATAAATTTGCCTAATCACTAATACCGCACAAGGAATGGCGCAAAAAAGAAAACCAATTCTTCACCTTTTGTGGATTTGTTCATTTTGCCTCCCAAAGATCGCAGTAAGGCGATCACAGTGGTTCCCCCCCACATATGGGGTATCAGCGTACTCAGGACAAAATGCACAATAGCTTTTGGGGTCCTATTTCTCCTGTTACCCTTAGAAAAATAAAAATTTGGGGGCAAAAAGGTCATTTTTGTGGAAAAAAATATGATTTTTTTATTTTCACGGCTCTACGTTATAAACTTCTGTGAAGCACTTGGGGGTTCAAAGTGCTCACCACACATCTAGATAAGTTCCTTGGGGGTCTAGTTTCCAAAATGGAGTCACTTGTGGGGGGTTTCTACTGTTTTGGCACATCAGGGGCTCTCCAAACGTGACATGACACCCGCAGACCATTCCATCAAAGTCTGCATTTGAAAAAGGCGCTCCTTCCCTTTCGAGCTCTGCCATGCGTCAAAATAGTGGTTTACCCCCACATATGGGGTATCAGCATACTCAGAACAAATTGCACAATAACTTTTGGGGTCCTGTTACCCTTTGGAAAATAACAATTGGGGTGGAAAGATCATTTTTGTGGAAAATATATGATTTTTTAATTTTACTGCTCTACGTTATAACCTTCTGTGAAGCCCTTGGGGGTTCAAAGCTCTCACCACACATCTAGATAAGTTCCTTGGGGGGTCTAGTTTCCAAAATGGGGTCACTTGTGGGGGGTTTCCACTGTTTAGGCACACAGGGGCTCTCCAAATACAACATGGCGTCCAACCTCAATTCCAGCCAAAAAAGTCAAATGGCGCTGCTTCCCTTCCGAGCTCTGCCATGCGCCCAAATAGTGGTTTACCCCCACATATGGGGTATCAGCGTACTCAGGACTAATTGCACAATAACTTTTGGGGTCCTGTTACCCTTTGGAAAATAACAATTGGGGGTGGAAAGATCATTTTTGTGGAAAATATATGATTTTTTAATTTTACTGCTCTACGTTATAACCTTCTGTGAAGCCCTTGGGGGTTCAAAGCTCTCACCACACATCTAGATAAGTTCCTTGGGGGGGTCTAGTTTCCAAAATGGGGTCACTTGTGGGGGTTTCCACTGTTTAGGCACACAGGGCTCTCCAAATACAACATGGCGTCCAACCTCAATTCCAGCCAAAAAAGTCAAATGGCGCTGCTTCCCTTCCGAGCTCTGCCATGCGCCCAAATAGTGGTTTACCCCCACATATGGGGTATCAGCGTACTCAGGACTAATTGCACAATAACTTTTGGGGTCCTTTTATCCTTTGGAAAATAAAAATTGGGATGAAAAGATCATTTTTGTGGAAAAAATATGATTTTTTAATTTTACGGCTCTACGTTATAACCTTCTGTGAAGCCCTTGGGGTTAAAAGCTCTCACAACACATTTAGATAAGTTCCTTGGGGGTCTAGTTTCCAAAATGGGGTCACTTGTGGGGGGTTTCCACTGTTTAGGCACACAGGGACTCTCCAAATGCGACATGGCGTCCAATCTCAATTCCAGCCAAAAAAGTCAAATGGTGCTGCTTCCCTTCCGAGCTCTGCCATGCGCCAAAATAGTGGTTTAACCCCACATATGGGGTATCAGGACTAATTGCACAATAACTTTTGGGGTCCTTTTATCCTTTGGAAAATAAAAATTGAGATGAAAAGATCATTTTTGTGGAAAAAATATGATTTCTTAATTTTACGCCTCTACGTTATAACCTTCTGTGAAGCCCTTGGGGTTAAAAGCTCTCACAACACATTTAGATAAGTTCATTGGGGGGTCCAGTTTCCAAAATGGGGTCACTTGTGGGGGGTTTCCACTGTTTAGGCACACAGGGACTCTCCAAATGCGACATGGCGTCCAATCTCAATTCCAGCCAAAAAAGTCAAATGGCGCTGCTTCCCTTCCGAGCTCTGACATGCGCCCAAATAGTGGTTTACCCCAACACATGGGGTATCGGTGTACTCTGGAGAAATTATACAACAAATATTGTGGTTCATTTTCTCCTGATACCCTTGACAAAATTTAAAAAATTGTGTCGAAAGAAAAATTTTGGAAAAAAAGTTAAATGTTCATTTTTTCCTTCTACATTGCTTCAATTCTTGTGAAGTACCTAAAGGGTTAATAAACTTCTTAAATGTGGCTTTGAACACGTTGAGGGGTGCAGTTTTTAGAATGGTGTCACTTTTGGGTATTTTCTGTCATATTGACCCCTCAAATTCACTTCAAATGTGAGGTGGCTCCTAAAATAAATGGTTTTGTAAATTTTGTTGGAAAAATGAGAAATTGCTGGTCAACTTTTAACACTTATAACTTCCTAACAAAAAAAAATTTTGGTTCCAAAATTGTGCTGATGTAAAGTAGACATGTGGGAAATGTTATTTATTAACTAATTTTTGTGACATATCTCTCTGATTTAATGGCATAAAAATTAAAAGTTTGAAAATTGCAAAATTGTCAAAATTTTTGCCATATTTCCGTTTTTTTCATAAATAAACTCAAGTTATATTGAAGAAATTTTACCACTATCATGAAGTACAATATGTCACAAGAAAACATTCTCAGAATCGCCAAGATCCGTAGAAGCGTTGCAGAGTTATAACCTCATAAAGAGACAGTGGTCAGAATTGTAAAAATTGGCCTGGTCATTAACCTACAAAATGGCTTGGTCGTTAAGGGGTTAATTAACCTCTACAATAAACTCCATAAGGAAGAAAATATCAAAACGTTAGAAATGCATTTTTGGTCACCTCACCTTTCTAAAAAGAAAATACAATGAAAAGCAATAAAAATGTTGGATGTATCCCAAATTGGTATAAATAAATTGTCAGCTCGCCACACAAAAAGCAAGCCTTCACACATCTCCATCAATAGAAGCATGGAATTGTTACAGGTCATATTTTTATCACTTAAGTGTAACCATTATTTTAATTTTATATTTCACAAATCAATAGCGCACTTGAAAATAAGTAACTTTGTAATACATCTTATCAGAGAAATCTGCTTCTTTCTCTGCCAGAATGTATCAGTCATGATCAAAATTCTCAATTTTGGGGTAAAATCTGTATTCAGTGAAAACCAACTTTCCCATTACTGAGAAAAGAGATGACAGTTGGTGCTGATATAATTCTATGTAGACAGGAGAGGAAGAGCTCTGATTCTAGCTCCGCACTCCTCCTTCTCCTCTCATCTACATAAAATTGCTTATTTTCATGTGGATTATCTATTTATGAAATAAAAAGTAAAATGACGGATACACTTTAACCCTTCACGACACACTGACTTTGAAGCAGGCTCACACACTGAGCCTGCATTTTTACACACATTTGATGTCTGATTTAAACAGCCATCAAGTGCCTCTAACAGCTGTGATCCGTGATCCACCCTTGGCTGCTAACCAGCTAAAAGCCACTTTCAATAGCTGACAGTGGCATTTAGCGCGCGTAGACAGGAAGCTCATCATTGCTCCAATCAAGTGATCACAGGGTGCGATGAGTTCACATGACAGCTAAGGGTCTGCTGAAAACCTCGAACCTGTCAGCATGATCCTCCTGCGAACGACAGCCTGTGTCCGGCGTTCATAGGAGATTCTGATTTATGGAAAATTGCAGCTTCAATTCTCCTAAAGGGAATATTAAATATATTAATAAGTAAAAAAAAAAAGCTTTAACAAATATTAAAAAAACAATAAAGTTCAAGCCATCCCCCTTTTTTTGACCCATTAAAAATAAAACAAAAAAAAATACACATATTTTGTATTGAAGCTTTCAGGAATGTCCGATCTATCAAAATATAAAATAAATTAACCTGATAGATTAATGGTATAATGAGAAAAAAAATCAAAAAGCCAGAAGCACTTTTTTTGATCACCTCAACATTGCATTAAAATACAATAAAAGGTAATCAAAACATTGTATCTACCCCAAAATGGTATCATTAAAAACATCAGCTCAGGGTACAAAAAATAGTTGTCACACATCCTCATATCCTGAAAAATGAAATCGTTACGGGTTTCAGAAATGGTGACAAAAGCATTCTTTTTTCCACGAATTTCTGAATTTTTTCTCATCACTTAAATAAAAATAAGAAAACTATAAGGCTGTGTGCACATGTTGCGGATTTTGTTGCTGATCCGCAGCTTTTTTTCCGCATGGAATTGCAACAAATCCGCAAAGGAGTGCTCAAGCAATGTTAATCAATGGGAATCCAGAATTGTTGTGCACATGCTGCGGAAAATTCCTCATTGATTCTGATGTTTTATTTTCCGCAGCATGTCAATTAATTTTGAGGATCTGCAGCGTTTCTGCACTCATTGACTTCCATTGAGTCAGTCAAATCCGCAGCTAAACCGCAGGTGTAAAGAGGTTTGCGGACGGATTAACTGCGGATTTGCGTGCCAAAAACACTGCGGAAAGGAAGGGGGAAGAGTGTGTGGGTGGAGAATGTTTGTGGGCAGTGACTATGTGTGAGCGGAGAATATGTGCATCTGTGTGCAGGTGTCTGTCTGTGGGGGTCTGTGTATGGTTGTCTGCGGGTGTCTGCAAATGTCTGTGTGTAGCCAGACATCGTCTGATGGGACTACTATTCCCATCCGGCTATATCTGCTGCCACATATAACAGTGACAGGATGAGCCGATGATAGGACAGTAGTAGTCCCATCATCCAGTGACTTTGTTCAAGTGTAAAACAAACACAAGTCCCTGAAGCCCTCGATCTCCTGCAACAAAAAAAATAGTAAAGCAACAAATACTTACCTTTCCGCCATAGTCCATTTAATAACGAGTGTCCCACGACGATCTCACATGTAGAACAGGAGATGTGACTGCTCTACATGGCTCTGGTGACACACTGACAGGAGGTATCCTCCCGCAGTGTATCACTGTGCCACTGTCAGAGGTCACCGGAGTTCTTGCTATCGCTTGTGGAACCGCTGCGGGAGAAAAAAAAAATAATTATGGCTCTTGGAAGAAAGTTAGGATAATACGAAAGCGTGAAACTGAAAAATTCCCTGGTCCTTAAAGAGTTACTGAACTTAGTGAATCTGCCAAGCTGCTTGTGTGCCAGAGCCTGAAATATTCACGTCATGAGCTGGAATACGTTTCTGCTAGAATTTATGCCTCTTTCTGGTGTAGTTATAGTGAATCTATTAGGCTCCGCTACCTAGTCCTTCCAACTAATAGAGATGAGCGAACATCATCGTCTACCTCCTTATTCAGCAAGCCATAGCGCTTACTGTAGAAGCTGCATTGGGAACCCGGATACATGGAGCTCGCCGGCTGATCAGCTGTTTGGCGCTGCAGCTGCATGTGTCGCAGCTGTGTAACAAACAAACAAACAGACTCTCCATACATGTGTTGTGACTGTCTCACAGCCGCGACACATGCAGCTGGGGCGCTGATCGCCTGATCAGCAGGCGCGCGCTATGTATCTGGGTTCCCAATGTAACTTCTATGGTAAGCGCTATAGCTTGCCGAATAAGGATGTAGCCGACGATGTTCACTCATCTCTACCCACTAGCAATGTGAGACTCAAAAAGTTACTAATTTCTACGTGTCATGTTTTGGCCATAAAGTGATGCAGCCCCCCATATTTTCTTCTAGTGACAGTTCTACTGTTGTCCATTGTTTGTTTTTGGCATTCAAGTGAATTGTGTTGCGTTTCAACGTAAGAGTGTCGACAAAATAAATCTGGAAAGACCCCTTTTTAAATCTTCGATATCACTTTTAAGGAAAACCGTTTATTTGTAAATTGATCGTAGAAATAAGAATAAATCAGATATACTGTACTCTATAGTCTGAAGATGTAATATTATCAAGTCCATGATAAAACTATTTCTGTAAATATAGCAACATTGTAATATTCTTCACTGTAGTGGACGTCTTACAGTGACTTGTTAGTCTTCTTATCTGTTCACAGCTAATTATTACATTTTCACTGACAAGCCATCATATATCATCCTCTCTACATGGCAATAACCTATTTTCATGTTAGTCTTTTTGCTATGTAGATGATTTGCAGCAGAGAGTCAGTAAAGTTAATAGCAGAATCTTTAACCTTTATTCAATTTGACTTTTCTAATGGAATTTTGAAAAAAACTATATGGCCTTGACCTTGACTTCCTCTTGCCCTGAATAATATATCGAAAATCAAATATGCATCAGTAGGTGTGATGCACTAATAAACTATACCAGAGCATTTATTAATTAGTAATAATCGTGTTATAAATTAGGGTAATACAATTTATCAATCATATTCCTAATATTAACTAAGAAAATCTGAAACTATTTACTGGAAACTGCTCATTTTTTTTACAAGTAGGGCTTTAATTCAAAGTATTTTCCCGCATGTAGGTAATTCAAAGGTTACTTGTGTTTTTTATGTACGATAATGATTAACTTAAAGTATCAAATTCAAATCTGAAAGATTTTTTTCACTTTTACAATATTTAAATTGGTGAATTAAGTTATTAAGAGAATGTCCATTTTTCGGCACTGTATCAATTGGTTGATTTTGTTTCTTTCAAAATATGTACATAATGGTACACTTAAATTTTTTTTATCATTTCAGTTATTTTTGTGTAAGATTTTATTATATGGGAGCTGTTTTTCCATCATATAGAAATTTCCTGCATAGAAATAAAGTTAAATTATACAATTTTGGCTGCCTTCAACAATCAGTAGAGGGAGCATATTTGCTTTTTTTGCATCTTATTAAAGGCATCCATTTTCAGAAGAAAAGTCTACAGTCACTATGTGTGACTGCAGGCTGCCAAATCATGACAGTATGTTTTGCACATACTGTCACGATTGCTCTATCAAAGAAGGAAAGGTATCCAGCAACTGGTGATTCTTCAGAATAAGATGCCATGTGTACATGAGGAATGACACTAATTTAGGCCATTAAATTGCATTTTTAGCAGTTATTTCCTCCACACTAGAAGCCTCGGCAGATTCTCCTTGTGGTTTTCTGTTTCTGTTTTTATCCCACTTTTCCCCAAGCTCTTTCCATAAAATTGTATAGGTCTGGTGTTATATGATCCCGCTCTAAAGTCAGATCTTTAGACAGATTTGAGAATAAATGATCAATGCAGGAGACAAGAAGGGTCTGATAAGTCCAGGAGAGGGGAGCTTTTTTCTCTAATAAAGATATATTAATTTTATTATCTTCACTTGTACTGTTGATTTAACTTTGTCTCTCCAGGAGATTTTCAGCTCTGTGAATGAAAAAGTGACCTCTGACTTTTATAAAGATGTATAAAGAAATTAATCAGTAGAGAGTTCTGAACATAAAATGAGGCACAGCTAAAACATGGAGAATATCCTTAAAAAATAATAGTTCTAATAGTTTTAATAGATGGCATATTTTCAAATTTGCACATTTTAAGCATTGCGTAAAATATAGAAATGTGTATTCACACTACTATGATAGTGTCAAACTACATGTTTGTTTAATTTTTTCAGGTATACAGTCCTGTGCAAATGTTATAGCCATTTGTGGAAAAAATATGCAACACTTTGAGAATGCTTTTAAAAAATAGAAAAACTAATAGTTTATTTTTATCAATTAACAAAATTCAAAGTGAATAGTAGAAAAATCTAAAACCAAAGCAATATTTGGTGTGACCAACCTTTATTTTCAAACAGTATTAAAACATATTCTTCTTGGTATACTCATACACAGTTTCTTGAAGGAACTTGACAGGGAGGTTGTTCCAAACATCTTGGCGAACTAACCACAAATCTGTTGATGTAAGCTTGTGCAAATCCTTCTCTTTCTTCATGTAATCTCACACAAACTCAATGATGTTGAGATCAGGGCACTGTTGGGGCCATATCATCACTTCCAGGACTTCTTGTTCTTCTTTATTCTAAATATGATTTTGTTAGATGCACTCTCATCAAAATGTATATTTTCTTAACATATTCATAATATCTGGGTCAATATTTGAAGACTTCTTGTTTCTACCATGAGTAGAGAAAAGAGAATAATTTACTGGGTAGAAAGACAAGATGAGCAATTGTAAGCAGAAAGTGCTATATATATGATGGCTGTAATATATTAACAGAATTAAAAGTTTGATGCACCACAATCCCTATGTTTCTGTGCATAGTTATGTAACTGGCCTTTTTTCCATGGTTTTTGGTAGCAATTCTTCTATGAAGACCACTTCTGCCCTGGTCCTCTGTATTAAAGAAATAAAAATTGAGAACATATTTACCCAAGTAAAATGTATTCAATGAAATTATAGACTTTTTAATTTTGCAATTTTTTATGGTACTTGTTCCTATTTCCACAGAAAAATATAAATACCACTATCTAGTAATGGGGAATAATAATTAGGTAAAGGTTAGTTGCTAGTTGGTCATTGACTGATGATTAATAATAAATGTAAATATCTTTGGCATGAAATTGTTCTGGAGTGTTTACTAACCCACTTTTTTGTGTGTCTTCAGGTTCTCCATACTATTACAGTGCAGCAAGAGGAGCAGCGCCCCCTACTGCTGCCACTGCCTATGATCGTCACTGACAGAATGCAATGGGAACATAAGCACTTATAACACCATTTGTAGGAATTGTACCATATTAATTATATTACTATAAGATCTCAAGATCAAAAGAAGGCGCTTACCAGGAAAGACACATCGGACAACCCAATAATTTATTTTCCATCCTTGTTTTCTTTTATAGGAATTGATTTTAAATTGTTTATATTGTTCTGTACATCAACGAGCTTGCTCAAATGTGTAGCCTAATGAATATTGAAATGATACGCTGATTTGGCTACACTGGGACAGAGGAAAACAATTAACCAATTAACTTGCTCGTATTGTTCATTTCGACAGGAGGACACACGTTGTTGGCCTCGAGAGGTCTACTCATATACAGCACCATTGTAAATACCATGCTCGTTTGTGTAATTTATGAGAGTGGCTTAGCATATACAGCAACATAATACATGTTTGTAACAAACTGCTTGTTTTATGAAATGCTGCACTGATTCACAGAATTCAGTAAGCTTTAAGCCGACATTAAACCAGGTTACCATCCATTTTGGCTATATATGAGGCTGATATCCCAGTATACAGGAGAGATTAATTCTATGTGCTAAAAGTTGGAAGTATGGTACTCTGCACAATGCACCAAATTAAACGATTTATGTCATGGGGGAAGTGTTAATCTGTCATAATTTACTTGCCTACTAAAAACTGCTTGGTCAGGAAATCTGGACACATTTATTACATCCAATTAATGTATTTGTTCAAAGATATTTGTAAGAGAAAGAAAGAAAAAGGATCTTTTGCTGGACTACTTTACAAAATGTTCATTTGCATTTATGGAACACAGAAATAAATTAATGTATAAAATGTTGCCCTTTTATGTAGCATATTCACTAATGGAAAACAAGTGTGGTCATACAAAATCATTCAGAAAAGCATGAGTAATCCACTTCTGCTTCCTGTGCAGCATGATTATTGATGTTTTAGAGAAACATCTCTCTGCTGTGTTAATGCTGCTGGGTAAATGTGTAACTATAGAGGGTGGATTTGCGCCTGGGTAGACCAAGGGTGCCCAAAAATGTGTTCAGTCATACAGAAAAGTATTATAAATGATGCATGAAAGCCAAGAGCTCTTCTGCAGATTTTTTTTTCGAGCTCAGTTATGCTTTTGGTTGTGGGTAGAAGGACCTAATTCAAGAGAAAAATTGAACTTTAATGGCAGTGTCACCTTAATTTATCAAGTTACTGACACTTGAGTATTGTCAGTTCACAGTATATTAGTTATATTCACCACAGTGACAACTAACATACATGACAGACGAATCAAGGGGAGCTCCTACAGTTTAAGAATTTCGAACATTAAAGAAAGGGTTTGTCCAGTACTCACAGATTAATGATGACCTATCCCTAGGATCAACATATATATCTTACTAAAGATATATATATATGTGTGTGCGTATGTATGTATGTATGTATATATACATCATAAAAATTAAATGATCCAGAATCCAATTTTATATACAAGTGTGTGTATATATACAGTATTTATATATTTATATATATATATATATATATATATATATATATATATACACATATGTATAGTTCTATATATAGTGGCATGTACAAATTTGAGCACCCTTAGTCAAAATTACTGTTATTGTGAACAGTTAAGCAAGTTAAAGATGAAATAATCTCTAAAAGGTCTAACGTTAACGATGACACATTTCCTTTGTATTTTAGGCAAGAAAAATATAGATTTTCATCTTTTACATTTTAAAAATTACAGAAAGGAAATTGGGCGAATGCAAAAGTTTGGGCACCCTGCATGGATCATACATAGTAGCACCCCCATTTGCAAGTATCATAGCTTGTAAATGCTTTTTGTAGCCAGCCAAGAGTCTTTCAATTCTTCAATTCTTGATTAAGGACTTTCATCCATTCTTCCTTGGAAAATTCTTCCAGTTTTGTGAGATTCCCTGGTCGTCTTGCATGCACTGCTATTTCTAGCCACATATTTTCAATGATGTTCAGATTAGGGAACTGTGAGGGTCATTGTAAAATCTTCAGCTTGCACCTTTTGAGGTAGCCTATTGTGAATTTTGAACTGTGTTTGGGATAATTATTCATTTGTAAAAGTCATCCTCTTTTCAACTTCAGCTTTTTTACAGATGTTGTTATGTTTGCATCAAGAATTTGTTTAAATTTCATTAAATCAAGTCTTCCCTCTACTTGTGAAATGTTCCCCTTGCCATTGGCTGCAACACAACCTCAAAGCGTGATTGATCCACCCCATGCTTAACTTTGACAAGATGTTCTTTTCCTGAAATTCTGTGTCCTTTTTTCTCCACACATACCTTCATTATTGTGGCCAAAGAGTTCTGTTTTAACCTCTAATGCTGAATTTTATTGTGAGGATGCAGGAGAGGTTTTCTTCTGATGACTCTTCCATGAAGGCCATATTTTGGCAGGTGTCACTGAACAGTAGAATAATGTACCATTACTCCAGAGTCTGCCAAATCTTTCTTTAGTCTTTTGCAGTCAAGGGAGGGTAATTATTTGCCACTCTAGCAATCCTACGAGCAGCTCTCACTGAAATTTTGCTAGGTCTTTCAGACCTTATCTTGAAGTCCACTGTTCCTGTTAACTGCCATTTTTTATTACATTTCAAACTGAGGAAAAGGCAACTTGAAGACACTTTGCTATCTTCTTATAGTCTTCTCCTGCTTTGTGGGCCTCCACCATTTTCATTTTCAGAGTGCTAGGCAGCTGCTTAGAAGAACCCATGGCTACAGATTTTTGCCACAAAGTTAGAGGAGGCTGGGTTTTTATAAAGCTGGGAAATTTCCATCACCTGGCCTTTCCTAACGATGAAAGTGAATAAGCCATAACCCTATCAGGATAGTTACGGTCTGAAACCTTGGTCAAAGTTATCTGAGCACACAAATCTCCAAGTGTGGCCAAACTTTTGCATTGGCCCATTGTCCTTTATGCAATTTTTAAAATGTAAAAAATGACAAAAGAGATCATTTCATCTTCAACTTGCTTAACTGTTCACAATAGCAGTAATTTTGACCAGGGGTGCCCAAACTTTTACATGCCACTGTTTATATATTATAATATGGAGATAAATTATATATATATATATATATATATATATATATATATATATACCTATATGAACACATGGTAAAAGGGCATCTCATTGTGCAGTAATTCTGTGAAATCTCGGCATGGGATTTTTGTTCCACTTTAACAATATTGTACATCCCTGCTTGCTCCTCCATTGTGTGTGGTGCATAGTTTTATAATGAATTTGCAAATAGAGACAAAACACCACACAATGCATCTGCTTAACCAACATATGAGGTCAAATCCCGCAGCTCCCATCTATTTGTGTAGATGAAAACCAGCATGGAATGGATTTAAATGGATTATTTATTTTTATGGAGCTGCTTCCCATAAAGAGTGTGGGTGAAGACCCCAGAGATATGTGATATTTGAACAGGAGAAAGCTCTATTACACTGAATCATGCGAACAGGATTGCTTGTTTTACTAGAGATTTAAAGGGAACCCTCTATCGTTTCTACATAAGTCTTCCTAATAAATTGACGTCATATACAAACATTGCTAAATTTCAATTTATTATGTAGAAGAACCCTATCAAGTTCTGTGCTTATTATTACATCTGATTAACAAGACCCCCAAAAAAGCTGCAACATATTCCCAAACATTTGAAAAAGGGGACATATACTTGCCTCACTTTTACCAGCACCTAGTTCTAGCTGATTATTAAAGGTGCATTTCCACATTTGTGGAATATGAAATTTCTACAACCCATACTTCTGCAGAGAATGAGGGTCCCACCTGGTAAGGAAGCCTGTTTGACACGGCAAGTAGGCAGAGAATTCATCTAGATTTCTTCATGTATATGGCCATGGGAATCATAGAAACAACATTGAAACCCATAATATCAGCCAGTTATGACACATTATATGGATATGCTGTAAGTGTCCAGGGCGGGACTATGCATTTAGCTCTAGTAAATACATAGCTAAACAAAAACAAATGGTTTTCTTGTTGTTCCAGAAGCTCAAAATTAACCTTAAAAAATCCAAACAGACATTTGATTTCACCAATCGGATTTGCATTGTTTATGTATTTTTTTTATATGTGATAGGGGAAGTGAGAATTAGGTTTGTACTTGTTTCTTCTTGCTATTAAAAAGTATAGGGTCTCCTGTGCAAACACTTGATCATGGTAGTTTCATTGCTAGCTTTCCCCTGATCAGTTAGAAGTACATTACTGTGTAAACACTTGTATTACTGTAAGACCAATGAACACATCCGTATTACAGCACGTATTCTACAGAGCTCTAATAGGGCCATAAAGGTGCATAGCTCAGGTATACGACAAGAAAACCTTCCACCATATGTGGTGAAAATATCATTAGGCCCCCATTTATCTGATGGGGCACAAAAGTATGCATAGGCATTTCTTTTTTATAGTTGTATAAGACTCCATAGTGAAATGCACTAAGCTGCACACTCCTTTAATGACAACCACACCAAAAGAATGTATTCCACAAATTATATGTTTTGTGTTTTCTATGGGAGCCTTTGGGTGATTTTGTTCTATGGCATCTATCACAGACCTAGAAGGCTAAAGTGCCGTGTATTCCAGGCCTTACTATTCTATGTCAGAAACAGGCAACCCCCGTACATTGTCTGGAGGACTATTCTTCTAAATAAATTATGGAAAACTGGCTTTGAGTAAAAAATGTAAATACACTCATCAACATTGAAATCGTAACACCAAGAAGGAACAGTTGTGGAGTAATGGAAATGACAGAATAGATAGACATGTTAATGATATGCAAATAATGAAAAAATGTAAACAAAATTTTCCAAACAACACAATTTATTCAGTATTGAGTATGAGCGCCCCACAGAAATACACTCACAGCATCGGTAAACTATCAATGGGTTTAATTATTAATGTTCTGCACTCGAAATGCACTTGAGAACACAAATCATCAAGATCTGCTGCTGGTACCTCACTTTGCAGTTGCCATGTTACAGATGTGCTCGATGGGAGACAAGTGAAAAGATCCTGCAAGCCATGGAAGTGTATACATTAAGACAACACCAAGGCACATGCTGCTCCACTACTTTGAACAACCTGCAGCCTGTGTTGTCTTGTTGAAAGACAGCTCCTAGGACACTTAGGAGAAATGGCCATGCTGGTGGTTCCACGACTGATCCATTCTATACTGCAAGTTAAATTAGACATCATAAACCAATTCTAAGACATCAGTGTCAATAAAAAACAACAGCAGGATTTCCTTAACATTGTGCTATGACCCAGACACCCAGCTAATGGTGTTCCATTGACCTCACACCACTGCTTTCAAAAGCCATTATGGTGTAGAGAAAGATGGCAATAACTGGAATGGAGGTATATACTCTTTAGTGATGGGTCCCATTTTTGCTTTGGTCACAGTGATTGCCAGAGAGTAGTCTGGATTCCACATGGGCAACACCATGAATTTGCCTTCATGAGGGAACATCACACTCGTTCTGCTCCAAGTATTATGGTGTGGGTGGAATAATGCATAGTAGCCTAATAGCTGGGCCCTACTAGTTTTCATTCAAGGTAGACTAACAGCTCGGTGATACACTGATTTGGTTGCGTAACCATCAGTATGGCCTTTTCTCCAAGGTGTACCAGGAGCTGGTTTTCACCACAACCGAGCATGTTGCTCATGCTACCTTGAGCACCCTGCATAGTATTAGTGTACTACCATGGTCTGCAGACTGGTATTTCATCATACACATCTGGGACATCATTGGATGACAATTGCAAAAGGAACTGTCAGCAGCGGATCTTGATGATTTGTGTGTCCAAGTGCATTCAACGTGGCAGAACATTGCTCCAATCACCATTAATAGCCTCATTGATAGCATGCCAAAGGGTGTCAGTGTATATGTTTGTATGCAAATCTCTCATCAGATCAGTTGTTGTTCCAGACCTTTTCAAGTAGCATGATTATGAAATGCTAAATGTTTCATTTTTCAATCTGGCACACCAACTTCATAGTAGAAACTGATGACAAAGCCTGAAGCTGTATTGACAGCAGTTTTTATCAGTTGATATACACAATAACACTGATCCGGATGGCACAGTATATACAGTACAGACCAAAAGTTTGGACACACCTTCTCATTCAATGATTTTTCTGTATTTTCATGACTGTGAAAATTGTAGATTCACACTGAAGGCATCAAAACTATGAATTAACACATGTGGAATTATATACTTAACAAAAAAGTGTGACACAACTGAAAATATGTCTTATATTCTAGGTTCTTTAAAGTAGCCACCTTTTGCTTTGATTACTGCTTTGCACGCAGAAAAGGTGAACGGATGGATCTACATGCCTGGTTCCCACCGTGAAACATGGAGGAGGTGGTGTGATGGTGTGGGGGTGCTTTGCTGGTGACACTGTTGGAGATTTATTCAAAATTAAAGGCATAGTGAACCAGAATGGCTACCACATCATCTTGCAGCAGCATGCTATTCCATCCGTTTGTGTTTAGTTGGACCATCATTTATTTTTCAACAGGACAATGACCCCAAACACACCTCTAGGCTGTGTAAGGGCTTTTTGACCAAGAAGAAGAGTGTTGGGGTGCTATGCCAGATGACCTGGCCTCCACAGTCACCAGACCTGAACCCAATCGAGATGGTTTGGGGTGAGCTGGACCGCTCACTGCTTCAATTTTGAATAATTCCCAACAGTGTCACCAGCAAAGCACCCCCACACCATCACACCACCTCCTCCATGCTTCACGGTGGGAACCAGGCATGTAGAGTCCAGCCGTTCACCTTTTCTGCGTGCAAAGCAGTAATCAAAGCAAAAGGTGGCTACTTTAAGGAACCTAGAATATAAGACATATTTTCAGTTGTTTCACACTTTTTTGTAAAGTATAATGTATAATTCCACATGTGTTAATTCATAGTTTTGATGCCTTCAGTGTGATTCTACAATTTTCATAGTCATGAAAATACAGAAGAATCTTTGAATGAGAAGGTGTGTCCAAACTTTTGGTCTGTACTGAATATATATATATATATATATATATATTATATATATATATTTTATATACGTACACACACATACAAAATATATATATATAATATATATATATATATATACATATTTTGTTTTCTTCAATGAGTAATAAACTACACAGAAACACAATTGCAATATGAACATCAGAGTGACACTTTAAAAGTTGCCATATATAATGTTCTCCTAGCTGGACTGGGGCAGTGATCAATTCTGTGTCCTGTGTTCTCAACTTGGCATCCTGGGCCCCATGGCATTTATTAGGCCCCATGACATCATGCATCTTGCAGTATTGTTAAGTTTATTGCACTATCCTTCTATTCCTATTTGTATTTCTTTTATTTTATCTGTTAACCAGGAATTAAACACCAAAAGTGATTGAACAGCTCTTTACAATATGTTTCATAACTAGTACAGAATATATATAGGTTGACTCACCAAGACAACCCAGCTCCAAATGTCCTTTTTGGGTATATGGAAATCATAGAGTGGGTCTGTTCTTTAGAACACCCATTATTATACAAAGCAGGGAGCTGCTACAAAACAAACAAAAAATCTCTGGAAGACAAATATGTGGCCACCCATTTCTTTGAGTGTTTTCTGTGGCAGAGGAAATATTAGGTGGTTGTCGTTTTACTGCTGGCTCAATAATAATCTTCAAATAATGTAAATGTTCTGTTAGCTATTTATTTAGTTCCATTTTATTTAAATTTAATTTAATGGCATCTTTAAAATACTATAGCAATTGAATGGGCTGCAGTGCCTTCGACAGTGTCAATGAGCAGCAGATAAGGGTAGTAGATTTTGGTCAAATGGTAAATTTTTAGAAGGGTTTTACAAGACTTAATTAATGGAGTCCTATCTTTTAGTTTAAGTCATCAATGCCAGATTGGCAGGGGTCTGACTCCTCATACCCCTGCTATAAGTTGATTGAAGTGGACACTGGAACTGGCACAGCTCTGTATGCTTGCTTGCTGCAGTACCATTCAAGGCCACTAGAAAATTTGCAAATTTACAGAGTTATGAGATTTCTGATGCTATAAGGATGGACCCCCTTCCCGTCTGTTATTGATGACTTAACCCAAGGATGGAAAACACCTTTAATACGTGACTGAAAAGGTAATAAATGAAAAGTTCTATAATATCTTACAATATCCCAGCATTTTTCCAATCGCTGCTTTTTTTACAGTAAAAAATGTTTAATGGAATTATTCCAAAATAAGTATATATAAAATGGTGAAGTAATATATAAAGTGATTATTATAATACTCATTGCAATGTAAGCAGATAATCTAGGGCATCATTTTTTGGAAGGGATTCCAATAATCAGGAATATAATCTGCCAGGCCATTCCTTCACAAAATCTGAATATGGTACCTGCAAATTTGGGTAGGTATTGGCAAACGAGTATTTGTTATGTTAATTGGGCATTATCTATACCAATTCTGAAACACTGATGGCACAAGGTGCGTTACGTGATCATAAAACAAAACTGTGCAATATCCAACTTAGTCAACCACTGAGAGTATTACGACCATATTCCCTTGAGCCTCTTCTCATCAATATGATTGTGATTCTTTTGTTAGCTGAATATTCTAAATTTACGATATATATATTTTTACATTGTCATTTGATTTCAAGTGCTTGCATAGAAAAAAGGGATATGCTTTTTCTCTAGAAACAGTACTACATTAGTACTAGTATTAGTACTACAGTAGTACATTTGTTTTAATGGAACTAACAGTAACAACCCATTGGCAAGAGTTGTGATTTTTCTGGAAGTAAGTAATCATGTTTTTCTAATCTCCTACAGCCCCTTTAATATCCAGCCTCATAATGAGATTCTTGTAACCTGGTTTTCACTTTCCAGTGGCCTTGTGCATTCTTGAAATTCTTAGAAATGCATTACCATAATCACCTTTTTGTCCTGTTATAAATGGGAATGCAATATATTTCTTTTCAATTAGAAGCGTTTCTCTAAACTAGGATTCTCCAATATCAGATGATACACATAATATGTCTGCCAAAGTTTATGATGGTTGCATAGATAAAGCTTACTTGTGGCTAAGAAATAAGAAAATAAAACATATGCCTTTGAATTTTGGGGATTTCTACAAAAATACAGAATTCTACTTAAAATGTGGATGTTTTGTATTTTTTTATTGTAGGAAATAATATTTTACTTACATTTTTGGTGTTTTATTTCTTAGTGCTGTGCGTTGCTTTGTGTGTATATTTGAATGTAATTACAGCAGTGCCAATTTGCCAAAGATGTTTCACTTTTTCTGTTAATTTTTATCTTTCGGATTGGGATGGCCAGTAATTTTGTTAACCAGGGCTTTTTTGTCTGTAAATTTGTGAATCTATTTAAGTTAAATGATTGACTGCAACTTTTATAGATTAGTTGAAAAACAAAAAATCATGCAATAAGATTGGCGTAGATTCTATATCTGTGTGTCTTTCCATTGGAGTGACTGTTACTTGTGAACAATTGAATTTATGTAATCTTTATGTGAGATAATTATTTGTAAATATTTACCATAATTTTATTGGTTCGGAAAATAAAAGTAATTTTTTAAGTTCACAAGTGACTACTTTGGTTTTTTTGCATATCTCAAACACAAATACTCATGGAAAGAACAATATTTTGTAAATGATACTAAGCTGTGTAAGGCAATGTATAAGATAATTAAAAAGATGGAAAGTAGTATTATGTTAGAAACAGAACCCCAAAGTATAATAAACATAAAATATAAAAAATAAAAAAAACCCTCATACATCATTCACCTTTCCAGCCATCCCCCCTGCTGCATGGTAGTTTATGCCACTATTGCATCACAACTTCTACTCACTGTTCACTCTAGAGTTAGAGTAGACTCCAGAGCATGCGCAAAAAACTCCAGGGTCTGCTCATAGTCAGAAGCCCTGGCCCAAAGTAAACATCATGGTACATATGTAAAGCTGCAGAGCTGTGGAGGGTGGGCAGGACACAGCAAGGGAAGCCGAAGAAGTAAATGGCTGGCAAAATGTTAAAAAGAAAAAAAAAACATACCTCACCGCACACCTTTTTGGCCATCCATACTGCTCTCTGCCTGTTGTCCAGTCCTCCATGCCTCCATTGCGTAGCATCTCTGGACCAGTGTTCACTTTAGGCTGTGTCTTCTGACCTCAAAAAAGCCTCATGCAAAGTGAACTACTTGTGGTCGGAGGCCCAGTTTAGAGTAGAGATGAGCGAACCTTTCAAGGTTTGGTTAGGTACGAATTGGCGAGCGTCCTGATTTTCGTGAACAGTTTGTCCAACAGTTCATCGAACATATTAGAACCCCATTTAATTAAATGGAAGGCAAAACCAAATGCATAGACAACACCTTCAGTTGGGCCAAAAAGCTGCCAAAACAGCTCAAGTTAGGGGCAGACAACAGGAAACGTGGCATCAATAGTACAAATAGAATAAATGTGCAGCATGGATGCATGGGACAGGGCTTGGACCAGCATTTCTAGCTTAAACATTGATCAGTAACAGGTGGATGAGTGACAGGTGTAGGCCTGGTGGTCTGAGAGCCCTGCCAAATTCAGGCAACACACATGAAGGAGACCCAACTTGGAGTCCAAACATTTCCAAACATATGGGGCAGACACCAGGAAAAGGGGCATCAACTGACCCACAG
The DNA here is from genome assembly GCA_033576555.1 of Oophaga sylvatica. Taxonomy (NCBI): domain Eukaryota; kingdom Metazoa; phylum Chordata; class Amphibia; order Anura; family Dendrobatidae; genus Oophaga; species Oophaga sylvatica. The sequence goes on along the minus strand of JARQOD010000001.1, from coordinate 583,152,440 downwards.
TAGAAATTGTAGAATTGCACAGCAGCAGTCAGCCATGGGCCATGCATGAGATATTAGTGTCTGGGCCAGTACATCTTTGAATTTAAGTTTAAATTTCGACGAAATGGGTGAGGGACTGGTATAGGCCTGCTGTGCTGGGAGCCCTGATATCTAACAGCTCAAACTGCTTTTTTACTCTCAGCCACACTCACGTGGCACAAATATCAGTTTGGTAGACTACCGTTGGTAGAAAAATTTAAAGACAGTTACACAGGTACTTGACTAATCAATTCACCCACAGCAGAAGTTTTAGAATGACTCAATGACACAACAGCAGTCAGCCATGGTCCATGCCTGAGGTAACAGGGTCTGTGCCAGCATATAGAGCTTTGAATTTAAGTTTAAACTAAGACGAGGTGGGTGAGGGACCAGTGAAAGCCTGATATGTTGGGAGACCTGATACCTCATGCAACAGCTCAAACTGCTTTTTTGCTCCCAGTTACACTCAGGTGGCACAATATATCAACTTGGTAGACCACTAATGTTAGAAAAATTTAAGGATAATATCACAGGTTGTTGACTGATAAATTCACCCACAGTAGAAATTTGATAATGTCACAGCAGCAGTCAGCCATGGGCCATGCATGTGGTATCAAGTTCTTGATCAGCGTTTACAGCTTTAAATTTAAGTTAAAATTAAGATGAGGTGGGCAAGGGACTGGTGTAGGCTTGCTGTGCTGGGAGCCCTGATACCTCATGCAACAGCTCAAATTGCTTTTTTGCTCTCATTCACACTAAGGTGGCACAAATATCCACTTGGAATGCCACTAATGTTAGAATAATTCAAGGATAATAACACAGGTAGTTGACTGAAAATAAGTGCAGACCTGCAGATCTGGGAGCACTACTGCTACAGGCAACACACATGAAGGAGACCAAACTTGGAGTCCAAACATTTAAAAAAATATTGCCACACACCACTAAAGTGACATAAATTTCCCCAGAGTAGAAATAGTATAATGGGGCTCTGACACCCCTTCCAGTACAGGCAACCCACCAGATGGAGACCCAACTTTGGAGTCTCCACATTTCAAAAAAATATTGCCACACAGCGAAGTGGCATCATTTTCCGCAGAGTAGAAATAGTGTAATGAGGCTCTACACCCCTTTCACTAGAGACAAGCCACCAGATGGAGACCCAACTTGGAGTCTCTACATTTCAAAAATTGTTTGTAACATCAGCAACAACAGCAGGCATAAATACAATGACAAAGGTGTCACAGACTGCAATAACGCAAGATCAATGCAGCACACTAAAAACTACACCATTGCCTAGTCTGCCCAGTCTGCGTCTGGGGTGCAGAAGTCTTTGGAGATCCATGACTCGTTCATCTTGATGGAAGTTAGGCTGTCTACACTTTCAGGTGACAACCAGATGCGCTTATCCTTAAGGACATCACCAGCAGCGCTGAAGACTCATTCTGAGAGAACGCTGGCTGACGGGCATGACAAAACCTCCAAGGCATGACTGGTGAGCTCAGGCCACTCTTCCATTTTTAAAGACCAAAATGCAAAAGGGTCCAAATTTCTTCTGATGGCATTGATATTGACCTTGAAATACTCCTGCACCATCTTTTCCAGTCGGTCACAACGTGTCAGACTTGTACACTGTTCTGCTGGGGCATAGGCTGGTCTAAAAAATGTGTGACGCACTCACCGAAATTGCTTATTCCACTTCCACTGCTGCTGCTGCTAATGTTTTTGCGATGACGCCTTGACATTCCCAGGATTGGACATCTATAACTGCAATCCACACTGTGTGCCTCACTGCTGTCTTGGGGAAAACCACTCGTAAAATTGTCTAAAGGCGTGTTTCGATACTTTAGCATGCGAGCATCCCTTTCCAAGGAGGGAAGCATCTGGCAAAATTTACTCTTGTACTGTGGATATAGCAGAGTGGCAACCCAGTAGACAGCACTATTTCTAATCCTAACAATATGGGCATCATGTTGCAGATAGTGAAGCAAGAAGGCACTTGTCATGCCTTCAGCTGCGGGTCCGGTCTCTGCTGTTCCGATAGACCGGCGCCTATCACGCAGCTCCACTGGTAATGCTCACCCTGTCCATGGTTCCAGACGATCACCGGCTCCTTTCTCTGTTAGGAGCCTCCTTCCCCTTGGCAGGTCTCTTGGAAATACTCTTAGGAGTCACTCCCCACTTCCGGCACATACTGAAAGCAGCAGGGCACCTGTTCTCTATTAGGGCTGTCAGTGCTGTGATGCTCTGTGCATAAAAAGCATCCTCCCCTTAAGGGAGGTGCCTGGACAACGTGTTCATTCTGTAGGATCGTTGCCTCCGGCTCATGCCACACTCTGCTGTGCCCTGCGATTAGGGAACTGCTGCTTTGCATTTTATTAATACCTCTGTCTCCACAGAATTCTCTGCTGGCAGTTCTCTGTCCTGGATCCCTCTGGATACTCTGGATTCCACTTCAGGCTGACTAAGCCTCACCTAGCTGAACTATCCAGATACCTCTACCGGCTGGATCAGCCTTTTCGGGATTACACGGAGCTTCCAGGTTTCCTTACACCGACAGAGCCAGTATAGCACAATCTCTTCTATCCAGTCTGTACAGGTCGTTCCTCTGGTCCGGGATTCGTGGCATTTAGGCCTTCTGGTGTTGTGACGGGAGAATCCCCATATAAGGCTATACCTAGCCCAGTGCTCTACTACGTGGTACAGTGTCATGATCCTGAGGGTTCTCCGCTCAGGCACTTTTTCCCTTTTGTTATACTTTCTTTAATACATATCTTCAGTTTTATGAAGTTCATTCTCATGTCTCTTGAGTATTGGGTTTACAGCTTCCACTGCACCATCAGTGGTCTAGTGAGTTCACTTTACATCATCACGCCCACAGGGCGTGACAGCACTCATGTGTCAGGTGCTTCCATGAGGTCCAAGATCATGGTGTGCTGGTGGCAGGGTAACATTCAAGCTTGCTTCCTCTGTTCCCTCCAGCCACAAACAACAGACAGGGGATCATTATCCTCTTCATCTCCTGACTGTTGCATGCCCATCAACTCTTCCTCTTCCATTTGCTCCTAGACTCGTGCACCTTCAGTAACATCTTGTCTGGTACCATGAGCCCTTCGTTCACTGTAATCCAACCTCCCATGTCACCTGCCTGTGCAATGACAGTCCGGAACTTAGAGCTATTGTTATCCCTTCCGCATCCTCCTCTGCTTCCACCTCTTCCTCTGGGACCACCACATCCTCCCGCAGACTATTCCAAATGTCCTCCAACATATAGATGACTGAAATAGTGATGCTGATAATGGCATTGTCAGCGCTAACCATCTTAGTAGCCATTTTAAAATTGTGCAGAAGGGTGCAAAGATCCTTCATTTGTGCCCACTCTACAAGCGTGCTTTGCACAACGTCTGTACTTCGTTGGCCCAGGCTAAGCAAAAGGACATACTGCACCATGGTTCATCGCTGCTGCCACAGTAGCTCAACATGTGCAGAGTGGAATTCCACCGTGTCAACACATTGCAAATTAAATCTGTAAATCTGGAGTGACGCACCAAAAGCAAGATGGCCGTGCGTTCCATGGTCCGGTTCTATGCGTTCCACACTTAATGTGGACAGAAAAAATGTGTGGATGTCTAAAAATGAGCTCAAAATAATGCGGTTTTGTATGGGATAGTATGTGTTAGGGTTCGAGTTCCCGATCATGCACAAGGGGAGTCTCGAACCAGTGCCGCTGCGGTCTCCCATTCATCTCCGGCCGCAGTGGAGCCTGCTCAGCAGAGACATCGGTCCAAGCGTCTTGCCCATTCCACTACTGGGCAGTGACTTGCTGCTGCCTTTCCTGGATCTGCTATTATAGCCAGTTCTGGAGCAGACGTCTTTGGGACAAAGTCTGCATTTTCCCTTCTGAGCGTGCCCAGAGTGAGATCTCTCATTGGAGATCAGGGGTCACATGCTCAGGTACTGCAGCAGCTCCTATTGGCCCGCCAGGAAGGCCCTGTTACTACTAGTCTTCTGAACAGGTTTTTCATTGGTCCTTGTTCCTGGAAGGTCCTGTAGCTGTTGCTATAAAAGGGTAGCATGGCTGGGCCGCCATGCGCTAATATCAACCATTGTATGCTATGCGCCAGTGTGGTCATGCGTGTGTGTGGTTAGGGACCCGGCTGAAATAAGCCACTAGAATACCGACTTAATCGGTGAGGAGTTTGGTGTGCTAGCTGGTCAGGGTCGGTGTCCTAGATGCCCTAGTTTACCGGCATAACCGGTGAGGAGTTTGATTGCCGTATTCAGGGTCTGGCGTTCAGACGCCATAGATTGCGGGTGACTCCCGCGAGGACATTAGCGCATGACCACGTATTATGCTCGCTTAGCAATTATTCGTGTGCCTGAGAGCCTGACAGGACACGGTGCTTTTTCTCAGCGGCTCTGTGACGTAACAGGGTTCGCTTTCGACGCTAGACAGCGCCCTAGCGTTTTACTTTGCGGCTCACTGAAGCTAAGTGAGTTCGCACCTATCGCCATATAGCGCTGTGGCATCCCGCTAGCGGCTCTGGGGATTAACAGAGTTTGCACTTACTGCCACAACGCGCTACGGCGTTTATTTTAGCGACTCTGCGGGATAACAGAGTTCGCTACTTTCGCCATCTTACTAGCAGCAGGCTTCGCTTGCACGGTGGACCCCGGGCTGCGAACGCACCTCTCTACTTTATATATTTGGTGCGTTCCGCAGACCCTTAACAGTATGTGAAATGAAATAAATACTGGGGACAAGGGATATTGAGGTTAAAGGATGGGATATTGTTTTGAGGAGGTGGAGTGATTATTGTATCCTATTGCATACAGTGGTATCCTAGGGGACTGTACACATTGACACGTGCAGAGTTGTGCCAGCAAGACAGGAGGGTGGAAGATATCTCCAGTGGTGAATTGCTCCAAGTGATAGCCTAATGGGTGACAAATAGAGATAAACAAGAGCTTGTGGCAGACAGTGTCCAGCGATTCATATTAAGGGAAGTTAATATAAGTGGCTCTGAAAAAGAGAGAATTGAGTTAGTAAAGCAGGAAACCTCTGCACATTGGCATTTACTAGCCACGGCCCACCTGGATATACCCGAATTTCATCAACCGTTTCTTCCCTGCTTTAAATGGGATCCTAATTTAAAGGATTCCCTTGTCAGGGCAGACATTGGAACAAATATTTTGGCACCACGCCAACGTTTTTTACAGAGCCCAAAAATGGTCACTTTTCCATGCCTTCACTGCATGCAATGCAGTAATAAAAAAAAAAAAAGAATAACGGGGATGCTCACTTAATGATACGGGTGCTCAGGAGAACAAGTCATATAGTGTGAATAATATATTCCGGCACTCCAAATATTAGTAGGATGTAAAGAATAAATCTTTATAGAAGACGATGGTAGCTCAAAAGAATAAATCTTTATTGAAGACGATGATAGCTCATTTATGAAAAACGTATCTCCATGAAAAAATAATGCATATAAGTATATTACAGGTACACCATTTCTCAACGTTTCGGCATTTCACGCCTTTTTCAAGAGGTACCTTTTACTGTATGAAAAAGGAAGACAATAAAACATAAATAAATAAATGAAGAACGCAAAAAAAAACACAAGAAAAACAAGTATATATGTACAAAGACCACAAATGAGCATATAAGCAATCATATATAAAAGCAAACAAGATTGGGACACAGGAAACAAAGCCCACTGGGAAAAAAAATCAGTAATGCAAATGAAGCTACAATGAAAAATAATAATAATAATACCGTATTCTTTTAAAGATCTGTCAGTATATAATTATACTCATCACAATATGGACAGATCAACTGCTTAATAATATAGAGTTATATATATGTGTATGTAGTACATATCTCTCTCTATATATGTATATCTCTCTCAATATTTTCCCATTGACATCTAATTGCGGCATATATGAGGACATAATTAAAAAGAACCATGTCAAAAAAATATAATAATAATAATATATCTCAAAGGTCATCAGGCACCGATAAAATTTGACTAACCACAAACAAAAATAGGATTAAGCGACGTAGTTACAAGGGAAAAGAAAAAAGCAAAACTGGAACAGAAATTAAAGGCACAAGGACATCCCAGACTAACGCACATCCATATGAACCCGCCGTGAGAGTATAAATCAACAATGATGTATTGGTACACAAGGGCATTGCAAAAAGCTGTGACAGCAACGACAGAAGTTACCAAGGGGTAAGTAACATACCTTAAGTAGCATAACAAAATGAAGGTGGAGACGTCCAGCGACTTGCACTGCGGCGGTGAGCTGTCGCGCCATCATACATGTGCAGCTATTTAAGTGCCCGGTGAACGCCGTGCCCGAGAACTTCCGGGTTCGGCAGCAAAGGTGAAAAAAACAGTGCGCATGTGCGAAAGGCCGGAGAATGCCGAGAGGACATCGGAAAGAGCTGAGTCCCAAAAGGGGAAGTGCGCATGTCAAAGAGAAGATCCAGGGATTAGATCGGTGCCGACGTGCTGCAGGAAGAGAAAAACACATAAGTAAATGACTTATATGACAAAGAATCATATATGCAATCCTCACAATATCCATTATGGTGACAAAATAATGCGGAAAGAATACAAGGGATATTTATAATATATTAAACATACATATAAGAGATAATAATAAAAAAATCCGCTTCAAATGAAAATAATACTACCCCAAGATATCATAGAATATAAGTACCAGAAAATTCACTAGGTACATGATTGTGAAGACCAAAGACTGAATTCACAACAATGTTATTTAATAATAATATCACAATCCATAATAACCAAAGCCACTTGAAAGCAATGGCATGTCAGGTAATGTATCAATCAATAAGAAAGTTCGTATTCTCTGTTTAATCCATACGGAGAAAGGGTCTTCAACGTATGGATCCAATACGACTCCCGTTCTTTCAACCTCTTAACCCTATCTCCACCCCTTCTCAACTTAGGGACATAGTCAATTACCTGATATTTAAGTTGGGCAATGGTGTGTTTATTCTCTAGAAAATGAGAAGGGACAGGTAGGAGAATACGTCCGCAGCGAATTGTGGATTTATGCTGGGAAATGCGGTCCCGGATATGCTGGGTAGTCTCCCCAACATATCCGAGACTGCACGGACACTTAATTAGATATACGACATATGAAGATTCACACGTATAATGACCCTTGATGAAAAATCTCCGTCCCGTCCGGGGATGTGTAAAACTATCACCCTTTGTGATGTTGGAACACTGGAGACATCCTAAACAAGGAAATGTCCCATTACGAGGGGTATGTAACACACTCTGTATTTGCCCTGTTTTCATTGAACCAATGTCTGCTCTGACCACAAAGTTCTTAATATTATTCGACCTTTTATAGCAGATCAAACGTTTCTGTCTAAATTCCGGAACATCCGGATAGGCAGCCTGCAAGACATTCCAATGTCTTGAAATGGACCAATGGATGCCATGTTTGAAAGGATGAAAAACATTTACAAATGGTATCCTCTGGTCTTTCTTATCCGATACAGACGTAGAAAGCTCCTCTCTACATGAATCTTCCAGAACTCTCTCGGGATAACCACGTTCCCTAAACTTCTTATTCATGTCGTCATGTCTCTTATGTCTGATCAGAGGGTCGGAGACAATTCTTCGAACCCTATCTTGTTGTGATATCGGAAGTGACTTTTTTATATGAGCCGGATGGCTACTACTAAAGTGCAAAAGACTGTTCTTATCAGTCGGTTTGGTATACATATCCGTCATAATGTGACCATCCTCCGACAATCGAACCATAGTATCTAGAAAATTGATGGAACAATCATTATACTGTAGAGTAAAAGTGATATCAGAAATGCACGAATTCAAATCAGTGTAGAATTCAAGGAGGGATTCCACGTCCCCTGTCCAAATGACTAAGACGTCATCAATATAACGTCTCCAATATAACACATTGGTAACAAAGGAAGGATGAGGATAAACAAATGCCCTTTCAAAAGAGTCCATAAATATATTGGCATAAGGGGGTGCCACGTTGGACCCCATCGCAGTACCTTTCCGTTGTACATAAAATTGATCGCCAAAAAGGAAAAAATTCTTGGTAAGAATCAGTGTTAGGATGTCTTCACAGAACTGAATCTGAGTATCATGTAGGTGGTATGTGTTTTAAGGAAAGTAATGGTCGCTTGAATACCATCAGTGTGATTAATACTCGTATAAAGACTATTAACATCCATGGTCACTAAGAGTGCACCAGTTGGAATTGTGCCAATGTCCCTAAGTGTTTTCAAGAAATGTACGGTGTCCCTCAAGTACGATTTTATGGAGGGAATAAGAGGTGATAGGATTTTTTTAATGTCATGGCCAAAGGAGAAAGTATGGAATTGGTAGATGCTACGATAGGCCGACCTGGTGGTCGAAGTAGATTTTTATGCACCTTAGGGAGGGTGTAAAAGACCGGAATAACGGGAAACCTGTTAACCAGAAATTCACTTAAATTTTTATCAATTACATCTATCTGTTCATAATTTGTTACTAGAGAAAGAATAAGTTTCTCAATCTCAAAAGAGGGATTAGTTGAAACAGGCATATACGTATTTGTATCACTCAATTGTGAGAGAATCTCCTCCACATAGTACGATTTATCAAGGACTACAATAGCTCCCCCCTTATCGGCGGGTTTTATTACCAGACTTTTATTATCCTTTAAGGCCAGTAAAGATCTATATTCGTCGTTAGTCAGGTTATTCTTAATCCTTAAATGGCCATTGCATATGGAATCAAGGTAAGTAGCCACATCTCTCTTAACCAGTCCAATATAAGTCTCAACCGGATGATATGTCCTAGGAGGTTGGAAAGTACTAGAAATCTTTAGGCCCAATGTCTTTAAGGAAAATAGGGATTTCGAAACATTCGTGTAACGGGTTGGTAGGTGAAACCACTGAGCTTTATTATACAAGACAGTATACTTGTAAGAGAGCAGGTGGCGCCCGGGGAATACGGACAGGAATCCACAGGAAGTGACCAGGGCAGTCTCTGGGTAGGCAGGTTGTCACGGCAAGTGACCAGGGCAGTCTCTGGGTAGGCAGGTTGTCACGGCAAGTGACCAGGGCAGTCTCTGGTTAGGCAGGTTGTCACGGCAAGTGACCAGGGAAGACTCTGGGTAGGCAGGTTGTCACGGCAAGTGACCAGGGCAGTCTCTGGGTAGGCAGGTTGTCACGGCAAGTGACCAGGGCAGACTCTGGGTAGTCAGGTTGTCACGGCAAGTGACCAGGGCAGTCTATGAATATACAGGCTTATACGACCTGAGCTGTTGGAGCCTCCTGGTAGGCTGCAGTCCGATGGCAGATGATCGCTCCCAAGCGAGCAGGCAGGAGTCTCTGGAGTAGCCGGTGATCACTGCTGGAGATGTCCGAACCTTCGGATAAAGCTGCAGTCGGATGGCAGATGATCGCTCCCAAGTGAGCAGGCAAGAGTCTCTGGAGTAGCCGGTGATCACTGCTGATGGAGTCCGAACCTTCGATAGAGCTGCAGTCGGATGGCAGATGATCGCTCCCAAGTGAGCAGGCAAGAGTCTCTGGAGTAGCCGGTGATCACTGCTGATGGAGTCCGAACCTTCGGATAGAGCTGCAGTCGGATGGCAGACACCAAACAGACAGGTAACAGGCAGGCAACTGGAAACAGGAGCTGAGGGCTGAAGCAGAGTTATACAGTGCAATAACAACATTGCTCGGGCACCTCCATTAAGGAGGAAGCCCTTAATATAGGGTGGAGTCCTCCGGCATTGGCCGGAGACTAATTTGGAAAATGCGCGCGGCTCCTTTAAGAGCGGGGGAGGGTGCGGGCGCGCGCCCTAAGTCCAGCAGCAGGGAAGGACGCGTGGGCCCAGCAGGATGGAAGGAGGACGCCGAGGAGCGAGGCGCTGAGGACGCTGGGGGCGCTGAGGACGCTGGGGGCGCTGAGGACGCAGAGCGCTGGTAAGGGGAACGGCGTCCCTGCCTGGCAGAGGGCCGGGACGCCGATGCTACAGTACCCCCCCCTCTAGGCCCCCCCCTCTTTAGGCCAGAAAGAAATTTAGCTAGGATGAGAGGGGCATGGATTTTCTCCCGAGGCTCCCACGTTCTCTCCTCAGGACCAAACCCCTTCCAATCCACCAAAAAATAAGTCTTTCTTCCTACCCTTTTTGTGGCCAGAATGTTCTCTACCTCAAATTCATCATCAGCAGACACTGGAGCAGGAGGTGTACCTGTAGACTTGAAAAAAGAGTTAAGTACCACAGGTTTGAGGAGAGACACATGAAAAGAGTTAGGAATTCGCAAATTGGCCGGGAGTTTCAGTTTATAGGACACTGGGTTGATCTGCCTGATGACCTCAAAAGGACCGATAAACCGAGGACCTAACTTGTAGGAAGGAATTTTGAGCCGAACATATTTGGACGAAAGCCAGACTTTGTCCCCAGGACGGAATTGAGGAGGATCCAGAAAGTTTCTTGTCAGCATGTCTTTTCATGCGCTCGGATGACTGAATGAGTGCGGACCGGGTACTCTCCCAGATGGAGGAGAATTCTCTAACCAGAGATTCCGCAGCTGGATTGTCCACAGAGATGGAAACGGGGACAGGAATCGAGGGTGCTGACCGAAGACTATAAAAAACGGAGACTTGGTGGACGATTCGCTCTCGTGATTATTGTAAGAGAATTCGGCCCAAGGCAGGAGCTCCACCCAATCAGAATGATGAGCATTAACGAAGTATCGGAGATAGCTGGTCAGATTCTGATTTATTCGCTCAACTTGTCCATTGGACTGTGGATGGTAAGCGGAGGAGAAATCCAAGGTGACGTCTATAACTTACAAGTAGCTCTCCAGAAACGTGAAGTGAACTGTACCCCACGATCCGACACAATGTGACGAGGCAAACCATGGAGACGGAAGATGTGGCGGATAAAGTCTTTAGCCAACTCGGGTGCAGACGGAAGACCTGGCAGAGGAATGAAGTGAGCCATCTTGGAAAAGCGGTCAGCGACCACCCAAATGACCGTACAACCGGCAGAGACGGGCAGATCCGTAATGAAGTCCATGGCTATATGTTGCCAGGGAGCAGCGGGTACAGGAAGCGGAAGAAGACGGCCGGCAGGCAGGTGTCTCGGAACTTTGTTGCGGGCACAAGAGACACAGGCAGAAACAAAGTCTATTACGTCTTTGTGCAGGGTAGGCCACCAATAATGCCGGGTAATGAGTTGGAGGGTCTTTTTCTGACCAGCGTGGCCAGCGAGTTTAGACGAATGACCCCAATGTAGAATTCTCTTCCGATCAGTCTCTGATACGAACGTCTTACCAGGAGGGAGACGGTTTAGACTCACGGGAGCCACCTGCATCACTCTGGCGGGATCGATGATATGTTTAGGCTCATCTTCGAGATCCGACACCAGGAAGGACCGGGACAAGGCATCCGCCTTGATGTTTTTGTTAGCCGGGCGAAAATGCAAAAGAAAATCAAAACGGGCAAAAAACAAGGACCACCGGGCTTGGCGAGGGTTAAGTCTCTGAGCATGCTGAAGGTAAGACAGATTTTTGTGGTCCGTGTAGATGATTACCGGATGAAGAGCCCCCTCGAGTAGGTAACGCCACTCCTCCAATGCCAATTTAATGGCCAATAACTCTCGATCTCCTATGGAGTAGTTGCGCTCGGAGGAGGAGAAGAGTTTGGGAAGAAACCACAGGAAACCATCTTCCCGGATGAAGATTTTTGAGTAAGTACCGCTCCGGCTCCAGCAGAGGAAGCGTCCACCTCCAGGAAGAACTGCTTGTTGCCGTCCGGGCGATGCAGCACTGGAGCGGAAGAGAAGGCTTGTTTCAAGGAAAGAAAGGCCTCCTCTGCTTCGGGCGTCCACTGTTTGGGGTTAGCATCCTTTCGGGTGAGCGCTGAGATTGGAGCAGTCCTGGAAGAGAAGTGCGGTATGAAGAGACGGTAATAGTTAGCGAATCCCAGGAACCGCTGAATGGCCTTCAACCCCTCTGGTCGGGGCCACTTCTCGATGGCAGACAGTTTCTCCGGATCCATTCGTAGGCCTGTCTGAGAGATAATGTAGCCCAGAAACGGAAGCGAGGTCTGCTCAAAGAGGCACTTCTCATATTTGGCGAAGAGGTGATTCTGCCTGAGCCTGAGCAGAACCTGACGAACATCCCTCCGGTGAGACTGGAGATCCGGAGAGAAGACCAAGATGTCGTCAAGGTACACCACAACGCAGGAGTAGAGGAGGTCCCGGAAGATGTCATTGACCAACTCCTGAAAGACTGCTGGAGCATTACAGAGACCAAAGGGCATAACCAGATACTCGTAGTGGCCATCCCGGGTGTTGAATGCCGTCTTCCATTCATCTCCTCGACGGATACGAACCAGGTTGTATGCTCCACGAAGATCCAGTTTAGTGAAGACTCTAGCCCCTCTAAGACGATCAAACAACTCCGGAATGAGCGGAAGAGGATACTTATTCTTCACCGTGATCAAATTAGGCCTCTGTAGTCAATACAGGGACGGAGAGATCCGTCTTTCTTTTTTACAAAAAAGAAACCTGCTCCCGCGGGGAGGTAGATTTCCGGATGAATCCTTTCGCTAAATTCTCCTCGATATATTCTGACATCGACCTGGTCTCTGCAGCGGACAATGGGTAAATACGCCCACGGGGAGGCGTAGTACCGGGTAGCAGGTCGATCGGGCAATCATATGGTCTATGCGGGGGTAATGTCTCTGCTTCCTTTTTATTAAAGACATCAGCGAATGACCAATATGGAATCGGGAGTCCAGGTAGATTAGCAGGTGCAGGAGAAGAACGGACGGGATGGACAGGCACCAGACACGTTTTATGACAGTCCTGTCCCCAGCGAAGAATCTCTCCATTCTGCCAGTCGAGCACGGGTGCATGTTTTTGGAGCCAAGGCAGACCTAGTAAGAAAGCATGAGAGAGTCCAGGTAAAACATGAAACGAGATGCTCTCAGAATGCAACATTCCCACCTGCAGGGTTATGGCTTCGGTGATAAGTTGGATGGGATGAGGTAGGAGACCCCCATCCACAGCAGCAACAGATACTGGTTCAACCAGAGGTTTGGTGGGAATGCGATACTTCTCTACTAGAGCCTGTGAAACAAGATTCCCAGCTGCTCCAGAATCAAGTTGGGCCAGTTCGAAGTAACGGTTCTTACCGATGAGAATAGAGACAGACAGCAGCAGAGATGAAGAGGATTTATTCTGGTCTAGGTGGACCTCTCCGAGCGAACCTAGACACAGGCGTTTCCCGACCTCTCCGGACAGGTACGGATCCAGTGCTCCTTACTGCCACAGTAGAAGCAACTCCTCTCGGCACGGCGTGAGTCCTGACGGGCTTTGACCATCTTGGTCTGGTCGACCTGCATAGGCTCAGCAGTGTGCATCTGGGGAGAAACGGAAGGGGTTATAGGTCTCTGAAACGAGGGTGCAAGACGAGGAAACCCTCTCTCACGGGTGACCTCTTTGGCACGTTCCTGGAACCGTAGATCAATTCGATTGGCAAGATTTATTAAATCATCAAGGGAGGTTGGAATGTCCCGACCGGCAAGTTCATCTTTAATACGGCCGGACAGACCCTCCCAGAAGACCGAAATCAGGGCGTTATTGTCCCAAGCCAACTCTGAGGCTAGAGTACGGAACCGTATGGCATATTGACCAACGGTGAGACTCTCCTGACGGAGACGCAACAGAGATGATGCAGAGGAGGTCCTCCGTCCAGGTTCGTCGAATACCTTCCGGAAGGCCGAGAGAAAAGCAGGCAGGTCAGATACCAGAGGATCTTCTCTCTCCCAGAGAGGATTAAGCCAGGCCAGAGCCTCTCCGGTGAGATGGGACATGATGAAGGCAATTTTGGCCCGGTCAGAGTTAAACTGGTGTGCCAGGAGTTCGAAATGCAGGGTGCACTGGTTAATGAAACCACGAGCCAGAGCAGGGTCGCCTCCAAACCTAGGAGGAGCTGAAAGTCGGGGTCCGGGAATGGAAACCACGGAATTGGGAAGCAGCGAGGCTGCCGGATTGTGAGTCATGGCTCCAGCGGTGGTTGCTGGTGATGAATTCAGAGTGTCCAGGCGGGAATTGACGTTCCGCAGGTGACCCAGGATGGCCTCCTGTTGCGACCTCTGGCGAGATAGTTCATGACACAATTCCGGGAGTGAAGGGGTTTGGGTGCCACCGGGTTCCATGGCCCGAGCAAACTGTAACGGGTCTGGTAGGTGAAACCACTGAGCTTTATTATACAAGACAGTATACTTGTAAGAGAGCAGGTGGCGCCCGGGGAATACGGACAGGAATCCACGGGAAGTGACCAGGGCAGTCTCTGGGTAGGCAGGTTGTCACGGCAAGTGACCAGGGCAGTCTCTGGGTAGGCAGGTTGTCACGGCAAGTGACCAGGGCAGTCTCTGGGTAGGCAGGTTGTCACGGCAAGTGACCAGGGAAGACTCTGGGTAGGCAGGTTGTCACGGCAAGTGACCAGGGCAGTCCCTGGGTAGGCAGGTTGTCACGGCAAGTGACCAGGGCAGACTCTGGGTAGTCAGGTTGTCACGGCAAGTGACCAGGGCAGTCTATGAATATACAGGCTTATACGACCTGAGCTGTTGGAGCCTCCTGGTAGGCTGCAGTCCGATGGCAGATGATCGCTCCCAAGCGAGCAGGCAGGAGTCTCTGGAGTAGCCGGTGATCACTGCTGGAGATGTCCGAACCTTCGGATAAAGCTGCAGTCGGATGGCAGATGATCGCTCCCAAGTGAGCAGGCAAGAGTCTCTGGAGTAGCCGGTGATCACTGCTGATGGAGTCCGAACCTTCGGATAGAGCTGCAGTCGGATGGCAGATGATCGCTCCCAAGTGAGCAGGCAAGAGTCTCTGGAGTAGCCGGTGATCACTGCTGATGGAGTCCGAACCTTCGGATAGAGCTGCAGTCGATGGCAGACACCAAACAGACAGGTAACAGGCAGGCAACTGGAAACAGGAGCTGAGGGCTGAAGCAGAGTTATACAGTGCAATAACAACATTGCTCGGGCACCTCCATTAAGGAGGAAGCCCTTAATATAGGGTGGAGTCCTCCGGCATTGGCCGGAGACTAATTTGGAAAATGCGCGCGGCTCCTTTAAGAGCGGGGGAGGGTGCGGGCGCGCGCCCTAAGTCCAGCAGCAGGGAAGGAGCGCGCGGGCCCAGCAGGATGGAAGGAGGACGCCGAGGATGCTGAGGGTGCTGAGGACGCTGGGGGCGCTGAGGACGCTGGGGGCGCTGAGGACGCAGAGCGCTGGTAAGGGGAACGGCGTCCCTGCCTGGCAGAGGGCCGGAACGCCGATGCTACAATTTGTAACCGACGTACAACACTGTTGTTGAGAAGAAAAATGGGCCGTAAGTCTCAACCTCCGGAAAAAGTTATGTAATTCCTGATCCACTTGAAAAGTATCAAAATAGTGGACCGGGCAAAAGGATAAGCCCTTCTCCAACACACTTATCTCGGAAGGTGAGAGAATGGCTGAGGAGATGTTGTAGACCAAATTTGATGAGGTACTCCTACCTGAGACTGTGTCACGACTCTTGGACGATCGTGGTGATGTCTCCGCCCCCTCCGCGTCTTCCTCGGAACCGGCGGGTACGACGTGCTCCTAAAAAAGAAGAGGAAGAAGAAGGACGAGAAGGTCCAAAATCGCTGTCTGAGCTGTTTGAGAAGGAGCTGTAATTCCTGCGGGAAGATCTCCAGTTGCCGAAATATGTTGTGGAACGCCATCTGTACACCTGATTATTCTTGTAATCGTCAGCGTCCCTCAGAAACTTTGATTTCTTCCTTTCCTGTAGGTTATCACGAAACTCAGAGATGGATTTATCAATCTTCGTTTTCAAGGTCTTAAAGTCATCAGGGGACGAAGTACCAATCAATTGTTGTTCGGTGGCAGTAATCTTCGTTTTGAGTTCGTTAATTTCCTTCTGTAAATAGTCAATGGTCAAGACAATCAGGTCCATCGAGCACTTATTTAGAACTGCTTCAAATTTATTACAATACTCAGTATCATTTTGGAATAGTGTTGGTCTCAGGGAAACCCTGAGGCCCCGTGGGATCCGTTGCACTTTATGATATTCGGCAAGCGTGATGCTATGAAGATCTAGTGCGGTGAATCTTCGTAGGTCTTTCTCAAAGTCTCTCACACGTAATTCCTGTGAAGGAGTATGTAAGAAGGCTCCAGGAGTCTGACCTGTGCCACAATGTTGGATGCTTCTTCGGGTTGTATGACAATGTAGAAAAAGACATTAAGTCAAAATATGGGAGCAATCTACCCAGAAAAATCAATAATAGTAGAAAAAAAGAATAACGGGGATGCTCACTTAATGATACGGGTGCTCAGGAGAACAAGTCATATAGTGTGAATAATATATTCCGGCACTCCAAATATTAGTAGGATGTAAAGAATAAATCTTTATAGAAGACGATGGTAGCTCAAAAGAATAAATCTTTATTGAAGACGATGATAGCTCATTTATGAAAAACGTATCTCCATGAAAAAATAATGCATATAAGTATATTACAGGTACACCATTTCTCAACGTTTCGGCATTTCACGCCTTTTTCAAGAGGTACCTTTTACTGTATGAAAAAGGAAGACAATAAAACATAAATAAATAAATGAAGAACGCAAAAAAAACACAAGAAAAACAAGTATATATGTACAAAGACCACAAATGAGCATATAAGCAATCATATATAAAAGCAAACAAGATTGGGACACAGGAAACAAAGGCCACTGGGAAAAAAAATCAGTAATGCAAATGAAGCTACAATGAAAAATAATAATAATAATGCGGTCCCGGATATGCTGGGTAGTCTCCCCAACATATCCGAGACCGCACGGACACTTAATTAGATATACGACGTATGAAGATTTTGCTTTTTTCTTTTTCCTTGTAACTACGTCGCTTAATCCTATTTTTGTTTGTGGTTAGTCAAATTTTATCGGTGCCTGATGACCTTTGAGATATATTATTATTATTATATTTTTTTGACATGGTTCTTTTTAATTATGTCCTCATATATGCCGCAATTATATGTCAATGGGAAAATATTGAGAGAGATATACATATATAGAGAGAGATATGTACTACATACACTATATATAACTCTATATTATTAAGCAGTTGATCTGTCCATATTGTGATGAGTATAATTATATACTGACAGATCTTTAAAAGAATACGGTATTATTATTATTATTATTTTTCATTGTAGCTTCATTTGCATTACTGATTTTTTTTCCCAGTGGGCTTTGTTTCCTGTGTCCCAATCTTTTTTTTGCGTTCTTCATTTATTTATTTATGTTTTATTGTCTTCCTTTTTCATACAGTAAAAGGTACCTCTTGAAAAAGGCGTGAAATGCCGAAACGTTGAGAAATGGTGTACCTGTATTATACGTATATGCATTATTTTTTCATGGAGATACGTTTTTCATAAATGAGCTATCATCGTCTTCAATAAAGATTTATTCTTTTGATCTACCATCGTCTTCTATAAAGATTTATTCTTTACATCCTACTAATATTTGGAGTGCCGGAATATATTATGCAATGCAGTAATGTCCTGAGGGGGATAGATTTTATCACCCACAATCAGGAAAAGATTTTAAGATCAATGGTTATTTCACATGCGACACGTCATATGTCATTTATCTCATTAAATGCCCTTGTAGCCTACTGTACGTCGGGGAAACATCACAGTCAATACGAGACAGAATTTTGAAACACAAGTCCACAATTAGATGCAAGAATCTTCTCCTTCCAATTCCCCATCATTTTATCACCCAAGGCCACAATATTTTGCAACTAAAATTCCAGGTTATAGAGCAGGTTTTACCTCCCCGACGTTGGGGCAATAGGATCCTCATGTTAAGGAACCGAGAGGCTTTTTGGATTCACACCTTGGAGACACTGAGCCCCAAGGGGCGCAATAGAGAGTATGATCTTACAGCTTTTGTATGAATCCATTTCAAATGTCATACACTGTCTATGTCTAGCATTAATGTATATACTTCTGTCATGTTAATTAATGCCTCTTTTTTTATAACAGAATTATCTTAATAATAATATGGTACAAGTAATCATTCTGTAGCATTAAGTGCAAAGGTTTCCTGCTTTACTTACTCGATTCTCTCTTTTTCAGAGCCACTTATATTAACTTCCCTTAATATGAAATGCTGGACACCGTCTGCCACAAGCTCTTTTGTATTTTTATTCGTCACCCATTAGGATATCACTCGGAGCAATTCTCCAGTGGAGATATCTTCCACCCTCCTGTCTTGCTGGCACAACTCTGCACGTGTCACTGTGTACCGTCCCCTAAGCTACCACTGTATGCAATAGGATACAATAATCATTCCGCCTCCTCAAAACACTATCCCATCCTTTAACCTCAATATCCCTTGTCCCCGGTAATTATTTCATTTCACATACTGTAGGGATTCTGTAGGGTTTGAGGTTTACCCTTACATGCAGCTCTGTTAGCATGTCTTCCACGACCTGTCTGCTACCTGGCAATGCTGAAAACAGGTCACTGTTCTGCTGCAGCAGTTTTCAACATTATTGCTTCTGGGCCGGCGTTAGTGTCTCAGCAATCATGACCTCCTCCACCTTGGCTTCAGGACGGGCCTCCAGGCAAGGAGCTTCCAGCAGTTCACGGTCTTGCCAAGATTTGAGTAGGTTCACATGGTATACCTGGTGCGACTTCCTGCGATCGGGCTGGTGTACCTTGTACTTCACATTCCCAAGTTTTTCCACAATCTCATATGGGCCTTGCCACTTTGCCAAGAATTTACTCTCCACTGTAGGGATAATATCTAGCACGCAGTCCCCGGTCTGGAATTGCCTTAGCCTCGGTTGTATACCCTCACTTAGGCCTCCTGTGCCTGGAGAAGATGTTTCCTTAAGATAGGAATTATGTGTGCCATCCTTTTTTGCAGCTGGGCAACATGCTCAATGACACTCCAGTGCGGTGTGACCTCGGCTTCTCAGGTTTCCTTGGCGATGTCCAGTAGCCCTCGTGGATGTTGGCCGTACAATAGCTAGAACGGCAAGAAGCCAGTGGAGGCCTGTGGGACTTCTCTGATAGAAAAGAGCAGGAACGGGAGCAGATAGTCCCAGTCCCGACCCTCCTTCTCAATGACCCTCTTGAGCATGGCCTTCAAGGACTTGTTGAAGTGCTCCACCAGCCCATCGGTCTGCAGATTGTAGACAGAGGTTCGTAGCTGGGTGATCTGGAAGACTCTACACAGCTTCCGCATCACTTTGCTCATAAACGGGATCCCCTGGTCTATCAATATCTCCTTGGGCAAACCAGCTCTGGCAAAGATCTGGACAAGCTCCTGGATGATACACTTAGCTGAAGCGTTCCTCAGTGGCACTGCTTCCAGGTATCGGGTCGCGTAGTCCATGACCACTAAGATGTACTGATGGCCGCATAATGATTTAATGAGGGAATCTACCAGGTCAATAGCAATCCTCTCAAAGGGGATTTTTATCACATGTAAGGGAACTAAGTTGCTTCAGAAGTGAGAAGTAGGAGCAGTTATCTGACAGGTGGGGCAGGACCTACAATAATTCAGGATCTCCCGGTAACACCCTGGCCAATAGAACTTCTGTAACACGCTCTCCTGAGTTTTCTCCACCCCAGATGTCCACCCAAAGCATGTCTAAAACCCTCCGCCGGTAGGGTCCTGGAACTAACAACTTCTCTACTATTTCTCCTCCCCTCAGTTTGGTCACCCAATACAGCAACTCGCCATGCACTGCAAAATGAGGGAACCTGGTGTCAGCCCCCGGCTCTTGAGCAACCCCATCACATGCAGTCACATTCTCAAATGCCTCCTTCAATGTAAGGCCCAAAGTTGAGCAGTCCCAAAGTTCTCTTTGGTCACCTCTAAGTTAGGGAAACTGGGCTCCTGTTACTGTCTCGTCCTCCTCTCCAGCAAGGACGCATAGAGGAAACTCCTTCACCCCTGATATTGACAGAGTTGCCTTCAGAGGGGCCTGGCTTTTGACCGGGACACTCTGTACAGCCCCCTTTTGCCACAAATTCCAAAACAGCGCAAAATCCAGCCCCAGTATGCAGGATGGATTAAGTCTTTTACTACCCCAACCTCATGGGACTTATCATCACAGTCTGTTCACATGGTTACTCAGGCTACAGGGTAGTCTTTGGCGCCTCCGTGTATGAAGCGGATGCCCACAAACTTGTTAGGGATTA
The DNA here is from genome assembly GCA_033576555.1 of Oophaga sylvatica. Taxonomy (NCBI): domain Eukaryota; kingdom Metazoa; phylum Chordata; class Amphibia; order Anura; family Dendrobatidae; genus Oophaga; species Oophaga sylvatica. The sequence continues at coordinate 583,132,132 of JARQOD010000001.1, read as the reverse complement.
ACTGGTGGGGCTGTGCAGTGCTAATTAGTTTCACCAGACTTCCAGAATCCAACAGTCCCAGAACAATTACCCCATTGATGAACACGGCACACAACTGAGGACACTCGCTGGGTTGGCAGTCCACACAGCAGGATTGATGGGCATAATAAGAGCAGAGCCTGCCTAGGCTGCAGTCCATGGGTTCAGGGGACATATGACATCGGGCGGCTATGGGTCCAGGATTGTGACACCGCCAACAGACCACATCCTTCATAACAGCCTTAGGGGACCCTTTCTGCAGGATTAGGCGCCCCCAATTTGTGGGTATAGCCACCCTCCATGGTGAGCTCATCCCCTTTTCGCTATCCCATTACGGAGAAGTAGCGAGGTCTGGTCTACTGAGGAATTTCTCCACAACCTGTTATCTCTCAACCAGACCGACCAAGTCGTCTACATTCCGAGTGTCGCCTTGGGTAACCCAGATCTTTATTGGGAGGGAGTGGATGAACCTGTCCATCACCACACACTCAACCATCTGGGCCAGAGTGGAAATCTCTGGCTGCAGCCACTTTTGGACCTAGGTTCAACAGATTGTACATCTGGGAGCGTGGGGGTTTGTCGCCAGCATACGCCCAGCTGTGAACTCACTTAGCTCTTTCAGACATTGTCACTCCCAGGCCTGCTCGAATTTTAGTTTTTAATTTTCCGTATTCTTTGGCATCCTGGAGGTCTAAGCCGTAATACGCCTTTTGGGGTTCACCAGTCAAATAGGGGGCTACACCTCTACCCACTGCTCTGGCGGTAGTCTCTCACTCTCTGCTAACTGCTCGAACACAGTCAAAAAGGCTTCGACTGCATCATCCGGGGTCATTTTCTGTATGGCTCATCTTACCGTTTTCCGGACGTATACATCATCACCTCGAGACGAAAAGGAGACCGCCGGTCTTACATGAACAGCTACTGCGAGGAGCTCCATTTGTCATGTTAGTGCCTCCTGCTGCCGTCGCTGCTGCAGCTGTTGTTGAAACTGCTGTGCTAACAGCTTATTCATCTCCTGTTGCACCAAATTCTGTTGTTGACTGGTGAGTTGGTGTTGCTGCTGTACCTGGACAAGATGTTTCACAAGTTCCTCCATGCTTCTGGACGTCTCTCTCTGAATGGCGGATTTCACACAGGACATGCAGTTGTCCCCAGCCTCTATGCATGTTCCTGGAAAGCTGCCCGCACTCAAACCATCACGTGTGAGGGGTTGACATGCTTTGCAGCTCCTTCAGGTAGACACAGGAACTCTATGGTAGTGAAAACACCTGCTGGCTTATTAAAGTCAGCATACACCAAGGCAGGGTTCAGGAAAACAAAAGCAGAGTCTTCCTGGCTTAATGGGAAAAAAACAAAACCAAAGATAAAGTTCTACAGAGTCCATGCCCTGCAGGCTTCACTGCAGGCAACATGCACAGCATCCCTATCTACTACGGGAGCTACGTGGAAGTTCCATCTCTCTCAACACACCACACCCACTTACTCTCATGGCCAGGTATTTAGCACCTCATGTGATGATCATATGACTTTGATATCACACAGGTCCTGTCAGGACTCTGCAGGTGGAGATTCGGTGGACCTCCTCCTACCCACTCTATAACTCTATAAAGGTCCACTAAAACCAGCCCATAACATAAGTTATTCCTCTCAACACAATGTGCTGGAGGAAAACTATTCTGGTTTTACATCACTTACACTAATTTGCATAGTGAAACATATCTCCCTTTATACATTGTGCTAGTGACCCTGTCACACTGGACTGTGAGTGAGGTGCAGGCGGAGATGTTATGGTGGATTGAGAAAGATGTTTTGCACTCAGTGAAACAAAATCAGCAGGCATTTCCACTTCCATAACAGCTGACAGGCTATCACTCACCCCGACTGTAGGGGGTAAAAGGTGGAGGTTCTGCGGTCAGAGACCTGTGTGAGAACACTTGCCACGGTGATAGAGGAACAGTAGATGTGGTTGATGGGATGGTGGTTGGCAAGGCCTGCTAGTCCACATTTTAGCAAGTGAGATTCCCAGATTAAGGCATGTTGCCGGTTCATGCATGTATTTGTCAAATTATTTAAATTTTTTCCTCTACTGAGTCGTTTTTTGCAAAGTTGGCATATAACGTGTGTTTGGTCATCCTTTGCAGTCTCAAAAAAGGCCCAGTCTAGGCAACCCTTGCCGCCCCTGCAAACTGCACAATGGCGACCTGTACTCGCCACAGCCAGAGATGGGGCTGAGGTTGCAATGCTTGCTGTGGTTGCATTACTTCGTTTCTGTGTGGGAAGCCGCAACGTAACCTCTTTGTCTTCCTCCTCCTCCACCTCCTCTGCTGAGCTACTCATCTGCGTACTTCTGGGGTCACACCAAATGGAATCTACAATCTCATCGTCATCCTCTCTGTTCTCACACTCCTCAACCTGAGAGTCACTCTCCTCCTCTTCGTGCTCTGACACCACAGTACAGTCCGCGTGCACCTCTGTTATCTGAGTCTCAACAGGATCACCTCTACCCTTGGTGGTTAACGCCTGGTAGACAAGGATCTGGATTCTGCTCAGACTCTAGTTCATCTGACCCCAGATTCAACATGAAAAAATTGGGGGCATCGGTGCAAATGCTTTCCTCCTCTGAATTCTGTGAACCTTTGAAGCAGACATCTGGATCCCATGGAATAGAATGTGTGAACAGCTTTGCAGACTGGCCCATCTGTGGTTCCCCACAGTTAGTTGGGGGGTTGGAAATTTGTGACATGGGGAAACAAGGCTATTTGGGGTGCCACCTCTGAGGATTGTACTGTGTGTGATGTTATTGTAGAGGAAGAGGAGAGGCCACTTAATGCAGTGCTTGCCATCCACTGTAGTCCATGCTCTTTCTGATCCTCATCTACAAGGCGTAGAAAGCAAGAAAGCAAGTCAAGTAGCCCATCCAGTAACAGATGTTAGTTGTCTTTGGATAGGAAGAGATGGTTTTTGTTCAGTAGAACTTTCAGTGACATTACCAGCTAACTCACGTACACGTCGAACACCAAGCCTATTCTCCCTTCCACCATGACCTCGCTTTTTCCCACTCATGTTGTATGTATCCTTCCCTTCTTTTAACCAGCTGTTTGACAACCGTACAATATTAGCCCTAACGATTTTGATTAGCAAATGGGGCCTCCAGTCTGCACCTCAATATTAGCCCTAATGATTTTGATTAGCAATTGGGGCCTCCTGGCTGCACCCCAATATCAGCCCTAATAGTTTTGATTAGTAAATCTGGTGACTGAGTAAGGGGTTATAGAGAATAGTTTATACCCTACATGTTTGACTCCTACTTCTATGTCCCCGTAAATGTTTGTACATCTTCAAGTGTTTTAAAATGCTGCTATAATGTATCAGTTATGTGTAGTATAATATTGCTAAGCTGTTTAATGTATTATATAAATGTATAGGATTTAGTTAGTTGTAGGATTTAGATTAGCCCACTAGAGGGGGCACAATAGAATAGAATACAGTAAGTTAGGAATTAGTTATTTAGGAGGGGCCAACTGGGAGTAAGTTAATGAGCTTCCTGGGTTTTAGTCAGTAGGGCCTGGGAGCCCAGACAGGGCAGTTGTGCCCTGCAATGTTGAAGCTGAAGAACCCAGCTCGTCCAGAGCCTAGGAGCTAATGGTCACTCAGGAGGTAGAGGAATACAGGGCAGCATCAACATGGTGACAGCTAATTACGTGGAATCGACTCCAAATGTCCAGGGCGAAATGGATAGGGAACTCCTGAAGCGAGTTAGGCTGGCCAAACAGAGCACTGCGGTACCGAAGGCGACGGTATGACCCTGCGATATTCCTGAAGGAATGAGGGTCAGCACAGGGAAAGTAAATGCTATGCTTTGTGAAGAATCTTGTGCTGTACCTGTGACTGAACTGGACGAGCTGTGTAAGGAACTGAGTAAAGTTGATTTGGACAGGGGAGTGGACTAAAAGGTACGCTACAACAGAGACAATGTATTTATGTGGCGGGAGGCCAGGGTACGACAAAGCACCCATTGAGAGCCACGACTACTGCTTTGGCCCCCCCGTTACACTTAGCGTAGTATGGCAGGATCCAGAAACCTTGCAATGTGGAGATTCCGTTCATATGACAAAGAAGCATGCCCTGGATGTGACAGATAACCTGAATGTGACAGATGCCCTAAATGTGACAAAGATGGTGGAAAATGGCGCAGAGATTGAGGACAACTTTAACCCCACCCCTCGTGGGCATCCTGACCTGAAAATGGCGTGAAATTCCGTCGGCCACAGACAGTGGCCCAACCCTGAGATGTATTCCTGGACAAGCGGTGCCTGCCCATGGTGGGCGTGATGGAGGAGAGAAGAAAGCCTCACCTCTTGCAGAGAATCCCTACAGAATGGGCAGAGCAGCCATAAGCGGCTCTACCCTGAAACGGGTGGGGTCTAGAAGAAAACCCCATTTGCAGCTGCGCGGCGCCATTGCGAGGCATGGCACAGGCAGCGATGGACCACTCCTGCACACGTTGCTGCAGCGGCACAGGCCGCATTGAGTGGAGGTAGCGACAGAAGGAGGAGAAGACCTGACCGGAAGGCTGAGTGGAGTGACCGACGAATACAGGCCCCCTCGGGATCCCCAGACCTGCAGAGAAGCAGTGCTGGTGGCTGCCAGTGCTGGAGCATTGTCGTGGGTTGGAAAAAGCCAGTAGAGCTGAAGCAAATGGAAGGAAAAAATGAACATTTAACTTTTTAGTCACAAAAATGATCTTTTACAAACAATTTGTTTTATTTTAACAAGGGTAAAAGGAGAAAATGGACAGATAAAGTTGTGCAATTTTTCTGAGTACGCCGATACCCCATATGTGGGGGAAAACCACTGTCTGGGCACACAGCGGGGCTCGGAAGGGAAGGAGCGCCGTTTGACTTTTTCAAACCGAAATTGGCTGGAATTGAGATTGAACGCCATGTCACGGTCGGAGAGCCCCTGATGTGCCTAAACAGTGGAAACCCCCCACAAGTAACACCATTTTGGAAACTAGACCCCCTAAGGAACTTATATAGATCTGTTGTGAGCACTTTGAACCCCCAAGTGTTTCACTAAAATTTATAATGCCTGGGTGTAAAAAAAAAAAAAAATTCCACAAAAATGATTTTTAGTCCCCAATTTTTGATTTTTCCCAAGGAAATTGGACCCCAAAAGTTGTTGTCCAATTTGTCCTGAGTACGCAGATACTCTATATGTGGGTAGGAACTGTTTGGGCGCACGGCAGGGCTCGGAAAGGAAGTAATGACGTTTTGGAATGCAGACTTTGATGGGTGTCATGTTTAGTTTGCAGAGTCCCTGAATGTGCCTAAACAGTGGAAATCCCTGACAAGTGACCCCATTTTGGAAACTAGACCCCCTAAGGAACTTATCTATATCTGTGGTGAGCACTTTGAATCCCCAAGTGCTTCACACAAGTTTATAATGCCTGGGCATGAAAATAAAAAATCCTATTTTTTTCCCACAAAAAAAAATCTTTTTGTCACCAATTTTTTATTTTCCCAAGGGTAACAGGAGGAATTGGACCACAAAAGTTGTTGTCCAATTTGCCCTAAGTACGCTGATACCCCATATGTGGGGGAACCACTGTTTGGGCACACGGCAGAGCTCAGAAGAGAAGGAGCGCCACTTGACTTTTTCAAACCAAAATTGCCTGGAATCGAGATTAGAAGCCATGTCGCGTTTGGATAGCCCCTGATGTGCCTAAACAGTGGAAACCCTCCACAATTGACCCCATTTAAGAAAAACTAGACCCCATAAGGAACTTATCTAGATCTGTGGTGAGCACTTTGAACCCCCGAGTGCTTCATACAAGTTTATAACGTAGAGCCGTAAAATTAAAAATCATATTTTTTCCACAAAAATGATATTTTCACCCCAATTTTTATTTTCCCAAGGGTAACAAGACCACAAAAGTTATTGTGCAATTTGTCCTGAGTACACCGATACCAAATATGTGGGAGTAAACCACTGTTTGGGTGCATGGCAGAGCTCAGAAGGGAAGTAGCGCCGTTTGACTTTTTCAACGCAGAATTGGCTGGACGCTGTTATGAATGTGCTAGAGATGGTTTCTGAGCAGAGGCTCCCTCTGGTGGTTACAGACAGTACTGAACCTTTCAGCGAGGATTGGCAATCTGGAATCACGGACTGGTCTGATTGTCATGTATAGTGTACAGTTCCTATAGCGTCTTGTGCTTGGGTGCGAGGAAAACACATGAGACACAGGTTGATATGAAATGACTTGTATTACTTCATACAAGCATGCAGAAAAGGTCACACAGTTTGCAGGAACAGAGGCAGGAGACACAGCAGGCCAGAGTAACTTCAAGCTCTACAATAACTCTCCAAAGCAGGATCTCTTCTCTGTACCGTAATTCCTCTGCAAACATGGATTCACCAGACAGCAGGTTTCCAGAGTCCAAAAGTGTTCCAAAGTTCCTCAGTAGGAAATAGCTGGAGTCCAAAATCCTAGGTTTCCAGGAGTCAGGTCACAGGCTGACTGAAGCTTGATTCAGGAGCACTGATTGTTCAGCTGAGGCTGCTTAGGAAGCAAGAGGAGAGAATCAGGGCGGGAACATGAAAGCTGGAACCTCCATATTAACTGAGGGCAAGATAGCTGCAGCAAGACAGAAAGCAAAATGGCAGACGGAAAACTGAGTTTCAAGGAACATGTCAAAAGAGACAAAGAACCTTACATTACTCCCCCCTTAGGGACAACCTCCGGATGACCTCAGACCAGGCTTGTCAGGGTACCTCTGATGAAACTGGCGGAGCAGGCGAGGAGCATTTACATTATTACTGGCTCCCATGAGTTGTCCTCCACTGGGTAGCCCTGCCATTTAATCAAATATTGCAACTGATTTCTGTACAACCTGGAATCTAGAATCCTTTCCACCATAAATTCTTCCTGACCATCGACCAGCACTGGCTCAGGGCAAGGAGAAGAGCGTCCAGGAAACGTATTGGGTGTTGCAGCCTTTAGTAGGGATACATGAAAGACAGGGTGGATTCTCATAGTTCTGGGCAGTTGAAGACGACAAGCAACAGCACTTATAATCTTACTGATCTTATAAGGTCCAATGTACTTATGTCCCAATTTAGACGATGGAATCTTTATTTTAAGATTTCTGGTTGACAGCCAGACCAAATCTCCTACCTTGAAAGCTGGTGCAGGTTTACGAAATTTATCTGTTGCTTTCTTGTACCTTTCCTGAGCCAATTCTAGATTTTCCTTTAGAAGATCCATATTATTTTGTAAAGAAGTGATTCTTTCAGCCACTGCCGGCAAGGGCGTATCTATGGGAAATCGAGGAAGAATGTTAGGATGATAACCTAGATTGGAGTAAAAAGGAGACTGCTTAGTGGAGGCGCTCTGAGAGTTGTTATAAGAGAACTCAGCCAGTGGAAGTAGATCCACCCAATCATCTTGTAGGTGGCAGATAAAGCAGCGGAGATACTGCTCCAGGGTCTGATTGGTTCGTTCTGTCTGTCCATTAGTCTGGGGATGAAAAGCAGAAGAAAGGTTTACTTTAATGTCCAATGCGGCACAGAAATTTTGCCAAAACCTTGAAGTGAATTGCACCCCTCGATCCGAAATGACCTCATCCGGTACTCCATGTAAGCGAAACACATTCTTAGTCATTAAGTCTGATGTCTGTTTTGCAGTGGGTAAACCGACACAAGGGATAAAATGAGCTGCCTTTGTTAGACGATCAACCACCACTAGAATGGTGTTCTTCCCTTGAGAGGTTGGTAACTCCACAATGAAGTCCATAGAAATGGATCCCCACGGGCGAGACGGGGTGGGAAGAGGTTGTAACAGACCAGTTGGTGAGGAGCGAGGTGTTTTGCATCTTGCACAGACTTCACATGAAGTGACATAGTTTAAGACATCTTTCCTGTAAGTGGGCCACCAAAAGAAACGAGAAAGAAATTCTTGTGTCTTTAGAATTCCCCTATGCCCGGCTATCTTGGAATCGTGGATGAGTTGCAATACTCTCAATCTGACTGTTTCAGGTATATACAGACGTTGTCCCTGAATCCACACACCATTCTTAAAAACAAGACTTACGTCCCTTGGGGGTTGAGCCAACAAAGAATCCGCATGGTATGCTTCCTTGATGTCCATAAGTAGGTCTTGATTATGAATCACTCCCAGGAATCTAGAGTCAGTAAGAATAGTCTTAGGAGGAGTAAGTGGACGTGTCTCTGCTGAATGAATCCTAGAGAGTGCATCAGCCTTTCCATTGCGCGATCCTGGTCTATAAGAAATGACAAAATTAAATTGGTTTAGGAAAAGATTCCAGCGAGCCTGGCGAGGAGTCAGGCACTTAGCCGACCTGATAAATTCAAGGTTACGATGGTCTGTCAGGACGACTATTTGCTGTGCAGCTCCCTGAAGAAGGTGTCTCCATTCCTTGAAGGCGGCAATAATGGCCAACAATTCTCTATTGCCCACATCGTAGTTCCTCTCAGCCGAAGACAACTGCTGGGAAAAGAAGGCACAGGGATGCAAGACATTCTTCTCACCTGTTCTCTGAGAGAGTATAGCTCCAATGGCCCAGTCTGAAGCATCCACCTCTATTATGAAGGCAAGCTCGGGGTTGGGATGTACTAAGATAGGTGCGGTGGTAAATTTATCCTTTAAACAGGAAAATGCTTCCTGCGCTTGCGGGGTCCAGGAGAACCTAGACTGTTTCCGGGTAAGTTGGGTGATAGGTGACACTACCTCAGAGAAATTCCTAATGAAACGTCTATAGAAGTTGGCAACCCGATGAAGCGCTGCACCTCCTTCACATTTCTAGGAATTGGCCAATCCTTGATGGCTTGGGTCTTGCTTCCATCCATACTAATCCCTTGCGTAGATAGTACATACCCCAGAAATTGAATTTCGGTCCTATGGAATTCACACTTTTCAAGTTTGATGTAGAGATGGTTTTGTCTTAGGCGTTCTAAGACCATTCTCACATGTCCATGATGTTCCTCTGTGGAGTTAGAAAAAATTAGAATATCATCCAGATAAATCACCACAAATGTATCTAGGAGATCCCTGAAGATGTCATTCACCAAGTGTTGGAAAGTGGCTGGGGCGGTACTCAGACCAAAAGGCATAACTAGATATTCAAAGTGTCCATAGCGTGACCTGAATGCAGTCTTCCATTCATCCCCAGGTCTAATACGGACCAAGTTATAGGCCCCACGGAGATCCAGTTTAGAGAAAATTTTGGCGTGCCGCACTCTCTCCAACAACTCAGGGATTAAAGGCAATGGATAACGGTTTCTAATAGTAACCTTATTGAGTTCCCTATAGTCTATGCAGGGTCTCAGAGATCCATCTTTCTTCTTCACAAAGAAGATGGGTGCACCTGCGGGAGATGAAGAGGGGCGTATGAAGCCTTTGGCTAGATTTTCATCTATGTAGTCCTTCAAAGCTTTTAGCTCGGGCCCCGCTAGGGGGTAGATCTTACCAAAAGGTATCTCGGCTCCAGGCAATAATTCGATTGGACAATCATATGGACGGTGAGGAGGAAGCTGATCAGCGTTCTTCTTGTCACATAAATCCACATAGTCCTGGTATACAGCTAGTAGTTCAGGGACTGACATGGTTCCTTTAGGAACAGAGCAAGCTGAAACTCCTTGACTCATCTGTTTCTCCGGAAAGTGTAATTCCTTGGTCTCCCAGTTAATCGTAGGATTCTGCGCCTGTAGCCATGGTAGCCCTAGAATAATGGGAAAGTGGGGAGAAGAGATAAGCATAAAAGACATTTTCTCCTGATGATCTTTACCCATAAGGACCCTCAAAGGCTCTGTTTCCTGATCCACTGGTCCAGAAGTCAGCAGGGAGCCATCCACAGTCTCCATCTGTACTGGAGTAGCCTTCTTCACTTGAACGTATCCCCTGTTTCAGAGCAAAGGAGATATCCATAAAATTTCCACTTGCTCCTGAGTCGATCATAGCAGAGCTAGACACCCAGACTGAGTCAACCCAGAGTTTGATGGAAAGGAAGCAATGAGAATTGTTTCTTTTACAACTCAGCTGGGACACCGCTGAGGAAACTTGAAAAATTGCAGCGTTTATACCGTCATTGTCCCCAGAACTAACAGAGTTTAAGTCTGAAAAATCAAGATCTCTTGCAGCAGATCTCTCTGGAATCTGAGGCTCGGACATGACAGAGCTCCTCTCGCAACACTCACAGTGAATGACTGCTGCAGTAGTCTTACGAGAACGGCTGGGGCAGTTTATAATGAAGTGCCCTGACTTACCACAGTAAAAACATAGATTTTCCTTTATACGATGTTCTTTGCGTGCATCACTAACCCGTCTTTGTAAAGAGTCCACCTGCATGGGTTCAGGTTCTGGTTCCCTTGTGATCCTACTCAAAGGTTCCTTAGCTGAGGAGGGAGGTAGGAAAAGGTTAGTGCGATTATTTTCGAACCATCTCTCTTGTCTGCGTTCAGTCAGACGAGCATCAATACGGATACAATAGTTAATAAAGTCACCTAACGCAGTGGGAGGGTCAGCACGAGCAAGTTCATCCTTAATCAGTGGAGACAACCCTTTCCGAAAAATAGATTTTTTGGCGGAAGTGTCCCAAGTGGTATCAAGAGCCCATCTCCTGAAATCCAAGGCATATTCGGCTACTGAACGCTTACCTTGGCGCAAAGTTAACATGGCTGCTTCAGCTGTTGCACCTCGATTGGGGTCATCAAACACCTGCCCCATGGCTGAAATAAAAGCATCAAGGTGATTCAAACAATCATCCTGTCTCAATCAGAGGGTTTGCCCACATCAAAGCCTTATTGGTAAGCAACATGATTATAGTAAGCACTTTGGATCGTTCAGTGGGAAATTGTGAAGCATGTGCAGAGAAAAATAGATTGCATTGGTTAATAAATCCCCTGAATTTCTCACGTTCACCGCCAAAACGAAAAGGAGGTAACTTGGGGATCCCAGAACTCGGGGTTATGGCAGGAGCCTGGACTCGTTCCTCTAGAGCCTCAATCCTGGCTCGTAATTCCTGGGTAGTTTGTCCAAACACTTGCAAATTATGATTAGTGAGGTCCTGTAGGCTTGCAAAACGGGTCTTTATAGTCTGTATATCTGCAAGGATTGTATCAGTCACTCCGCAAAGCTCCTTTATGCGGGCCTCCATCTTCCAGATCTTTTAAGGCAGAAGTGCTGGAAGGAGAAGAGAAAAGGAAAAAAAAAAAAAAACAATAGTGTTTACCTGTGGTAACACTCCAGAGTAACATTTAAGGGAATGCGCTCACCTGGAATGGTTGTGAGAAGTCACAACCACTGTCATCACAGAAAGTATTAAACGGACATCTGATATCCACAGTCACACAGACACGGCTTTCCCAGACCCAGCAGACACTAAACATTGGCTCCTGAATCTTGTCATGTATAGTGTACAGTTCCTATAGCGTCTTGTGCTTGGGTGCGAGGAAAACACATGAGACACAGGTTGATATGAAATGACTTGTATTACTTCATACAAGCATGCAGAAAAGGTCACACAGTTTGCAGGAACAGAGGCAGGAGACACAGCAGGCCAGACTAACTTCAAGCTCTACAATAACTCTCCAAAGCAGGTTCAGGATCTCTTCTCTGTACCGTAATTCCTCTGCAAACATGGATTCACCAGACAGCAGGTTTCCAGAGTCCAAAAGTGTTCCAAAGTTCCTCAGTAGGAAATAGCTGGAGTCCAAAATCCTAGGTTTCCAGGAGTCAGGTCACAGGCTGACTGAAGCTTGATTCAGGAGCACTGATTGTTCAGCTGAGGCTGCTTAAGAAGCAAGAGGAGAGAATCAGGGCGGGAACATGAAAGCTGGAACCTCCATATTAACTGAGGGCAAGATAGCTGCAGCAAGACAGAAAGCAAAATGGCAGACGGAAAACTGAGTTTCAAGGAACATGTCAAAAGAGACAAAGAACCTTACACTGATATAGGGGAGGTTCCCTCCCATGATGGTTGCCGGTGATCAATTGTTCTTGTCTCAATTGTGGTTCCTGGTTCATTTGGAAGTTTGCTGGAGTCTTGCCTGCATCTCCTGCTTTCAGATAAGATATTTTTTGCTTTTCTTTTTGTGCTTGCTTTTTGCATTGTTTTCTGCACTTTTGTGGAGGTCAGCCAGGTCCCCTCCTGGGGCCTGAGCTCCTCAAAGTTTTTCTGCAGCCACTGTTATTTGCTCATTTGCTTTTTCCTGTTTTTTCTGTGGCTGCGGCTTGGTTTTTGTTCACACTGAGATCTGATTTAGTGGGTGGCGAGATCGTGTGATCTCAGTATTTTTGTAATCAGAATTGTTGGATTTTTGTAGGGTTTTCTGGGTTGCAGAAAGTAATATCTCATGTCCTATCCTATTTAGTCAGCTTGTGGCCACAGCGTTTGCTCAGTCTATTTTCTGCCTATGTTTGTATTTTCATCTTGTCTAACCGCCATTATATGTTTGGGGGCTTCCTATTTTCTTTGGGGATCTGCTCGGGGCAGATAGCTTTCATCTTTCTGCCTTTAGGTGTAGTTATCTCTCAGGCTGTGACGAGGCGTCTAGGATCAACGTAGGAACGCTCCACGGCTACCTCTAGTTGTGTCGTTAGTTTAGGAATCTGCAACCCATCAGTTACCAACATCTCAGGTGTTCGGCTGCCCTGCTGTTGTTCCTGTCCTCCTCAGCTACCGAAACATAACAGTATCACCGGCCATAACTGAAAATTATATGGTACTCACAGAAGGGCAAAATAGTGTGGAAAGAAAAAAGTTGTCAGAGTTGTCAGAGATTTTTTTTTTTGTCTGTTGCATTTTTTACCTCTTTTTCTCTGGGTGCTGAGGAGGATTTTTTTTTCTCTCAATGGAGTTTGCACAGTTGTCTGGCCGTGTGGATCAGCTTGCCACTGAGGTTCGGAGTATTGCTACCTATCTTGCTGGGTTGCCGGTTGTGGAACCTAGGATTCCCATGCCAGATTTGTTTTTGGGGGATCGGGCTAAATTTCTGAATTTCAAAAATAACTGTAAGTTGTTTTTTGCCTTAAAGCCTAAGTCTTCAGGTAACGCAGCACAGCAGGTTCAAATTGTCATTTCTCTTCTGCGCGGCGATCCTCAGGATTGGGCTTTTTCACTGACACCTGGGGATCCTGTTTTGAATGATATTGATGCATTTTTTCTGGCTCTGGGGTTATTGTACGATGAACCTAATGTCACTGATCAAGCTGAAAAAACATTGTTGGCATTAAATCAGGGTCGTGAAGACCTGAGTTGTACTGTCAGAAATTCCGAAAGTGGGCAGTCCTGACCAAATGGAATGATGATGCTTTGGCAGCCCTTTTTCGGAAGGGGCTGTCAGAGAATGTAAAGGATGTTATGGTGGGATTCCCTGTTCCTTCTGGTCTCAATGATTCTATATTATTGGCTATTCAAATTGACAGACGTTTGCGTGAGCGCAGAGGTATGCGTGAGATAGTGTTGCCTTGTGAGCCAGCTTCTGAGCCCATGCAGTGTGATAGAGTGACTTCTGGGGCTCAGCGTCATGAGTTTCGAAAGCACAATGGGTTATGTTTCTACTGTGGTGATGCCTCTCATGCTATTTCAGTCTGCCCTAAGCGGGGAAGACGTTTTGCACGCTCAGTTGTCTTGGGTAGTGTTCAGACTAAATTTCTGTTGACTGTTACCCTGATTTGCTCCCTGTCCACATTTTCTGCTCAGGCTTTTGTTGATTCAGGAGCAGCTATTAACCTGATGGATTTTGACTTTGCCAAACGTTGTGGGTTTCCCATGATACCCCTGCGGAAGTCTATTCCCCTACTGGGCATTGATTCTACCCCTTTGGCGGAGAATAAACCCCAGTTTTCTACTCAGGTGATAATGAGGGTTGAACCAGATCATCAGGAGAGTTGCAAATTTCTGGTGCTGTATAATCTGCATGACATTATTGTACTAGGTTTCCCTTGGTTACAGTCTCATAATCCTGTTTTGGATTGGAAATCTGTGTCTGTGACCAGTTGGGGCTGCCAATGTGTTAATGCCGACACTCCTGTTTTTTCTGCCTCTCCCAAGTCTCAGGATGTTCCTGACTTTTTGACTGATTTTTCAGATGTATTTAGTGAAAGTAAATCTGCATCTTTGCCCCCTCACAGGAGCTACGATTGCGCTATTGAATTAGTGCCTGGTGGTAAATTTCCTAAAGGTCGCCTTTTTAACTTGTCTGTACCTGAACACGATGCTATGCGATCTTATATCAAGGAGTCATTGGAGAAGGGTCATATTAGACCATCCTCTTCACCCTTGGGTGCCGTTTTTTTTCTTTGTGGCCAAAAAAGATGGATCATTGAGGCCATGTATTAATTATCGTCTCTTGAATAAGATCACTGTGAAGTATCAATATCCGTTACACTTGATTTATGACCTGTTTTCCAGGGTGAAAAGTGCTAGTAGGTTTACCAAGCTTGACCTCAGGGGGGCATATAACCTTATTCGCATTAAGCACGGGGATGAACGGAAGACAGCGTTTAATACCCCAGAGGGGCATTTTGAGTACCTAGTGATGCCCTTTGGGCTCACTAATGCTCCTTCCGTCTTCCAATCCTTCATGAATGATATTTTCAGGGATTTTGTGGATAAATTTCTGATTGTTTATTTGGATGATATCTTGATTTTTTCCAATGACTGGGACTCTCATGTGAAACATGTTCGGACTGTGTTCCAGATTTTGAGAGAGAATGCACTGTATGTGAAGGGATCAAAGTGTCTTTTTGGCGTACAGAAGGTCTCATTTCTGGGATTCATTTTGTCTCCGTCTGTTATTGAAATGGACCCGGTCAAGGATCAAGCCATCTGTGATTGGGTCCAACCTACTTCAATAAAGGCTCTTCAGAGATTTTTGGGTTTTGCCAATTTTTATCGTAAATTTATTGGTAATTTCTCCGGTATTGTTAAAACCATTGACTGATTTGACCAAAAAGGGTTCTGATGTGGTGAATTGGCCTCCTGAGGCAGTCTCTGCGTTTCAGGAACTTAAGCAGAGATTCACTTCTGCTCCTGTTCTACGGCAGCGTTATGTTTCTCTACCGTTTCAGGTGGAGGTTGATGCCTCTGAAATTGGGGCAGGTGCCGTTTTGTCCCAAAGAGATCCAGAGACCTCTAAGAGTAACCCTTGTGCCTTTTTCTCTCGAAAATTTTCTCCAACTGAACGTAATTATGACGTGGGTAATCGGGAGTTATTGGCCATGAAGTGGGCCTTTGAAGAGTGGAGACATTGGCTGGAAGGAGCCAAACATCAGGTGGTGGTTCTCATGGACCATAAGAATCTGGTTTATCTCGAATCAGCCAAGCGACTTAATCCTAGACAGGCCAGGTGGGCCTTGTTTTTCACACATTTTAATTTTGTGGTTTCTTTTCTTCCTGGCACTAAGAATGTTAAGGCGGATGCCCTCTCGAGGAGTTTTTTTGCGGACTCTCCTGAGTTATCTGATCCTACTGTTATTTTGAAAGAGGGTGTAGTTCTTTCCGCCATCTCGCCCAATTTGAGACTGGCCTTGGGAGGGTGTCAGGAGGATAAACCTGAGCGCTGCCCTATTGGGAAATTGTTGTCCCAGACCAGTGGAAGAAGAGTGTGATGTCTGAGATTCATTGTTCCGCGTTGGCTGGTCATCCCGGGATTTTTGGTACCAGAGACTTGGTGAGTCGGTCCTTTTGGTGGCCTACTTTGTCTCGTGACGTCAGGGAATTTGTGCAGTCCTGTGGGACTTGCTCTCGCTCCAAGCCTTGCTCTCGCTCTAGTGGTTTGTTAATGCCATTACCTGTGCCCAAGAGGCCATGGACCCATATCTCTATGGATTTTATTTCCGACCTCCCTGTTTCTCAGAGAATGACCGTTATCTGGGTAATCTGTGATAGGTTTTCCAAGATGATACATCTTGTGCCATTACCTAAGTTACCTTCCTCCTCCGAATTGGTGCCTTTGTTCCTTCAGCACGTGGTTTGGTTACATGGCATTCCGGAGAACATTGTGTCTGACAGAGGAGTCCAGTTTGTTTCCAGATTTTGGAGGACATTTTGTTCTAAACTTGGTGTTCAATTATCTTTCTCCTCTGCTTTTCATCCTCAGACCAATGGACAAACTGAGAGAACAAACCAGACCTTGTAGACTTATTTGAGATGTTTTGTGTCTGCTGATCAAGATGACTGGGTCTCTTTTTTGCCTTTGGCTGAGTTTGCTCTTAATAATAGGGCTAGCTCTGCCACCTTGATGTCTCCATTTTTCTGCAATTTTGGTTTTCACCCTCGATTTTCTTCGGGACAGGCGGAGGCTTCTGTCTGTCCGGATGTTGACTCTGTTGTGGAGCGAATGCAGCAGATTTGGGACCAGGTAGTGGAGAGGTTGTCTCTCTCTTAGGAGAAGGCCCAACGGTTTGCCAACCAGCATAGGACTGATGGTCCTCGGTTTAAAGTGGGGGACTTGGTTTGGTTGCCCTCAAGAAATATCCCTATGAGGGTTGCATCTCCAAAGTTTAAGCCCAGGTTCATTGGACCTTATAAGATCATGGAGATTCTTAATCCTGTTTCCTTCCGTTTGCTTCTTCCAGGGACATTTAAGATCCATAACGTGTTCCACAAGTCCTTATTGAAGAGGTTTGTCGAGCCAGTGGTTCCTATGGCTGCGCCTCCTGACCCTGTTTTTGTTGAGGGCAATCTGGAGTATGTGGTTGAGAAAATATTGGATTCTCGTTTTTCTAGACAGAAACTCCAGTATTTGGTTAAGTGGAGAGGTTATGGTCAGGAGGACAATTCTTGGGTGTTTGCATCGGACATCCATGCTAGGAGACTGATCCGTGCCTATCACCGAGCTCTTCCTGTTCGACCTGGTTGCACAAGTGAGGGTTCGGTGACCCCTCCTCAAGGGGGGGTACTGTTATGAATGTGCTAGAGATGGTTTCTGAGCAGAGGCTCCCTCTGGTGGTTACAGACAGTACTGAACCTTTCAGCGAGGAGTGGCAATCTGGAATCATGGACTGGTCTGATATAGGGGAGGTTCCCTCCCATGATGGTTGCCGGTGATCAATTGTTCTTGTCTTAATTGTGGTTCCTGGTTCATTTGGAAGTTTGCTGGAGTCTTGCCTGCATCTCCTGCTTTCAGATAAGATATTTTTTGCTTTTCTTTTTGTGCTTGCTTTTTGCATTGTTTTCTGCACTTTTGTGGAGGTCAGCCAGGTCCCCTCCTGAGGCCTGAGCTCCTCACAGTTTTTCTGCAGCCACTGTTATTTGCTCATTTGCTTTTTCCTGTTTTTTCAACGGCTGCGGCTTGGTTTTTGTTCACACTGAGATCTGATTTAGTGGGTGGCGAGATCGTGTGATCTCAGTATTTTTGTAATCAGAATTGTTGGATTTTTGTAGGGTTTTCTGGGTTGCAGAAAGTAATATCTCCTGTCCTATCCTATTTAGTCAGCTTGTGGCCACAGCGTTTGCTCAGTCTATTTTCTGCCTATGTTTGTATTTTCATCTTGTCTAACCGCCATTATATGTTTGGGGGCTTCCTATTTTCTTTGGAGATCTGCTCCGGGGCAGATAGCTTTCATCTTTCTGCCTTTAGGTGTAGTTATCTCTCAGGCTGTGACGAGGCGTCTAGGATCAACGTAGGAATGCTCCACGGCTACCTCTAGTTGTGTCGTTAGTTTAGGAATCTGCAACCCATCAGTTACCAACATCTCAGGTGTTCGGCTGCCCTGCTGTTGTTCCTGTCCTCCTCAGCTACCGAAACATAACAGGACGCCATGTCGCATTTGGAGAGCCCGTGATGTGCCTAAACAGTGGAAACCCCCACAAGTGACACCATTTTGGAAACTAGACCCCCTATGGAACTTATCTAGATCTGTTGTGAGCACTTTGAACCCCCAAGTGTTTCACTAAAGTTTATAATGCCTGGGTGTGAAAAAAAAAAATCCACAAAAATGTTTTTTTAGTCCCCAATTTTTGATTTTTCCCAAGAAAATTGGACCCCAATAGTTGTTGTCCAATTTGCCCTGAGTATGCTGATACTCCATAAGTGGGGAGGAAAACTGTTTGGGCTCACGGCAGGGCTCGGAAAGGAAGTAATGACGTTTTGGAATGCAGACTTTGATGGGTGTCATGTTCAGTTTGCTGAGACCCTGATGTGCCTAAACAGTGGAAACTCCCACAAGTGACCCCATTTTGGAAACTAGACCCCCTAAGGAACTTATCTAGATCTGTGGTGAGAACTTTGAACCCCCAAGTGCTTCACACAAGTTTATAATGCCTGGGCATGAAAATAAAAAATCCTATTTTTTTCCCACAAAAATTATCTTTTAGTCACCAATTTTTTATTTTCCCAAGGGTAACAGGAGAAATTGGACCATAAAAGTTGTTGTCCAATTTGTCCTGAGTACGCTGATACCCCATATGTGGGAGAAAACTACTGTGTGGACACAGGTCGGTGCTCGGAATAGAAGTAGTGACGTTTCGTAATGCAGACTTTGATGGAATGGTCTGTGGGTGTCATGTTGCGTTTGGAGAGCCCCTGATGTGCCTAAACAGTGGAAATTCCCCACAAGTGACCCATTTTGGAAAATAGACCCCCAAGGAACTTATCTAGACGTGTGGTGAGAACTTTGAACTCCCAAGTGCTTCTCAGAAGTTTATAACGTAGAACCATAAAAATAAAAAATCATATTTTTTTTCCACAAAAATGATATTTTCGCCCCCAATTTTCTTTTAACAGAAGAAATTGGACCCCAAGAGTTATTATGCAATTTGTCCTGAGTACGCTGATACCCATATGTGGGGGTAAACTCCTGTTTGGGTACACGGCAGAGCTCAGAAGGGAAGGAGCACCGTTTAACTTTTTCAACGTAGAATTGGCTGAAATTGAGATCAGATGCCATGTCACGTTTGGAGAGCCCCTGATGTGCCCAAACAGTGGAAACCCCCCAATTCTAACTCCAACCCTAACCCCAACTCACCCCTAACCCTAGTCCCAACCCTAACCATAACCCTAACCACAAACCTAACCCTAACACACCCCTAACCCTAATCCCAACCCTAACTTTAATCCTAACTTTAGCCCAAACTCTAACCCTAACTTTAGCCCCAACCCTAACCCTAACCCTAATGGGAAAATGGAAATAAACACATTTTTTAAATTGTATTATTTTTCCCTAACTGAGGGGGTGATAAAGGGGGGTTTGATTTACTATTTATAGCGGGTTTTTATATTTGGCAGCTGTCACACACTAAAAGACGCTTTTTATTGCAAAAAATAGTTTTTTCATCATCACATTTTGAGAGCTATAATTTTTCCATATTTTGGCCCACAGAGTTATGTGAGGTCTTATTTTTTGCGGGACGAGTTGACGTTTTTATTAGTACCATTTTTGGGCACATGACATTTTTTGATCGCTTATTATTATGATTTTTGTGAGTCAGAATGAACAAAAACCAGCAATTCATGAATTTCTTTTGGGGGGGCGTTTATACCGCTCCGCATGTGATAAAATCGATTAAGCGGTTTTATTCTTTGGGTTAGTATGATTACAGTGATACCTCATTTATATCATTTTTTTATGTTTTGGCGCTTTTAAACAATAAAAACAATTATATATAAAACATAATTGTTTTGCATCGCTTTATTCTGCGAGCTATAACTTTTTAATTTTTTCGCTGATGATGCTGTATTGTGGCTTGTTTTTTGCAGGAAAGATGAAGTTTTCAGCGGTACCATATTTATTTATATCCGTCTTTTTGGTCGCGTGTTATTCCACTTTTTGTTCGGCGGAATGAGAAAGCATTTTTTTAACTTTTTTTTTTAAGGGGCTCACCAAAGGGGTTATCTAGTGGGACAGTTTTATAGGGTGGGTCGTTACGGATGCATCGATACTAAATATGTGTACTTTTATTGTTGTTTTTTTTTTCTACATTAAAGAAATGAATTTATTAGGGAATATTTATTTTTCTTTTTTTTATTTAGGAATTTTTTTACACATGTTTATTTTTTTTTTTTTTTACATTTTTACATTGTCCCAGGGTGGGACATCACTATATAACATCAGATCGCTGGTCTGACACTGTGCACAGCACTCTGTCAGACCAGCGATTTGAAAGGCACTGCAGCAGGCTTTGTCAGTGCCTGCTCTCAGCAGGCACTGAGGAAGCCGCCTCCTTGCAGGACCTGGAAGGACTCCGTGGCCATCTTTGATCCGGGGTCCTGCAGGGAGGAGGGTCACTCGGAACAGCGCGATACATGGCGCTGTTCTGAGGGTCTCAGGGAAGCATTCAGGGAGCCCCCTCCCTGTGCGATGCTTCCCTATGCTCCCGGTACACTGCCATTATCTTTAATCGCAGTGTGCCAGGGGTTAATGTGCAGGGAGCGGTCTGTGACCGCTCCTGGCACATAGTGCCGGGTGTCAGCTGTGATAATCAGCTGACACCCGGCAGCAATCAGCTGAGCTCCCCCCTGGAGCGCAGCTGATCGCCTATGACGTACTGTCCCGTCCTTGGGAATTAAGTCCCAGGGCACATGGACGGGATAGTACATTCAATGACACAAAGGGGTTAAAAAAACAAAACAGTGCTTTCAGACCTCAAATAAAGCAAAGAAAACAAGTTCATAATCATTTAGAAACAACAATATTAATGTTTTAACTCAGGAAGAGATCTGAAATCAATATTTTGTGGAATAACCATGATTTTTAAAAACAGCTTCCATGCGTCTTGGCATTCTTGCCACCAGTCTTTCACACTGCTTCTGGTGCAAAAATTTAAGCAGTTCTTCTTTGTTTGATGGCTTGTGACTACACATCATCCTCTTGATCACATTCCAGAGGTTTTCAATGGGGTTCATGTTTGGAGAATGGGCTGCCCATGACAGCGTTTTGATGTGGTGGTCTCTTAATTTTTTCCAGAGCTGTATACAGTATATATGTCAGTGAGAGTAGAGACCAAAAGTTTGGACACACCTTCTCATTCAAAGATGTTTCTGTATTTTCATGACTATGAAAATTATACATTCACACTGAAGGCATCAAAACTATGAATTAACACATGTGGAATTATATACTTAACAAAAAAGTGTGAAACAACTGAAAATATGTCATATTCTAGGTTCTTCAAAGTAGCCACCTTTTGCTTTGATTACTGCTTTGCACACTCTTGGCATTCTCTTGATGAGCTTCAAGAGGTAGTCACCAGAAATGGTCTTCCAACAGTCTTGAAGGAGTTCCCAGAGATGCTTAGCACTTGTTGGCCCTTTTACTTCACTCTGCGGTCCCGCTCACCCCTCAACCATCTCGATTGGGTTCAGGTCTGGTGACTGTGGAGGCCAGGTCATCTGGCATAGCACCCCATCACTCTACTTCTTGGTCAAATAGCCCTTACACAGACTAGAGGTGTGTTTGGGGTCATTGTCCTGTTGAAAAATAAATGATGGTCCAACTAAACGCAAACCGGATGGAATAGCATGCCGCTGCAAGATGCTGTGGTAGCCATGCTGGTTCAGTATGCCTTCAATTTTGAATAAATCCCCAACAGTGTCACCAGCAAAGCTCCCCCACACCATCACACTCCTCCCATGCTTCACGGTGGGAACCATGCATGTAGAGACCATCCGTTCACCTTTTCTGCATCGCACAAAGACATGGTGGTTGGAACCAAAGATCTCAAATTTGGACTCATCAGACCAAAGCACAGAGTTCCACTGGTCTAATGTCCATTCCTTGTGTTCTTTAGCCCAAACAAGTCTCTTCTGCTTGTTGCCTGTCCTTAGCAGTGTTTCCTAGCAGCTATTTTACCATGAAGGCCTGCTGCACAAAGTTTCCTCTTAACAGTTGCTGTAGAGATGTGTCTGCTCCTAGAACTCTGTGTGGCATTGACCTGGTCTCTAATCTGAGCTGCTGTTAACCTGCGATTTCTAAAGCTGGTGACTCGGATAAACTTATCCTCAGAAGCAGAGGTGACTCTTGGTCTTCCTTTCCTGGGGCGGTCCTCATGTTAGCCAGTTTCTTTGTAGCGCTTGATGGTTTTTGCAACTGCACTTGGGGACACTTTCAAAGTTTTCCCAATTTTTTGGACTGACTGACCTTCATTTCTTAAAGTAATGATGGCCACTCGTTTTTCTTTACTTAGCTGCTTTTTTCATGCCATAATACACATTCTAACAGTCTATTCAGTAGGACTTTCATCTGTGTATCCACCAGACTTCTGCACAACACAACTGATGGTCCCAACCCCATTTATAAGGCAAGAAATCACACTTATTAAACTTGACAGGGCACACCTGTGAAGTGAAAACCATTTCCGGTGACTACCTCTTGAAGCTCATCAAGAGAATGCCAAGAGTGTGCAAAGCAGTAATCAAAGCAAAAGGTGGCTACTTTGAAGAACCTAGAATATAAGACATATTTTCAGTTGTTTCACACTTTTTTGTTAAGTATATAATTCCACATGTGCTAATTCATAGTATTGATGCCTTCAGTGTGAATGTACAATTTTCATAGTCATGAAAATACAGAAAAATCTTTGAATGTACAGTACTGTATATATGCAGTGCCTACAAGTAGTATTCAACCCCCTGCAGATTTAGCTGGTTTGATAAGATGCAAATAAGTTAGAGCCTTCAAACTGCAAACGAGAGTAGGATTTATTTACAGAAGCATAAATCTTACAAAACAAAAAGTTATGTTGCTCAGTTGAATTTTAATAAATTTTAAACATAAAAGTGTGGGTCAATTATTATACAACCCCTATGTTTAATATTTTGTGGAATAACCCTTGTTTGCAATTACAGCTAATAATCGTCTTTTATAAGACCTGATCAGGCCGGCACGGGTCTGTGGAGTTATCTTGGCCCACTCCTCCATGCAGATCTTCTCCAAGTTATCTAGGTTCTTTGGGTGTCTCATGTGGACTTTAATCTTGAGCTCCTTCCACAAGTTTTCAATTGGGTTAAGGTCAGGAGACTGACTAGGCCACTCCAACACCTTGACTTTTTCCCTCTTGAACCAGGCCTTGGTTTTCTTGGCTGTGTGCTTTGGGTCGTTGTCTTGTTGGAAGATGAAATTACGACCCATCTTAAGACCCTTGATGGAGGAGCGGAGGTTCTTGGCCAAAATCTCCAGGTAGGCCGTGCTATCCATCCTCCCATGGATGCGGACCAGATGGCCAGGCCCCTTGACTGAGAAACAGCCCCACAGCATGATGCTGCCACCACCATGCTTGACTGTAGGGATGGTATTCTTGGGGTCGTATGCAGTGCCATCCAATCTCCAAACGTCACGTGTGTGGTTGGCACCAAAGATCTCGATCTTGGTCTCATCAGACCATAGAACCTTGAACCAGTCTGTCTCAGAGTCCTCCAAGTGATCATGAGCAAACTGTAGACGAGCCTTGACATGACGCTTTGAAAGTAAAGGTACCTTACGGGCTCGTCTGGAACGGAGACCATTGCGGTGGAGTACGTTACTTATGGTATTGACTGAAACCAATGTCCCCACTGCCATGAGATCTTCCCGGTGCTCCTTCCTTGTTGTCCTTGGGTTAGCCTTGACTTTTCGGACAAGCCTGGCCTCGGCACGGGAGGAAACTTTCAAAGGCTGTCCAGGCCGTGGAAGGCTAACAGTAGTTCCATAAGCCTTCCACTTACGGATGATGCTCCCAACAGTGGAGACAGGTAGGGCTAACTCCTTGGAAAGGGTTTTGTACCCCTTACCAGCCTTGTGACCCTCCACGATCTTGTCTCTGATGGCCTTGGAATGCTCCTTTGTCTTTCCCATGTTGACCATGTATGAGTGCTGTTCACAAGTTTGGGGAGGGTCTTAAATAGTCAGAAAAGGCTGGCAAAAGAGATCATTAATCCACACATGTGAAGCTCATTATTCTTGGTGCCTGAACTACTTCTTAATACTTTAGGGGGACCAAACAGAATTCTTGTGGTTTGAGGGGTTGAATAATAAATGACACTCTGAATTAACTTTTAACGTTTTAAAAAAAAAAAAAAAAAATGAAAACA
This sequence comes from Oophaga sylvatica, assembly GCA_033576555.1. Classification (NCBI taxonomy): domain Eukaryota; kingdom Metazoa; phylum Chordata; class Amphibia; order Anura; family Dendrobatidae; genus Oophaga; species Oophaga sylvatica. The sequence goes on along the minus strand of JARQOD010000001.1, from coordinate 583,108,084 downwards.
AAAATTTTTGCAGCAGTGCATTTCCCACTTCCAGGCTGATCTACAGTACAAATGTCACAATGCCAAGTTAATTCCACATATGTCAACCAGCTAAATCTGCAGGGGGTTGAATACTACTTGTAGGCACAGTATATATATATATATATATATATATATATAAATATATATATATATTATATATATAAATATCTTTATATTTCATAGAGAGACAGCAGAATAGGCGTTAATTCATTTGTCGGCTTCTGTAAAATCATTGCAGGATAGGAGACATGGTTTACATACAGTAAGCCCATGCAGAACAGCTAGATTTATAGATGTCAGTGACTAATACTGTTAGTAGTATGTGTGTGTAAAATTTGGGACCTGTATGTATTTAATAAAAGAATGTATTCATGGAAAAAAATGCCGTGGGCTCCCGAATAATTTTCTGCCCCAGAGAGGGAATTTGTTCGAAAAATGATTGCCAAACATAAAATCAGCACGAATACGGCACTTTCGGATTTGTGATTGGAAACACGAGCAAAATTTTTATAAAATCGAAGAAAATTGGAAATATTCGGTAAAAAGCATGGGAAAATATTTACATTACCACTAAAGTATCTTGAGCACTTTGTCTATGATAATGAACTTGGGGCACATGCTTGATGAGGGTAGTGGGTGGGGAGAGCTCAGAGGAGCGGCATGCTTGAAAACTTTTTTTTCTTTCTAACTTTATGTATGTACATTGTAGCTAGTCAATCAGGGCACAGGAAACATCCACAATGTCCTGACACAACTGCTTGTGTCATTGGCTGCTGAAATCACATGTCCCTCCCATATAAAGAGCAGACATTTTGTTTTAGCACCATTTTGACAGTATAACTGCACAAATAGGATGATCCTGGTACTAGGACTGTTTGCTGATAGATTTTAGCTAGTTAGCTAGGCGGTTGTTTCTTACTCAGATAGTTTAGATAGCTAGTGTCCCATGTGGCTGAGAAATTGACCTTCCAGCAGATTTATTTTTGTGTGCCTTTACTGAAGTCCACACACAAGGACAGCAGGACACATTTCATAGAAGTGTGTTGTGCACTGCTTCTATTGTGCTCCATGCACGAGTAGACCATTCTAAATCTTATTTTTTCACTTGCTTAATGTGATACAGCAAGGCATATATCACTTTGTCATTTAGTGGTGTGGTGACATTGTTGTGTGATTTGAGTTGTTGACTATGAAAAAATATTTTTTTTGTCAATTGCTACTGTGATACAGCCTGTCATATCCCACGTTGTAATTTTGTGGGGTGAAATGAAGCCATCTGCAGGGCTCATGCACATTAAAAAATGTTTTTTTTCTGTTGCCAAAAGTGATACAGCCTGCCATATCCCACGTTGTAATTTTGTGACTGTGAAATGAAGCTGCCTGCAGACCTCACGCACATTAAAAAAAAAAAAAAATTCTGCTGCTAAACATGATACAGCCTGCCATATCCCACATTGTAATTTTGTGGCGGTGAATTAGTTCTGCGTCTAGAGCGGTTGTACAGTAAAAAAAATTTTTTATCAGTTGCTACAGTGATTCAGCATGCCATACATCACCTTGTCATTTAGTGGCGGTGAAATTTAATTGTCTGCATAGCTCATGCAGAATTAAAAAAAAAAATTTTCAGGCCTCATCCACACAAAAAATATTCTACTGTTACTAAAGTTCTACAGTAGGAGAGATTTCACTTTGAAATTGGAGTTTCTAGTCTATGTTTACACAGGCCTCATCCACAGGCCCCAAAAAATGTCTTCTGTTACTAACGTTCTACAGTAGGGGAGATCTCACTTTGAAATTGTATGGACTTGAAGCATATCTTCTTTGTCAACCAGGCCTCATCCCCACTCAAAAAATCTTTTATTCTGTTACCAAAGTCATATAGTAGAGGAAATCCAATTTTGAAATTGTTTGGAGCATATCTTCTTTGTCATACAGGCCTCATCCCCACTCAAACAATTCTTTCTTCTGTTACTAACGTCATACAGTAGGGGAGATCTCACTTGGAAATTGTTTTGAGCATATCTTCTTTGTCATACAGGCCTCATCCCCAATCAAAAAATTATTTTTCTGTGACCAATGCGATTCAGCAAGCCATATTTCACCTTGTCATTTAGTGCAGCTGAAATTCAGCTGTTTGCAGAGCTGGTGCAGAGTAAAAAATCTAATTTTTTTGTTGATAATACTGTGCTCGTACCACACTATCTGAGCAACATGACTAGGAAAAAGCGAGGTCATAGTGGAAGGGGGATTAGTCTCGGTGTTCAAAGTGTACGTGAGGTAGATGGTAATGTTTGTCAAAACACTAGTGAACCAACAACGTCACGTCCTATACAAAGACAACTGACATCTTCTGTTACTGGACGGGCAACTCAACTAACTTTCTTTGGTAAACACACAGCGGTACACCTTGTTGATGAGGCCAAGAAAGAGCATGTGCTCAAGTGGATGCCAAGCGCAGCTTCAAGTGGCCTCTCCTCCACCTCAACATCAAACCCAGTACAGTCAACAGTGGTACACAAATTACCCATGCTTCCCTCCACGTCACAACTGTCCAGCTGCCCAACTGACAGTAGGGAACCACAGGTAATAATAATAATTTTATTTCTATAGCGCTAACATATTCCGCAGCACTTTACATTAAAGAGGGGACTTGTACAGACAATAGACATTGCAGCATAACAATAAACACAGATCAAAATAAATACTAAGAGGAATGAGGACCCTGCTCGCAAGCTAACAATCTATGAGGAAGAAGGGGAGACACGAAAGGTAGATGGTAACAATTGCTTTCATTGTTCGGACCAGCCATAGTGTACGAATCGGTTGTTCATGTAATGCTGCATGAACCAGTTAACAGCCAAAGTATGTAACAGTACAGACACCGAGGGCTATTAAATGCATAAAGCGGGTGAGAACATGATGCGAGGAACCTGATTATGGTAATTTTTTTTTTTTTTGAATGGGCCACACAGGGATAGTTAGGTTAATTTGTTGAGGTCGTAGGCCAGTCTGCACAAATGCGTTTTTAGGGCACACTTAAAACTGTGGGGATTGAGGATTAATAGTATTAACCTGGGTAGTGCATTCCAAAGAATTGGCGCAGCACGTGAAAAGTCTTGGAGACGGGAATGGAAGGTTCTGATTATTGAGGATGCTAACCACAGGTCATTAGCAGAACGGAGGGCATGGGTAGGATGGTAGGCTGAGACAAGGGAGGAGATGTAGAGTGATGCTGAGCCATGGAGTGCTTTGTGGGTGAGGGTAATAAGTTTGCATTGGATTCTGGAGTGGATGGGTAACCAGTGTAATGACTGGTACAAGGTAGAGGCATAAGTATAATGATTGGTGAGGAATATGATCCTGGCTGCAGCATTCAAGACAGATTGGAGAGGGGAGAGTTTGGTAAAAAGGGAGACAGATTAGTAGATAGTTACAATAGTCCAGAAGAGAATGAATAAGAGAAAAAGTAAGAGTTTTTGCAGAGTCGAAAGTAAGAAAAGGTTGAATTCTATAAATGTTTTTGAGGTGTAGATAACAAGAGCGAGCCAGCGATCGGATGTGAGGGGTGAATGAAAGCTTGAAATCAAGTATGACCCCAAGACAGCGGGCATGTTGCTGGGGAGTAATGGTGGAACCACACACGGAGATGGCAATGTCGGGCAAAGGTAGGTTAGTAGAGGGAGGAAACACGAGGAGTTCCGTTTTTGACTGGTTCAGTTTCAGATAGAGGGAGGACATGATGTTGGAGACAGCGGTAAGACAATCACTGGTGTTTTCTAAAAAGGCAGACGTGATATCGGGAGAAGTGCATAATTGGGTGTCATCAGCATAGAGATGGTACTGAAAACCAAATCTACTGATTATTTGTCCAATAGGGGTGGTATACAAAGAGAAGAAGAGGGGGCCTAGGGCTGATCCTTGAGGAACCCCAACCATAAGGGGAAAATGAGAGGAGGAGGAACCAGCAAAAGATACAGTGAAGGAGCGATCAGAGAGGTAGGAGGAGAACCAGGAGAGAATGGTGTCCTTGAGGCGGATGGAGTGTAGCATAGTGAGGAGGAGCTGATGGTCCACAGTGTCAAATGCTGCATAGAGATCCAAGAGAATTAGCATGGAGTAGTGACCATTAGATTTAGCAGTTAGTAGTAGGGTTGAGCGAAACAGGTCAGTCAGATTAAAAAAAGACCGACTTTCACCAAAGTCGGGTTTCACCGAGCGAAACCCGACCATAGCGTGAGGTCGGCCATGCGTACGGCGACCCGAGCGCCAAAGTCGGTTTTCCCATAATGCTTGGAAGGCCTTTTCTCAGACAATGAGCAAGGACGCAAACTGTGGGCAGCGCGATTACATGGGCAGCTGCCAGCACCATCTTAGAGAAGGGCATTACAGTGATTGGCTTGCTTTGTGTGGCGTCACAGTGGCTATTAAAGCCCTCACTGCCGACCGCTATTTTACTTCTGCCGATCTTAGCGTAGGGAGAGGTTGCTGATGCTGGTTCTCAGTAGGGAGAGCGTTAGGCAGGAAAAAAACAATAATTCAGTGCTTGTGTTGATAGCGATTAGCTGTACAGTTAGTGTGCAGTGACAGGGGAGGATTTTGTAGTGTGCAGCAGGCTGGTTCTTAGGCTGCCTGCCAGTGACAGGGGAGGAATTGCTTGTGTGGAGCAGCAGAGCTGATTATTAGGCTGCCTGCCAGTGAGAGGGGAGGAATTTCTTGTGTGGAGCAACAGAGCTGATAATAACGCTGCCTGCCAGTGACAGGGGAGGAATTTATTGTGTGCAGCAGCAGAGCTGAATATAAGGCTGCCTGCTACCTGTATTGCTGTGTGTACACTGCTGTGCAGAGTGCTTTTTAACACAGCACCTACACAGCACTAATAATTTTTTTCTGCACAGTTACCGAGCGTTCATTTTTTTTCCACATCATATAGAGCTGTACGCTCCTCACAACTACCGTGTACCGGCTGATATCACGGACAAATACATGCTGACTATCTGTGTGTGACTCCGGAAATATATATGGAGATTGAAATTTTCCCCAAAACCGTATACAGCTGGTATCTTCTGATACAGTACCGTTTTTCTGGCTTGTGTATTACGGTCAAATCCATACTGAGAGAGCGTCTGTGTGTGACTACGGAAATATATGCGGAGATTTAATTTTTCCCCAAAACGGTATACAGCTGGTATCTTCTGATACAGTACCGTTTTTCTGCCTTCTGTATTACGGTTCAAATCTATACTGAGAGAGCGTGCGTGTGTTACTCCTGAAATATATACAGAGATTTCAAATTACCCCAACACTGTATACAGCTGTACGCTACTGATACAGCACTCTTTTTCTGCTTTTCATATTCTGGTGTTATCCATACTGAGCCTGTGACCATGTGTGTTACTCCTGAAATATATACGGAGATTTAAATTTACCCCAACACTGTATACAGCTGTATGCTACTGATACAGTACAGTTTTTATGCTTTTCATGTTCTGGTCTACTCCAGACTGAGCCTGTGACTGTGTGTGTTACTCCTGAAATATATACGGAGATTTAAACTTACCCCAACACTGTATACAGCTGTACGCTACTGATATAGCACTCTTTTTCTGCTTTTCATATTCTGGTGTTATCCATACTGAGCCTGTGACCATGTGTGTTACTCCTGAAATATATACGGAGATTTAAATTTACCCCAACACTGTATACAGCTGTACGCTACTGATACAGTACAGTTTTTATGCTTTTCATGTTCTGGTCTACTCCATACTGAGCCTGTGACCGTGTGTGTTACTCCTGAAATAAATACGGAGATTTAAAATTACCCAACACTGTATACAGCTGTACGCTACTGATACAGCACTCTTTTTCTGCTTTTCATATTCTGGTGTTATCCATACGACCTGTGACCAGTGTGTTTCTCCTGAAAAATTACGGGGATTTAAATTTACCCCCCAAAACTGTAACGCTGTCGCTACTGAACGTACAGTTTTTTTGCTTTCATTTCTGGTCTATCCAGACTGAGCCTGGGACCGTGTGTGTTACCCTGAAATATTACGGAGATTTAAAATTACCCAAAGCGTTACAGCTATACGACTGATACAGTATCTTTTTTCCGCTTTTTTATATTTTTTGGGGTTATCCTATGAGCCTGTGACCCGGGGTGTTTCTCCTGAAATATATACGGAGATTTAAAATGAACCCCGCACTTATACAGCTTACGCTAAGAACAGTCTCTTTTTCTGCTTTTTATATTCTGGTGTTATCCAACTGAGCCTTGAGCGTGTGTGTTCTCCCGAAATATATACGGAGATTTAAATTTTCCCCAACAGTATACAGCTGTACGCTACTGAACGTACAGTTTTTTATGCTTTTCATGTTTCGGTCTACTCCAACTGAGCCTGTGACCGTGTGTTTATCTGAAAATTTTACGGAGTTTAAAATTTCCCCAAACCCGTATACAGCTATCGCTACTGAAACATATCTTTTTCTGCTTTTTATATTTTTGGGGTTACCTACTGAGCCCCCTGACCGGTGTGTTACTCCTAAATATATACGGAGATTTAAAATGACCCCCGTATACACTTACGCACGATACAGTCTTTTTTCTTTTTCATATTTGGTGTATCCATACTAACCTGTGAGAGCGTGTCTGTTACTCCGCAATAATAGGAGATTAAAATTTTTACCCTCACCGTATACAGCTGTACCTTCTGATACAGTACCAATAGCGTGGTATTTTGGGGTACATTTTCCAAACATGGGAAGTAGGTAAAAGGGCCAGGGACGTGTCCGTGGGGGGCCCCGGGTACTGAGGGGTGGTGCATCTTTTGGTGGGCCCAAAAAGCACAATAGCCCCAAGGGCAGGAGGTGTTGAGCCCCAATCGTTGGCCCCCAGGAGGCCCGGGAAGAAAGAAATGTTAGGTGTCATCACAAGCCCAAAGCATCAGGGAATCACATGTTTTTGCAATGAAAGACTGCATCTGGGGCCATCACCCACCACCAACATCCCCATCACCAACCCCCTTATCCGTCTTTCCACCGAGTTCCACCTATGCAGCTCTAAAGCCCAGCTCCCCCTACCTGGCGCTCGGGTAGGAAAAGAAAGTACTCACCATTTTGAAATTAGCCCCGGATGGGGAAAACAGTTGGCGTGGCGTTGGCCCTCCTCCTCCCCCTTTCCTCCAGAAGTGAAAGCTTCAATAGAGCTCGTCTATGAGCATCCATCCGCAACTGCCATTTTGCGCACGAGGTGTCCCACATCAAACAGATAGGGGGTAAGCGTCAGCGGGTTTTTTTAAAAATGATGCCCCTTTGGGCGGCAACAGACACCTGGGGGCGGGGAAAAGGGGGGTTTGGCGGCAGGTAATCTTGACAGGAATTTTTTCAGGAAAACGGAAAATTTTGGGCACCTGCCCTGGCAAAAAAAAAACTATTGCGGCTCACAAAATTTTCCGGGGAGGGTTTTTTAAAAATTTTGGGAAACCCCCCTCCAAAACGGCTTGGGGGAATGTTTTTTTTAATGGGGTGTGGTAATTTGATTTTTTTTTTGGGGTTTTTTTAAATTTTTTTTTTTTTTTTTTTTTTTTTTTTTTTGGGGATGGGGGTTTGAAATTGGGTTTATTTTATTTTTTTTAAAGTTTTTTTAGGGAATAATAATTTTAAAAAAAATATGCAGGGAAAACCCATTTTTTTTTATGAAAATTTTAAAAATTAAATGTCTGATTTAAAAAAAATTAAAAAAAGGCCTTATCCCAGAGGGGGAAAAAAAAGGGAAAAGAGGATGAATGGGGGGGGGAAAAAATTTTTGGGGGGGGGTTTTAAAAAAAAAAAAATTTTTAAAAAAAAAAAAAACAAAAAAAAATTTAAAAAAATTTCCCCCCAAATAAAAAAAACACAAAAAAAAAAAAATTTTTTTCGGGGTTAAAAAAAAATTAAAGGAAAAGAAATACTTTAAAAAACCCCTACCAAAAAAAAATTAAAGAAAAAAACCCACAAAAA
>JARQOD010000001.1:582905341-583099968 GCA_033576555.1 Oophaga sylvatica | reverse complement strand
ACACTGTTGTGGGGGGGCAGACGTGACAGTGTACCATGTAAGGAAACCAATACACTCCCAATACTCAACAATTCACTATAATGAACAGCACACATTACTCAGTAACATAAGCCATGTCACGTCACATCACAGTACAGCGCCACGGCTCATGCTACATTGGCTCATTATAAAATAATACACGAAATTAGAACTGCACGTTAGGCGGCTACCCTCCTCCACCAACATGGCGCTCGGCGCCGTCACACTCCCACATGTCCGACCTCCCTCCCGGCATGCACGGCGCTTGGTTCCAGAGATTTGATTCCATTGGTTATCGCTCTACAGCCGGAAGTTGTCTTTGTTCCCCGGTAAATTTAAATGTTGATTACTTTACACGTAATAGTGAAGTTGTGCCCAGTGTTGTGCGGGTCAGCGGCCGGTCCATGACGCTGGGTGATCGGCTGTGAGAAGCAAGGAGTGACAGGTTGGTTACTGATCCGGACCGGAGCCATTGTGCAGTGTTCTAGCTCCTGGCCTGTCGTCATCTTCACATGTGAGCAGTCTGGTGGGTTAGGAGCACAGACCATGCGCCCTGCATTGCTGGATATGTTATATATATATATATATATATATATATATATATATATATGTATTATGTTACTAATATCGCCGATGTCTGTCCGTAGCGCTGACCTCACATTGCCTCTAAAAGTGGGCGCTGGGTTCAGTCATTGGCTGCAGCGCTGTCTGTGATCTCTGTGCTGTGGGCAATAGCAGACACAGAAGTGGTGGAGACTCACAGCTGGACCTGAGAAGGATGAGTTAAGCACAACTTTTTTCTTTTCTGTAACTTCTGAAAACTGAACATTCCTTTAGCCTCCACTTTTTCTGAATACTGTCTTATGTTCAGTGGTCATCTGACATTTTTATTTTTAATACTTATTGAAATTGTTGCTGAGTTATAATAATGTTCTTATTTACATGGTGTTTAGTTTTCCTTGACTGCGTGTGACTGTAAACGAGGACTCAGACTTTAAAGTCAGAGTTCAGAAAGTCAAATTTTAATAGACTCAGAAAGAGGGTAGGAAATGTCCAAGAAGGACCGGAGATTGTGCAGTGAGGATTTTATTCAGCAAAATCTGTTACTATCCTGAATAAAAAAAGGAAGAATTAGAAGTACTGTATTTTTCTGACTATAATACACACTGGACTATCAGACGCATTAGGTTTTAGAGAAGGAAATTAGGAAAAAAAATGAATTAAAAAATGTCAATTCTGTACTAATATCCTCTATTCTAGTGTATATAGCTCCCCAATCCAGGTATGCATGACCTCCCCGCATCCCCATCCTGGTATGGTCAGACTCCCATTAGAAAAAAAACATAAACCATTCTAATTGCCTCCCTGCACTCCCTCAGAGGTCCTGTTCTGATGCCTGCAGCTGATTTATGCTTGTAAGTTCAGCATGGCAGTAACGTCATGCACTTCTTACAAGCAGAAGACAGCTGCCAGAATACTCACTGCTCTCCATGCTGTTACTATGGGCATGTGGAGCAGTGAATATTCACTGATCTTTAATAATAGGCACACTGTTAGCCACAGCCACTAACTTCCTGCAGCTGCCGGGCTTTCATGTGTGCCCGCTACTTAAGGGAATGAATATTCACTGCTCTCCCTTCCCATGGACATGGAAAGCAGTGAATATTCATTCTCTTTAATCCCGGGCAAATATGATCTTCTGGCTGTTGCTACTGTGCCCGCTATTAAAGATAAATGAATATTCATTGCCCTCCACGCCTATGGGAGTGGAGAGCAGTGAATATTCATTCCCTATAGTAGCGGGCACACATGAACACCACTGCGGCTAAAAGCATGTCCGCTATTAAAGGGAACCTGTCACCTCATTTTTCGTATATAAGCTGCGGCCACTGCCTTTCGGGGCTTATCTACAGCATTCTATAATGCTGTACGTAAGCCCCTGACGTAACCTGAAAGATAAGAAAAACAAGTTGTATTATACTCACTCGGGGTCGGTCTGATGGGTGTCGCAGGTCCGGGCTCCGCGCCTCCCATCTTCATGCGATGATGTCCTCCTAAATGCTTCTGTCTCGGTTTCTGCGCAGGCATAATGCTCTGCCCTGTTGAGGGCAGAGCAAAGTACTGCAGTGCGCAGGTGCCGGGAGAGGTCCAGCGCCTGCGCACTGCAGTACTTTGCTCTGCCCTCAACAGGGCAGAGCATTACGTCTGCGCCGGAGCCGCGACAGAAGCAAGGAGGGTGACGACATCGCTAGAAGATGGGAGGCGCCGGTCCTGCGAGGCCCATCGGACCGCCCTCCAGGTGCGTATAATATAACTTGTTTTTCTTATCTTTCAGGTTACATCGGGGGCTTATCTACAGCATTATAGAATGCTGTAGATAAGCCCCTAATGGCGGTGGCCGCAGCTTATATACGAAAAATGAGGTGACAGATTCCCTTTTAAAGACAAAAGAATATTCGCTGTTCTCCACACCCATGGGTTGCAGAGCAGTGAATATTCATTTCTCTTTATCAGCGGGCACAGGAGTTGGCTATGGCAGCTGGCTCCTGTCTTGTGTGACCTGCTGCTCCTCCACCGCCGCTCTCCCCGTCCACAGCCAGATGCGGTACATCCGGACTATAAGACGCACCCCCATTTTCCTCCACATTTTTGGAGGGAAAAAAGTGCGTCTTATAGTCTGAAAAATATGGTATTTAAGGAGACCAGGGTGGATGAACATGCAACTTAATCACTTGTTAAGAAGGAAAAAAGAAATGTATATTAAATGGAAAGAGGGGAAGAATATAATGCTGTCTGCAGGGAATGCAGAGCAAGCGTTAGAAGAGCTAAAGCCAGTAATGAAGTAAGACTTGCAGGGCAGATCAAAAGCAGTAAAAAAGGATTTTGGGGTATATCAAAAGCAAAAGACATGTCAAAGATGCTACAGGATATTTACAGGATGAAAAGGGTGAAGTCAAAAATGATGTTGAGAAGGCCGAATTTTTCAGTTCCTATTTTGCATCTGTGTTCTATAAGAAAGCAAATGTAGCATCAATTGATCTTCACCCCCGCCGTCTTCTTTCACAATGACTTGTGTATAAAGGCCCCTTCACACATAGCGACGCACCAGCGATCACGATAACGATCCAACCAGGCAAAGATCGCTGGTGCGTCGTTACATGATCGCTAATTAGCTTTCAAACAGTCCGATCTCCTGAACGACGCAAGACTGATCTGCGGTTTGCATAACGACCTCGTCGGTCGTTGAGTCCTTGTCACACTACGTTATTGTAACCGATTCCGACCTCGGTGGGCATGCTTCAGCGTTTACCTTTCAACGCCCCCCAGCAATGATTGGTGGTCACTGCTACGCTCTCATTGGCGTCATAACAGAGAACGTATTAGCGCTACAGTTTATATCTCTCGAGCGCTGTGGTTTACTTCAATACCAGCATTGTTCACGTGTGAGAAGTGCATTTCTTGATGAATTCTTGATGATTCTTGATGAATTTGCAATTCGTCCTTCTTCAGCGACTTGTAAGTCGCCCAATTTTCACACATTGGGAGCGCTGTACTCACCAATAGGGGCAGAGGGGGCGTGACCGGTAACATAGCTTTATCACGCCTGCGTCGCTAACGAGGTCGCTCGTCGTTTTTAAGCTTCAAACACAGCGATTAGTGCTGGCCAGCGGGACGCCAACGATGGAAAAATGGACCAGCGCATTCGAGCACGATCAGCGATAGCCAGCGGGGGAGCCGGTCGCCGCTACATTTCACACGTAGCGAGATCGCTAGCGATAACACTGTTGTGTCACAATATCGGTGACGCTTGAGCGAGATCGCTAGCAATCTCGCTATGTGTGAAGGCCCCTTAAGCCAAGGGAGGGTGGTGCGTTTCAGGACAAAAAAATATGCTGAAAAACTTTGTGTATACACGGTAATTTAAATCTGGTACAGGTGAATTACATCCTAGAGTACTGAAAGAGTTAGCAGAGGAAATTGCAGAACGACTAGCCAGAATCTTTGAAAAATCATGGAGAACAGGAGAAGTTCCAGAAGATTGGACAAGGGCAAATGTTGTCCCTATCTTCAAAACAGGAGAGCAGATGGAGCCGGTAAATTACAGGCGAGTGAGCTTTACTTTTATACCAGGAAAGATCTCTGAATAAATTATTAAACAGCATGTATGTAAGTACTTGGATAACAATACAGTAATTAACCAGAGCCAGCATGGTTTTGTAGAAAAAAAGTCATGCCATGCTGACTAATCTCCTTCTATGATGGAATCACTGACTGGGTGGATCAGGGAAATGCATGAGATATAGTATATATCGACTTCAGCAAAGCATTTGATAAAGTATCTCATAATATCCTTATTGAAAAAATGACCAAGTATGGGATTGACAAGGCTACAGTTTGATGGATTGGGCTCAGTGATTGTACTCAGAGTGGCAATAAGTAGGGATGAGCGAATAGCTTTGGAAGTCTTCATCCAAATAGTTATAGTTCTTAAAGAATAGCTTCATCGGGAACCTGGATATCTGGAGCGCTCCCAATAATCAGCTGTTTGGTGCCGCAGCTGCATGTGTCACGGCTGTGTGACAGTCACAACACATGCTTGGAGACTCTGTTGGGCTTTCCATGTTTGTGTTGTGACTGTCACACAGCCGCAACATATGCAGCTGCGGCACCAAACAGCTGATTATTGGGAGCTCTCCAGGTATCCGGGTTCCCGATGCAGCTATTCGGGAAACGATATAGCTATTTGGATAAAGACTTATCTGAAGATATTCGCTCAGCCCTCCTTATAAGTGGTTGCATATCCAATTGGAAAAAGTGTTTCAAGTGGAGTAAAGGGTATGCCACACTAAGCGAGATCGCTACTGCGTCACCATTTATGATGCAGTAGCGATCTCGTTAGCGGCTTAGCTGTGTGTGACATGTAGCAGCGATGTGGCCCCTGCTGAGATGTTGCTGATTGCTTATGAATGTTCTGAGCCGTTTTTTGGTCATTGGTGTCCCGCTGGTGAGCCTGAATCGCCGAGTGTGACACCCTTTATGAACGACTTCACCAGCGTCGCAGGTGGGACTAGGTTTTTCCCAACGACCGCAGAGGTCGTTATACAGATCGCTGATGAGTTGTGTTTGGAATCACAGATCGCTGATGAGTTGTGTTTGGAATCTAACTAGCGATTGCACTAGCGATCTCGCCAGGTCGCGTCGTGATCGCTGGTGCGATCGCTAAGTATGGCAGTGCCTTAACATAAGGCTCTGTCCTGGCCCAGTGTTGTTCAATGTTTTGATAAATGATCTAGATAAGAGAACTGAAGGTAAATTGATCAAATTTGCAGATGATGCGAAGCTAGGAGGGATAGCTAAAGGTACTGCCACACTTAGCGATCTCGTTAGCGATCACGATAACGACGCAATCGTTGGTGTGATCGCTTTTAGGTCGCTAGTAGCTGCCAAACAGGAGATCTCATAAACGACTCATCAGCGATCTCTTTAACGACTTTGGCGGTCGTTAGGATCTGTCATTAGCATGTACTGAGCGCTTCTGATTCATAGGAATTTCCAGCATCGCTCCTGCTCTCTGCGTCCTGCTAGCCTGCTTTGCAACTTCTGCGATCCTCTCTGTGACGCAAAAGAGAACTTACAGATATTGCGATCCAGTCCGTGACACAAAAGTCATATGCGTCACAAACGAGGTCGCTCGTCGTTCGCAAAAGGTGCCAAACACAGCGATTCAGGCTCACCAGCGGGACGCCAACGATCAAAAAGCAGTCCAGAACTCTAGTGAACGATCAGCGACATCACAGCAGGGGCCACATCGTTGCTACATGCCACACACAACGAGGTCGCTAACGAGATTGCAAAATAGTGACGTTTTAGTGATCTCGTTTGCGATCTCGTTTAGTGTGTCATACCCTTAACACTAGAGAAGACAGAGAAAGGATCTAGATAAGCTTGAACAATGGGCAGCGACTAATAGAATGGCATTTAACAGGGAGAAATGCAAGATTCTACATCTGGGCAAGAAAAACGAAAATGGGAGGAATAGAATTAAGCAACAGCACATGTGAAAAAGACTTGGGTATAAGATCACAGACTGAACATGAGTCAACAGTGTGATGCAGCAGCAAAAAATGCAAATGGCAATTCTGGGATATATTAAGAGAAGCATAGAGTCTAGATCACGTGAAGTCATTATCCCCCTCTACTCCTCCTTGCTCAGGCCTCATCTGGAATACTGTGTCTAGTTCTGGGCACCACTTTTTAAAAAAAAAAAAAAAAAGACATTGAAAAACGAGCAAGTTCCGAGAAGAGCGACCAGGATTTGAGCAGACTGGAATGTTTAGCTTACAAAAAACAAGGCTAACAGGAGACTTACTAGCTGTCTACAAATATCTGAAGGGATATCACCGTGTAGAGCAGGGGTGGGCAATTAATTTTGCCAGGGGGCCGCATGAGAAATTGGGATGGTTTTAGAGGGCCGGACTAATATAATTAACTCCGTTCTACCCAATACTGTGTGTATATATATATATATATATATATTATATATATATATTATATATACATACCTGCCCATTATCATCATCTTCTCCCCATCATCATCAATGCCTCCCCATTATCAGCAATGCCTGCCCATCATCATCTTCTCCCCATCATCAATGCCTGCCCATTATCATCAATACCTGCCCATTATCATCATCTTCTCCCCATCATCATCAATGCCTGCCCATCATCATTATCTTCTCCCCATCATCAATGCCTGCCCATTATCATCAATACCTGCCCATTATCATCATCTTCTCCCCATCATCATCAATGCCTGCCCATCATCATCATCATCTTCTCCCCATCATCAATGCCTGCCCATTATCATCAATACCTGCCCATTATCATCATCTTCTCCCCATCATCATCAATGCCTCCCCATTATCAGCAATGCCTGCCCATCATCATCTTCTCCCCATCATCAATGCCTGCCCATTATCATCTTCTCCCCATTTTCATCAATGCCTGCCCATCATCATCATCATCTTCTCCCCTTCATCAATGCCTGCCCATTATCATCAATACCTGCCCATTATCATCATCTTCTCCCCATCATCATCAATGCCTCCCCATTATCAGCAATGCCTGCCCATCATAATCTTCTGCCCATTATAATCAATACCTGCCCATTATCATCATCTTCTCCCCATCATCATCATCAATGCCTCCCCATTATCAGCAATGCCTGCCCATCATCACACACAGACAGCACATAAGCACTCTCTCACATACATACATACACACACACACACACACACACACAAAGCACTGCACTACATAGACACAGACACGTCTTACCTGTCCAGCGTCCCCGCTCTCTGACACAGCCGGCCGCTGAATGATGACGTCATTCAGCGGCCGGCTGTGAGAGGAAGCGCCGGTGGAGCCCGGAGCCGCAGTAGCGGAGGCACGGGAGAGGTAAGTATTGTGCCAGCTGATGCCGGGGCCCTGAGACTGCCGGAGCGCCTCCGCGGGCCGGTCACTGACAGCCAGCGGGCCGGATGCGGCCCGCGGGCGGTCCCTTGCCCGGGTCTGGTGTAGAGGGATCATCATTATTTTTATTTGCACATGGACACCTGAGAAGCAATGGAATGAAACTGAAAGGGAGAAGATACAGATTAGATATTAGAAAAAAGCTTTTTTGACAGTGAGGGTGATCAATGAGTTTAACAGGCTGCCATGTGAGGTGTTGAGTTCTACATCAATAGAAGTCTTCAAACAGAGGCTGGACAGACATGTGTCAGAGATGATTTAGTGAATGCTGCATTGAGCAGGGGGTGGACACGATAACCCCGGAGGTCCCTTCCAACTCTAACACTCTATATGCTGTATACTACAGGTCTGTGTGACTGTATTAGTGATGTCCTGAAGAAGATGGCAAGAACCTATTGCAGCCGCTCCTGTATATTGCATCTGCAGTTGCCGAACACTGGACATCCTGCTGATGCTTGACCTGAGGAACTTGGAGGACAATTTAATACCATGAACTCTGTATATTCCTGAGCAATGTATACATGAAGCGATGATCATGTCGCTGCTGAAACACGATACTGCTATTAGAGAATATGCATTCTGGTGCATCATCATCTACAACACACATGTCAAACACTTGTCCACGGCCTACAATGCCGACACAGCCCCCATTATACTGTATGGAGGGCTCTGTGGGACCCATTGTTCAGGCATCATTCTGTGTGGCGGTCACCATACTTTCTTGAGGTGGATACAGTAGGGTCTTCATAACATGTGCATAGAGGGTACTTTAGTTGGCATCACACTATAAATGTATTTATTAACGCATGATTTTAATCCTTTATTGCATATTTAAATTGGGCCAAATGCTTCTATGCTTTTTACCGCTCTTACATAAAATACAGTATTTTTCGGACTATAAGACGCACCCCAAATTTTGGGGTGAAAATAGCAGAAATTTTTTTTTTTTTTTTTTTATAAGATGAGGGTCCGTTTTATAGTCCGAATTTAAGGTATCTTTCCTGAGGGCCGGTGGTGGTACAGCAGGGTCACAGGAGGCATGGTGCCTTCCTCTGGATAAGTCCGGTCCGGTGTCGGCGGTACTGATGTTCGGTGTGGGCTGTGGGGAGTGCACCTAAGCAGGTTCCTTCCTGCTAAGGTGGGCGACGCTGCGGCCTGGTGTCCACGGGGGGTTGTGGCAGAGGTGCGGTGATGCTGATACGAGTTTCTTGGTGGTGGCGGCCATCTTCCTGAGGCCGTGCATGCGCAGATAGAGTACTCTGTTTCCCGGGGCTTCATGAAAATGGCCATGGGAGGCAGCACGTGTACAGATGGAGATTGCGGCAGCCATTTTCCTGAAACCAAGCTCTCAAACTTTGAACTCCGCTTCAGGAAAATGGTCGCTGCGAACTCTATCTGCGCACCCGCGGCCTCCCGAGGCCATTTTCCTTAAGCCCGGGAAGCAGAGAACTCAATCTGCGCACTCGCGGCCTCAGGAAGATGGCTGCCGCCACTGAGAACCCAGCTCTGCTCTCTGTGGACACTGTGCCGCGGCGTCACCTCACTTGAGGAAGGCACCCTGCTCAGGTGCACGCTGTACCGCCCACCGCGCCTCAGCATCGCCGCACCTCTGCCACTGCCGCAACCCCTCGGTAGCCTGCGTTCGGACTATAAGACGCACCCCCCATTTTCCTCACAATTTTTTGGGGGAAAAGGTGCGTCTTATAGTCCGAAAAATACGGTATATTATTCCAGTATGTCCCATTTGTGATTTGTTTTATTTTTTTCATAAGCTCTATTAAAGGGGTTGTTCCATGAACAACGTACATTTTGTTTATCCATATGAAAAGGTTCGTTGTTATCATAAAATATAAGGGAAAAACTTCCTCAATTGTAGGCATTTTTTCATGATAGTCGTGGGCTAGCCTTGGTATCTATGTCCAAGTTTAGTTTTATTCTGTGTATTTGAGTTTGACTGATCTACAACCTGTGTCGGAGCTGGAATCAAATTGCAAACTCCCAAAACATTGAACATGTAAGAAATGTAGAAAGCTAAATTTACTAATAATTTTATTTGTCACAAAGTCATGTTGTGTAGTTAAAAAACAAATAAAAAAGGCTTAAGTCAAGCACTAATTATTTGTAAAAGTTTGTGCACCCTTCACAATCTTCCATATTTCTGCATAAATGTGACCTACACTCAAATCAGATTTTCGCTCAAGTCTTAACATAGAGAACCAAATCAAACAGAGTTCTAAATACACTGCTCAAAAAAATAAAGGGAAAACTTAAACAACAGAATATAACTCCAAGTAAATCAAACTTCTGTGAAATCAAACTGTCCACTAAGGGCCCCGTCTCACATAGCGAGATCGCTGCTGAGTCACAAGTTTTGTGACGCATCAGCGATCTCGGCAGCGATCTCGCCATGTCTGACACGTAACAGCGATCAGGCCTCTGCTGTGAATCGCTGGTCGTGTCAGAAATGCCAGGACTTTTTTTGATCACTGGTCTCCCGCTGGCCAGCATGCATCGCTGCGTGTGACAGGCAGGAGACCAGCGATCAGCTGATAACCAAGGTACACATCGGTTTCCAGGCGCGGGGCTGTGCCTGGAAACCCGATGTGTACGTTGGATACCAGCGCGCTGCTGCAGAGGAGCTGGTAACCAAGGTACACATCGGGTTTCCAGGCACCGCGCAGCGCCTGGAAACCCGATGTGTACCTTGGTTACCAGCTCCCTGCATCAGCGAGCTGGTATCCAACGTACACTGCGGGTTACTAAGCGACGTTACCTGCAGTGTCGCTGTCCTGATCACTATCTGAGCTACCTGTTTGGCAGCTCAGCAGCGATCATGTAGCGACACACCAGTGATCCTAGTTTATATCGTTGTCGGGATCACTGGTGTGTCGCTATGTGACACGGGGCCCTTAGGAAGCAACACTGATTGACAATCAATGTCACATGCTGTTGTGCAAATAGAATAAACAACAGATTAGATAATAGATAACAAATTATTGGCAATTCTCAAGACACACTCAATAAAGGAGTGGGTCTGCAGGTGGGGACCACAATTAACATCTCAGTACCAATGCTTTCTGGCTGATGTTTTCGTCACTTTTGAATGTTGGTTGTGCTTTCACACTTGTGGTAGCATGAGACGGACTCTAAAACCCACACAAGTGGCTCAGGTAGTGCAGCTCATCCAGGATGGCACATCTATGCGAGCTGTGGAAGAAGGTTTGTTGTGTCTGTCAGCGTAGTGTCCAGAGGCTGGAGGTGCTACCAGGAGACGTGGAGGGGGCCACAGGAGGGCAACAACCCAGCAGCAGGACCGCTACTTCCACCTTTGTGCAAGGAGGAACAGGAGGACCACTGCCAGAGCCCTGCAAAATGACCTCCAGCCAGTTAAATGGCATGAACTGCTCAGTGTTTAATTGCAGCAATGTCATTGATGTCACCACTGCAGCGCAGCGGTGGAAACACTATGCTGAACATCCGGAGGGCAAGTATCAAATGGGGTGTGTGGGTTTTTTTTTTTTTTTTTTTCTGAAAGTCCACAATCCTTAACCCTTTTGTCAGGGCTGTGGAGTCGGAAGTCAGGGTTGTTGAGGAGTCGGTGGTTTGGCTTACAGTCTCCACAGCACTGCCTATTGGAAATTTGGCAAAGTTTGCAGTGTTCAAACTTTTTTTTAAATTTCTATGACCATAAATCAGTCATGTCACACACAATAGTTAAATAACATTTCACACGTGTCCACTTTACATCAGCACAATTTTTTTAAACATAATTTATTTTTTTTTCTTGCGTACTTAGAAGGGTTAAAAGTTGGTTAGCAATTTCTAAATTTATTCGAACGTCCATGACAGCACTACGGAGAGAGGGGATCCGCCCCTTAGGAACAGGAAACCTACAGATATAAAAGGGCGGCACCTCTCCCACACATCAGTTGGTTTCCTGTTCCTGAAGGACGGGTTTCCTACAGATGAAGATCTTCAGGAGGACCCAGGCCGGCCGGTCGACCCAGTAGCGGGGGGTCTCCTACCTCGACCGGTGCGGAGTCCCTGGAAGCGCCACGGTGGGTCCGGGTAGGATTCCACGACTATGCGGAGCAGGTGGAGCAGTATCCAGAGGATCCCTGTCTCCCAGCCAGCGCCGGTTGGTAAGTATTCCCCCCTCTCCCTGGTCCCGGTACCTGCTCCCTGTCTTCTCCTGCGGTCCTGTCATGGTAGGGGCCTGCCGGGGTGGTGCAGCCATGGGGGTAAAAATAAAAAATTTTCTGGAATTTTGAATTTCCCGCCACGCGTCGCTACTATGAGCGGCACGGCGGGTTTTTTTTTTTTTTAAATTTCCCGCCGCGCGTCACTACTGTGGGTGGCGCGGCGGGGTTTTTGAATGCTCTTCTTTTGAATCTCCTGCGTACCTGCGTTAGCGTTCCCCGCTGGAGCGCCGATTCAGTCGCGGTAAAAGGGGCGGGGTCTCCACCGCCGGAAGTGGGGCGGGGAATAGGAGGGGGTGGACCCCTGGCCGCACCTGCTGACCCGGATATCCGGGGAAGGGGGTATATAAGGAGCCTATGAAGCTGGGAAAGCGCTTCTGCCCCATTTCTTGCAATGGACACTGCAGAAGCTCCCTCAGTGCAGCAGGAGAGCCAGCAGCAGCAGACAGAGCGCTCCTCTTCAATGGCCGGGCGGTCAAGTAATCAGTCCAGCCGCAGGAGTTTTTTAGCCGGCAAGAAGACCCCTCCCCGTGATCCGGTATCTACTGCTGTATGGACTGGGTAAGAGATCGTCAGACTTAGAATACCCAGTAATGCAGTTTTTTTTTTCCCCCATTCTGTGTTTTGTCACTAGGGGAAGAAGTGTTCGGTGAAAAGCAAGCACAGGGAATGTGCCTTTTGTGCTTGCCCTCTGTCAGACGCTTGCCCTAAAAGGTTATGCCAGCCGTGTATACGACAGACGGTAGGGCATTAAAGGGGGGAAGGGCAGAGGCCTGGGGTGAGATAGTGACCCCCCTTTCCCTTTTAGATAGCGGAAGAGACTCCGGATTTCACCGAAAGCCTGAAGGAGATAGTAAGGGCAGAGATGAAGGAGCCCTTAAGACATGGAGAATCTTCCAGGCGTAGGACTGTACCAGTGTTATCTGATTCAGATTCACCCGCTGCCCATGAGAAGGGTGAAGTTTTTTCAGGACCCTCTTCTCCTTCCTCTTCTGCTTCTTCCTCTTCTTCTACAGAAGACGCTACCCGATTTTGTTTTCCCTTGGACCAAATGGACAAACTTGTCTAATCAGTCAGGTCCACCATGGGGATAGAGGAGGCGAGACCAGAACTCTCAGCACAGGATCTGATGTTCGGTGGTCTGGATCCAAAGAAACGCAGATCCTTTCCACTAAACAGTAGAATCCAAGGTCTAATAGACAGAGAGTGGAAGAAGCCAGAGAAAAGAGGCTCCTTACCCCAAGCGTTTAAGCGGAGATATCCCTTTGAAGATCCCTTGACAGGTAGATGGGATAAAGCCCCGAAGCTGGACGCAGCGGTAACGAAGGCTTCCAAAAAATCCTCCATCCCCTTCGATGATATGGGGTCCTTGAAAGACCCACTAGACAAGAAGGCAGACTCCTTCTTGAAAGGGACATGGGAGATGTCGGCAGGTGCCCTGAGGCCGGCGGTTGCGGCCACTTGTACAGCCAGATCAATGATGGTCTGGCTGGACCAATTAGAGTCCCAATTAGCAGATGGAACCCCTAGGGGGTCGATTCGGAAAACTTTACCGATAATCCAGAACGCGGCGGCTTTCCTGGCTGATTCCTCTGCGGACTCAGTAAGAATGGCTGCCAGAGCGGCAGGTCTGTCTAATGCAGCGCGAAGGGCGTTGTGGCTAAAGTGTTGGCCAGATCTCGCCTCTGCTCCATTCCCTGTGACGGCGAATATCTTTTTGGCCCGGTCCTGGACGAACTTTTAGAAAAGGCAGGGGACGACAAGAAAAAGTTTCCTAGTCTGTCGACTCCTACAAGAGGCCTTTCAGCAGAAGGAGGTTTGGCCGCAGAAGGTCGTCCAGGGAGCGAGCCAAATGGGATGAAAAGAGGAGAAGAGGTACAGGGTTTATGTTTAGGGGTCAGTCTCGGGAAACCAAAAAACCCTCGCAATGACTGGCAATACCGGTAGGAGGCAGGTTAATGGCCTTCTACCTAGCCTGGTCGGAAATCTCAAACAGTAGCTGGATCCTTAACCTCATAGCTACAGGGCTGCGTTTAGAATTCTCCTCGGTACCCCGAGATAGCTTTAAAATTACCCCCTCAGGTCATCCCCATCGGAGCAGGCCGCTCTAGAATTGGAAATACAAGAGCTTTACGCTAAAAAAGTCCTAGTGGAGGTGCCGGAAGCGGAGTGGGGTAAATGGTTTTACTCCCCTCTGTTTTTGATCCATAAACCGGACGGTTCTTTTAGGACAATTATTAATTTAAAGGCCCTCAATAAGTTTCTTGTTATTCAACCATTTAAAATGGAAACGGTCAGCTCAGCAATAAAGCTTCTGTTTGAAAATTGCTTTATGGTGGTGTTAGATCTGAAAGACGCTTATTACCACGTACCAATCCAGGTGGCCCATCAGCGTTTCCTCAGAGTAGCAGTCCACATGGGGGAATCTCTACGACATTTTCAATATAGCGCCCTTCCCTTTGGCTTGGCGGTGGCCCCACGAGTGTTCACTAAAGTTATTTCGGAAGTCATGGCCCACTTACGTGAATCCAATATGCTCATAGTCCCCTACCTCGACGACTTCCTTATTATTGGAAAGACGGCAGAGCATTGCCTAGAGCAGCTGCAGAGAGCAATATCTACCCTAGAGCGTCTAGGATGGCTAATAAATATCAAAAAGTCTCGTTTGAATCCGATGAGAGTTCAGCAGTTTTTAGGGCTAATTCTGGATTCACGGAATCAGAACTGTAGTTTACCGTCAGACAAATTGATTCGCTTGCGTTACCAGGTCCTGAACGCCTCCAATAACCCCTCCATGTCTCTTAGGAAAGCCATGTCTCTTTTAGGCTCCCTCTCGTCCTGCATCCCCGCGGTTCAGTGGGCACAATTTCACACAAGGAGGCTACAGGCTGAGGTTTTGTTATATCAAAATCTTTTAGGTGGTTGCCTGGAAGGCCAGCTATCCTTGTCCCAGGCTGCTATAAGGTCCCTGGATTGGTGGAAAGAAGAGACGAACCTGTCTGGTCAGTGTATGTAGAATACTATTCTACAAGCTATTTGCTGCCAACGGCAGTCAGGATCAACACAAGGGAACCTGTCAGCGAGGTTTTACATATGGAAGTAGTGGTATAGATGCACAGATGCCGCAGTAAAAATAATGATACTTTTGTAGAGATTAGTGATGAGTGAACGTGCTTGGATAACGTGTTACCTGAGCATGCTTGGGTGTTGTCTGAATGTATTTTGGATGGAATAGGTTGCAGATGCCATGTTGCATTTCAAGAGCCACTGAGTTTCCAAAACAGCAGAAACCCCCACAAGTGATCCCATTTTGTAAACTACACCTCTCAAGGAATTCATCTAGCGGAGTAGGGAGTGTTTCTAATACTCAGGCGATTCACAAATTTGTATAACATTGGGCTGAGCAAATAAAATATTTCCCCCAAACTGAAATGTTGCTTTGACCCCAAGTTTGCAATTTTCAAATGGGGTAATAGGAGAAAGCAAACAGTACAACTTATTGCATAATTTCCCCTGAGTATGCTGATACCCCCATATGTGGTCGAAAACTACTTTTGAGCCACAATGCAAAGCTCAGAAGGGTAGGGTAAGTTGCTGTACTACATGGCATCCATTGCAAAAAGAGCGCACATAAAATGCTGTGTTCATTACTCCACGTGGATTAAATGGTTGCTAAAGTGTTATTTTATTGAGATGAAACTTCTTTTTCGCTGCCATCCTAAAGAAATATCCTACACATTTGGCAATAGGTGTGATTTACTTATAGCTATTGTTTGTTATGCCAGGGTTCATTCACTTGCATTTACTGCTGTGAAGTCTAACAGTAGAGCGGTGTTAGAAGGTTATATTTAGTATAATGCTGTTATTTGGCGCTGCTTAATAAGAACTATATTGAAGCCGTTCTCTTGGTCTCATTGTGTACTTATTTAATGTATTAATTGTAGGCGGATTATACTCAACTGTGTGACAATGGTAATCGGCAAATTGTGAAAACTGCACTTGGCTTCTTTTAAATTAATGGGCTACTTGCCTATATTCGAGGCAAATGGGTCCTATAGAAAAGTGTGGATTCTCAGTACTAGGACACTCGTATGTTTTCCACCTTCTGTTTTCTCACATGAATATGAAATGTAACATGGTGTGTGATATTAGTGCTTGGAAATCCCAGAAATTGACACAATTTCCCGACTTAGGTGACAGGCTGAAAATGTTATCACCTCTGGTAGCTAATGATGGAATCGGCCTGTGGGTAATTTCCACAAAAGCACACAATGTGACGTGTGTGGGGCATTTATTCTGATATGTTGTTACATTTGCAGGCCCTGTGTGCTAATACCGAGTTTAAAACATGGTGGTCCACGATTATGAAGAACTGCTCAAGTATTATGAGCTACATGAGACCATCGGTACAGGTAACAATTGATTTTTGCATTCTGCCAGCTTTACATAATGTGCAACAAGAGTCCAGAAGTACACTCTTAAAGGGAATCTGTCACTAGGTATGTGTTACTCCATGTGAGAGGAGCATAATGTAGAAGCAGAGACACTGATTGTAGAGCTGGATCACTTACTGGGCTGCTTGCTGTCATTTTGATAAAATCAGTGACATCTGCTGCAGTTCTAGCAGTTCTCTAAATGCTCAGCTCTGTATAACCCCGCCAACACCACTGATGGGCAGCTTTCTTAGGCCTCTTTCACACTTCAGTCGTGCGAAGTCAGTCAAAATCCGCCAAAGTGTGATAAAAAAAAACGGATCCGCTTTTTTTTTTTTTTTTTTGCGGATCCGCTTTATTCCCATTGACTTGCATTAGTGACGGATTTTGGTGGATGGTTGTCCGTTTGATCCGTTTTTTGACGGATCTGCCATAAATTTGGCTTCCGCCTTTTTTTGAAAACGTTCAATGCAACGTTTTTTCTGTGCGTCAAAATGGCGGATGGCGATCCGCCGCGTCCGCCATTTTGTATAATGAGCGCCTATGGGTGGCGGATCCACTGGCATCCGTTTTGGACGGAATCCGCCAGCGGATCCGTTCCTGCCATAGAAAATGCTGAGAACACTGTCCGGTCTCTCTCTCTCTGCGGATCCGCTTTTTTCACACTTTGGCGGATTTTAACAGACGCCAAACGACTGAAGTGTGAAAGATGCCTTACACACAGTGTAAACAAAGCTGCCAATCGGTGGTGGGGGTGTATTTGGACTACCTGGCAGCAGATTTACAAGTCCTCTAGTGTTTATCTCCTGGTGACATTTATTTATTTTTTTAATTAAAAGGAATATATAAGGCTGCGTTCACACATCCAGTATTTTTCACTCCTGGTTTTGACTTGCAAATGCTGAACGTGGCCTAAGCAGCCAAGTAAGTGATACACCACTGGAATTATGGTCTTTGTCTCTACTGCATGCTGCTCTCATATTTGGTGGCAAAAACCTTTTGACAAATTCCTTTTAATCTCTCAAATTCACTGCACAAGAGGGTTATTTCAGTATTCATAAATGAGTGTTGTTGGATAGTGCATGTATGAACAAGCATTTCTTAACTTTACTGTTTTATTAAAATTTGCAACACTTTGTTGAGATAATGACTCTAATTTTTGTTCTCATTGTCGGAGAGGCTGACCACCAATGCTGTTTAGATTGTAAACGCTGCACTGAAGCTTGCAGATATTGAGAGATAAGTGTGCAATCCTGCCAGCTTGAAGGTAGTGAATACAAGATCAATTGGAAGGCCTGTATTCAGCCATCACCTCTAGACAATGGTTGTCTGACACCTATGCAACAAGCTCTTTAAAAAAAAAAAGACCTACTAAAAATTAATGATCAGTGCAAAATCTAACATGCAACAATTATCAGTTTATTAATAGACTAATCCTTTAATGGTAACTTTTCCGTCTCAGATGTGCTAACTTCTACCAATTTCTTGTCTTTACAATCCTGATGTTAACCATTTTCTGTCTGGTAGGGGGATTTGCTAAAGTCAAGCTTGCAACTCATCTTCTGACTGGTGAAAAGGTGGCAATCAAGATCATGGACAAAGAATCCCTAGGGGTACGCTTGTGTTTTGATATATCAAAAAAAAAAAAAAAAAAAAAATGTTTTTTTTTTTTTTTTTTTTTTCTTTCGATAAACTGATACCAAGGCAAGAAAAATATAAGGTAAATGTTTCTTTAAGAATGCTGTATATATTCTGGCCTGAAGTGCAATGAGGTCATGTCGATGCACTTGGACCACTTCTGTGTACTTCTAGCTTGATCTTCATAGGAGTTCTATGCTAGAATTCTCATAACTGGCACATTGGATCTCTACTAGTGATGAGCCAACGAGCTTGGCTATTGTGTTATCTGAGTATCTTGGGCGTGCTCGAATAATATTCGCGTTCCTGCGGCTGCCTGGTTTGAGGATTGTTAGGGAATCCCTGCATGTCTTGTGGCTATTTAACAGCTGCAAAACTCGCAGCTGCGAGAACTCTAATATATTATTCGAGCACGCCGAAGACATTCAGACAACACCCAAGCATGCTCAGGTAACACGTTATCCAAGCACGTTCACTCATCACTAATCTCTACAAAAGTATCATTATTTTTACTGCGGCATCTGTGCATCTATACCACTACTTCCATATGTAAAACCTCGCTGACAGGTTCCCTTGTGTTGATCCTGACTGCCGTTGGCAGCAAATAGCTTGTAGAATGGTAGTCGGGCATTTCTATTCTACACACACTGACCAGACATTTATCACCTATCAAATTGTTATTCAGGAAAATTCTATTACTCAGCTGTAAGAAACCAGAAGTGTGTGTTTTGATAATTAAGTGAATAACTATCAATTTGCCAATGTCCCACCCTCCTATTTCAACATCACCCTATTCCGCTGCAGCTAATCACTGGCCTCAGCGGTTTCATGCCCTACATACAAACATCACCATTGAGGCATGTGTCTGGCTACAGCGATCACATGGAAACACATCTTGCTCAATGCAGCACATTAAGGCTAGTTTCCCACTAGCGTTGCACTGACCGGCGTTGGTCAGCGCACAGCCGCTAAGCTCTGACCCCGGCCGCGCCTCCTCCCGATCGATCCGCCTATGGGCGCATGATGCTGCATGCGACCTGCGCACCCTATCTTTAGCATTGGGTGCTTAGGTATGCGTTTGCCACACCGTGTTGCATTTTGGTGCGCTCGGCGCACTGTCAAAAGGACGCATGCGCCGGCAAACGCATACCTGCGCACGGCCTGCGTACCCAATGCTAAAGATAGGGTACGCAGGTCGCATGCAGCTTCATGCGCCCATAGGCGGAGCACCGGGAGAAGGCGGGGGCGGAGACCAACGCAGGTCAATGCAACGCTAGTGGGAAACTAGCCTAAGACTGATTGGGACACCTGAGTATTGGTCACAACATTGATTACTATTAGAAAGAGACCCTAGAAAACGCTTCTCAGTAACAAATGTAGTGTCTATTTTGGTATGTGTTTGCAACTATTATAGATTTAATAGATTTATGTCCCTTTTTTTTTTTTTTTAAAGGATGATTTGCCTCGTGTCAAAACAGAAATCGAAGCAATGAAGAACCTAAGTCATCAGCATGTTTGTAGACTCTATCATGTTATTGAAACCCCAAAGAAGATCTTTATGGTTCTTGAGGTTGGCTCCCTTTCATGTATATGTTCACAATATACAGTACTGGGCAAAAGTCCTAGGAAGGGTGGGAAAAAATTGAGCAAAGGCAGAATGGTTTTACAAACAGAAGTGTTAAATAGTTTTATTTTTATGATATAGCAAAGTGAATGAGCAAAAGATCACCATAAACAAATCAGTATCTGGTGTGATCACCCTTTGCCTTGAAACCTCCCTGACGAATTCCTCCAATAACTCTTTGTAAATATAGCTAGAAGAATTATCAGTCCTTCCATTGTGAAAGCGTTAGTATATTGCACGCTACTGTGAGTAATATATTATATTTGCATAGATAATTCTGTTTTTATACTCACTGCTGCTTGGTGCAGTTAGGCACTAAAATATGATTTTGTCTAGCTTAAAACTGTAGTGCTCAGCTGATGTGTGTGTCTTTAAATTTTAAAATCTGAGTTACAGGTTTTGCACTCTCCTCCTATGTAAAGCCTTCCTAGCCAGTTACCAGAGTAGGATATTCTATGCCAGAAATGCATGCATAGAGCAGGCTCAGGAACTGAGCTGTACCAAACCCATGCCCGTGTTCTACAGCCAGGATCTTCCTGTAACATAAACAGCTATATAATAGGGTACTTCCAATACATAAGCAAATCCAAAAAGAATGGAAGCAGACAGTACACCCTCCATTCCACCAAACCGCACCACAATTTTCCAGATATGTGGGAGTCTTGGTGTTGCAACCTGCATCTCAGTTATGGCTTATACTTTAGCTATGCCATAAACCTCTCGAAAGGTGATGCACCTTTAAGTTTTACTGCGGCCTTCAGACCAAAGAAAGGTTGTGCACCCCTATCGTATATGCCGTCATTTTGGTTGACCATTGAATCACCAGTTATTTTCTATTGCAGTACTGTCCTGGTGGAGAATTATTTGATTACATTATTGCAAAAGACCGTCTTTCTGAAGATGAAGCAAGGGTGTTTTTCCGGCAGATCGTGTCTGCTGTTGCATACATTCACAGCCAAGGATATGCACATAGAGATCTAAAACCAGTGAGTCTGTAATAGAAAAAAAATATCTACAGTATATAATTTTTTTTTTGGTGTATTTAGTCTGTACTTCTCAATTCTTATTTGTTCTTCTGTAGGAAAATCTTCTTATTGATGAGGATCAGAACTTGAAACTAATAGACTTTGGACTTTGCGCAAGGCCAAAGGTATGCAAATGTCTTTTTGCATCGTGGAGTGAGGCGGAAGCAGTGGGCTAGGTACCCGTGTTTCATGCCCTGACACCCTACATGAAAATGGGGGTTGTGTCTGCGGACGCGCTCTTGTTACCTTGGCGATACGCCTCTGCTGACTGCATGGTGCTGCTAAATAAGGCAAACCAGGACCAGATGTTAGGGAATGAACTGAAGGACACCAAAATCCAACAATAATCTTTTTACTGAACATGAACTTGATAACAATGTACATCAGATACTAGTAGGTATGTTTCTTCACTAAGGTTTCTCTTGCTTTACAGAGGCATGGACGCTTCGTAGTTACATTTGCTGATCAACAGTCCTTTAGGACAGGAGCACAGTCCATAACATGCAGTGTTAGTCCTGGATATGGCTCAGTCATAACAAAAGGTGTAGGACCCTCCAGCTGCTGTAATGCTTCATAATCCAGGAAAAAAAGTCGCCAAAAAACAAACAGTTCAGCTGTCCTCAACTATCTAGTGCACATGTAGTCTTTTTGAATATTCAAGAAGCTGAATTAGCCATATTCTTTATAGTCCTCTCCTTTTGTCTTGTAGCGTCCCGGACAATTGGGCCGTAGGCTCGCTTGTTTTTGCTCCTCTGGAGCCTTGAACTACTTGAGGCATGGGATGTAACAAGCACAACATTTACCGCCTTCAGCTTCTGCCTCGATTGTAGTTTTTCGCTCCCAGGTGTCAAGATTCATGTCCTTCTAAGCCCTTCTTCTATGATGTACACCAACTGTGTGTGTGCCCTGAGCCACATAAAACAAACCAGGGCTAGTTATAGGGACTGGTAATCTCGGATATGCTCCTCGATAGAGGCGCGGTAGTCTGACTTCTCTTCAGCAGGGTACTCCTCCGGGCTCACATCCTAGTACAGTGGCATTGGTCACCATCCTGGAGACCAGCAGTAAGGGACACCCCTCGCGGAGGCAAGGATTTTACCTCCCGGTCATCTCCACTCTATCTGACCCTATATTCACATGAGCAACGTCCACCGCATAAGATTGTCTGGGCCCATTTTCTTTTAGGAACATCACTCACTCACTGGGCTGCAGACTATGCAAGTGAGAAGACAGATAGTGTTGCTTGACGGAGTGACAGTTGATATAGACAATGCTCCACAAAGTCTGCAAACTGTTAGAAGCGGCTGTGTCTTCCACCCTCCCCCCCCGCCCCCTCAACATCTGCCTGTGTTTTAGGCACGAGGCCTACCTCTGTCATCTCCAGGGCTGTTGCCGTCTTTAGCTTCCGTTCCCCTCACCATATTCCATCTGTGTAAGTTCGGAATATAGAGGGCATGTAGATGTGTCCCAACCGTCGCTCTCATGGACTTCATCCTCATCCGTCCAGGGCAACATTTAGTCACTCTCCGATTCACTGAGGTCACTCTGCCAACCCCATGTTCCGACTTCCTCTTTCTTCAGCTCTGCGTCCGTGGCCCTGTCCAGAGTGGGAGCCGAACTCTTCTAGCAGCTCTGCGACAGCACGAAGATGCTCTGCCTCTCTCATAGTATAGCGCTGCTCACTTTCCAGCTCCCAGCAGGTTAATGGCTCTAAACTTCTCTCAGCATTCTTCCTAATGTGGCTCCACCCGTTCGTGGGCTGGATTGTAGCATGCCATACCATTTGTTTTCTCTCTTCGCTACCCGATGGGCATTCCTGTTACTTCCATCTCGCCTTCTTTGGTTGCGCACCTTCCATAATGGGCTGGTTACTCTTCATCTGATACTCCCTTCTTGAGGAGGAATCTATGAAGCACTAGACCAGGGGTCTCAAACTCGGCAGAATAAAGGGGCCGCACATAAAAAAAATTTAAGCTGGCGGGCCGCATTCCATTCAAACTTAATACAGTACAAAATTATTGTTAAATAATTGTTTTTTTGAACTACTATAACAATTCTCTCCCTCTGGACCTCCCCCTCTCTCTGTGGCCGTTCAAATAAGTTGTCAGCTGCGATGTACAGCGTACCGTATATACTCGTGTATAAGCCGACCCTCTCCCCCTAATTTTGCCACAAAAAAAACTGGGAAAACTTATTGACTCATGTATAAGCCTAGGGTGGAAAATGCAGCAGCTACTAAATATTCAAAAATAGATACCAATAAAAGTGAAATTAATTGAGACATCAGTAGGTTAAATGTTTTTGAATATCCATATTGAATCAGGAACCCCATATAACGCTCCATACAGTTCATGGTGGCCCCATAAGATGCTCCATTCAAAATACTCCCCATATAATGCTGCACAAAGGTTAATAATGGCCCCATAAGTTGCTCCATAGAGTAATATTCCCTATATGCTGCTCCATAAAGGTTATGGCCCCATAAAAGGCTCCATAGATTAAGCCCCCATAAGATGCTCCATTTATTTTATGCCCCCATAAGATGCTTCATATATTTTATGCCCCATAAGATGCTCCATATATTTTATGCCCCCATAAGATGCTCCATATATTTTATGCCCCCATAAGATGCTCCATATATTTTATGCCCCCAATAAGATGCTCCATATATTTTATTCCCCCATAAGATGCTCCATATATTTTATGCCCCCATAAGATGCTTCATATATTTCATGTCCCCATAAGTAACTCCATAGATTATGCCCCCATAAGATGCTCCATATATTTTATGCCCCATATGCTGCTGCTGCAAATAAAAAATGACATACTCGCCTTATGTCGCTCGGGGGCCAGATGCCTGTGTCCTGAGCTGGCGGGGACATCGGCGCGCTATGGGGGACAGGTGCCGGTGTCACCGCTGGCTCAGGGCCCCGCCACCTGCGATATTCACCTGTCCCCGGTCCACCACTGTGCGCCGCTCCATCGTCCGGCTCCTCTGTCAGTGACTTCAGGCAGAGGGCGCGGCGCGCACTAACTACGTCATCTCGCCCTCTGACCTGAACATCACAGCCAGAGGAGAGAATGACGCGCAGCGGTGGACCGGGGACAGGTGAATATCGCTTATACTTACCCCCTCCTGGCACGTCTCTGCAGCCCCCCCTGCTTCTCCCGTGGTCTCCGGCAGCTATTCCTTCAGCGATCACGTGGTACCGCTCATTAAAGTCATGAATATGCACATATTCATGACTTTAATGAGCGGTACATTGTGACCGCTGAAGGAAGGAGCCTGAGATCGTGGGAGAAGCGGAGGGGGGGTGAGCATTCTGACACCCCCGCGCTGCCAACCCCCTGACATGTGGTGCACCGCGGGCCGCAGATGCCTGCCTCAGGGGCTGCGTGTTTGAGACTCCTGCACTAGACTATATCTGTCCTCTACACTCACGTTAATCCCTTCTCTGCGCCATTTTCCTTGTACCTCAAGCCTTCCCAGCATTTCTCTTCTGATGTCATTGCGATACTAGATCTTGCCGACTGCACCAAATTTAATGTGGCACAGGGCGGTAGCCGTGGACGAGGTACTTGTGTTTCATGCCCCGGCCCACTACATGAAAATGGGGAGTCCTGGTCTTGTATGTGAGCTCTTGTTACCTGGGCGATACCCCTCTGTAGACTACATGGTGCCGCTAGATGGGGCAGGCCAGATGTTGGGGATTGAATTGAAGGAGATCCAAGTCCAACAATCTTATTACCGAAGATGAACTTAAAAACAACTATGTACGTCAGATAATAGGTATGTTTCTTCACAAAGGTTATCTCTTGCTTTAAGCAGGCATGGGCGCTTCGTAGTCACATTTAATAGCACTTCATTTCTTTTGCTTTTCACTCTTGCATCTCATGACAGTCCAGCAGACGGCTATGGGATACTATCTTCCCCTGAGTTGGCAGCATGGGGTGAGCTGTAATGCTATGGCCGCTCCCAGCTACTCTCAGTTCCCAACTGAATAAAGAGGACCCCTTTGCTTGAGCTACATCAGAAAGACTCCTCATTAGAATCTTGAAATGCCACTGTTCTCCGTAGGTGATTTTTAAATCCCAATATGGTGACCGTTGTTTTCTTTCAATACACACAATTAAGTTTCCTTTCACTTAGATAATTGATTGCTAAAGTCACGCTGATACGATCTGGTCTCTTTCAGTCCCATTTAAGTGGGCCTTCTATTTTCCCTGGGTTAAGTTCCGTGCCATTTAGGTGGCCTCTCTGGTCTGGGTTCCAATCTGTCAGAAATCTCCTCTGGTTTCCTTGTTCCTTAGGACATGTTATCTCATGCCCTGTGATCTTTCCTCTTGACACACAACACACTATCACATGTCAGTCTGCCTACTGTTAGACCTAAGGTCTGTCTTTTCTGAACAGTGGATTCTACTCACTATCAGGAAGTCATCTTCCTGTATAGCCCTTTCCCATTCTGGGCTAGTCCCAACTGTTAACTCTCTATTCCCCAATTCAGTGCATGCAAATTACTAAACATCAAAAATCACATCTGCACAGTGCAATGCATTATATCATAACATATCTTCAAGGGGTGAAGTCTGGACAGCACCTCAACTTCCTTACATTGCGAGCACTGGAAATTACAGTAATGCCTTTTGTGGCTATAAGTCAAACAATTACTTATTACAAACTTTTTTTTTTTTGTCTTCCTCTTAACAAATATGGGAAAAATACATATTGCTTAACACTTGCGCCCTCTACTGCTAATCCTGATGCTTGCAACTAAACTGTCTGAAACCTCTCTAAATCTGTTCAGCTGAACATTAGATGTGTCTAATATAATGTTTCATAATAATTTTATATTAATATATATATATTATATATATATATATATATATATATATAATATTATACATTCATACACAGCTATATATCTCACAATCTGGATTCCAAACTACTAAAATCAAAGGGTGTCAGATGCTCTGCTGTACATGATGCCTCATATAGAGCTCTAATTCATACTGTAGTTCATAGATAATTACCTTTCACCCTGTGATGGAGGTTAAGCTTTTACTAGGACAGGTCTTTCCATCTACATTCCCATGTTTATCTTATCCAAAGATATTTTCATAAGTAGTCCTTAATCCACACACTTGTTACACTTTTTTTTTTTTTGCTTGAGCAATCAAGCATTTTTAAAGGGGTTGTCCTGTTTTTTGTGTGTGCTGTGGATTCAGAAGTCTGAAGACGTCTAGCAGAAAAAAATAAAAACCCCTTTGAACTAGAAGGAGAACTGCCATCTTTAAAGTGTATTTAATTTTGATTTTAATTTTGCATTTGTCTTCCATGTTTAGGGTGGCATGGATTATCACTTGATGACCTGTTGTGGCAGCCCGGCATATGCAGCTCCAGAACTTGTACAGGGAAAAGCTTACATAGGATCTGAGGTAGGTCACAGGTCATGACATAACCGTGTAGCAAAACATTAGAATTTATTAACTTTAATACCACTTGGGTCCTCTTTAAATTCATTTCGATCACCCATGGGTAGAAATGGAACAGTGGCTGTAGAGATGAATACCATGTTAAATATATAATTTTTTTATTTTTTTCCCTCTGTTGTGGAGATATTGGCTTGTAAAGCTTAGATTCTAATTTATACTAAAACCAAGTGGGCGTTAACAGAGATTCTTCAGTTGAGGCTTGTATTTATTTATTTTTTTCCCCTACATAATGTTGACCAATCATAAACGGGATCTGTCATGCAGGAGTGAAAAAAAGCAGACACTCCCCCTTCCTGAGAAGGACAGAAGACTTTCTCTGAGATCATGACACACATCTTGCTCTCTTCATTGATCTCACTGATGGAATCTATTGTGATTACAAGAACCAGGGAATACCTGGCTGGCTTTTCAAACTGTTTCCTCTGAAACACTGGGGTGTTTTCTAGAAAATATACCTGGCTGCAATTGTGCAGTCAGGCGCTGATTCATGCTGACTGTGGTTTGGGCAGTGTGAATCCACTGACAGTTTCCCTTTTTCAGCTGCAGATGGAAGGAAGAGAGCCACAGTAATTCATTACTGATGGGTAGGCAGAGCCCCAGATCAGGATGACACCTCAGATCAAAAGCGTGTTGACTGGCTGGCTCCTCCAGCTCGGGCTCCTCCTACTCAGCTCCTTCAGTCTAAGATTTGAGGTCTCAGAGGATGGTCGCTGCTAATGCAGCTCCTCAGAAGATTTTATTATTTTATTTCGGACAATAGGCTTGGATCACCAGTTGGTCTAGAGGTCTCAGGGGTACCAGCGCTGCTGTACCCCAACCTCTCCCTTGGCGGATCTGTATTTACACTATAGTCCCTGCAGAATCTTGCCGGCCCTGGGGGATGAGGATGGCTTCCCTGGCGGGGACGCAAACCACACGTGTGGTCACTGCGTTCCTCGCCCTGGGGGGAAGCATGGGCACAAGCGCCACAAATCCTGAGGGGTCCCTGTGGCGCTAAGCTGGTGAGTACTCCACATTCCTTTTTTATAATGTGTGTAGTACTTTAGCGACTGCTGTGGCAGCGCTATTACATGTACCACTATGTGCTTTAACGACTGCGGTGGCAGCGTTATTACATGTATTCACTGTGATTATGGCAGTGTGCCTTAACGACTGCGGTGGCAGCGTTATTACATGTATTCACTGTGTTATCAGTGTGCCTTAACGACTGCGGTGGCACGTTATTACATGTATTCACTGTGATTATGTCAGTGTGCCTTAACGACTGCGGTGGCAGCGTTATTACATGTATTCACTGTGTGTTATCAGTGTGCCTTAACGACTGTGGTGGCAGCGTTATTACATGTATTCACTGTGATTATGGCAGTGTGCCTTAACGACTGCGGTGGCAGCGTTATTACATGTATTCACTGTGTGTTATCAGTGTGCCTTAACGACTGCGGTGGCAGCGTTATTACATGTATTCACTGTGTATCAGTGTGCCTTAACGACTGCGGTGCAGCGTTATTACATGTATCCTGTGATTATGGCAGTGTGCCTTAACGCTGCGGTGGCAGCGTATTACATGTATTCACTGTGTTATCAGGTGCCTTAACGACTGGGTGGCGCGTTATACATGTATTCACTGTGATTATGGCAGTGTGCCTTACGACTGCGGTGGCAGCGTTATTACATGTATCACTGTGATTATGCAGTGTGCCTTAACGACTGCGGTGGCAGCGTTATTACATGTATTCACTGTGTTATCAGTGTGCTTAAGACTGCGGTGGCAGCGTTATTCATGTATTCACTGTGATTATGGCAGTGTGCCTTAACGACTGCGGTGGCAGCGTATTACATGTATTCACTGTGTTTATCAGTGTGCCTTAACGACTGCGGTGCAGCGTTATTACATGTATTCACTGTGTTATCAGTGTGCCTTAACGACTGGTGGCAGCGTTATTACATGTATTCACTGTGATTATGGCAGTGTGCCTTAACGATGCGGTGGCAGGTTATTACATGTATTCACTGTGTTATCAGTGTGCCTTAACGACTGGGTGGCAGCGTTATTACATGTATCACTGTGTTATCAGTGTGCCTTAACGACTGCGGTGCAGCGTTTACATGTATTCACTTGATTATGCAGTGTGCCTTAACGACTGCGTGGCAGCGTTATTACATGTTTCCTGTGTTCGTGTGCCTTAACGATGGTGGCAGCGTTATTACATGTTTCACTGTTCATGTCTTACGACTGCGGTGCAGCGTTATTACATGTATTCACGTGATAGGCAGTGTGCCTTAACGACGGTGGCAGCTTATTACATGTATTCAGGCTTATTACTGTTTCATGTGCTAGCGGTGCACGATCAGTATTACTGTATCATGTGTTAGCGTGCACTTATACAGTCACGTTATTCATGTTACGATGCGTGGCTTATACTGTTCACGTTACATGTTTAACGTGGTGGGCTTAACATGTTCAGGTTATGCATGTCTAACTGTGTGGCAGGTGCTTACACGATGCGGTGAGCGTTGTCTTACACTGTGTGGCGTGTTAAGATGCGGTGGATTTTCATGTATTGCGTGTTACGATGCGGTGGCAGCGTTATTACTTATTACTGATTACAGTGTGCTTAACGACTGCGGTGGCAGGTTATTACTGTATTCACTGTGTTATCAGTGTGCCTTAACGAGGTGGCAGCGTTATTACATGTATTCACTGTGTTATCAGTGTGCCTTAACGACTCGGTGGCAGCGTTATTACATGTATTCACTGGATTATGGCAGTGTGCCTTAACGACTGCGGTGGCAGCGTTATTACATGTATTCACTGGTTATGCAGTGTGCCTTAACGACTGCGGTGGCAGCGTTATTACATGTATTCACTGTGATTATGGCAGTGTGCCTTAACGACTGCGGTGGCAGCGTTATTACATGTATTCACTGTGTGATATCAGTCTGCCTTAACGACTGCGGTGGCAGCGTTATTACATGTATTCACTGTGTTATCAGTGTGCTTTAACGACTGCGGTGGCAGCGTTATTACATGTATTCACTGTGTGTTGGCAGTGTGTTTTTAACGACTGCGGTGGCAGCGTTATTACATGTGTTCACTGTGATTATGTCAGTGTGTTTTAACGACTGCGGTGGCAGCGTTATTACATGTGTTCACTGTAATTATGATCAGTGTGCATTCAACGGTCGCGGCGGCGACCGCCGGTACATGTATTCAGTCACGGTGAGGAGAGAGGAGTTCCCGCTTTTTTATTTGAATTTTCGCGGCACTCTGAGCGCGCGCTTTCTGAGCAGTCTCCATTTCCTGCATCTTCTACATGGAGACACAGCGCGGCGGCCATTATTAATGCAGGAGCTGGAAGCTCCTCGGGGTCATCGCTCTCCCTTTCCTCCCGGCAGCTATTACCAGCAGGGTGAGTCGCTTCTGCGGAAGCTTAACCCCTTCAACTGCAGGGCGCCTTCCTGATTTTATTCCCTATCTGCGGCTGTGCCGCATATATCTGGGAGCGCAGGGCGTCTTTTTTGAGCCAGTTCCTGCAATACGCCTCCGTCCAGCAGAGGCTATGGGAGGCTGCGGCATTAACCCCTTGGAAGGCGGTTAACCCTTGTTTTGAAGGGTCAGCTGGGGTAGCTCATGCTGTAAGAGCTTTAACCCTTCAGCTATATGAGAAACAGTTATTGACAGTTTTTAACCCGTCATATACTGTGTGAGGAGCGTCCAAATGCTTGTGATTGACGTTTCCATAACGTCTGCGCTTCAGATGCTCTATCCAGCACCTACACCTGTACTACAGATGGTGACTGACGCCTGCTCATCTGACGCCTGCGCTATGTATTCGCTGTGTCCTACGGATGTGCTGTGTCCTGCGCCTGCGCTACGGATATGTTGTGTCCTGCGCCTACGCTACAGTACGTTTTTTCTGTTTAGTGTGGCATAGCTGTCCTGCAGCTGCGACCTTATAAGAGGCGCCTGAGATTCGCACACCCTTTTTCATTATCAAGGTTGTGGGGAGTCTGCTACTTTAACCCCTTATTAGGCGGTTAAATCTTAATGGGAGACAGCTGGGGTAGCTCTCTCTTTAGAGCTTTAACCCTTAAGCTTTTGTTTTTTATTTAAGAACTGCTCTAGTTACTGACAGGTTTAGCCTGCCATATACTATGCAAGGGCATGTCAGAGACCCTCTCCCAGATCCGCTACGGACCAGCCTCGCGTATCTGACACGCAGACCTCGACTCATGCACGGTCGGAGGTTCCAGTGGTGTCAAAATGGAGGCCTTCACTGGTTTCTATT
The DNA here is from genome assembly GCA_033576555.1 of Oophaga sylvatica. Lineage (NCBI taxonomy): Eukaryota > Metazoa > Chordata > Amphibia > Anura > Dendrobatidae > Oophaga > Oophaga sylvatica. Next base: position 583,069,713 of record JARQOD010000001.1, on the reverse strand, counting down.
GATGGCCTGTCTGACTTTTTAGGTTATGGAGTGTCAGCTAGAGCCTCTCAAGCAGGGTGGATTTGATTTAAATCAAACTGATTTAAATCACGATTTAAATCACTAGTCAGTAAGGCTTGATTTAAATCAGTGATTTAAATCAAAGTTTCTACCTAAACTAGTTCTTGCTACTTTAACATGCAAGTAGATGAAGATTTTTAGAATCACTTTTTATATTACTTTTTTCTCCCCAGTTTAATGGGTTAATCATTCATATTTGGACACCACTGTTCTGTTGTACTTAGGAAGGAGAAAAATAATCCTGACCTTAATAACAATTTAAATAGATTTATTCAACTGAAACAATAACAACATTACAGCATAAGTTATTTGCTTAAACAAACATCCATGTTTGTTAACTAATTTGGCTAAACAATATATATATATATATATATATATATATATATATATATATATATATATATATATATATATATATATATATATATATATATATATATATTTTAAGAAACTTAGACTGTCAGCCCAGCCGACACATGAAAAACTTAAATACTACTGTCCCTGCTGTCCTCTGTAGCTCACTCGTCGTCATCTTCATCACCGCACTTCTCATGATGTTGCCTCATTCGCGCCACCAGGCCTTGCATCTCTTTGTTGCATCGTTTGCATTTTGCACGCATGCCTGCCTTACCGATAGGCGAAGGAGCTTCATTAAAATATTCCCAAACTGGGTCTCTTTTATGGCCTTCTGCCATTATAAGGAAAGCATGTAATAAACCTCAGATCGTACACACAAACAGATCCAGACTTGTCTGTCTGTGGCTATGCTGCAGTATTGTGCTCAAAGTTTTCATTTTCTTGTCTGCTTGCCCTTCCTCCTCCTCACACTTAGATTCACATTCTTCTTGTGTTGTGCAGATCTATTCCACTCCAAACAATCAGAAACATATTGTCTAACTTCTTGGACTTGGCACTGAAGGGGTTGATTCTGTATTCATATAGGTTTGTAGAACAATAGGATTAAGGTCTTTTTCTCAACTCTGTTCATGTTGTAACATTTTTGCCGTGAAGAAGAGGCTGGGACCTCTGCGGAGTCAAATTCAGTTTTCAGAACTGCGTAAGTAAAGCGAGCGTCTGTGATAATATAGGAGAGAAACTGCCCACTAATCCTACAGAAACCTCTGGAAGAGCATGGCATTGTGAATGTTACACATATACAGCCTTTATTCTACTGAGTTAAACAACTCAGCTTTATCTCATGATGGAAGAACCTTTGGATGATAAAATATTTTCCTCAAAAAGCAGTTTATTGAAAAAAAAATCCGATTTAAATAAAAAAAAATCCGATTTAAATCAAAAAAAATCTGATTTTTTTTTTTTTAAAAAAAAAATCATTGATTTTTATCCACCCTGCTCTGAAGGAAGCGACACAAAATCGGTGCCTTCTTTTTCGCTTAGCGAAGAAGTCCGATTCGGACAAGGAGGTTCGGCAGGGACTCCCTGCCTCTCTCATGGGCCGTACTAAAATTTCTGTGGAAGCCATGTGGACGTTACAGTTACCGGAGGAGGTAACTAGTCGTCCTGGTAAGTCGGCCCGGATGTTGCAAGGGTCGCATGGGTCGCGACGACCTTACAAACTGTATCCGTTTTTTCTACGGAGTTGTTTGTTAATTGGACCCCTTCTCCTGAAGTGAATGTTCCTTCATTCCAGCTTAGCAAATCTTCCTGGTAAAAGGGAAGGCAAGTCTGCAGGACACGCTGGACAGAAAAACGGAGACGGCAACAATTTCCATCTGCGAGGCCGTGGACATAGATTCGGTATTAAGGATCTAGGTGTACTTGTTAAGTTCCCCTGAGCCGGTTGGACCGTCTAAGGACGGCGAGGCAAGTTGGATCCCCTCTATCGAGGTAGATGGGCTTTTCTAGTTGAAGGATAATGCGTCACTGCTATCCAGGGCGCAATCCTCGGCAGTTACAGTCAGAAGAGCACTGTAACTTGGATGGAACGCGGTTTTCCAACAAGGTTTGCTATCTTTAGCTTAGAAAGTGGTCAGCTATTTGACTGACCTCACGGAGCTGATTGCAAAGGCAAAAGAAACAGCTTTATCGTAGCGCAGAGCTGTGACTTCTGCGTCTGGCAGGACTAGTGCCGATAGTTATTGGCAGTCCCTTTCGGTTCAAGGGATGATCTGGCCAACCCTCTGGGGGTTTGTGTCGTCTCTCTCTCTCTCCCTTTTTCAAAAAAAAAAAAAAAAAAAAAATCCGCCAAGGCGGACTGACATCTGACATTCCGTCAGAGCCAAGCATGAAGTCGCTTCGCTCCGTTATGGCAGCCCTGTCGCAGATCGATTCTTTGGTCAATCGACATTCGCGACGCTTATTGGCATGTTCCCGTCGGAAGAGCTCATCAGCGCTTCCTTCGTTTTTGCCATAGAATCAACCATTACCAGGTTGTGGCTCGGCCATTCGGCTTGGCCTTAACGTCCAGAATTTTTACAACGATTCTGGCGCCTAAATCTCATGGCAATTCTTCAAAGACGGGGACTTACGATTCGTCCCTATTTGGACGACCTTTCGATTGTGGCCTCAAAGGGGAAGTCGTCTCTGGAATCTTCGCAGGCAATCCTGTTTTTTGAGGATGCTTTTCGACACTGTACGGGCGGTGTTGTCCCTACCTCCAGACAAGCAGGCATGTCTGCTCCAACATGTACAGATTATGAAGGCTGCGACAGCAATGTCCCTTCGGAAGGTATGCGCCTTCTGGGTTTGATGGTGGCGTCCATGGAGCACCTCCGTTTGCCCAATTTCATTCCAGAGCTCTCCACAGGCTCATTCTGAGTCGTTGGAATCGGTCGCAATCACTGGATTGCAGTGTCACCATTCCTCGCGGGGTGCGAGAATCCCTAGGATGGTGGTCACGTCCAGGAGCGTTATTCCTGGGAAAGTCTCCCTCCGAAGTGGTCGGTCATAACCACCAATGCCAGCCTGACGGGCTGGGGAGGGTGTCTGGAACGATCTTCGGATCCAGGGAGTATGGTCATCGGAAGAGTCGGTTCTACCGATCAACATCCTGGAATTGAGGGCAAAATTTTTTCTTTGCCTCCAACACTGGACGGTCTCCTTGAGCGGTATGCCAGTCCGAGTGCGGACAGACAACGCGACGGCGGTCGCGTATATCAACCACCAAGGCGGGACGAGGAGTTCCCATGCTGGAGGTGTCTCGGATACTGATTTGGGCCGAGACCAGGGTTCCAGCCATCTCTGCAATTCACTTTCCAGGAGTCCAGAATACCACGGCGGACTTCCTCGGTCGCGAAAAGATGGTTCCCGGAGAATGGGGTTTTCATCCGACAATTTTTTTGCACTGCTGTGCTTCCGTTGGGGAACTCACCAAGTGGACTTGATGGGGTCCAGGTTTAATACCAAATTACCGACCTTCGTGTTCAGGTACAAGGACACGAAGGCTGTGGCGGTAGACCGTGGGACCATTTCGAGCTAGTCTGTTTTTCCGCCGATTATCTTTACTTTCTCTGGTGCTGCGTCGGTTCAGACTGGAGAGAATTCCGGCTATTTTGATAGCTCAGATTGGCCAAGGAGGACGTGGTTCTCGACACTAGTGTCGCTTTTGGCGGCGCCGTCATTTCCACTTCCTCTGCGCCCGGTCCTGTTAACCCAGGTACTCGCTCGTTATCCGGACTTGAAGTCTCTGCGTTTGACGGAGTAGCTCTTGAGACCGAAATGTTAATCCGTAGAGGTTTTTCAGCCAGAAGTCCGGCTACTACTACTAGGATTTACCACAAAACTTGGGAAACCTTCTTTTCGTGGTGTTCGGGATCTTCACGGAACCCGAGAAAGTTTTCCATTCCCAATCTGTTGTTTTTTCTACAGCATGGGTTAGACAAGGTTTTGACAGTTAGCACCCTGAAAGGTCAGGTTTTCTGCTCTGTCCTTATTATTCCGGAGGGCTATTGCCTCGCGTAGGGACGTGCTTTCCCTTTTCCGCGGTATAGCTCGTAAGTTTCCGCCGCGGAAGGCACCCGTGTCTTCTTGGCGGCTCAACCTTGTTTTTGGAGGCTCTTCAGCATAAACCATTTTGAGCCTATGGATTCTGCTAGCCTTTCTTTACTTTCTTGGAAGGTGGCCTTCCTAGTAGCGGTCGCCTCTTGAGGAGAGTTTCTCTGAGTTGGCAGCCCTTTCTTGCTCGCCTCCTTTTTCTGGAGTTTTTTTTTTTCCGGATCGGGTAGTGCTTCGCACACGGGGTGATTTTCTATCTAAGTAGTGTCACAATTTCCTGTTAACCAGGATATTGTGTTGCCTTCACTCTGTTCGGATCCGAAGAATGCGAAAGAGCGAGCTTTACACACTTTGGATTTAGTGCGGGCCTTGAATTTTTATCTATCTATTATTCAAGGTTTTCGTAAGACGGACTCCCTGTTTGTGGTTCCGGCAGGTCGTCGGCGTGGTCAACGAGCCTCCAAGGATTCTATAGCTCGTTGGATCCGGTCAGCTGTTCTGGAAGCTTACCGTATTGGGGGTGAATCTTGCCGATTAAGGTTCGAGTCCATCCCACGAGAGCTGTGGCTTCATCGTGGGCTTTTCATCACGGTGCTTCGGCAGTGCAGCTCTGCCGGGAGGCAACTTGGCGCTCTGTCCACACGTTTACAAAGTTTTTATAAAGTGGACGCCAGTGCTTCCGCTGATGCAGCCCTCGGACGTAGGGTCCTGCAGGCAGCTGTAGTTTAAAGTTTCTAGATGAACTTGTGTTTAGCGCTGGTTGCGCTTCCTTGTTAAGGTTGCTGGGTTTCTGCCTTTGTTGGTTTTTCCCACCCTTATTTTTGAACTGCTTTGGGACGTCCCATCAGTAATGAATTACTGTGTCTCCCTCCCTTCCATCTGCAGCTGAAAGACGGATTTTGGTAAGAACTTACCTATAAAATCCTTTTCAGCGAAGGAAGGGAGGGAGACACAGATCCCGCCCAAGGCAGAAGTGTGTTGATGTTTTCAGATGCAGCGCGACTCTTATCTGATAGCGATTATCTGGGCTGAGGTCAGCGCGCTAAGGCTCTGTTCCAGCATCGCCAGCTCATCGCAGTAGTCAGGTTCAGTGAGTAGTACCTGGAACTCTGTGGTTTTTGGCTTACTTTGCATGCATAACCTGTATTCTTGTGTTTTTCTCTGAAGTTCCTTCAGAAGGGGTTATGTTGCTCCGCTGGTGATCTTGGTTCTTCCTTAAAGCTTTGGTATGACTGAAGGAGCTGAGTAGGAGGAGCCCGAGCTGGAGGAGCCAGCCAGTCAACACGCTTTTGATCTGAGGTGTCATCCTGATCTGGGGCTCCGCCTACCCATCAGTAATGAATTACTGTGTCTCCCTCCCTTCCTTCGCTGAAAAGGATTTTACAGGTAAGTTCTTACCAAAATCCGTCTTTAATGTGGTTGGAATACACCATGCCTTAGAGCTAGATATTGTGGAGTCAATAGCACGGCATGCATTAATAACCTTGTATGCTTCCAGGCGGACATATGGAGCATGGGAGTGCTGATGTATGCACTAATGTGTGGTTACCTACCATTTGATGATGACAATGTGATGCTCTTGTATAAAAAGATAATGGTAAGCTATTTTCTTATAAGTAGTATTCCACTTTTAACTTCTCTTTCATTTCTTTAAGGTTCTGTTTTTCTTTCCTCTTCTCTTTTTTGCAGAGAGGTAAATATGAAGTCCCAAAATGGCTTTCGCCCGGAAGTGTGCTGCTGCTCAGTCAAATGCTTCAGGTAATGACTGGATCTTTTGACATGATTTTAGGCTAGATTTTACACTTTGCAGCAGCCAAGATGAAGCTTGCATGAGGTGGGTAAGATCTTGGCTTACCTGCAGAGTCTTGCAGCTATTGGCCACCGCCTGGCAGTGAATACTGCATCACAATAAGTGGTTGTTGTATGTCTTTAGTCATACACCTAAAGTACTTTCATCTGTAGGTGGATCCCAAAAAAAGGATTTCTGTGAAGCATCTTCTGAGACACCCATGGCTCTTTCAAGGTTACCCCTGCCCTGTGGAATGGTACAGTAAATGCCCCGTGAGTGCTCCTATTAAACAACTTCTGGGATCTGCTAATGTCCAGTCATTTTTTAAATCGGGGTAATAGTTGTCGTACTCTCACTAATCATAAGGTTATGACATATCCATGTCCCTTTAAAACTGGCATTCTCCCAGTATTAACCCAGGATGTATTTTATTTTTTCAATAATTACGTTTGTTTACATATCAAAAGTTTCTCACCAATGGGCCATTAAAATGATTTATCTTTTTGTTCTGCCCTTAGCTTGGATACATGGATGAAGATTGCATTACAGAGCTATCTGTATATTTCAAGCTCCGTAAAGAAGGCATGTCTCAACTGATCTCTGAGGTATTTCCTTGCTTTTCAGGAACTTTTCATCTTGTATCCATGAATAGTCCTCTGCTATAGATGTACTGTGCTGGGCTCACCACCTGTATCGCACTAGGACTAGATATGCTGATTATCAATGTTCCTTAAGGCTAAGTGCACACGTTCAGGATTATTTGCGTTTTTTTCGCGGGAAAAAACGCGTCAAAAACGCATGAATTAAGCATCCTATCATTTAGAATGAATTCCGCAATTTTTGTGCACATGGTGCGTTTTTTTCCGCGAAAAAAACGCATCACGGAAAATCTAGCAACATGTCCATTAATTTTGCGGATTTTTAGCGTTTTTCCCACTATATTATTGACCTAGAAAGTTCAGGGAAAAATCCCGAAAAAAACGCGCGTTTTTGCCGCAAAAAAAAGTCCGGTTTTGCTAAGGAATATTCTGCAAACATTCCTGAACGTGTGCACTTAGCCTAAGGCTTTCATACAAGCTGAACTTCCAAAGTAGTCACTGGCTTAGACAGATGTCACAAAATTAAAGATTTGTCCATTACGTGTGTGTGTGTGTGTGTGTGTGTGTGTGTGTGTGTGTGTGTGTGTGTGTGTGTTAAAAAAAAAAAAAAATCCCTTTACTGAACCTCTCTGGTAAAATGTGTACTCTCTAATCTGTGTAGAAAGAGTATTAAAATACTGACCAGTTCTCTGCACCACTCTGGTCCTATTCTGACCCACGTGATATGGTTTATCAGGTCACACCGGTGTTTAGGTGTTAGCTAGAAGTCGTTTTCTCCATGTAAGGCTAGTTTCACACTAGCATTGCACTGACCTGCGTCGGTCAGCGCACGGCCGCCGTTAAGCCCCTCTCCCGGCCACGCCTCCTCCCGATCGCTCCGCCTATGTGCGCACCCTACCTTTAGCATTGGGTTCGCAGGCCATACGCAGGTATGCATTTGCCAGCGCATGTGTCCTTTTGACGGTGCGCCGAGCACACCAAAATGCAATACGGTGCGTTGGGCACAGGTCGGCGCACCGTCAAAAGGACGCATGCGCAGGCAAACGCATGCCTGCGAACCCAATGCTAAAGATGGGGTGCGCAGGTCACATGCAGTGTTATGCGCCCATAGGCGTAGCGATCGGGAGGGGGCGGAGCTTAGCGGCGGCTGTGTGCTGACCGACGCAGGTCTGTGCAACGCTAATGTGAAACTAGCCTAAGCCTATGGATCCTTGTTCAGAATCTTCTCTGCTTACATTGGGAACTCCGCTATTGCCCCCACACATTGGGCACTCTGAGGAGCTGTTACATAGTTTAGATGAGGACCAGAGCAATGCTGGAAACCGGAGTAGACAACAATTAGTGGGTATTTTAATGCATTTATACTACACAACATACATATTTCGAAAGAATAAAAGTTTAGCTGGGAGATGTAATTTAAACATGCTTAAGAAAGCAAGTTATCCTTCAGTTTTCAAAGGTGCCTCACTCTGAAGGTGTCCCCACAGGTCCACCATCCAGCTTGTGCGCAATAGTGGACAGCCTTTTCTGTCAGCACATTGGTGCAGAGTATGAAGACCAAGCATAGACATAGAAGGGGGTTGGCTTGGCTATTGAAATTAGCCAGCACTTTACACAATGCCCATCTGTGCAGACACAGGAAATGCTGTCTTGTGATGAAAACAAGTTTGGTTAAGTTATAGAAATTGCTATTTTAAGAATCTTCTTCTTTTTTTTTTTTTCACTGCACTAGACAGTCTTTCAGCATCATCCATATTAGTACTTATTTTGATTTGGTAATTTTAATCTAGTGGAATTATGATCACACTACTGCCACCTATCTGCTACTCCAAGCCAAGAAAATCAGAGGAAAGCCTGTTCGTTTGATGCGCTCATTAGCTGCTGTGGAGCCCTCTGGTTCAAGTTTTCAGGAGCTCCGGGTATGTGTATGTCTGATAAGATGTAATTAAAAAAAATATGTATGTGATATGAAAGATATATTCTAGCTTTTAATTCCTTGCCCCTCCACTTATTAATCCGTACACTTTTTTTTTTTTTTTGTGAATGCACTAAAGGCAGGAGATGAGTGCTCCTTCCTACAAAGCCAAGTTATATTCGTGCTAAAAGAAAAATGTGTTTTCTCACAGAAAATTTATTGCAATTCCCCTTGTTTTGTTATACAAATATTTTATTTCCTTTGTGTGTGTAGGAGAAACACGAAAAAAAGGCACATGGAACATAATTTCATACACAACCCCAAAAATAGGCTGACAAAATTGTTGGCACCCTCAACCTAATATTCGTTTGCACACACTGTGGAATAAAAAACTGCTATCAGTTGCTTCCTACAAACATCAAAAAGCTTCTTACACCTCTCAACTGGAATTTTTGACCCCTCTTTTTTGCAAACTGCTCCAGGCCTCTCATATTTTATGGGTGCCTTCTCCCAACAGCAACTTTAAGATCTCTCCATAGGTGTTTAATGGGATTTATGTCCAGACCCATTGCTGGTCACTTCAGAATTCTCCAGCGCTTTTTTTTTTTTTTTTTTTTTTTTTTTCTTTTTGATGTATGTGTGGGGTCATTGTCCTGCTGGAGGGCCCATGACCTTGGACACAAACCCAGCTTTGACACTGGGTACTACATTACAACCCAAAATCCTTTGGTAATCTTCAGATTTCACAATGGCTGGCACCCAGTGCCAGAGGCTGCAAGACATCCTTGAACCTCCACCATATTTGATTTTTGGTTCTGTGTCCTTTTCTTTATAGGCCTCATTCCATTTTGGATAAACAGTAGAACGATGTGATTTACCAAAAAAGCTCTATTTTGGTCTCCCCTATCCTAAAGATGATTTCCCAGAAGGATTTTTGTTTACTCGTGTACATTTTGGCAAACTCCATTCTAGCTTTTTGTCTGTGTCATCATTGGAGTCCTCCTCGATCTCCTGCCATAGTGTTTAATTTCATTCAAATGTCGACGGATATTTTGCGCAGACACTGATGCACCCTGAGCCTGCAGGACAGCTTGGATTTCTGTGGCGCTTGATTGGGGCTGCTATGCACCAACCACGCTGTCCTGCGTTGCAACCTCATCAATTTTTTTTCTCTGCAGCCCATATCCAGGGAGATTAGCTACAGTACCATGGGTTGTAAACTTCTTGCTTATGTTGCGCACCATGGACAAAGGAACATCAAGATCTCTGGAGATTGTTGATATTGTTCAAGATTTTTGGTTCTCTTCTCCCCTTAATGTTCTCTATGCTCAGCGTCTTTTTTTTTTTTTTTTAATCTAGTTTCAGGTGTGGTTTCAACGAGCAACACATGCTTGAAACAAAGCTGTTTATCCACAATTTCAGAAAGGTGCCAACAATTCAGTCTGGCCCATATTTGGAGCTTTATGTGAACATTGTGTCCAGTTTGCCATTTTTGTGTTGTTCGAATACACACAAAGAAAATAAACGTGTAATTGTAGTAATTTTCTGGGAGAAATGCCATACTTCACTTTCTGGAACAACTTCAAGGGTGACATCACTTTCGGATGTGACTGTATATACGCAGGGTCCTCTCCCCTCTGTGCCAGTCTGTCATTGTAAATTTGTTTACTGTAAACTATATCTATAACTTTGTATGTAACCCCTTCTCATGTACAGCACCATGGAATTAATGGCGCTATATAAATAATAATAATACACACTCACACTCTATGGTCCTTGGCCTTATGTAGCCAGTCTCCTAGAATAACGGCAGGTATCTTTATTGATTTCTTGACAGCTGTATCAGATCACGGAAAATATGGAGGAGGTTGGGTAACTCATAATTGTTATAGACTTCTGAGTATGCGAATATGCAAGTGAACTTTTTTTTTTTTTTCTTTAATCCTCCTTCTTTCCACTGCGCTTTACAAACATTATTGGCACTGTCCCCATTGGGGCTCAGTCTCTAGATTACCTATCAGTATGTTTTTGGAAGTGCGGAGGAAACCCACACAAATACAGGGAGAACATACAAACTCCTTGTAGATAATTCTTTGGATTTGAAACCAGGACCCCAGCGGTGCAATGCTAACTACTGAGCCACCATGCTGCCCGATAATGATGAAATCTTTTAAATGTGCCCTTGTTATGTACTGTTAGTGTCCGACCATGGAGAGCTGCTCCTTTTTATGGTTTATGGACCATTTTAATGTCTGCACACGTCAACACTGCTCCTGGTTCGGGGAGCAAGCATAAGTCACTTATGGTAAGTGTGCATACAGCCGACAGTTTGTGTGAGGTAGCACATTTCCTTGCCTGAGAACACAGAAATGAGTGATTTTGCCATCTCTACCCATCTGAGCTCCTCCTAAATCAATTTGGTCATGTAGGAGCACCAGTGGCTGCTGAGTGTCACAAATGGCCGATTTATGATGAACTTGCAAGACTGGTGATGTGACAGCTCACTCCTGTGATAAAGCAGACAGGCAGGGAAATGTTACCTGCTATGTCTGTATGTTCACTTAGAAGTGACTTATGCTGACTATTATGTGTTTGTGTAATAAATAAATATAGCTATAATTTTATATTGTACAATCTCCAATTGTATAATTTTATTTAAAACTGCTCAGCTTGTGCCTAAGTGTTCTTGAACAGAGTTATAGACGTCTGTCCAGTGGTTCTAGTAATCATTTTAGATCTCTTGACTTGGATGCACACGGATCAAAAGTAGTTAGAAGTTGTCAAGTCTGAACTTAAAAAAGTTACCACAGGTATGGGTAGGGTGAAAATAATCTGACAAACCGGATTCCCGTGGATCCACCAGTAATGAGGACATCCTTCTGTCAAAGGACCACTGATGCCTGTGATTGTCTGCAGCTGTCGTGTCATTGGATGTATTCCTAAGGCTTCCAGTGCTATACAGGCCACTGGAACAATAACAGCTGATCGTCAGATTTTATAGTCTCTCCATCCATGCTAATGTTAAAGTGATTCTCCAGCCTAACTAATAATGTTGTCAAGTGGTAACTTTGATATTTTTTAAGTAAAAGTTTGGTTCGACAGACTGTCACTATCATTTTACAATTATTTTTTGTTGTATTTCTTATATTCTTTTAGCAGGATCGAAATAAGTTGAGTTTTGATGAGGTGGAAACCGGTGAACTTCCATATGTATTTGGATCCATGGAGTTTTCTGATGAGGAACTTTTTTATGAAGACTGCACATACAGTAGTGTAGAACCGGTCACCATGAAAGAGGTATGGAAATGGCTGTTATGCCTTCCCAAAATATAGATATTTGAACAAATGGACTTTAGTCATTTAAATGCCTTATTCTCTAAAGCTGTGGCATGTTAATGTGAATACTTTATAGAAAATAGGAGTATAGTGCATCTATAGAGCCTAATGTCGTTTCCTTGTAAGTAAAGTGCAGCGTATGGAGCAAACGCAGAGCCGGTCCTGTGTCCCTTTACACCTGTTAGTCCAAGCATGATGATTTGTACTTTTGTAAGTGACACTAAGTACGATAGATGGTTGATTGGACATTTTGTATTGATTTTATACATAGCAGTAAAAGGAAAACTCTAATATCACTGAAACAAGAGCTAACTAAAAATTTTCAGTCACTGATTTGAATTCAGGAAGTGAACGTCATTAATAAATTTCTCCTTCGTCTCATTGGGGACACAGGACTGTGGGTGTATGCTACTGCCGCTAGGAGGCTGACACTAAGTAAACATAAAAAAAGGTTAGCTCCTCCTCCGCCGTATACACCTCAGCACTGGCCGCAGGCAAACCCAGTTCATGCTTAGTGTCTGTTGGAGGCACACGTCTGGTTCCTTCCAGACCATTTTTTTTTTTTTTCCCACGAAGATTTGACAGGGGCGACGGACCCTATTGAAAGGGTCCGATCTCCCCAAAACATCAACGGGCGAGCACGTGGAGTAAAGCCTCCACGTATCCTCTCCCGCGACGTGGGACACTAATGCCGGACTCAGCCCTGACCACCCTAAGGTATCGAAACCCTAGGCTGTACAGAGGCAGTAAATAGTCCGTGCGGCCCCCACTGCACCACCAAGGCAAGACCGCGGTGCTGCAAGGAGGCGGATGGTCCCTCTCCTCACCCCCTGAAGGGTGATGGAGTTAGGGTGCCTGCACCATCCTCACCCCCTTTTTTTCTGGGAAGCCCCTCTCTAATCAGGACCCACCTTTTAATCAGGATCTTCGGTCGGAAGAGGCTTAGGAGTCCTTAGGAGCAGAAGGCAGAGCGGTCTGGTGTGGAGCAGCTCCAAAGCAAAAGCGGGCAAGGCAGTGAGTTCCCCATACCCCTCCCCCTGTATCCGGCAGCTCCGACACAGGGGCGGCTGCCTCCAAAAATTTACATCCCGGCTTCGTGCCGGCGCTGGGCCGCGGGCTGGGATCTGGAGGCAGTGCGGGGGTAGTTCGGCGTTCCAGAGAGGGGCGCGTTCTCGGGCTCCTCCCCCAGCAGCGTCACTTCCGGCGGGCCCGCCCCCCTGATCCCGAGTGGGCGCCGCCGAAAATTTAGGCCGCGGCTTCGGCCAGCGCTAGGCCGCGGCCTGAAATTTAGCCCCCGGCTTCGGCCGGAGACCAGGCCGCGGCCGGAAATTAGGTCCCCGGCTTCTGCCGGCGCTAGGCCGCGCCCCGCGACCCCTCCCCCTAGGGCTCGTCTATTTAGGAACGCCTCCCTGAAAGGGGAGCGCGTTTTTGGAAGTCTGGAGCTTCCATCTTCTTTTTTACGCCACACGGTCCAGCAAGTGAGGGGAAAAATCGTTCAAGAACGTTCGGGGAACAGGACTGGGTAAGTGCTACTACCTCCAGCCTGGTTGCTCCGTGTTTTTTGCTGCGCTCCGCACCGCTACTACCCGCACCGCCACATCCAAATTATTCTGACAGGAGAAATCTGTGACAGATCCAGTATGTCCAGAAGGGCTAAGACCCACACGGTGTTTTATACTGCATGCATTGCCTGTAGATCCCCTTTTCCGCACGCCCAGACTAATCGGGTCTGCGAAGCCTGTGACTCCGAACGGGCTCAGGAGTCCTTACCTATAACCGAGCCTAGTGCGTCAGGTCCTCCGGAATGGGCCTTGTCTCTTTCTCAATCTGTGGCGTCATTAACCAGAGCAATTGAGTCCCTTCAAGCTCCCGATAGGAGCAGGGACAGTGGTTCACCCGGCTTCATTACGCCTCAGGAACCTTCGGCCTGCAGGGGCCGCGCTCTTACCAGGCAGACGCATGGGAAGCGAACCCATACTGCGTCGCCTATGCCGTCCGGAGCCTCGGCATCTTTTAGCTCAGTTTCTCGCTCTCCCTCTCCTTTGGAGGCAAGTGATCAGTATTCAGATTCTGATTCTGAAGGGTCTCTCAATCTAGAGGCACCGTATTGTCAGGAGACAATTGACAGTCTGATTGAAGCTGTCAATCAATCCCTGGGGATAGAGGATGAATCCACCTTGGCCTCTGGTCATAAGGTGTCTTTCAAACGAGCCAGACAAACTCATAAGGTTTTTGGTGCTCATCCTGAGTTTGAGGAGCTGGTGCAGCGCCACCGAGAAAAACCGACAAGCGCTTTGCAGGACAAAAAGCCCTTAATACCAGATATCCTTTTGCTCCCGAACTTCTAAAGGTGGGCAGAATCTCCTACAGTCGATCCTCCTGTATCGCGTTTAGCGTCTAAAACGCTTCTCTCCCTTCCTAATGGTTCCTCGATCAAGGATCCAACGGATCGTCTGGTTGAAAGTTTGGCCCGCTCAGTGTTTGAGGCATCAGGCTCTGCACTCTCTCCTTCTTTTGCAGCGACTTGGGTTGCTAAGGCCATGATATCTTGGTCGGAGTCTCTAAATAGAGCCCTTCACGGTATAGAGGTGCCTTCTGAGGTAACGGAAATCTCCAATCAGATAGCTCTTGCAGGTGATTTTTTAATTAACGCTTCTATGGATGCGGCAAATTGCGCGGCATTAGCTGCAGCTAATGCGATTGCTATCAGGAGAGCTTTGTGGTTGAGGACTTGGCGAGCGGATTCAACCTCAAAGAAATCACTTACGTCTTTACCCTATCAGAGCGGCCGATTATTTGGCGAGAAGTTGGATCAGCTAATATCTGATGCGACAGGAGGAAAGAGCAATTTCCTTCCTCAGCAGAGGATTAGACAGCCTTTTCGCCGACAGCTTCAGCCTCGCTTTAGGGCCTTTCGTAACCCAGGTTGGACCGCGCCAGCCACCACCAGCGGCTCAGGTCGACCTAATCAGGCCAGAGATCGCCAAGTCTCCTACAAGACCAACCCTTTGGGAAGAATGCGATCTCAACAGCCAAGATCTAGAGGGTCTAAATCACAAAGATTTTCGGATAAATGACTGGAGGCAGAATCCGGTCAATTTATCCAGAGTAGGCGGCCGCTTACTCTGGTTTCGCCCCGCTTGGCTATCAATTACTCACGACAAGTGGGTCAGGGAGTTAGTTTCCTCGGGGTACAAAATAGAATTCATCAATCGTCCGTCAAATCGATTTTTTCTTTCACGCCTTCCCAAAAAAGAATCCCGTGTTCACGCCTTATTCAAGGCGGTCGAATCGCTTCGACGCAGCGGGGTCATTGTTCCCGTTCCAGAGGTCGAAAGGGGTCAGGGTTTTACTCCAATCTGTTCATAGTACCCAAGAAGGACGGCTCTGTCAGACCCATTTTGGATCTAAAACGACTGAATCAATTTGTCAGAATTCGACGGTTTCGAATGGAGTCTCTACGATCGGTTATTGCAGCCATGGAAAAGGAGGAATTTCTAGCATCAATAGACATTCAGGATGCCTATCTTCACATCCCCATATTTCCTCCTCATCAAAGGTTTCTTCGGTTTGCCATCGGCAGCCTTCACTTCCAGTTCACAGCTTTGCCGTTCGGACTAGCCACAGCCCCCAGGGTGTTCACAAAGGTTATGGCTGCCGTTGTGTCCATTCTGCACTCCCGGGGGATAGTCATTTTGCCATATTTGGACGATCTCCTCATCAAGGGTCCGTCCTATCAGGCTTGCGAGAAGAGTGTCAGCATTACGCTAGACACCCTTGCTCGCCTGGGGTGGCTGGTGAATCTAAAGAAATCGTCTCCCGTGCCATCTCAAAGGATCACCTTTTTAGGAATGATTTTCAACACTGCTCAAGGGTTGATAACTCTTCCTCAAGAGAAGGCTATAGTTCTCCGTCAGGAGGTACGGATCCTTCGCCAGCCAATACCTCACACCATCCGGTTTTGTATGAGGGTCCTAGGAAGGATGGTGGCAGCGATAGAAACCATTCCATTTGCCCAGTTCCATCTCCGCTCCCTTCAACATGCTCTCTTGGCAGTATGGAACGGGAGCCCTTACTCGCTCAATTTTCAGTGCCGTCTGTCCCGGCAGGTCAGACAGACGCTTTCGTGGTGGACAAGGGATGTCACTCTTCGCCAGGGGCGATATTTTCCTCCAGTCCATTGGCTGATAGTCACAACGGACGCCAGCCTTCTCGGATGGGGAGCAGTGTTTCGTCACTATACAGCTCAGGGGACTTGGTGTCGGCAGGAAGCGAACCTCCCAATCAATATTTTGGAGATCCGAGCTGTTCGGCTGGCTCTGAGGCGTTTTCACCATCATTTGGCGGGCCGCCCTGTCCGAATACAGTCGGACAATGCCACAGCGGTGGCATACATAAATCATCAGGGGGGTACTCGCAGCAGAGCAGCCATGCGCGAGGTAGGACACATTCTATCCTGGGCAGAAAGAAATCACTCTGTGATATCAGCGGTCCACATTCCAGGCGAGAAGAACTGGGCAGCGGATTTTCTCAGCCGTCAGGGGATAGCGTCAGGGGAATGGTCGCTACATCCCGAGGTATTCCAGCAGATATGCCTACGTTGGGGAACCCCAGATGTGGACCTGATGGCCTCCAGGATAAATGCCAAGGTGCCCAACTTTGTCTCCCGGTACCGAGATCCGCAGGCAATTGCAGTGGATGCCCTGGTTCTACCATGGAATCAGTTTCATCTTCTGTACTTGTTTCCACCAATGGCTCTACTCCCAAGGGTGATCAGGAAGATCAGGTTAGAGGGGGTACCAGCGATATTGATCGCTCCGGATTGGCCGCGTCGCTCATGGTACGCAGAGCTGGTAAATCTGCTCAGCGACGCTCCCTGGCGTCTTCCAGAACGCGTGGATCTTCTCTCCCAGGGCCCAGTTTACCACCAGAACTTAGCGGTCCTGTGTTTGACGGCCTGGCCGTTGAATCTTGGATTCTGACTAGGGCTGGATTCTCCAAAAAGGTCGCCGCCACAATGGCTAGCGCCCGAAAACCCACCTCGGCTTGTATCTACCATGGTACTTGGAAGGTCTTTTTTGCATGGTGCAGGGAACATGGTTATTCCCCACTTCATTTTTCAATCCCCAACATTCTGTCTTTTCTCCAAGCAGGCTTAGATTCAGGTTTAGCTCCAAGTACTCTTAGGCGTCAAATTTCGGCCTTGTCGGTTCTTTTTCAGCGAAGGATCGCATCTAATTTACAGGTTAAGACCTTTATTCAGGGGGTTGTCCATATAGTGCCCCCTACAAGGCTCCCTTAGATGTTTGGGATCTCAATCTGGTTCTGGGAGTTCTGCAAGAATCTCCTTTTGAGCCTCTTCAGGAGGTTTCCCTGACATACCTTTCCTGGAAGGTGGTATTTTTAGTGGCCATAACATCCATAAGGCGGGTTTCGGAGCTGGCAGCACTATCCTGCCGAGCTCCGTACTTACTTTTCCACCGTGATAAGGTAGTGCTTAGACCAGCACCTCCTTTTTTGCCTAAGGTTGTGTCCTCATTTCACATCAATGAGGACATTGTTTTGCCCTCATTTTGCCCAGCTCCGACGCACCGAGTGGAGAAGGCTCTCCATACGCTGGATCTGGTGAGAGCACTCAGGAGATATGTATCTCGAACGGCATCCTTTAGGCAGACGGACACGCTGTTTATACTCCCTGAGGGTCGCAGGAAGGGACTCGCTGCGTCTAGGTCAACTTTAGCTAGATGGATACGGGTAACCATTCAAGAGGCCTACCGCATCAGAGGCGCGGTGGTTCCCGCAGGAATCAGGGCTCACTCCACCAGAGCAGTGGGTGCTTCCTGGGCTCTTCGGCATCAGGCTTCGGCGGAACAGGTTTGTAAGGCAGCAACCTGGTCCAGTTTGCATACTTTTTCAAAACATTATAATGTCCATACTCAGGCGTCAGCGGATGCTAGCCTGGGTAGAAGGATTCTTCAGGGCGCGGTAGCGCACCTATGAGCAATGCCTATGTATAATTGCACTGTGGAGTCAGTTTCCCACCCAAGGGGACTGCTTTGGGACGTCCCACAGTCCTGTGTCCCCCAATGAGACGAAGGAGAAATACGGATTTTTGTGTTACTCACCGTAAAATCCTTTTCTCCGAGACGCTCATTGGGGGACACAGCACCCTCCCTTATAGCCGGATGGCTTTGCTTTCTAAGCTAATTTTGTTTGTTTTGGGTCTATATCAGTAGATTTACTTCTGGATATATTGTACCTGTATTAACACTGAGTTTTTTCTTGTTTTAGCCTCCTACTGCTTTTTGCACTAAACTGGGTTTGCCTGCGGCCAGTGCTGAGGTGTATACGGCGGAGGAGGAGCTAACCTTTTTTTATGTTTACTTAGTGTCAGCCTCCTAGCGGCAGTAGCATACACCCACAGTCCTGTGTCCCCCAATGAGCGTCTCGGAGAAAAGGATTTTACGGTGAGTAACACAAAAATCCGTATGTCTCACTTCGTAACTGAACCTGACAACTTTTGAAAATATGTAGAACCGTGTAATAGGTGATTGAGTATCTTACACCTATGCTGACTTGTTCCTCTCTATGTAGCGCACTAAACATCGTGCTGAATTCAATAGTGTGGGTTCTGCGCCTTCAACACCCATGGAGAAAAAGGCTCAAGTAAAACAAAAGGAGGATAAAGAAAACTCGGACACCAAGCTATCAAAAAATGAAGGCCCCTTTTTGCATCCAGCGCCATGGACTCCAGTTACTAAGAAGGGAATCCTTACCACGCCCAACAACAATGTTCTACCACCAGGAAAAGGTAGTTGCTTTTTTTTTTTTTTTTTCCCCCCCTCTCCCCCATTCTTGCAAGTAGCCACAGTCACAAATGCTTTGCGTACTTAGATGCACATGTTTTCAGATGACGATATGCCCGCTGCTGTTTACTAATATTTATGTATCGTATATAATTTACATTAGTGTATTTAATAGAATGAATGTAGGACCCAGATGCTAAGTAGTGATGAACTTCCGCTACACTGTTAGGATTCAAGTTCCCGCTGCTGCACAAGGGGAGTCTCGAACCAGTCCCGCTGCGGTCCCCCATCCATCTCCGGCCACAGTGGAGCCTGCTCAGCAAAGACGTCGGTCCCAGCGTCTCACCCGGTCTAATACTGTGCAGAGACTTGCTGCTGCCTCTCCAGGTTCTGCTATTGTAGCCAGTACTGGTCAGCGGCGAGCAGACGTCTTTAGGACTAAGTCCTGCGTTTCCCCTTCTGAGCATGCCCAGGGTAAGATCTCTCATTGGAGATCAGGGGTCACATGCTCAGGTACTGCAGCAGCTCCTATTGGTCTGCCAGGAAGGTCCTGAAACTACATGTGTTCTGGAACAGTTTCTCATTGGTCCTTTTCTGGCAGGTCCTATAGTTGCTACTATAAAAGGGTTGCATGGCCTTGCGGCCGTGCGCTAGTATCAATTGCATTTTGTGCTTTGCGCCAGTGTGATCATGCACGCATGTGGTTAGGGCTCGGCTGAAATAAGCCCCTAGAATACCGGGCACCTCCGGTGAGGAGATTCGTATGCACGTGTTCAGGGCTTGGCTGAAATAAGCCCCTAGAATACCGGCTTCTCCGGTGAGGAGTTGTTTGTTTGTGTTGCTGACTGCATGATCATGGACTGCTATCCGCACAGCAGTTATCTATGTAGCCCTGTGGTGTTAACAGGACACAGTCGCTATCTCGGCGGCTTTACCGCAGCGATTCTGTGATGTAACACAGTTCGCTTATACAGCCATATAGTGCCACAGCATCTATGTTTGCGACTCTGTGAAGTAACAGAGTTCGCCTTTACCGCCATCTTACTAGCAGCAGGCTCTGCCTGCACGGTGGACCCCGGGCTGCGAACGCACCTATTTATATTTATTTGGTGCGTTCCACAGACCCTAACACACTGGATCCATATACAGCATATAGCAGCACTGTATCTGGAAAACAATAGCATTAAAACTACCGTATTTTTCGGGCTATAAGACGCACTTTTTCCCCAAAAAAATTGTGAGGAAAATGGGGGGTGCGTCTTATAGCCCGACCGCAGCTTACCGGGGGGTTGCGGCAGCGGTATGCCGGTGGCAGAGATGCGGCGTGGCAGAGGCGTGGTGGGTGGCTTGCACCTGAGCAGGGTCCCTTGCTCAGGTGGTGAGGTGACGCCGCGGCACCGAGAGCAGACAGGACAGCAGAGCCGGGTTTGTCGGTGGTGGCGGCCATCTTCCTGAGGCGGCGCGTGCGCAGATACAGTACTCTGCTTCCTGTGGCTTCAGGAAAGTGGCCGCGGTAGGCCGCGCATGCGCAGATAGAGATCGCGGCGGCCATTTTCCTGAAGCCCTAGGAAGCAGAGTACTCTGCGCACGCGCCGCCTCAGGAAGATGGCCGACAAATCCGGCTCTGCTGTCCTGTCTGCTCTCCGTGCCGCGGCGTCACCTCACCACCTGAGGAAGGGACCCTGCTCAGGTGCACGCCGCCCATCGCGCCTCTGCCACCGCCGCATCTCTGCCACCGCCGCACCTCTGCCACCGCCACACCACTGCCACAAACCCAGCTCTGCTCCCCGTGCCGCAGCGTCACCTCACCTGAGGAAGGGACCCTGCTCAGGTGCACGCGCCGCCCACCGCGCCTCTGCCACCGCCGCACCTCTGCCACCGCCACACCACAGCCACAAACCCGGCTCTGCTCTCCGTGCCGCAGCGTCACCTCACCTGAAGAAGGTGAGTACAGTATCAGCATCACCGCACCTCTGCCGCAACCCCTGCTGTACCACCGCCTTCCCACAGGTACCTTAAAATTCGGACAATAAGACGGACCCCCATATTGTAAAAATCTTTTTTTCTGCTATTTTCACCCCAAAATTTGGGGTGCGTCTTATGGTCCGGTGCGTCTTATAGTCCGAAAAATACGGTAGGTGACGAAAGTAACATTCTCACGATATTGGTATCTGCCAAAGGGTGCGATCCATTAGGCACCGCTTGACCTTGTTTTCTGCTCACAGCAACTCTTGAAGTATCAGAGCCACTTTGACAAGGGCCAAAATGCGATTGCTAAACCACTTGTCAGAGCATCCCCAAAATAGTAGGTCTAGTGGGGTGTGTTCCTGGTGTGTAGTGACTTAGTTTTTACAACAAAAAGGGGTCAGAGTTAGGGAAATCTATAAACCAGCATCAGAGTCGTACTCTGCTCTAATCAATCAGATAAATCAGAAGTGAAACCAACTGTATATATAATAAAAATGTCACGCACACATTGACATAAATCCTCCAAAGAAAATTTGTGCAATAAAGACTAAGAATTACCGTAATCTAATGTAGTAAATTTTACTTTATTGAAAAATCATTTTAATAATAAATTAATGAAAATTAGTCAAATATAACAATATACAGCTGATAAAAATGGAGCACATACAAAATTTAAATGGTGTTGGAGGCAAATTGATATTATATGTAAAGTAATAAATCAAAATACCAGATAGTGTTACAAAAAATATATAGTAAGTATACCAGAATATATTATAGCAGCACCAAGAATTTTATAAATAAAGTGCATAAGTTCAAACCAAATTCATGGCAATCATATAAAATAATTTAATTGAATTATAAAAACTATATTGATAAAAAAGTGCAGCCGTGAAAAATAGAAAAAAATTTTTTTTAGTGCATCATATTTATTTTAACTACAATGAAATAACCACCGAATGCAAGATATATGTATATACTTTAAAGTGCCATAGTTCAAAACCAATAACTCACATAAAAGATAAATCCAACAAAAAAGATCAGTACAATAATCACTATTAGTGCAAAATATATGGTGCAACAATTGCAAAACCCAAATAAAGTGCTGCAGTGCAAATGTAAACTGATACTGCAAAAAGTACTGAGGTGTATACAATAAACCACTCCATACAAAAAACATATATGGTGCAACAATTACAGGGTCCTAGATTAAACCACTATGAGCAGCAAACAAAAAAAGTGCTGTGGTGCAAAAATTATTAAAGTATATAGGATAGATCACTATAGAAAAATAAATACAGAGATCAATAATAAAGCTCAGCAAAAACAAAGTGCTGTAGTGCAAAAATTTATAAATGTGTGTAATCAAATAGTGCAGCAAGGTGCTGAGGTATATAAAATAGACTAGACCACTATAGGTAGATTAGTGCAACAATCGACAATCACAAAAGTGCTGCAGCGCAAAACAATGACTCACATAAAACTGGCAATATATATAGATCTATATATATCTATATATATATATATATATAATAGATATATATAGATCTATATATACTATATATCTATAGATATATATAGATCTATATATATAGATAATAGATATATAGATCATATATATATATATATATATATATATATATATATATATATAGATATAGATATAGATATAGATATAGATAGATAGATAGATAGATATAATAGATAGATAATATAGATCTAATATATCATACCGTATTTTTCGGACTATAAGACGCACCCCAAATTTTCAGAAGGAAAATAGGGGAAAAAAAATAATGTGTCAAATGGAGGTCCGTCTTACAGTCCGAATTCAGGTTACCAGCGAAGGGATCAGCACAGTTAGAGGAGTGGTCACAGGGGTCGTTTGGTGGTCCAGGCTGGTGCAGTGGTGGTGCTCTGTGTCCGTGGGGTGGCTGTGCTCTGTCTGTGGGGTCGCCATATACTTACAAATCCCGTGGCGGTGGTCCCAATGCAGCCTCCCTGTGCTCTGTGGTGTCCGGGCTCTGTGATGTGGTGGCAGCGGGCCTCTGTACTGCGTGGGGGACTCCGTGCTGCGTGAGGGGCTCCGCCGGCATTTCATCATAGCCTGAAAGCCCCCCGCAGCTCTGTTGCGGAGGTTGCCGAGACGCAGAGCAAAGATGGCTGCCAGGGGCCTCCAGAAAGATGGCGGCACATACTGAAATTCAAATCTCGGCAATGAGATCTCGTCTTCCGAGATCTCGTTGCCGAGATTTGAATTTCAGTATGCGCCGCCATCTTTCTGGCGGCCATCTTTGCTCCGCGTCTCGGCAACCGCCACAACAGCTGCGGGGGGGGGGGGGGGGGGCTTTCAGGCTATGACGAAATGCCGGCGGAGCCCCCCATGCATCACGGAGCCCCGCTGCCGCCACATCACAGAGCCCGGACACCACCGCACCACAGAGCATCGGGACCGCCGCCGCCGGATTTTTAGGTATGTTGCGACCATCCATAAGACACATCCCCATTTTCCCCAAAAATTTTTGGGAAAAAAGTGCGTCTTATGGTCTGAAAAAAAAACGGTATATAGCAATCAAAAACTCCCCATACCTAAATGAAATGTGCTCCAGGTCCCTACGCGCGTTTCGGCGCTTAGCCTTCTTTCGGGGGCGTGTACCATCAGCTGTATATTGTTATATTATTTGACTAATATTCATTAATTATTAAAATGATTTTTCAATAAAATAAAATTTACTACATTAGATTAATTCTTTGTCTAATCCATCAGATAAGCCTACAAAGCGCTAAGTCCCTTAACCCCTTAATGTCCACTGACGTGCACAGTCCGTCATGGCAAGGTGCCAGTTCCGGCACCAGGACGGACTGTGCACGTCATGCCTTTGATCTACCACTGCGTGTAAACACGCAGTGGTAGATCAGTGCCGACAGCTGTCATAGACAGCTGACAGGCACGGCAAGCGGTGCGGGGACCTTTGCCGTCGGTCCCCGCACCCACAGCGCTGTGATTGGTCAGTCAATCTGACTGACCAAACACAGCAGCGATCGTGCAGGAGAAGCTGAAATTTCAGCTTCTCCAGCGCGATCAGTGCAGGAGCCGGCGCTGCAGTGGCCAGGCTTCCTGCACTGACAGCCAGGAGCGGAGCCCCCACCGCCCCTGGCTGTTAACCCCCTGACTGCTGCGATCCAGCGCGATCGCAGAGCTCAGGGGGGAGGCAGAGGGTCGGGAGCTCCCTCTGCCTCAGATCGGCGCCCTGCAATGTATTTGCAGGGCCCGATCTCTGCCTTGATGACCCGGGGGTTGTCATGACAACCTCCGGGTCATCTAGCTATGGGAAGCTGCTGTGATCATGTCACATCAGCTTTCCCCATAGGTACAATGCATTGCAATGCTGGAGCATTGCAATGCATTGTAACTGCAATAAAAAGTAAAAAAAGTGAAAGTCCCATAAAGGGACAAGTTAAAAAAAATCATTTTTTAAAAAAAATATTAAAAAATAATTTTAAAAAAATCCCCTAAAAAATACACATTTTTATGTAATAAAAAAAATAAAAAACAAAAAAAAATACACATGTTGGGTATCGCCACGTCCGTGAAAATCCCATCTATAAAAGCGTAACCATAGTTAACCCCTTCAGTGAAAGCTGTAAAAAAAAAGACAAAAAAGTAGTAAATTATACTTTTTCCAAGCGGTATCATCATACCGCTTGGAAAAAGTGCAATAACACGCGATCAAAAAGTCAGATATAAATAATCATGGTACCGCTGAAAACGTCATCTTGTCCCGCAAAAAACAAGCCGCTATATAGCATCATCAGCGAAAAAATAAAAAAGTTATAGCTTGCGGAATAAACTGATGCAAAAATAAATATTTTTTCTATAAAATTTTTTATTGTGTAAAAAACGCCAAAACATAAAAAAAATATATAAATGAGGTATCGCTGTAATCGTAGTGATCCGAAGAATAAAGCTCCTTTATCAATTTTACCACACGCGGAATGGAGGAAAAAAAAAACAATTCCTGAATTGCTGGTTTTTGTTCATTCTGCTTCCACAAAAATCGGAATAGGAAGCGATCAAAAACGTTATGTGCCCGAATATGGTACCAATAAAAACGTCAGCTCGTCCCGCAAAAAATAAGCCCACACACGACTCTGTCGGCCGAAATATGGAAAAATTATAGCTCTCAAAATACGGCGATGCAAAAATTTCTTACAAAAAATTATTCCAAAAAAAAGCATCTTTTAGAGTGTGACAGAAGCTAAACATGAAAAAAGGATGTAAATCTGGTATCGCTGTAATCGCACCGATCCGAGGAATAAAGTCGCCTAATCACTAATATTGCACGAGGAACGGCGTAAAAAAGAAAACCAATTCTTCACCTTTTCTAGATTTGTTCATTGTGCCTCCCAAAGATCGCAGTAAGGCGATCACAGTGGTTCCCCCCCACATATGGGGTATCAGCGTACTCAGGACAAAATGCACAATAGCTTTTGGGGTCCTATTTCTCCTGTTACCCTTAGAAAAATAAAAATTTGCGGGCAAAAAGGTCATTTTTGTGGAAAAAAATATGATTTTTTTTATTTTCACGGCTCTACGTTATAAACTTCTGTGAAGCACTTGGGGGTTCAAAGTGCTCACCACACATCTAGATAAGTTCCTTGGGGGTCTAGTTTCCAAAATGGAGTCACTTGTGGGGGTTTCTACTGTTTAGGCACATCAGGGGCTCTCCAAACGTGACATGACACCCGCAGACCATTCCATCAAAGTTTGCATTTAAAAACGGTGCTGCTTCCCTTCCGATCTCTGCCATGCGTCAAAATAGTGGTCCCCCCCCCCACATATGGGATATCAGCGTACTCAGGACAAATTGCACAATAGCTTTTGGGGTCCTATTTCTCCTGTTACCCTTATAAAAATAAAAATTTGGGGCAAAAAGATTATTTTTGTGGAAAAAAATGATTTTTTATTTTCACGGCTCTACGTTATAAACTTCTGTGAAGCACTTGGGGGTTCAAAGTGCTCACCACACATCTAGATAAGTTCCTTGGGGGTCTAGTTTCCAAAATGGAGTCACTTGTGGGGGTTTCTACTGTTTAGGCACATCAGGGGCTCTCCAAACGTGACATGACACCCGCAGACCATTCCATCAAAGTCTGCATTTGAAAAAGGCGCTCCTTCCCTTTCGAGCTCTGCCATGCCTCAAAATAGTGGTTTACCCCCACATATGGGGTATCAGCGTACTCAGGACAAATTGCACAATAACTTTTGGGGTCCTGTTACCCTTTGGAAAATAACAATTGGGGGTGGAAAGATCATTTTTGTGGAAAAGATATGATTTTTTAATTTTACTGCTCTACGTTATAACCTTCTGTGAAGCCCTTGGGGTTCAAAGCTCTCACCACACATCTAGATAAGTTCCTTAGGGGTCTAGTTTCCAAAATGGGGTCACTTGTGGGGGTTTCCACTGTTTAGGCACACAGGGGCTCTCCAAATACGACATGGCGTCCAATCTCAATTCCAGCCAAAAAAGTCAAATGGCGCTGCTTCCCCTTCCGAGCTCTGCCATGCTCCCAAATAGTGGTTTACCCCCACACATGGGGTATCGGTGTACTCTGGAGAAATTGTACAACAAATATTGTGGTTCATTTTCTCCTGATACCCTTGACAAAATTTAAAAAAATTGTGTCGAAAGAAAAATTTTGGGAAAAAAAGTTAAATGTTCATTTTTTCCTTCCACATTGCTTCAATTCTTGTGAAGTACCTAAAGGGTTAATAAACTTCTTGAATGTGGCTTTGAACACGCTGAGGGTGCAGTTTTTAGAATGGTGTCACTTTTAGGTATTTTCTGTCATATTGACCCCTCAAATTCACTTCAAATGTGAGGTGGTACCTAAAAAAAAATGGTTTTGTAAATTTTGTTGGAAAAATGAGAAATCGCTGGTCAACTTTTAACACTTATAACTTCCTAACAAAAAAAAAAATGTTGGTTCCAAAATTGTGCTGATGTAAAGTAGACATGTGGGAAATGTTATTTATTAACTAATTTTTGTGACATATCTCTCTGATTTAATGGCATAAAAATTAAGTTTGAAAATTGCAAAATTTTCAAAATTTTTGCCATATTTCCGTTTTTTTCATAAATAAACGCAAGTTATATTGAAGAAATTTTACCACTATCATGAAGTACAATATGTCACGAGAAAATAATCTCAGAATCGCCAAGATCCGTAGAAGCGTTCCAGAGTTATAACCTCATAAAGAGACAGTGGTCAGAATTGTAAAAATTGGCCTGGTCTTTAACCTACAAAATGGCTTGGTCATTAAGGGGTTAAAGGTAATTCTGGCTGTGATGGAAAGGGATCAGAACACTTAGGGCACAATTCATCAGGACTGTGGAGTCGGTAAGCCAAACCTCTGACTCCTCAGTTTCCCCAACCACACAGCACAGGTCACTACTGAGCATGTACATACAGTGCAGCACAGATTCATCTCATTTACGACTCCACAGCACTGGTCACTACTGAGCATGTACATACAGTGCAGCACAGATTCATCTCATTTACAACTCCGCAGCACTGGTCACTACTGAGCATGTACATACAGTGCAGCACAGATTCATCTCATCTATGACCCCACAGCACTGGTCACTACTGAGCATGTACATACAGTGCAGCACAGATTCATCTCATCTACGACTCCACAGCATCAGTCACTACTGAGCATGTATATACAGTGCAGCACAGATTCATCTCATCTACGACTCCACAGCACTGGTCACTACTGAGCATGTACATACAGTGCAGCACAGATTCATCTCCCCTAAAAGCCCAGATCCTTAGATCAGGAACAGAACAGACATTTATAGGACATTTCCCTGACTCCCAACTCCACAGTACTGGTCACTACTGAGCATGTACATACAGTGCAGCACAGATTCATCTCATCTACGACTCCACAGCACTGGTCACTACTGAGCATGTACAGTATATACAGTGCAGCAGAGATTCATCTCATCTACAACTCCACAGCAGTGGTCACAACTGAGCATGTGCATAAAGTGCAGTACAGATTCATCTCACCTAAAAGCCAGACCCTTCGATTAGGAACAGAACAGACATTTATAGGACATTTCCCTGACTCTGACCCCACAGCACTGATCACTATTGAGCCTGTACATACAGTGCAGCACAGATTCATCTCATCTACGACTCCACAGCACTGGTCACTACCGAGCATGTACATACAGTGCAGCACAGATTCATCGCACCTAAAAGCCCAGATCCTTAGATCAGGAACAGAACTGACATTTATAGAACATTTCACTGACTCCGACCCCACAGCACTGGTCACTACTGAGCATGTACATACAGTGCAGCACAGATTCATCTCACCTAAGAGCCCAGATCCTTAGATCAGGAACAGAACTGACATTTATAGGACATTTGGTAATGGTAAATGGCAAATGAGCTTTAATGGGGATAAATGTAAGGTCATGCACTTGGGTAGAACAAATAAGATGTATAATTATGTGCTTAATTGTAAAACACTGGGCAAAACTGTCACTGAAAAAGACCTGGGTGTATGGGTGGACGACAAACTCACATTTAGTGGCCAATGTCAGGCAGCTGCTGCCAAGGCAAATAAAATAATGGGATGCATTAGACGAGGCATAGATGCTCATGAGGAGAACATAATTTTACCTCTATACAAGTCACTGGTGCGACCACACTTAGAATACTGTGTGCAGTTCTGGTCTCCGGTGTATAAGAAAGACATAGCTGAACTGGAGCGGGTGCAGAGAAGAGCGACCAAGGTTATTAGAGACCTGGGGGGTCTGCAATACCAAGACAGGTTATTACACTTGGGGTTATTTAGTTTGTAATAAGATCACCCCTAAGCCTTCGTTTTTCCAATGTACAAATATATGAGGGGACAGTACAAAGACCTTTCTAATGATCTTTTTACTCTTAGACCTGTGACGGGGACGAGGGGGCATCCTCTACGTCTGGAGGAAAGAAGGTTAGCCATAATCACAGATGCAGATTCTTTACTGTAAGAGCAGTGAGACTATGGAACTCTCTGCCGTCTAATGTCGTAATGAGTGATTCCCTACTAAAATTTAAGAAGGGACTGGATGCCTTTCTTGAAAAGTATAATATTACAGGCTATATTCACTAGTTTCCTAGATACAGCGTTGATCCAGGGAGCTTGTCTGATTGCCGTATGTGGAGTCGGGAAGGAATTTTTTTCCCCAATGTGAAGCTTACTGTTTGCCACTTGGGTTTTTTTTGCCTTCCTCTGGATCAACATGTTAGGGCAGGTTAGGATAGGATATGGGTTGAACTAGATGGACTTAAAGTCTTCCTTCAACCTTAATAACTATGTTATTTCACTGACTCCGACCCCACATCACTGGTCACTACTGAGCATGTATATACAGTGAAGCACAGATTCATCTCATCTATGACCCCACAGCACTGGTCACTACTGAGCCTGTACATACAGTGCAGCACAGATTCATCTCATCTATGACCCCACAGCACTGGTCACTACTGAGCCTGTACATACAGTGCAGCACAGATTCATCTCCTCTACGACTCCACAGCACTGGTCACTACTGAGCATGTACATAAAGTGCAGCACAGATTCATCTCATCTACGACTCCACAGCACGGGTCACTACTGAGCATGTACATACAGTGCAGCACAGATTCATCTCACCTAAAAGCCCAGATCCTTAGATCAGGAACAGAACTGACATTTATAGGACATTTCACTGACTCCGACCCCACATCAATTGTCACTACTGAGCATGTATATACAGTGAAGCACAGATTCATCTCATCTATGACCCCACAGCACTGGTCACTACTGAGCATGTACATACAGTGCAGCACAGATTCATCTCCTCTACGACTGCACAGCACTGGTCACTACTGAGCATGTACATAAAGTGCAGCACAGATTCATCTCATCTCCATCTCCACAGCACTGGTCACTACTGAGCATGTACATACAGTGCAGCACAGATTCATCTCACCTAAAAGCCCAGATCCTTAGATCAGGAACAGAACTGACATTTATAGGACATTTCACTGACTCCGACCCCACATCAATTGTCACTACTGAGCATGTATATACAGTGAAGCACAGATTCATCTCATCTATGACCCCACAGCACTGGTCACTACTGAGCATGTACATACAGTGCAGCACAGATTCATCTCATCTACAACTGCACAGCACTGGTCACTACTGAGCATGTACATACAATGCAGCACAAATTCATCTTATCTACGACTCCACAGCATCAGTCACTACTGAGCATGTATATACAGTGCAGCACAGATTCATCTCATCTACGACTCCACAGCATCAGTCACTACTGAGCATGTATATACAGTGCAGCACAGATTCATCTCATCTACGACTCCACAGCACTGGTCACTACTGAGCATGTATATACAGTGCAGCACAGATTCATCTCATCTATGACCCCACAGCACTGGTCACTACTGAGCATGTACATACAGTGCAGCACAGATTCATCTCATCTCCATCTCCACAGCACTGGTCACTACTAAGCATGTACATAAAGTGCAGCACAGATTCATCTCATCTACAACTCCACAGCACTGGTCACTACTGAGCATGTACATAAAGTGCAGCACAGATTCATCTCAGCTACGACTCCCCAGCACTGGTCACTACTGAGCATGTACATAAAGTGCAGCACAGATTCATCTCACCTACGACTCCCCAGCACTGGTCACTACTGAGCATGAACATAAATTGCAGCACAGATTCATCTCAGCTACGACTCCACAGCACTGGTCACTACTGAGCATGTACATAAAGTGCAGCACAGATTCATCTCATCTATGACTCCACAGCACTGGTCACTACTGAGCATGTACATAAAGTGCAGCACAGATTCATCTCATCTACGACTCCACAGCACTGGTCACTACTGAGCATGTACATACAGTGCAGCACAGATTCATCTCACCTAAAAGCCCAGATCCTTAGATCAGGAACAGAACTGACATTTATAGGACATTTCACTGACTCCGACCCCACAGCACTGGTCACTACTGAGCATGTATATACAGTGCAGCACAGATTCATCTCATCTACGACTGCACAGCACTGGTCACTACTGAGCATGTATATACAGTGCAGCACAGATTCATCTCATCTACGACTCCACAGCACTGGTCACTACTGAGCATGTACATAAAGTGCAGCACAGATTCATCTCATCTCCATCTCCACAGCACTGGTCACTACTGAGCATGTACATACAGTGCAGCACAGATTCATCTCACCTAAAAGCCCAGATCCTTAGATCAGGAACAGAACTGACATTTATAGGACATTTCACTGACTCCGACCCCACAGCACTGGTCACTACTGAGCATGTATATACAGTGAAGCACAGATTCATCTCATCTATGACCCCACAGCACTGGTCACTACTGAGCCTGTACATACAGTGCAGCACAGATTCATCTCCTCTACGACTCCACAGCACTGATCACTACTGAGCATGTATATACAGTGCAGCACAGATTCATCTCATCTACGACTCCACAGCGCTGGTCACTGCTGAGCATGTACATACAGTGCAGCACAGATTCATCTCTTCTACGACTCCACAGCACTGGTCACTACTGAGCATGTACATACAGTGCAGCACAGATTCATCTCATCTACGACTCCACAGCACTGGTCACTACTGAGCATGTATATACAGTGCAGCACAGATTCATCTCATCTACGACTCCACAGCGCTGGTCACTGCTGAGCATGTACATACAGTGCAGCACAGATTCATCTCTTCTACGACTCCACAGCACTGGTCACTACTGAGCATGTACATACAGTGCAGCACAGATTCATCTCAGCTACGACCCCACAGCACTGGTCACTACTGAGCATGTACATACAGTGCAGCACAGATTCATCTCATCTACGACTCCACAGCACTGGTCACTACTGAGCATGTACATAAAGTGCAGCACAGATTCATCTCATTTACGACTCCACAGCACTGGTCACTACTGAGCATGTACATACAGTGCAGCACAGATTCATCTCACCTACGACTCCACAGCACTGATCACTACTGAGCATGTACATACAGTGCAGCACAGATTCATCTCATCTACGACTCCACAGCACTGGTCACTACTGAGCATGTACATAAAGTGCAGCACAGATTCATCTCATTTACGACTCCACAGCACTGGTCACTACTGAGCATGTACATAAAGTGCAGCACAGATTCATCTCATCTACGACTCCACAGCACTGATCACTACTGAGCATGTACATAAAGTGCAGCACAGATTCATCTCCGCTACGACTCCACAGCACTGGTCACTACTGAGCATGTACATAAAGTGCAGCACAGATTCATCTCTTCTACGACCCCACAGCACTGCCTCACTACTGAGCGTGTACATAAAGGGCAGCACAGATTCATCTCTTCTACGACTCCACAGCACTGGACAGTACTGAGCATGTACATAAAGAGCAGCACAGATTCATCTCATCTACGACTCCACAGCACTGGTCACTACTGAGCATGTACATAAAGTGCAGCACAGATTCATCTCATCTACGACTCCACAGCACTGGTCACTACTGAGCATGTACATAAAGTGCAGCACAGATTCATCTCATCTACGACTCCACAGCACTGGTCACTACTGAGCATGTACATAAAGTGCAGCACAGATTTAGCTCGGCTAAAGGTCGAGATCATGAATAGAACAGATATTTATTCAACATTTCGTAGCTTTTCCAAATGCTTATGAGAAAATGTTCAGCACATCCTGCACTGAACTATTGTACCCAATTTATTATATATTTTTGGAGTCAGTCCTTTTTATACCGCCTCGACTAAAATGGACATCGACTCGGAATGCGAAGCCCTCCTTTAACCCCTTCCCGACATGAGCTGTACATGCACCGCTCTGCGGGAGCTGCGTTCCCGCGAAGAAGTATATCTGTGGTGCAGCGATCGCACTGGCTCACACTGAGCACAGCTCCGATTAAGTGCGGGTGTCGGCTCTGTGAGAGCTGACACCCTGCAGCAATACTCCCAATCAGTGCTGGCACCGATCGCAGACGCTTAACCCCTCTGCCGCTGTCAAGTGACAGCGACACTGAGAAGCATCGCACAGGGAGTGGACTATTTCGTGTTGTGGTTATGGTCTCCATGGTAACCCCCCGCCTCACCAGCTGCAAGGTGGCTAAGAGCAGGAGCTGACACGCCGTCTCCCATGCTTGTCAGATGCTGATCTGATGCCATGCAGTGTAGAAGCATTGCAGAGTATCAGATCAGATACAGTGATGTCCCATTGGTAATTTTTTTTTTTTTTTTTTAACAATTATTACAACGTACAGAAATATTTAAAAAATCTCGAATAAAGAACAAAAAGTTATTCCAATAAATACATTTGTGTAAAGAAAAGAAAAAAAACGGTACCTCCTGAAAACGTCATCTTGTCCCACAAATAACAAGTAAACATAAAGCTCCGTCAGCTGAAAAATAAGTCATAGCTTTCAGAATAAAGCGATGCAAAAAATTTTTTTTTCTATAAAATAGTTTTTGTGCAAATCACCAAAACATAACAAAACTATGTAAATGTGGTATTACTGTAACAATCATACTGACCCGAAGAATAAAGCTGCCTTATTAATTTTACCACATTCAAAATGTCATTTTTTTTTTTTTTTTTCTCTAGAAAAAAAAAAACCCAAAACACCATTCCTGAATTGCTGGCTTTTGTTTATTCTAACTCTGAAAGTAGTACCAATAAAAACTTGTCAACTTGTCCCTAAAAAAAAAAAAAAAAAACAAGCCCTCACATGAATGTCAGACGAAATATGTCAAAATTATAGCTGTATAAATATGGCGATGCAAAAAACTAGTTTTTGCAATAAAAAGCGTCTTGTGTGTGACAGCAGCCAAACATAAAAACCCCAAAATAAATCTGGTATCTCTGTAATCGTGCTGACCTGAAGAATAAATTCACCTAATCACTTAAACTGCACGAGGAATGGGGTAAAAAATAAATAAAACAAATTCTTCAGCTGCTGTTGATTTGTTCATTCTGCCTCCCAAAGATCACAGTAAGGCTCAGCGCACACTTATCCTGCACTTACACCCAGGTTTCCCTGTAAATCTCTGAAATACCTGATTCAGGCAGAACCCCCGGCGTAAAATTCCCTACGATGAGGCAGATGGAGGCATTGTGTACGCCATCTGGCCTGTGATCCAGGGATGTCCGTCTTTTTAGGCGCGCATTAAAGCGCTGTATACCACAGTTTTTTATGCACCTCTGAAAAGGATACTGCACAAAGGCCAGACTGAGTCCAGAGTAAATCTGCTGCCTCATTATAGTGAATGTCTCCCTTGGGGGTTTGATCTGAATCGCATCACTCAGATTTAGATGGAAAACCTGAAAGTAAATAGTCAGCATAGAGATCCTAAATGTTATGTAAAATGCTCCCAATAAAGGCTTCAACTCAATACAAACAAAAAAAACTCATTCAGCTCTGGAGATATAGGTGGCTTCCACATTACTGGTAGCACAAAGACTCTGGGAAAGTGAAATGGCTCCTCACCCTCCCAAAAAAATTCAGCAAATTCTGCTCTTAAATCCAAATGCCTCCTCCCTTCTGAGCCCTAATGTGTCTAAAACACATTTAGCGCCTACATGTTTGCCATTTCTGTAGTGATGAGAAGTCCACCTCTCCAGAGGCATGAGCTGGTCATAATGTACTGGTCACTACAACATACTGTACTAGGCACCATAATGCCTTGGACACTGCAATAGCTGTTTGCAATTTTCACTTGGCAACATCCACTACTGCTTGTTTCTGGAAAAAGCCAAAGGAGTCAAAATCAGCACTACACCTGTAGATAAATTCCCATAGAGGTAGAATTTCCAAAATGAGGTCACTTGAGGGGGGATTCTGCTTTTCTCTAGCACTTAGGGGCTGTGCAAATGGGGTCTGCAAACTATTCTTGGAAAATCTGCGCTCCAGGAGGCAAATGGCGCTCCGTTCCTCCACAGTCTCGTCGTGTGGCTTAGCGGTACTGTACAGCCATATATAGGGTATTTCTACATTAAGCAGAGATGGTAGAAAAAAATTTGGCTTTTTTTATCCCCATTTCCCAGTGTAAAAATGTAAAATTTGGGGCTAAAACACAATCTTGGTGGTAAAAATCTAAAAAAAAAAAAAAAAAAAAAAAAAAATTTCACCGCCCAATGGTATAAAATTCTGTGACACACCTGTGGTGTCAATAATATCACTGCACCCCTAGATGAATTCATTGAGAGGGTGTAGTTTGTAAAATGAGGTCACTTATGCTGTTCTGGCACCTCAGGGGATTTGCCAATGTGACATGGCACCCTCAAACTCAAAATCTGCGAAGTAATATGGCGCTCTTTCCCTTTTGAGCTTTGCACTTTGCCTCCAGAGGTTGTTTTCGACCACATATGGTGTATCCGTGAACTCAGGAGAAATTGCACAAAATATTTTGGGGTCTGTTTTCTCCTGTTACCCTTGTGAAAATACAAAATTAAATTTTTATGGGAAAAATGTTTATTTTGTTTTTCACTGCTGAATGTTCTAAACTGCTGTGATGCAC
Source organism: Oophaga sylvatica (assembly GCA_033576555.1). NCBI lineage: Eukaryota > Metazoa > Chordata > Amphibia > Anura > Dendrobatidae > Oophaga > Oophaga sylvatica. The sequence continues at coordinate 583,034,620 of JARQOD010000001.1, read as the reverse complement.
ATGGGGGTTCAGTGTGCTCAATACACATCTAAATAAATTCCCTGAAAAGTCTAGTTTCCAAAATGGTGTGTCTAAACAGTGGAAACCCCCCACAAGTGACATCAGGGGCTCTCCAAATGGGACATGGTATCTGCTAATTATTCAAATTTTTTACATTAAGTCAAATGGCGCTCCTTCCCTTCTTAGCTGTGCCATGCGCCCAAACAGTGCCTTTCCCCACCTAAGGGGTATCTGCATGCTCAGGACATATTGTACAACAAATTGTATGGTCGATTTTCTCCTTTTTCCCTTGTGAAAGTAAAAAAAAATGGGTGTAAAGGAACATTTTTGTGAAGTTAAATGTTTCTTTCCCTTCCACATTCCATTAGTTCCTGTGAAGCAACTGAAGTGTTAAACTTCTTGAATGTGGTTTTGAGCACCTTGAGGGGTTCAGTTTTTAGAATGGTGTCAATATTGGGTATTTTCTGTCATATAGGCCCCAATGAGATGTGGTAACCCCACCCTCCCCCCCCCCAAAAAAAAAAGAAAATTATTGTAAAAATTAGAAATCGCTGGTCAACTTTTAACCTTATAAGTGCCTAACAACAAAAAAATTGTTTCAAAAATTGTGCTGATGTAAGGTAGACATGTGGGAAATGTTTATTAACTATTTCGTGTGATATGACTTCCATTTAAGGGCCTAAAAAATTAAGTTTGAAAATTGCAAAATTTGACAAATTTCCGACTTTTTATTTTATTTTTTTTTCCTCAAACATACGGTAAGTTGTAAAATTTCTTTGATATGACTAACATGAAGTACAATATGTCACGAGAAAACCTAAGGATGAGTGGGATCCATTGAATTGTTCCAGAGTTATTACCACATAGTGATAGGGGTCAGAATTGAAAAAATTTGGCCTGCTCAGAACGGTGAAAACTGACTCAAGGGGTTAAGGGCTGGTCAGATTTACAGTAGAAACTTTTTGTACAAAAAAAAAAATTCTAGGGAAAGCCACATGTGCAGATTTGTCACTATAGATCTGAAGGCTAGGGAAAAGAAGGAATCAATTGAAATTAAACTTTTTTTATTTTATTTATTTGCTTTCCCTATAAGGGTGTTTGCAGCAGAAATTTCTGCACTGAACTCCTCTCTTGGCAGGAAAAACACTTACAAAATCGCATGCCAAAAAACGCATATATTTTGGTTTCCTTCCTCCACCTCCTCATTCATTTGAATGGGTGGCAAACTGTAAAAATGCTGAAAGTTTTGACATAAGAAGAAAATATGTAATATGCAGAAGATTTCCGAAATCTTCTTAGTTTTGCTGCTACTGTAGAATGTTGCGTTTTTGGTGCAGAAGCTTGTGCAACAAATACATAATGTGCGCACGTACACTGAATTATGGGAAAATCTAAAATGTGTATTTTCTGATAACGCTGTAGCAATGCTATATGGATAATCCGCAGCATCTTCACCCTAGACGTGTGACCTAACCATAAGCCAATTGTTGTGTACATGCCCTCTGTTGGGTGCACTAGGTTATGGTTATGCAATGTCTTTTGGATCCCGCACTTATCTGTAAAATGAAGAGACCCCAGCCCATTCACTGTTTCTCACTCCTGCCCACCTTTCTTTAGAAGGGGGGTATTGGCAGGCCCCCTTCCCTGTTGTGGCTAAACTAGCTGCCATGTTAGAAATAACATCTTAAAAACCTTTACCTGTTGTTGATTTAATATAACGTCACAGTTTTGTGTTTCATTATTACAGAGAAAAATTCAGCCAAAAAAGAAACCCCTATTAAAGTGAATGAGACCAGCAGTGAAATGAACCCTTCGATAAGTCCTGAAAGACGGTAAGTGAGTACATATCTGTGACTACATCATGTGTGAGGTATAACTCATCCATACGGTGGAGTTCAGTGGGCATTGTGTAATTCCTCATGCCCTCAGCGTCCCTGAAGAACTGCAGAAATGTGACTGGAGACTGATGATAACAGCTGCTAGTTGGAATCCTGGTAACTTGTGAGAACACAATGGTGGATGTTTGCTGCAATAAATGTGCCAGAATTGTGGCAAAAAAAACATTGTACCGACCTTGTACCACATTTTGTTTTACACACTGTCGACTCCCCTCTCTGAAATGGGAGCTTTGCTTTGTGGGAAAGGGTCATAGCCTAATATACACCCCCCGTGCGCCAAAATTTTGGTACAAAGTCGAGGCAGCTAAGAGGTTGTTCACGGTTGCACTGTAGATGGTGTAATGCTGCGTCAGATTTATCATACAGCATGATTCGCTGTGGTAGGCTAGACAGTTTTAATGAAAATTTTCTTCATCGTTCACCCTTAGTGACCACCAATATGTCTTGTTACTGACCTGCAATATAAGAGACTAGCATCCCCCCCAACGGGTGACGATCCAGCAGCTGTCCGCTGTACATTATACCTGATAACTTGCTGCATCAGCCACTATCAGTCTTGGTACCAACTATAGCTGTTTAACTCCTGAAATGCTGCTGTCAATAGTGACTACAGCATCTAGATGGTTAACAGAATGTGGGGGCTCCTTCTTTAAAGGGAATCTGTCACCTATTTTTTTTCCCCTATGACAGGGTTCCCAACTCCAGTCCTCAAGGCCCACCAACAGGTCATGTTTTCAGGATTCCCTTTGTATTGCACAGGTGATGTAATTATTACCTGTGCAGATGATTCAATTATCACCTGGGCAATACTAAGGAAATCCTGTAAACATGACCTGTTGGTGGGCCTTGAGGACTGGAGTTGGGGAACCCTGCCCTATGAGATGCGGCCACTGCCATCAGGGCTTATCTACAGCATTCAGCCCCCGATATAACCTGAAACATAAGTAAAACGAGTTATATTATACTCACCGGGGGGGCAGTCCGGGATCGGCGCGTCCCATCTTCTAGCGATGACTTCCTCTTCCTTGCTTCTGTTGCGGCTCCTGCGCAGGAGTACTGCTCTACCCTGTTGAGAGCAGAGTACTGCAGTGCGCAGGCACCTGACCTCTCCCTGCGCACTGCAGTACTTTACTCTGCCCTCAACAGGGTAGAGCAGTACGCCTGCGCCGGAGCCACGACAGAAACAAGGAAGAGGACGTCATCGCTAGAAGATGGGAGGACCTGGCCCGCGACACCCATCGGATACGGATCGCCCCCCCCCCCCGGGTGGTATAATATAACTTGTTTTTCTTCTCTTTCAGGTGACATCAGGGGCTTATCTACAGCACTATAGAATACTGTAGATAAGCCTCTAATGGCGGTGGCCTCATCTCATGGGGGAAAAAGTAGGTGACAGAGTCCCTTTAAACCTATTGGCATCCTGAGATCTTGATCTTGTGGTCCTGATGTTTGTGATGGCAATTCATGGCCAAATAACAGCCTTAACTTCTGAACAGGCCACTGTAGCTGGCAAACTTTATTAGCATTTAGATGGTAAGAATTTCTTTATTCATTTTATGCCAGTGTGCATTAATTCCTGAAAAGCACCTGAAGGGTTAATTTTGAATATGTTGAGGGGTGCTGTTTTTAAAATGGTATCACTTTTGGGCATCTCCAATATACAGGACTGACAAAGTGAATTCAAACTGAATAGGTCCCAAAAAAAGGCTTTGTAAATTTCCTTGATAAAATGAAAAATTACTGCTACATTTTTGATACAGTAAAGATGTATATCTTTGTACCGTGTATTTCTCCTTCGTCTCATTGGGGGACACAGGACTGTGGGTGTATGCTACTGCCGCTAGGAGGCTGACACTAAGTAAACATAAAAAAAGGTTAGCTCCTCCTCCGCCGTATACACCTCAGCACTGGCCGCAGGCAAACCCAGTTATTGCTTAGTGTCTGATGGAGGCACACGTCTGGTTCTTTTTCCAGACCATTTTTTTTTTTTTTTTTTTTTTTCCCACGAAGATGAGATAGGGGCGACGGATCCTATTGAAAGGGTCCGATCTCCCCAAACCATCAACGGGCGAGCACGTGGAGTAAAGCCTCCAACGTATCCTCTCCCGCAACGTGGGACATAAATGCCGGACTCAGCCCTGACCACCCTAGGGTATTGAAGCCCTAGGCTGTACAGAGGCAGGAGTTAGTCCGTGCGGCCCCCACTGCACCACCAATGCTAGACTGCGGTGCTGCAAGGTGGCGGACGGTCCCTCTCCTCATCCCCTGAAGGGGTGATGGAATTAGGGTGCCTGCACCGTCCCTCCTTTTTTTGCTGCAAGCCCCCCTCTAAAAGACGGGAGACGCTGGACTAATGTCTGGGAGAGCCGCAAGTCCACTGCAGCAAGGAAGACCCACCATTAGAGGTCATGGAGCTGGAGCCTGCACCGTTCCCCATTTTTTTGGTAGAAGACTGCAAGCAGGAGAACCCACCTTCAAAGCTCCGGAGAACAGTGTCGGACGTCAGGTAGCGTCTGGGGCGGTCGAGATTCGGTGGGAGCGGTCCGCGAGGCTGTCTGTGAAACCCCCGGAGAGCGCCATCCCCTCTCTGCGTGTGACGGTCCGCCTGGCTTCTAGGCGGCCGCCGCCAAAAATCTAGCCCCCGGCTTCGGCCGGTGCTAGGCCGCGGGCTGAAATTTAGTCCCGGCTTCGGCCGGGAACCAGGCCGCATGTCTAATTTTGCTCCCGGCGTCGGCCGGAAGACAGGCCGTGCTCCGCCCCCGGCAGCGTCACTTCCGGCGGGCCCGCCCCCTGTTTTTCGGGCGGCCACCGCCAAAAATTTAGGCCGAGGCTTCGGCCGGCGCTAGGCCGCGGCCGGAAATTTAGTCCCCGGCTTCGGCCGGAGACTAGGCCGCGGCCGGAAGTGGCGTCTCCGGCATCTGACGGCGCTAGGCCGCGCCTCTCGACCCCGGCCCCTGTGATCAGCTATATGAGCCACGCCTCCCTGACAGGGAGCGCTCTTTTTGAAAGTCTGGAGCCTTTGCTCTTTTCCTTTTGCGCTGTCAACGCTGCTTAAGGACGTCCGGGGATACAGGACTGGGGTAAGTGCTGCTACCTCCAGCCCGGCTCCACTTCGCTGCGCCCCGCTACCATACCTCCGCATCGTCACAGGGCTCTGAACAGATACAGTATGTCCAGAAGAACTAAGGCTCACACGGTGCTGTATACCGCATGCATTGCCTGTAAATCCCCTTTTCCGCATGCCCAGACTAATCGGGTCTGCGAAGCCTGTGACTCTGAACGGGCTCAGGAGCCCTCACCTATAGCCCAGCCCAGTGCGTCAGGTCCCCCGGAATGGGCCCTGTCTCTGTCTCAATCTGTGGCATCATTAACAAGCGCAATCGAGTCCCTTCAAGCTCCTGATAGGAGCAGGGACAGTGGTTCACCCGTCTTGGCGACGTCTCAGGAACCTCCGGCCTGCAGGGGCCGCGCTCTCACCAGGCAGACGCAGGGGAAGCGAACCCACACTGCGTCGCCTATGCCGTCCAGGGCTTCGGCATCCTTCAGCTCAGCTTCTCGCTCTCCCTCACCTTTAGAGGCAAGTGATCAATATTCGGATTCCGATACTGAAGGGTCCCTCAATTTGGAAGCTCCAGGTTGTCAGGAGACAATTGACAGTCTGATCGAAGCTGTCAATCAATCTCTGGGGGTAGACATGAATCCACCTTGGCCTCTGGTCATAAGGTGTCTTTCAAACGAGCCAGACAGACCCATAAGGTTTTTGGTGCTCATCCTGAGTTTGAGGAGCTTGTGCAGCGCCACCGAGAAAAACCGGATAAGCGCTTTACAGGACAGAAAGCCCTCAATACCAGGTATCCTTTTGCTCCTGAACTTCTTAAGAAGTGGGCGGAATCCCCAGTGGTCGATCCTCCGGTGTCACGCTTGGCATCTAAGACGCTTCTCTCCCTTCCTGATGGTTCCTCGATTAAGGATCCAACGGATCGTCTGATTGAAAGCCTGGCTCGCTCGGTGTTTGAAGCATCTGGGTCATCTCTCTCTTCTTCCTTTGCAGCGACTTGGGTTGCTAAGGCCATGATTTCCTGGTCGGAGTCTCTGAACAGAGCTCTTCACGGTGTAGAAGTGCCACCTGAGGTCTTGGAGATATCTAATCAGATGGCTCTCGCAGGTGATTTTTTGATCAACGCTTCTATGGATGCGGCAAATTGCGCAGCATTAGCTGCTGCTAATGCGATTGCCATTAGGAGATCCTTGTGGTTGAGGACTTGGCAAGCAGACTCGACTTCAAAGAAGTCACTTACGTCCTTGCCTTATCAAAGCGGTCGTTTATTTGGTGAAAAACTGGATCAGCTTATATCTGATGCGACAGGAGGGAAGAGTTCTTTTTTGCCTCAGCAGAAGGTCAAACAGCCCTTTCGCCGACAGCCTCAGCCTCGCTTTAGAGCCTTTCGCAACCCAGGTTGGGCTGCAACAGTCAGTTCCAGCGGCTCAGGTCGACCTAATCAGGCCAGAGATCGTCAGGCCTCTTACAAGACCAACCCGTTGGGAAGAATGCGGTCTCAACAACCGAAATCTAGAGGGTCTAGGCCCCAAAGATTTTCGGATAAATGACTGGAGGCAGAATCCGGTCGATTCATCCAGAGTAGGCGGCCGTCTACTCTGGTTTCGTCCCACTTGGCTATCAATTACTCAAGACGAATGGGTCAGAGAATTAGTCACCTCGGGGTACAAGATAGAATTTACCAGCCTTCCCTCAAATCGTTTCTTTCCCTCGCGCCTTCCCAAGGAGGAGTCTCGGGTTCTCGCCTTATTCAAGGCGGTCGAGTCTCTTCGACACAGCGGGGTTGTCGTACCTGTACCAGAGGTCGGAAGAGGTCGGGGGTTTTATTCCAATCTGTTCATTGTACCCAAAAAGGACGGTACCGTAAGGCCCATTCTAGATCTAAAAAGACTGAATCGGTTCGTCAAAATTCGACATTTTCGAATGGAGTCTCTCCGCTCGGTCATTGCTGCCATGGAAAAAGGGGAATTTCTAGCATCAATAGACATCCAGGTTGCCTATCTTCACATCCCCATATTTCCCCCTCATCAAAGGTTTCTTCGGTTTGCCATCGGCAAACTTCACTTTCAGTTCGCTGCCTTGCCATTCGGGCTAGCCACAGCTCCCAGAGTGTTCACAAAGGTCATGGCTACTGTTGTATCCATTCTACACTCCAGGGGGATAGTCATCTTGCCTTACCTAGACGACCTTCTCATCAAGGGTCCGTCTTTCCAAGCATGCGAGGAAAGTGTCAGCATTACCCTAGACACTCTTGTTCGCCTGGGGTGGCTGGTGAATATGAAGAAGTCATCTCCCGTGCCATCTCGAAAGATCACCTTCTTAGGGATGGATTTCGACACCGCTCAAGGGTTGATAATCCTTCCTCAGGACAAGGCCTTAGTTCTCCGTCAAGAGGTACGGATCCTTCACAAACCGATTCCTCATACCATCCGGTTTTGCAGGAGGGTCCTAGGAAGGATGGTGGCAACGATCGAGGCGATTCCATTTGCCCAGTTTCATCTTCGCCCCCTTCAGCATGCGCTCTTGGCAGTATGGGACGGGAGCCTTTATTCCCTCAATCTTCGGTGCCGTCTGTCCCTGCAGGTCAGACAGACTCTTATGTGGTGGACGAGGAGTTCCACTCTTCAACAGGGCCGTTTGTTTCCTCCGAATATCTGGATGGTAGTCACAACGGATGCCAACCTGCTCGGATGGGGAGCAGTGTTTCGTCACCACACAGCCCAGGGGACTTGGTCTCAGCGGAGTCGATCCTCCCAATAAATATTTTAGAGATCCGAGCTATTTGGCTGGCTCTGAGGCATTTTCACCAGCATCTGGAAGGCCGCCCAGTCCAATTCAGTCAGACAATGCCACGGCGGTGGCATACATAAACCATCAGGGAGGTACCCGCAGCCGGGCGGCTATGCACGAGGTAAAACAGATTCTGTCCTGGGCAGAGGTAAATCACTCCGTGATTTCAGCAGTCCACATTCCGGGCGAGGAAAACTGGGCAGCGGATTTTCTCAGCCGTCACGGCATAGCTTCGGGGGAATGGTCACTACATCCCGAGATTTTTCAGCAGATATGTCGACGCTGGGGAACCCCAGATGTGGACCTGATGGCTTCCAGGATAAATGCCAAGGTGCCCAACTTCGTCTCCCGGTACCGGGATCCGCAGGCAATTGCGGTGGACGCCCTGGTTCTACCGTGGAATCAATTCCATCTTCCATACTTATTTCCACCAATAGCTCTTCTCCCAAGGGTGATCAGAAAGATCAGGATAGAGGGGGTTCCAGCGATATTAATCGCTCCGGATTGGCCGCGTCGCTCTTGGTACGCGGAGCTGGTACAGTTGATCGCTGACGCACCCTGGCGACTGCCAGAGCGCGCGGACCTTCTCTCCCAGGGCCCAGTTTACCACCAGAACTCAGCGGTCCTGTGTTTGACAGCCTGGCCGTTGAATCTTGGATCCTGACCAGGGCTGGATTCTCTAAAAAGGTCGCCGCGACGATGGCTAGCGCCCGAAAGCCCGTCTCGGCTCGCATCTACCACGGTACTTGGAAGATCTTTTTTGCTTGGTGCAGGGAACATGGTTGTTCCCCGCTTAGGTTTTCAATTCCAAACATTCTGTCATTTCTCCAGGCAGGCCTAGATTCAGGTCTAGCGCCAAGTACGCTTAGACGGCAGATATCAGCCTTGTCTGTGCTTTTTCAGCGAAGGATCGCGTCTAATTTTCAGGTTAGGACCTTTATTCAGGGGGTTGTCCATATAGTTCCTCCCTACAAGACTCCTTTAGAGGTTTGGGACCTCAATCTAGTCCTGGGAGTTCTGCAAGAGTCTCCTTTTGAACCTTTGCAGGAGGTTTCTCTGTCGTTTCTTTCCTGGAAAGTGGTGTTTTTGGTAGCCATAACATCCATAAGGCGGGTTTCGGAGCTGGCTGCACTGTCTTGTCGAGCTCCGTACTTGCTTTTCCATCAGGATAAGGTAGTGCTCAGACCTACTCCACCTTTTTTGCCTAAAGTCGTGTCCTCATTTCATATTAATGAGGACATTGTTTTGCCCTCATTTTGCCCAGCTCCGACGCACCGAGTGGAGAAGGCTCTCCATACGCTGGATCTGGTGAGAGCACTCAGGAGATATGTATCTCGGACGGCGTCCTTTCGACGGACGGACACGCTGTTTGTCCTTCCTGAAGGTCGCAGGAAGGGACTCGCTGCCTCTAAATCAACCTTGGCTAGGTGGATTCGGTTAGCCATTCAGGAGGCTTACCGCATCAGAGGCGCGGTGGTTCCTGCAGGAATCAAGGCTCACTCCACCAGAGCGGTGGGTGCCTCCTGGGCCCTTCGGCATCAGGCTTCAGTGGAACAGGTTTGTAAAGCAGCAACCTGGTCCAGTCTGCATACCTTTTCCAAGCATTATAATGTCCATACCCAGGCTTCTGCGGATGCCAGTCTGGGTAGAAGGATTCTTCAGGGCGCGGTTGCGCACCTATAAGCAATGCTTGATTATAAATTACACTGTGGAGTCGGTTTCCCACCCAAGGGACTGCTTTGGGACGTCCCACAGTCCTGTGTCCCCCAATGAGACGAAGGAGAAATACGGATTTTTGTGTTACTCACCGTAAAATCCTTTTCTCCGAGACGCTCATTGGGGGACACAGCTCCCTCCCTATTAGCCGGATGGCTTCGATTTCTAAGTTAATTTTATTTGCTTGGGTCTATATCAGTAGATTTACTTCTGGATATATTGTACCTGTATTAACATTAATTTATTCTTTAGCCTCCTACTGCTTTTTGCACTAAACTGGGTTTGCCTGCGGCCAGTGCTGAGGTGTATACGGCGGAGGAGGAGCTAACCTTTTTTTATGTTTACTTAGTGTCAGCCTCCTAGCGGCAGTAGCATACACCCACAGTCCTGTGTCCCCCAATGAGCGTCTCGGAGAAAAGGATTTTACGGTGAGTAACACAAAAATCCGTATTTTTCTTGCTACATTTTTTAAAATTCTAATAAAATAAAACATTTTACAAATGGTGCTGATGTAAAGCAGACACAAGGGAAATTTTATTTATCAATGTTTTTCTATGGTTGACAATCAGGATTAAAGGGATAATCAAAGTTTCAAAAAATTGCTAATTTTGGGAATTTTTAGTACAATTTGAAATATTTTTAGAAATTAACGCAAAACCTATAGACCTAAATTTACCATTATCATAAAGTACAATGTGTCCAGAAAAAACAATCTCAAAATCCAATAAGATTTGTTGAAGCGTTCCGGAGTTACCTCATAAAGTGACACCGTGACAGAATAATTTTTTTTTTTTTTTAAGCTGACCTCAGGGGTTAGAGATTGTCCACTACTCAGATAACTCTCTTCTTAATTGCTAGATTTGTTATAAAACAAAAACCACCTGTACTCGCCTTGGTTAGAATTGTACCAGCAATGACCACAGTGGGTCCCCCAGACTTTCAGAGAAAGTCACAGCAGCAGGAACTCTCACTTCTGAATGTCTATTACTGCCAAAGGACTTCTGCCATACTTTAAGTTTTGTGTTTACAGCATTCATTGATTCGTTTGTAATTTTACTATACATTCTCCAGTTCAGTACAATTATGGCGATATCAAACTTGCATAGATTTTTGTTTAGTGGGGTTCCTGAACATTTGTAAATAAAAGCTTAATTCTGCTCCATTTTCCAAGAGCTGTAACATTTTTTTATTATTCCTTCAGTTGTTCAACTTAGCTATGTGATAGTTTTTTTGTTGTTGCATGCAGTAGACTAATTTGTCCACTAGGTGGTGCCACATGGCAATAAAAGGAAGATATCTGAAAATTGCTTGGCTATAAACTTTTTTTTTTTTTTTTTTTTTTTTTTTTTCAGATGTCGCTCAGTAGATTTGGACTTGAACCAAGCACATCTGGATGGTGCCCAGAAGAAAAAAGGAGCAAAGGTATTTGGAAGCCTGGAAAGAGGACTTGATAAAGTAATCACTATGTTAACACCGAGCAAAAGAAAAGGATATGCTCGAGATGGACCTCGAAAACTTAGGGTAAAACTTCTGTTTTATTGATGTGATTTTTTTTTTTTTTCCTGACTTCTATTGTAATAAATATACAAAATTATATAAGGCGCCAATTAATGTTTAACTTGTATACTCTTCCAGGCTCATTACAATGTAACCATGACCAATATGCTGAGTCCTGACCTGCTGCTAAATGAAATAGTCAGAGTGCTACCTCAGAAGAATGTCGACTATGTACAGAAGGGGTAAGTTAATTAATTTTGTTAAATCAAGAAGTATGGTCTCAAAGAAGACATATAAACAAACTTTTTTTTTTTTTCCTCCCATCTCATGATCTATATATATGTCACTGAAAAGTGTAGAAATAAGATCTCTCTAATATTAAAAAATGGATGTGTATATATATGTATATCTCAAAAGTTTACATACCCCAGCAGCATTTTTTGCTTTCTTGGCCTTTTTTTCAGAGAATATGAATAACACCAAAACTTTTTCTCCACTCATGGTTAGTGGTTTGGTGGAAACATTTATTGTCAAACTACTGTGTTTTCTCTTTTTAAATCATAATGACAACCCAAAAACATCCAAATCACCCTGATCAAAAATTTACATACCCTGGCGATTTTTGGCCTGATAACATGCACAGAAGTTGACACAAATGGGTTTGAATGGCTACTAAAGGTAACATCCTCACCTGTGACCTGTTTGCTTGTAATCAGTGTGTGTGCATAAAAGCTGAGTGAGTTTCTGGATTCCAGACAGACTCTTGCATCTTTCATCCAGCCACTGACGTTTCTGGATTGTGAGTCATGGGGAAAGCAAAAGAATTGTAAACGGATCTACGGGAAAAGGTAGCTGAACTGTATAAAACAGGAAAGGGATACAAAAGATATCAAAGGAATTGATAATGCCAGTCAGCAGCGTTCAAACTGTGATTAACAAATGGAAAATCGGGGGCTCTGTAAAAACAAAATCACGGTCAGGTAGAACAACAAAAATTTTATCCACAACTGCCAGGAAAATTGTTCAGGATGCAAAGGAAAACCCACAAATAACATCAGCTGATATACTGAACTCTGAAAACTAGCGGTGTGACTGTTTCAAGATGCACAATAAGGGGACACTTGAAGAAGAACGGGCTGCCTGGTTGAGTCGCCAGAAGAAAGCCATTACTGCGCAAATGCCACAAAGTATCTCACCTACAATACCCAAAATGGCACAGTGACAAGCCTCAAAACTTCTGGAACAAGGTAATTTGAAGTGATGAGACCAAAATTGAACTTTTTGTCCACAACCATAAATGTAACATATGGAGAGAGGTCAATAAGGCCTATGATGAAAGGTGGATCGCAGATGTTTTGGGGATGTGTGAGCTACAAAGGCACAGGAAACTTGGTCAAAGTTGAAGGAAAGATGAATGCAGCACTGGTGGCAAACTTACACTCATCAGTCGGGAAGCTGCGCATGGGACATACTTGGACGTTCCAACATGACAACGATCCAAAACAAAAGGCCAAGACGATCTGTCATTGGCTGCAGCAGAACAATGTGAAGGTTCTGGAGTGGCCATCTCAGTCTCCTGACCTCAATATCATTGAGCCACTCTGGGGAGATCTCAAGCGTGCAGTTCATGCTAGACAGCCCAGGACTTTACAGGAACTGGAGGCTTTTTGCCAAGAAGAGTGGGCAGCTTTCCATCTGAGAAAATAAAGAACCTCATCCACAACTACCACAAAAGACTTCACGCTGTCATTGATGTTAGAGGTGGCAATACACGATATTAAGAAATGGAGTATGTAAACTTATGATCAGTGTCATTTGGATATTTTGGGTTATGATTTTATAAAGAGAAAACACAGTAGTTTGACAATAAATGTTTCATCCAACCACTAACCATGAGCGGAGAAAAAAAACAAACTTTATCATTCATAGTCTCTGAAAAAATGCCAAGAAAGCAAAAATGCTGCTGGGGTATGTAAACTTTTGAGCACAATGTGTGTGTGTGTGTGTGTGTGTGTGTGTGTATGATTAGTATTTCGCGGTTTATAAGATGCACCCAAATTTTAAGGAGAAAATAGGGAAAATTTTTTTTATTAAAAATAAATAAATGGTGCGTCTTATTGCTTACCGGCGGTGGTGGCTGCGGAGAAGCTGGGTCCCAGGGTCATTGCTGGCAGAGGCAGGACTGGGGCGATGCTGCGGACCCCAGACTGGGAGAAAGGGGTGTTCGGATGTGCGATGCTGTGAGTGCTCCGCTGACATTTTTTTGAAATCTCGAAGCTCCTGTACTTCCATGGTTTTCTTTGCGGTGGACTCTGGGGGAAAATGTCCGTCTTTATAATCCAAAAAGTCCTGTTTCCGTATCATCTGCAGTGGTGAGGCTAGTGTTCTTGCCAGCCAGAACACTAGCAAGGGTATTGTGAGGAGACAGTTGGGAATCAGACACATGACGGCAGCGGGGAGGGAAGGACCAGTATTGGGGAAGTTTAGCGATAGGCACAGGCAGAGTTATGAGGGGACCCATCCTTCCGTCCCTATTAGGGCCTTCCTCACCTTTTTACCATCCCATTGTGTGTGTTGTGCCGTCCACTGGACCGACCCCTGTTGGGTCGTGACCGGAATGACCACATTCTTGCGTAATGTGCTCTAGGCTCCTGCAGTGTTGATGTGGGCAGGGCTGAAGGTTCCATTCAAGCATTCAAGTTCCCTATACGAATGAATGTATAAGTGGTTTAATTTGAGTTTTGGGGTTGACAGACCTCACATTAAATGTGTTATCTACTGATCAAACCCTACTCATCCTTCCCCATAATCCTGTAGAATGTAAGCCCGAAAGGGCAGGGTCCTCTTCCCTCTGTACCAGTCTGTCATTGTTAGTTTGCTTACAGTAAGTGATATTTGTATTTTGATGTAACCCCGTCTGATGTACAGCACAAAATAATTATGTAGTTAAAGGATTATTCCCATCTTCATAGTTGGGTATTGTTGGATAGTGCCTGTCAATACAAGTAGTTCTGTAATTTAATTATTGAAATACTGTTGTATTAGAAAAACAACTCATTGCCTAGGTGACCGTCCACTACTGCTGTCTAGCAGTGATGGCTAAACATGCACTGTGCTTATAGTAGCTCTTTTATTGAGCTTGTAAGCATTGTTTTGAAGCTGACCAGGTTCACTGTAGCTTTCAGTTCTCTTCATGCCTTGGCATGCATCAATGCAGAGCTTGAAAGCTACTCCGCTGCGGTGGCTGGTCACCTTGGCAACAAGCTGTAAAGAAAAAAAATAACCATAAATTGCAAACCTTGTTTCACCAACAATGCTCTTTTGAAGATGGAAATGACAATTTAATACAAGATCTGTTGCGTAGCTGAATCCTGAAGGTAGAAAAGTCACTGTAGTGGTATCTAGCTTTACCAAAAGTCACCCCCAAGCAAAGCTATTACGCAAGAATTGTGTATATACCAAGGTGCCACCACGGAGCCAATCTAATTGCTTCTGCCATATACTGTACACTGGTGTAAAATACTTACAATAACTTGTCACTTTTGGAATTTCAGGTATACTTTAAAATGCAAAACGCAATCTGACTATGGAAAGGTGACCATGCAGTTTGAACTAGAAGTGTGTCAAGTAAACAAGCCCGATCTTGTAGGGATCCGAAGACAGCGGCTTAAAGGTGATGCCTGGGTATACAAGAGATTAGTAGAAGACATTCTTTCAAGCTGCAAGGTTACGGTGGTCTAGCTACTACAGAGCATTGTCTCACTGTGTACATAGACTTTCACTAGAACTATTCCTGTCCTGTATCATAGTCTGTAAAGTAATATTGGAGATTTGGCTAACAATTAGGACAAGAGCCGTTGGTACATAATCATGTGAATAACTATAAAGTCAAATTGTCATTTTGTTTTTTAATTATGAACTTTTAAATGTTTGTATGTTACATTTAAAATAAAACAATTTTAACCTTATTTTGAGTATTTCTTTATTATAACTTCACGCATCCCTACATGGATAGAGCAGCAGAAATTTCTCCCCCTGAACGTGGAATGTTTCCTAGGACATGGGTGTTGGTAAATTTGCATAATTCTTTTGCTGTCTGTAGTTCTTAAGTAGGATTTATTGAGGTCGTTAATTAAGCCACAGCTGTGGTTACTAGAGTTAAACTGTATGCTCATATGTCGAGGAAAATAGGATTGACTCCAATAAATGTGTTCTTTTAGTCAACAAAAATGCCAGGCTCCCAACGATGAAGCTGAATGCTTTGTAATGAAATGTAAATTCATTACTTCGGTCTAGGACCAACGGGTAATGATCAGAACTCTGAATGCCTATTGCTAATCTCCTTTGAAAGGTCATCAAAGCCTTTACATAAGTATCCTTGTAGTACTGGGGAGACATTTTTGACTTGTATATAATATTTCTGTAGAAATGCAATCAAGACTTTAACCTAAAATGATGATGATAAACCTTTTTAAAATGCAATTATATCAGAGAAATCTGCTTAATTTCCCACTTTATTGGACTTTTTTTTTTTTTTTTTTCCTCTGGCCTCCTGAATTTGTTATCCACTGTGAAGAATGTCCAGTGTACTCTAAGTAGAGGAGAGGGGATCAGAAAAGGTAATACAGAAAACATGGTGCATAGATACAGACCCTATTTCCAGCCACTACAATCACTGTTTTATCAACAGGAGATGATCACTAGAGAACTAGTAATCTTTCTACCTGGCAGTTAAGCATATTCGTAAGCTCCATATAACTTCCCTTCCCATTGATTGGCAGAATTCTGTGTACACTGATAGCTTACTGCTTTAGTAACAGTGGTGAAGGCAAAGTTATGCAGAGCTCAGCATTCAGAGAACTTGTAGATCTTCAGCAGGTAAAACAGCTGCTTGCTGTCATTTGGATAAAATCACTCAGTACGTGACATCACTGGAATCGGGGTCTACATTATGCTCACACGGAGTTACAAGAATCTAGTCATAGATTCCCTTTTACAAGTGTTATACCTGACATCAGAGCTTGATGCAGATCAAGACCACTCGGCTCTGCTGTATAACGTCCTCCATGTTGTTGTACCTTTTTCTCTGTGAGCTAAAAAAGTGAGTGAAGAGCAGACAGTCCTCGCTCTATGCTGACTGTGGGAGAAATCACAGCAGCTCAGCTCCCAGTGGATTGTAACTTACAGATGGAGCTTGTAGTTGGGAAAACTAGTGAGCATGCAGGATATATGTCACATGGTAGACAGAAATTGTGTTATTTCTCATGTTCACACAGGACACCCTTATGAAAAGTTACTTGAAAGCACAGTTACCCTTATAAATTGCACTGTATTTAGGATAAAAAGTAGACTGATTTAACATCAGATCTGTTAGCTAGCATTTTCTGATGTCTGAGTCGATAACCTTTTTATCTTCTCTTGAACAATCTTCTAAAATGATACAAGATGGACTTTGTTCAGTCTTTTAGCCACTCAGAAGATGCCTACTATTCGAGATAAGGGAGTTGATAAGCAGAGGATCGAGTTCGAGACACATTCCCTCTAAACTCGTAGTTTCACACGAATTTGAACATTTTGCCTGGCACCATTTCCACACTGCTGAATCATCAGAGCGCAAGATAACAACATTATTTTGCGTGACCATGTGGGATTCCCCATAGTGTCCTGCAGCTATTACATCTTATGGATTATCATCACAGATCAGCAGTTTTCAGATGAGCCAATCTAGACAGTAGTAATTATCTATCTCCAGAGTCAATGGTAAGTGTATCTCTTCTCGAGTGTAAGCTCTTATTCTCTTGCTCTTGTCGGCAAAATTGAATTTCAAAAGATCTGCTCCTCGCTGCTATGCCTGACAGAAAACTGCTTGTACACCTGGCTAGGCTGCCTTGCGATCTTTTGGATTGGTTGGTTTAACCATTTCATGCCCCTGCAATTGTTACATTTTTATGCTTTCATATTTTTATTCCTTTAATCCAAGAACCATAACTTTTATTCTTCCCACCCTATTGCCGTATGAGGGCTTTATTTATTTTTTTTACTGTAAATATATTATTCTATTTGTCCAAAGGCGGAGACTGTGCCAGTGTTCACTCGCAACACAAGATCTCGTGGAACTAATGGATTATTAAAGCAGCTGGAGGCTGGCTGAAGACCACAATCACTAGTCTTCCTATGAAGCTCAACCATAAGCTGAGCTTCCTAGTATACCATGATTTACAATTTATCCCACGATACTGTCGCTTACAATATATACTGCAATGCAGAATACTACAATGCGGAGTTTTTTTTTTCTTATCTGGAGAAAAATCTCCAAGGGTTCTGCAGGAGGTGTCCCCGATGGATAGAGTAGGACTGGGCCAGCAAGAATCAGCTCATCAGGCCTCTCCTTCCTAGCCCTGCTTTCCAGGTGATTTCCTGGAATGGGGGGAGTGTTGCTCTGCTCCTGGCCGCTTCCGAGTTCGGAAGGCGGGACCGGATGTGACACTGCATTCTGTGCGTGGGTCATCTGATCAGCAACTTCCGGGTTCAGAAGGCAGGACCGTATGAACCACGGCATGCTGGATTGTTGGACTTGGCATGGGCCTACCTTCAATTAGAGTAGTGCTCACATTCCACTGTTAAAAACATCGCAAGTTGGACAAAGAGCTGACTGGCAAAATGGACAGACCACCGATGCTCAGTGGTGACACAACAGATGACCCTAATCCTCTTCCTGGCATAGTAGTTCCACTGCATAAGATGGGGTGAGTACCACATAATCGCGCAGTTGCTGATTTATGAGCATAGGCCAAGAAGGCTTTGTCTAAAAATAAGTGCTAGGAATGTGCCGGATGTCAACAAAAATTACGTAAATTTTATGGGAAAAGGCTTTACCGCATCTGTATAGAAGTCAGAATGGCTGAGCAGTGTAAGGCGCTGCATTCAGGTCGCAGTCTCTACTGAAGTCGTGGGTTCGGATCCCACTTTTAACACCAGGGAAAAAGATGTGGCACATAATGTCCCTTCTACCTCTTCAAACAGTCATATCTCATCTGATTCTAGTTCTGAGGAAGAGTTGTAGGACAGGTGCTTGCTTCGACAGCACATATACTAAAATTGGAACAATACAGAGAAGATTAGCATGACCACTGTACAAGGATAACTTGCAAATTCATGAAGCGTTCCATAACAAGTGGCAGTGGCACTTTGCCAGACACCAACTTTACCTAACCTAGAGCTGGAAGCCTCTAAGCCAGTTAACAGCTAAATATGCTACTCCGCGTCTCAATGCAGGCCTCACACTGAGCTTCTTGCTGGGGCTAGAAGTACTTATTGAGGCCGCAGCCTGGAAATGATGGTGTTAAAAGCAGAGCTGCTTCTCCAATGCCACGTGCCACTTCCTTTGGATGGCCCCAAGAGTCTTTTCCTTTGCTCTCCCGACCACAATATGATGTGTTGTGTTGGGGATACTACAATGTTACTTAATACAGTATGGTTAGGTCTACAATGGAGTATTCCCTGTACATAAAAGTTGCGACCCCTCCCCAATTGTGCTTAAAAGGAGGGCTTCTGCTGTGGCTCAGCAAACAGAAACCCACCGCAAAGCAAAGGGTCATCCGATGATGTCTTAGCATATTTTAAGTCTGGGAGAAATCCCCTAGAACTGATGTATCAATTGCTAGAAAACAAGAACCAAAAAAACCTAAAACTGCTATTCCATTTGATGAGGTCATTAATAGTGATGGGAGAGCACTAAAATGCTCGGTGCTCGTTGTTTGGGTCGAGCAGATTGGAAAACAACAAGCCCAATGTAAGTCTATGGGAGACACGAGTATTTTTGCCGCGATTTCCCCCCCTCCCGGGGGGGTCCTTTAAAGGTCTATAAATGTCTGAAAATGATGGAAACAATTGACTGGCTGTAGCAGCACGGAACACGTAAACCCTTTTGATGTAGTGGCGGCGGATGATGAGACGTGGAGGAAAGCATGCTTATAAACTAGGCCCAATGTTAAGGAGCGGGTCTCCTAGACTTGTAATGCCCATACACGCAGTGCATGGGCTGAAAAACATTTCCCCATGGGGGGTACTTTTTTTTTTTTAAATATTTTATGGGCATCATAGACACCCTTGACAAAAATTCTACAGCCTGTTGCAGCACAGAACCCATAAACAGTCGTCATCTAGTGGGGGAGAATGAGGAGACATCATCGACGATAAATCCCACTGAAATCAATCAAATAAATCAAAAATGTGAATCTACCTATGAAAGAAAATAACAAAACGGAGGGGTGAACACAGTTTCATAGATATGAAGCCAGAATGTGTCCAACAAGATATTTTTGTCCCTAGAAACAGCTAAGAGACAGGGATATAAATAAAAATATAATATCATAGGATTTCAATATTGTAGTGTAATACAGTAGGTCACGAGGATGTTCCACAAATCGGAAAAACGTACTTGTCATTTTTATGAGATTTCACTCTGGGGGAGTAACATTTGTTTCGGTTTCAAATTAGTAACGGGCATCATAAAAACACTTGCCAAACATTGGACTAGCTGTAACAGCACAGAATAAGTTCACCTTGGTGTTGTACTGGTTGGTGTTATCCTCCTCCTTATCCTCATCATGCACAAACAGACCAAATCAGGAAGCGGATTGCCATGTGTGGTTGTGAAGAGGTGCATGAGAATACACCTCCACAAAAAAGACAATGTATTTCAGGTTGTTCCGCTGTTCTCATTCGGTAGTGTACAGAAGTCTTGCCCAATCCAGGCCTTGTTCATTTTTATAAGAGTCAGCCTGTCAGCATTGTCAGTTGACAGACGGATGCGCTTATCTGTTATAATTCCACCAGCGGCACTAAAAACCCGCTCTGACAGAATGCTAGCAGCAGGGCAGGCCAGGACCTCCAAGGCGTAGAGAGCCAGTTCATGCCATGTGTCCAGCTTGGATACCCAATAATTAAAAGTCACAGAGGAATCCCGGAGGACATTTGTACGATCTGCAAGGTACTCCCTCACCATCCTCCCAAACATTGCACTTCTTGTGCCACCATCCCTTGCCTCTGTGGTGGCCCGATGGGAGGGTCTGAGAAAACTGTCCCAGAACTTTGCCATTGTTCCTCTGCCTGAGCTGGATTGTACTTCTGTCTCTCTCGCTAGGACTCCTTGGCTGTACAACAAACTCTGACGTCTGCTGCCAGTGTTCTCACATGGGAATTTTTTCAGTAATTCTGCTACAAGGGCCCTGTGGTACATCACAAATTTTGGACATCTGTCTTCCTCTGGAAGAAGAGATTTGAAAGTTGTCCTTGTAGCGTGGGTTTAGAAGTGTCACCAACCAGTCCTGAGTGTCACCTAAAATTTTTCTAATGTGAGGGTCATTGTTAACACAGCGCAACATAGTCAGCCATGCGTGCCAGACTACTAACAGGCAAGACTTCCATGTCCTCACCAACAGGACGACTGACCATGCTGTCCTCATCCTCCTCCCCCCCCTGTCTTCAGGCCATTCCCGCTGAACAGACGGTATGACAGCTGTGCTTGTAGTACCGTCTATAGCCCATGAAAGTAGCTGCTGTTCTTCCTCCTTCTCATTGTATACCAATCCAAGTTGCAACGACATGAGGCTTGGCTGAGTGTAATCACCCTATATGATTCTTTTCTCCGTGTACTCGTGCTCTGCCTGCAATGCATCATCTTTAATTGTGAGCAGAGAGGTTTTAAGAATGCTGAGAAGCGAGATGGTGATGCTAATTATTGTGTCATCGCCGCTCACCATCTTAGTGCAGTCCTCAAAATTCTGGAGGATGGTACATATGTCTGACATCCATGTCCACTCCTGAGGTCTTATGTGGGAGTCTGAACTGAATATCGACGGCCTTGTTGATGCTGGTAGTCAACAACTTCCCTCTTCTGCTCACAAATCCTTTACAACATATGCAGTGTAGAGTTCCAACGCGTGGGGACATCACACACCAGTCAGTGAGCCGGAAACTGCAAGGGTGGCTGAAGCTGTAGCTGACTTTCTAAAATGGGCAGACAGACGGCGTACTTTCACTAGCAGATACGCCTGCTCCGGGTAGCTTTTTAAAAAACTTTGAACCACGAGGTTAAGCACACTTGCTAGGCAAGGTACGTGTGTCAGGTCACCTTGCCTCAGAGCCGCCACCAGGTTCCGGCCATTGTCACACACGACCATGCCTGGTTGTAGGTTCAGCGGTGTCAAGCAAGTATCTGACTGCTCTTTCAACGCTGTCCACGACTCTTCTGCCTTGTGCGGAATGTCACCTATGCAGATTAGCTTCAGCACAGCCTGTTGCTGCTTTGCTGAGGCAGTGCTTCCAGCTTCTGACTGATGTACTCATTTCTGAGATGGAGGATGAAGAAGAGGAGGTGCAGGAGCTGTAGACTGTGGGGGCAAACCTGATTGACATAGGACCTGCAATCCTCGGCATGGTGAGGATGTGTTCCATCCCAAGGTCCGACTGGTTCCTGGCTTCCACTATGTTCACCCAGTGTGCTGTCAGTGAGATGTACCATCCCTGCCCACAGGCACTTGTCCACATGTCCGTGGTTAGGTGGACTTTCCCAGTAACAGCATTGTTGAGGGCACGGGTAATGTTGTGGGACACATGCTGGTGTAATGCCGGTACGGCACAACAGGAGAAATAGTGGCGACTGGGGACCGAGTACCTTGGGACGGCCGTCTCCATCAGGTTGCGGAAAGCTTCCGTCTCAACGAGCCGAAAAGGCAACATTTCGAGTGCAAGCAGACGAGAAATGTGCGAATTAAGTACTGTGGCCTGTGGGGCATTGGCTGGGTAGTTCCGCTTGCGTTTCAATGACTGGGATATAGACAACTGAAGGCTGGGCTGGGACAAGGACGTTGGCTGGCTTAATCATGGTGCTGGTTGACTGGGCAACAACAGGTGCAGGGCCCGAGGCATCTTCACAGGCACGGTGAACTGGGGATTGGCTTGTACACAAAACGGTAGAAGAAGCAGTGTTTTCACCTGCAGACAGTGTAAGTGGGGTTTGGCCAACAAAGTCAGGTGCTTTGCTGCCATATGCCTAATCATGCTGGCGGTGGGCAAGCTTGTAGTTTTGTTAACCCTGCTGATGCGGGCATGGCAAATGCAGCAAATGACCTGTTTGGGGTTATCCGCAGAGTCTTTAAAAAATAACCAGACTCGGGAAGATCTAACAGTTGGAATGGCAACTACCGTCATGTTGGTGTTACAGGGAACGGATGCACGCTTTCTGTCTGCGGCCAACACACTGCTAGTTCTTGCCTTTAGGGGTGATATGCCTCCTTCCCCATGTGTGTTGCTGTCCTCGCTCTGCATGTCCCCCTGCCAGGTTGGGTCAGTCACTGTCATCCACCACTTCGTCTTCCACATCCGCACCATGCTCCTCCTCCTGACTTTCTGGCAATTGTCTCATCATCGTCCACCTCTTGTGATCGTGGCTGCTCAAAGATTTGTGCATCGCTACATGGAATATCATCTTTGCCCGCTTCAAGTGGACCGGGCGAGAGGCCAAATGGAAAACTGAACAGCTCTTCGGAGTGTCCCAGTGTGGGATCAGTTGTCTCAGGGCACTCGGCATGGTAGGAGGAAGAAGGATCAGGGTGAGTAATAGCCAGTCCATACTCACTGCTACTCAGACTTGACCGTGTGGAAGACATGGTGGTGGTGGTGGATAAGTGACTGGAAGCATTATCCGTTATCCAACCAACTACCGTTTCACACTGCTCTGGCTTCAATAGTGGTGTGCTGCGGTCTCCTAGATACTGGGACAGGAAGGTTGAGCTAGAAGATATGGGTCTTTGCTGTAGCCCACTTTCAGCTTGGCCACGGCCTCTGCATGCAGCATCACGTCCACTGCCCCGTCCCTTGCCTTGCCCATTTTAAATGGACTACTGAAATATTTGAAAAGCTCAATACAAATGGATTTATTTGGAGAAAAATTATGTGATCAGTATACCTGCAAAGCGAAGATTTTTTCACCACAGATACACCAGGCCTTAGCCTGAGATCACAGACTGTATTAATTTTTGGGGTTATGTTTTTTGTTACTGTTTGAAAAAAATTAAAAATGCGTTGAACAAGGATAGCAGACAGAACTATGCAACGTATGCCTGCGAAGCAAAGATTTTTACACCACTGATACACCAGGCCTTAGCCTAAAATCACAGACTATTAATTTTTTGGGTTATGTCTTTTTGTTACTGTTTGAAAAAAATAAAAAATGAGTTGAACCAGGATAGCAGACAAAAATATGCAACGTATGCCTGCCAAGAAAAGATTTTTCCACCACAGATACAACAGGCCTTAGCCTGAGATCACAGACTGTATTAATTGTTGGGGTTATGTTTTTTGTTACTGTTTGAAAACCGTAAAAAAGGCGTACAAGAAGGCTAGCAGACAGAACTAGGCAATGTATACCTGCCAAGAAAAGATTTTTCCACCACAGATACACAAGGCCTCAGCTTGAGATAGCAGACTGGATTATTTTTTTGATTTTTTTGGATAAAAAAGACTGCTGGATATAACGAGACTGACAGACTGGCCTAAAAAGGGAAGTTAGGCCTAAAATGCCTACATTTTTGGCACATGAATTTACGAGGCATGTCCCAGACAGACCCCACTGTTATATGTGAACTGTTTTTAAAAATAATGGAACATAGTGCTGTCTTTAAGTTCAGTCACACCCAAGGCAAAAAAAATGAAACTGGCATACACTGGCCAAACTTTGAGCACACACAGATATGAGCTGGCATGGAGATACAGGCCACACATTTTTCGGTGTGGTATTCCAATTACACCTGGGGCTAGCTATATACAGCCAATATATCATACAGTTATTAGCAGCAGCAGCACCAGAACACAGGAAGGGAATGGACCCTCTTGATGTATGCAATGATCTATATAAAAACATACAGTGCCTGCAGGCCTTGCACTGATGTGTATAGAGCGACGTACACTCCCCTGCCTACCTAACACTGGAACCTAGATACTCCGGAATTAGTCCTTACAAGGACTGTTGGGTTATCAGGATTTCAGTAGTTTAGGCTGGTAGACCCCACACTGGCTAAGAAATTGCCAAATCTGACTCTATCTTGGCAGCAGCTCTCCCTACACAATCTCAATCCAGAGCTGAATGCGGCAAGCAGGGCGGCGTCCGGTCTGTTTTACCCCTGATGATGCTGTGCGGCCAGCCAGTCACTGCACAACCACAACAAAGATGGCTACGACGTTTCATTGCCTGGCAGACAATCCCTGCAGCGTGATTGCTGGATGGAGACCCGAGTTCCTGACAAGTAATCACGGAAATGCTCAGTGCTCGCCCAGCATATCGAGTACAGTAATGCTCTGGTGAATAACGAGTAGTGGCGAGCGCGTTCGCTCATCACTAGTCATTAAGAGATAACCTGCAAAAACAGACATGGTTAGATGAAAGCTATGACTGGGCTTAACTTACAGGGTTACAGTCTGTTTAGACAGGATCATTAAAATCGGGGAGGAGGGGTTTGTCTTTATGTAAAGTCTTGTCTAAAGTCCACTTTAAGGGAGGATATTGGTGAAGGGAATGAGGATGTTGAGTTTGTAAGGGTCGAAATATATGGAGGGAAAACTAGTAGAAACTAGTAGAAAACCCCAAATATATCAGAAATCATGGAAAGTCTACTACAAAGGCAGATAGATGAAGCTGCAACCCATAATGAGCTCCTTGCTATGGGGACTTTAACTACCCGGATATTATCTGGGAAACAGAGACCTGCAAAACCAATAAAGGCAACAAGTTTCTGCTAATAACCAATAATAATTATCTTTCACAATAGGTGCAAAATCCACCCAGAGGAGCAGCACTTTTAGACCTAATACTATCTAATAGACCGGACAGAATAACAAATCTGCAGGTCGTCGGGCATCTAGGAAATAACGACCACAATATTGTACAGTTTCACTTGTCTTTCGCTAGGGGGACTTGTCAGGGAGTCACAAAAACACTGAACTTTAGAAAGGCAAAGTTTGACCAGCTTAGAGATGCCCTTAATCTGGTTGACTGGGACAATGTCCTCAGAAATAAGAATACAGATAATAAATGGGAAAAGTTTAAGAACATCCTAAGCACTGTAAGCGGTTTATACCTTGTGGAAATAAAAGGACAAGAACTACAAAAACCCCAATGTGGCTAAACAAAGAAGTAAGAGGGGCAATTAACAGTAAAAAAAGCATTTAAGCTGATAAAGCAGGATTGCACCGTTGAAGCTCTAAAAAACTATAAGGAGAAAAATACTTTATCTAAAAAAAATAATTAAAGCTGCCAAAAAGGAAACAGAGAAGCACATTGCTAAGGAGAGTAAAACTAATTCCAAACTGTTCTTCAATATATCAATAGTAAAAGAATCAAAAGTGAAAGTGTAGGCCCCTTAAAAAATTGTGAGGAAAGATTGGGTGCAGATGACGAGGAAAAAGCTAATATATTAAACACCTTCTTCTCCACGGTATTCACGGTGGAAAATAAAATGCTAGGTGAAATGCAGAGAGACAAAAAAAACCTTATACTAAGGGTCACCAATCTAACCCAAGAAGAGGTGCGAAACTGACTAAATAAGATTAAAATGGATAAATCTCTGGGTCCGGATGGCAAACACCCACGAGTACTAAGAGAACTAAGTAATGTAATAGACAAACTATTATTTCTTATATTTAGGGACTCTATAGCAACGGGGTCTGTTCCACAGGACTGGCGCATAGCAAATGTGGTACCAATATTCAAAAAGGGCTCTAAAATTGAAACTGGAAATTATAGGCCAGTAAGTCTAACCTCTATTGTTGGTAAAATATTTGAAGGGTTTCTAAGGGATTTCATTCTGGATTATCTCAATGAGAATAACTGTTTAGCTCCATATCAGCATTGGTTTGACAGGAGCAATACCTAATAAACCTACAGTACAGACCAAAAGTTTGGACACACCTTCTCATTTAAAGATTTTTCTATATTTTCACGACTGAAAATTGTAAATTCACACTGAAGGCATCAAAACTATGAATTAACACATGTGGAATTATATACTTAACAAAAAAGTGTATAACAACTGAAATTATGTCTTATATTCTAGGTTCTTCAAAGTAGCCACCTTTTGCTTTGATGACTGCTTTGCACACTCTTGGCATTCTCTTGATGAGCTTCAAGAGGTAGTCACCGGAAATGGTTTTCACTTCACAGGTGTGCCCTGTCAGGTTTAATAAATGGGATTTCTGGCCTTATAAATGGGGTTGAGACCATCAGTTGTGTTGTGCAGAAGTCTGGTGGATACACAGCTGATAGTCCTACTGAATAGACTGTTACAGTTTGTATTATGTCAAGAAAAAAGCAGCTAAGTAAAGAAAAGTAAGTGTCCATCATTACTTTATGAAATTGAAGGTCAGTCAGTCTGAAAAATTGGGAAAACTTTGAAAGTGTCCCCAAGTGCAGTTGCAATAACCATCATGCGCTACAAAGAAACTGGCTCACATGAGGACCGCCCCAGGAAAGGAAGACCAAGAGTCACCTCTACTTCTGAGGATAAGTTTATCCGAGTCACCAGCCTCAGAAATTGCAGGTTTACAGCAGCTCAGATTAGAGACCAGATCAATGCCACACAGAGTTCTAGCAGCAGACACATCTCTACAACAACTGTTAAGAGGAGACTTTGTGTAGCATGCCTTCATGGTAAAATAGCTGCTAGGAAACCACTGCTAAGGACAGGCAACAAGCAGAAGAGACTTCTTTGGGCTAAAGAACACAAGGAATGGACATTAGACCAGTGGAAATCTGTGCTTTGGTCTGATGAATCCAAATTTGAGATCTTTGGTTCCATCCACCGTGTCTTTGTATGATGCAGAAAAGGTGAACGGATGGACTCTACATGCCTGGTTCCCACCGTGAAGCATGGAGGAGGAGGTGTGATGGTGTGGGGGTGCTTTGCTGGTGACGCTGTTGGGGATTTATTCAAAATTGAAGGCATACTGAACCAGCATGGCTACCACAGCATCTTGCAGCGGCATGGTATTCCATCCGGTTTGCGTTTAGTTGGACCATCATTTATTTTTCAACAGGACAATGACTCCAAACACACCTCCAGGCTGTGTAAGGGCTATTTGACCAAGAAGGAGAGTGATGGGGTGCTACGCCAGATGACCTGACCTACACAGTCACCAGAACAACACAATTGGACTTACATAAACTATAGCTAAACGAAGAGACCCAGAAGGGTTGAGGGGGAGCCGCGTGGTTGCAGCACTTCGGGTGTCACCAGTTACATTGTCACGTCTCCTGGTAAAGTATATCATTATATCCGGCATATTGTTTTGCTGTGAGTGAGATTGTAATACATTCTTATTATAGTAGATTGTGACATAATGGGTGTTACATATGCCGCAGTATAGTCTGCTACTTCTGTGATCTCCCCTTTGTTTTGGGCTTTAAGTGAATTAGGTTTCCTTTTTGGAATTTTATGTAATTATTTTAATAATTTTGAATAAAATTGAATTTTAACTTATTTATGGGTCTCTTCGTTTGGCTATAGTTTATGTAAGTCCAATTGTGTTGCTACGTTATGTGAAGTGCCAGCTTGGTAATATTGAGGACATTTTTTGATACCTACACAGTCACCAGACCTGAACCCAATCGAGATGGTTTGGGGTAGCTGGACCGCAGAGTGAAGGCAAAAGGGCCAACAAGTGCTAAACATCTCTGGGAACTCCTTTAAGATTGTTGGAAGACCATTTCCGGTGACTACCTCTTGAAGCTCATCAAGAGAATGCTAAGAGTGTGCAAAGCAGTCATCAAAGAAAAGGTGGCTACTTTGAAGAACCTAGAATATAAGACATAATTTCAGTTGTTTCCCACTTTTTTGTTAAGTATATAATTCCACATGTGTCAATTTCATAAAGTAATGATGGCCACTCATTTTTCTTTACTTAGCTGCTTTTTTCTTGACATAATACAAACTGTAACAGTCTATTCAGTAGGACTATCAGCTGTGTATCCACCAGACTTCTGCACAACACAACTGATGGTCTCAACCCCATTAATAAGGCCAGAAATCCCACTTATTAAACCTGACAGGGCACACCTGTGAAGTGAAAACCATTTCCGGTGACTACCTCTTGAAGCTCATCAAGAGAATGCCAAGAGTGTACAAAGCAGTCATCAAAGAAAAAGGTGGCTACTTTGAAGAACCTAGAATATAAGACATAATTTCAGTTGTTTCCCACTTTTTTGTTAAGTATATAATTCCACATGTGTTAATTCATAGTTTTGATGCCTTCAGTGTGAATGTACAATTTTCATAGTCATGAAAATGCAGAAAAATCTTTAAATGAGAAGGTGTCCAAACTTTTGGTCTGTACTGTATCTAATCAGTTTTTATGAAGAGGTAAGCTATAGACTGGACCAAGGTGAGTCATTGGACGTGGTATATCTTGATTTTTCCAAAGCGTTTGATACCGTGGCACACAAGAGGTTGATACACAAAATGAGAATGCTGAGTATGGGGGAAATTGTGTATAAATGGGTAACTGGCTTAGTGATAGAAAGCAGAGGGTGGTTATAAATGGTATATTCTCTAACTGGGTCGCTGTGACCAGTGGGGTATCGCAGGTGTTGGTGTTGGGACTTATTCTCCTCAACGTATTTATTAACGATCTGGTGGAAGATTTACACAGTAAAATATTGATATTTGCAGATGATACAAAACTATGTAAAGCAGTCAATACAAGAGAAGATAATATTCTGCTACAGATGGATCTGGATAAGTTGGAAATTTGGGTCGAAAGGTGGCAGATGCGGTTTAACAATGATAAATGTGAGGTTATACACATGGGAAGAAGGAATCCATATCACTATTACACACTGAATGGGAAACCACTGACATGGAGAAGGACTTGGGGATCCTAGTTAATGATAAACTTACCTGGATCAGCCAGTGCCAGGCAGCAGCTACCAAAGCAAACAGGATCATGGGGTGCATTAAAAGAGTTCTGGATACACATGAGAGCATTATTCCTGTTTAGACCGCACATGGAGTACTGTGTACACAATTTCGGGCACCGGTGCTCAGGAATAGTGTTGAGCGATACTGCCCGATATCCCGAAATATCGGATCGGATTGGATCGGCCCGATACTCAAAAAGTATCGGGTATCGCCGATCCGATACCGGAAACCCAATGCAAGTCAATGGGACAGAAATATCGTAATTAAAAAAACATCTTTCTTTCCTTGTAAACACTAGATATACACACATAGAATACATATATATATATATATATAATATAAAATGTCATTGTGACATGTATATATATATATACATATATTTATAGTTCATACACTTCTACATAGTAAAATAGCCTCTGATTCAATTGCCGGGCAATGCCGGCTTTTGTGAAAATACAGAACCACCCGACATGAAATGACACATGGTTTACATAGAGTTAACCATGTCATTTCATGTAGTTTGATATATGGTTTTCACTAACAATTACATGAACGTATGTGTGCAAAATTTGACACATGTAGGGGTTAATTAAAGGTGTAAATTCGTTGTAAAAAAAAAAGCATTTTTTTGCTACGAATTTACACCTTTAATTAAAAAGAAAATTGCCAACTAAGAGCATTCATGTCTTTAAACCCTATGAAGTCCCTTGGGAGGAAGTTGGATTCGCTCCTTCAGAAGGGCAATTTTCAATTATATTATGCTTTCTTCCCTTTGGTTCTAGCTGTGGAGGAAAACTTGCAAGGAGGGAGTTTGAGTCATCTTGATTGCTCCCTTTTGGGGGAGATACTTCCGAGATTTCTGCTCTTCTATCACAGGGTCCAGTCCTCAAGTTAGCAGTCTGCATTGGACAGGCTGGGACTTGAGGGGAGATTATTTTTATCTGCTAGATGGTTTTTACTGACTTAGTCTTTACTCTTCTTTAAAAAAAACAAAAACAAAATGGCCATTTTGGGCTGAATTGTTTCAGCCCTCATTGAATCACAGATATCATGCAGTTGTGGCCAGGTAGTTGCCAGCATGGGAGGCTCAAGGGAAATCCCCTGGTTCTGTTAGAGACAAGGGGTTATGTGGCACCCCAGGAGTTCGGTTGCCACAGTGACCTTGCCTCCCTCCAAGGGGGAGTGATGTAATGCCTGAAAGCAAGGAAGGATCCCTTTAACAGGTAACACACAGCATACAACACCTTTCCTACTCCAGACCAGAAGGGGGAGCTCTAACACCAGATTTCAGGGGAGCTTCCTGGAATGTTCTAGATGGGGGAGGAGTTAGAGTTTAGTGAGTGGCTGAGCAGGGTTGAGAGAGGAAGGACGTGTTGGAGACAAGCTGGGGTACTGGAGCTAAAGCTGAGCTCACCCCAGTCCTGAGCACCAGAAACCGGACCCCTGAGTCCGAGGCTGAATGGGTAACTAAAAGCCCCAGCAGCAGAATCCGGAGGGCAGAAGACAGCAGGTCCTCAGTCCCAACTAAGACTCGACTACACAGCAGCACGTGTGAGCTAGAGACACCAAAGAGGAGCGATCCCTGAAGTAGGCTACAGCTGCCTGTCATAAAAGTGGGGTGCTACTTAAGTAACAGAGAGAGAGAGGAACTTGAACAGAGCTTATAACAGCAAGTACCTCAGAGAATAGCGCTAGAAAGGAGGCCTCACATCCCACCTGAATGAGGAGATTGCAAATTGCTTTCAGGCTGTCCGACTCCAGCACCATCTGTAACTTGAGCCCTGGACACTTTGCCTGCAGAACTGTGTGTAAAGCTTTGGAAACTGCATCTGACTGTGTCTTCTCAAGTTCTTCCTGCAACACCCACTCAACACTGCTACATCCCTTGCTAAATACTACATCTTTACCATCTACCTTACATTACATCTGCCTGGGACTTAGCTCCACTTGTGGGGAGCTTTACCAACTCTGCTGCATCAGCATCAGTCCCAGAGAATCTGCACTGCAGCGCTGGTCACCTCTGACCATAAACCACAGGTGGCGTCACGAACACCTTGTTACAAACTCTATTATCCCCTGTAAATATACCCCTTTTATTGGACGCCCAGGGCCTCTGACCGGGTCACTGCTGCTGTGACACTTCCCCTTTAAGAATTGGCCCGGTACTGAGTACCCCACTGCCCTGGCGGGCGATCCAGTTACTTCTCTGATCAATACTAGAATTTGGTTCTTAAGATTTCTCTAGGAGAAATTAGTCAATTAAACAGCAGGTTTCTCTTGCAGAACTTTTGGAATGTTCTCATAAAGGCCTTGAGATGGACCTTTCCACTAGTACTTTGAAAGTTCAGGTTGCAGACATAGGGGCTCTAATTGATCAGATAATCGCCAATCATTCCTGGGGCTAGGTTTATTAAAACTCTCCTTAAATACAGATTAGTGAGTAGAGCCAGGGTAGTGCCCTGGGTTCTAAGTGTCAGATTGTTCACTCTGGAAATTACCCTTCAAATAGCTTTAACTTTAGCTAGAAGGGTTTCCAAACTACAGGCCATTTTTAATATTTTCACAGTTTTTCTTGAGGTTAGGGCTATCATGCAACCTGATCTATCATTATTCCCAGATTGGTTTCTGTTTTTTCATACATCCCAATAAATAGTTATCCCTTCTTTCTATCAGAATCTGTGATTTCAAGATGAGGTAATCCTTCAGTCCTTAAATGTTAGGAGATACTTCTTAAATACGTTGAAGTTCTGGGTCTCAAGTGGAAATCTTCAGCCAGGTTTATTTCAACACCCCAGCATAGGGTAGAATGTTTTCTACAGCCTCCATATCTAGACTGGTTAGAATGCCCATAGCTCTGGTCTGTTCTTCGTCCAGTGAAAATTCCCCTTAGGATATCGAGGCTTGTTCTGCAAGAGCCATGGCCACTTTCTGGGCAGAAAGGGCCAATGCGTCAGTGTATCAGATATGCAAGGCAGTAGTTAGTCTTCACTTTCTACTTTAAGCACTGCAGGGTGGATTTGGGATACTCTGTCCCCTCCTTTAGAGGAAAGTATTTTCAGCGGTGGTCCCTCCCTAGGGATTGTTTTCTATTTTAATCTCTCTGTATGATGGTGTCAGGGTGAAAGGAAAACTACTTACTTGTAATTTGATTTTCCTGAACCATTGCAGCACTTTGCCTTATCGTTTTCTGGAGGTGGGATGTCTTCCTCAGTAATTACACGGTGTACAAAAAAATCAACCTATTCTTACATGTAAGAGTTGGCATTTTCATGTCTTTAATAGAGATGAGGGAATATTTCAATATTCTGTTCAGCTCACGATTGCCGAATTTGCAATATTCACAAATTTAATCGTCGATTTAATCGCTGAATATAGCCGAACATACACAACACAAAAGCCGATGTAGTGCTTCTGATCGGCAGGGAAATCATATCTGCCAATCAGAGAGCTGAGGTTCCCATGCTGTCAGAAGAAAAAAAACTAAATAAAATGAAATAAAATATAAATAATTAAAAAAACAACATGGGGTCCCCCCCATTTTTGGCAACCAGCCTTGCCAAAGCTCATAACTGGGGGCTGGTATTCTCAGGCTGGTAAGGTGCCATGGATATTGACCCCCCAGCCTAAAAATAACAGCTTGCAGCTGCCCTGAAAAGGCACATCTGTTAGATGCGCCAATTCTGGCGCTTTGCCTGGCTCTTCCCACTTGCCCTGTAGTGGTGGCAAGTGGGGTTGATGTCACTTTTATACTGTCAGGTGACATCAAGCCTGAGGTTAGTAATGGAGTGGCGTCAATAAGACACCTATCTATTACTAAAGCGATCGTGTTCGATCACAGCATTTCGGCAGGTTAAAGTGCCGGGAGTGGTCTGTGACAGCCCCTGGTACCTAGTGTCAGATGTCAGTGTCAAAATCATCTGACACCCGGCGTCGATCGCCCACGCACCCCCTGTGTGCATGGCCAATTGAGATGATGTAATATTCCGTACCTGATCAGATAGGCCCAGGTCGCATGGACGGAGTATTACGTCAGATGTCAGAAAGGGTTTAAAAAAAACTACTACTTATCCTACAAAAATTAACCCATGGTTACGTTGACGGAAAATAAAAATCTTGGAAGAAAGGAAGTAATAACTGAAAGAGCAAAGATGAAAGAAATCGACCTGGTGTTAAGGGGTTAAACAACTGTGACCATTTAACTAATGGGTGCTAATCATATTTTTCACAATCTTTTTTGCTGTTGAAGATGGTTAAAGGGATGGTTCACCTCTTGGACAATCTTTTTTTCAATTGAGCTTTCCCCCCTCCACACAAAATAAAATAAAAGCAGCCTATACCAGTATCTGCAACGTTCCAGGGAGGATGATGCCCAGGGCTTGCATGATGTTGTTATGCTACATGAGCCCTATAGACAGACAATCAGTGGCTGCTTCACTTTCGCTTCCTTCAGATGTAACCGGCACCAGGACGAAGTCTGAGAGCACTTCTTGCCGGTGTCCATTTTGTCTGAAGAAAGTGAGAGTGAAGTTGCCTACTATTGGCCACTGATTTGTCTGCAGGGCTAGCGTGACATAAAAATGTGACATTATCCCTGGGAGACTAATTGCCGTTATCGCTGGAACGGCACTGGAAGTGAGTACAGACTGTTTTTATTTTATACGGGGAGATATAGCAATTGAAAAGAGGTTGTCTGACTAGTGGAAAACCCCTTTAAATATACAAGGAGGGTTGTGAAAAACAGAACCCAATTTTCCTTGTCGCTTGTACAGTATAATGCTTATTGGGCTCAATTCATTAAAATGGTCTTATCCTGTCTTTGTTGCCTACCGGAATAGTTTAAGAAATTAGTCTCACTATCCTTTTCTGTCAGATAATCTTATTTTATTTATTTTTTTTAAAGGGAACCATTATAGAATGCTGTAGATAAGCCCCGGAAGGCCGGAAGTCAGTGGCCGCAGCTTATTGTAGAAAAACGAGCTGACAGGTTCCCTTTAAGCAGAGGGCAGTACTGTTCTGTCTATTATGGCCTATTCTATACAATTAGGTTGTGACTATGTAAGGAGATTGAATTATGTTGCTGCCCTATCTTTTCTCCTTAGTATTTCCCAGTACCGTATGTTATTAGTATGTATATATATTTGCAAATACATTGTGGTATTGCTACATGATTAAGTGTTTTACTATGTCTATATAATGGTACTGCTACTCTGTAAAGTGTATTACCATTTCTTGCTAACTGTATACATATGTGTATATTGTTAAACTGTTGTAATATTGCTATGTATAGTGTATAGGGTACGTGCAGTTATTGGTTTGGCCACTAGATGGGGCATTATAGTATATAGAATGGTTAGTAAGAATATAGTATAGGAAATTGTTAAACATAGGAGGGGCTGCTGTGTGGTAAGTCAGAGACATTTCTGTAGTGTAGTTAGTTAGGGCTGGGTGTCCGAACCATCCAGATGGGCTATAGGCCCTGGACACCGCAGCAGCCACGCAATGTTACTAAGAAGGAAATACAGCCATTCAGAGTCCCTTAGGGACAGAAGGGCAGTGTTCAGCAGCAGAGTTGCAAAAGCTTGAAGTGAAAGCAAGGAAGGGGTCCGGGAAGTACAGGGCGCAGATTGTTGAAGATGTGGCAGATCATTGCATGGGCAGATACTCTTACACACGTGGTCAAAATTGTTGGTACTCCTCGTTTAATGACAGAAAAACCCACAATGGTCACAGAAATAACTTGAATCTGACAAAAGTAATAATGAATCAAAAATTTATGAAAATGAACAAATTAAAGTCAGACATTGTTTTTCAACCATGCTTCCAACAGAATTAAAAAAAAAATTAAAACTCATGAAATAGGCCTGGACAGCAATGATGGTACCCTTAACTTAATATTTTGTTGCACAACCTTTTGAGGCAATCACCGCAATCAAATGATTCCTGTAACTGTCAATGAGACTTCTGCAATTCCGATAGGTATTTTGGCCCACTCTGTTATGTTTCGGTAGCTGAGGAGTGCAGGTAAAAAAGGCAATACACCAGAGCAGTTGGAATCTATGAGATTGCAGTACCCTGACTAACCACCACAACTAGAGGCAGCCGTGGAGCGTTCCTACGTTGGTCCTAGACGCCTCGTCACAGCCTGAGAAACTAACTACACCTAAAGATAGAAAGAGGAAAGCTATCTGCCCCGGAGCAGATCCCCAAAGAACATAGAAAGCCCCCAAACATGTAATGGCGGTTAGACAAGAAGAAATACTGACACAGACAGAAAATAGTATGAGCAAACGTTGGGGCCCAAACTACCTAAATAGAAAAGGATAGGAAGGGCACTTACTGCAATCCCAAAAAACCCTGAAAAGCACCAACTCTACTAATTTCAAAAACACCTGAGATCACACGACCTCTACCACCTAAATTAGTCTCTGGTGTAACAAAATCAAAACAGCAGCCACTGAAAAAACTGGAAAAAGCAAATGTACAAACATAAGTGGCTGAACAAAACTGAGAGGGCAAAAGCCCCCGGAGGGGACCCTGAAGGCCCCCACAGAAGTGCAGGACAAAATGCAAAAATCAAGCACAAAAACAAAAAGAAGAAAATGTCTTATCTGTTAGCAGGAGATGCAGACACGACACAGCAGGCTACAAAGGAAACAGGAATCAAGGATTGAGACCAGAACAATTGGTCACCGGCAACCCTGATGGGAAGGCGACTCTCTTATATAAGACCAGTCAGTAACCCTTATTCCCAATCCTCACAATCTTCACTGGACAGTCCAGTACCGCTTGTAACCACCAGAGGGAGCCTCTGCTCAGAACTCATTTCAAGTCCATTCACAACAGTACCCCCCCTTGAGGATGGGTCACCGAACCCTCACTTGAGCAACCAGGTCGGTCAGGATGAGTTCTATGATACGCACGGATGAGTCTCCTAGCATGGATGTCCGAAGCAAACACCCAAGAATTGTCTTCCTGACCATAACCTCTCCACTTAACCAAATACTGGAGTTTCCATCTAGAAAAACGAGAATTCAATATTTTCTCAACCACAAACTCCATATTGCCCTCAACCAGAACAGGGTCAGGAGGCAAAGCAGTAGGAACCACTGGCTCAACAAACCTCTTCAACAAGGACTTGTGAAACACGTTATGGATCTTAAATGTCCCTGGAAGAAGCAAACGAAAAGAAACAGGATTAAGAATCTCCATGATCTTATAAGGTCCAATGAACCTAGGCTTAAATTTAGGAGATGCCACTCTCATAGGAATATTTTTTGAGGACAACCAGACCAAGTCCCCCACTTTAAACCGAGGACCATCAGTCCTATGCCGGTTGGCAAACCGCTGGGCCCTCTCCTGAGAGAGGGACAACCTCTCCACTACCTGGTCCCAAATCTGTTGCATACGCTCCACAACAGAGTCAACACCTGGACAGACAGAAGCCTCCGTCTGTCCTGAAGAAAATCGAGGGTGAAACCCAGAATTACAGAAAAATGGAGACATCAAAGTGGCAGAGCTAGCCCTATTATTAAGAGCAAACTCAGCCAAAGGCAAAAAAAGAGACCCAGTCATCCTGATCAGCAGACACAAAGCATCTTAGATAAGTCTCCAATGTCTGGTTTGTTCTCTCAGTTTGACCATTGGTCTGAGGATGAAACGCAGAGGAGAAAGACAATTGAACACCAAGTTTAGAACAAAAGGTCCTCCAAAATCTGGAAACAAACTGGACTCCTCTGTCAGACACAATGTTCTCAGGAATGCCGTGTAAACGAACCACGTGCTGAAGGAACAAAGGCATCAATTCAGAGGAGGAAGGCAACTTAGGTAATGGCACAAGATGTATCATCTTGGAAAACCTATCACAAATCACCCAGATGACGGTCATTCTCTGAGAAACAGGGAGGTCGGAAATGAAATCCATAGAGATATGGGTCCATGGTCTCTTGGGCACAGGCAATGGCATCAACAAACCACTAGAGCGAGAGCAAGGCTTGGAGCGAGAGCAAGTCCCGCAGGACTGCACAAATTCCCTGACATCACGAGACAAGGTAGGCCACCAAAAGGACCAACTAACCAAATCTCTGGTACCAAAAATTCCGGGATGACCGGCCAACGCGGAACAATGAATCTCAGACATCACACTCTTTTTCCACTGGTCCGGGACAAACAATTTCCCACAGGGCAGCGCTCGGGCCTATCCTCCTGACACCCCTCCAGAGCCAGTCTCAAATTTGGCGAGATGGCGGAAAGAACTACACCTTCTTTCAAAATAACAGAAGGATCAGATAACTCAGGAGAGTCCGCAAGGAAACTCCTCGAGAGGGCATCGCCTTAACATTCTTAGTGCCAGGAAGAAAGGAAACCACAAAATTAAAACGTGTGAAAAACAAGGCCCACCTGGCCTGTCTAGGATTAAGTCGCTTGGCAGATTCCAGATAAACCAGATTCTTATGGTCCGTAAGGACCACCACCTGATGTTTGGCTCCCTCCAGCCAATGTCTCCACTCTTCAAAAGCCCACTTCATGGCCAATAACTCCCGATTACCCACGTCATAATTACGTTCAGTAGGAGAAAATTTTCGAGAGAAAAAGGCACAAGGGTTACTTTTAGAGGTCTCTGGATCTCTTTGGGACAAAACGGCACCTGCCCCAATTTCAGAGGCATCAACCTCCACCTGAAATGGCAGAGAAACATCAGGCTGCCGTAGAACAGGAGCAGAAGTGAATCTCTGCTTAAGTTCCTGAAATGCAGAGACTGCCTCAGGAGGCCAATTCACCACATCAGAACCCTTTTTGGTCAAATCAGTTAATGGTTTAACAATAACCGAGAAATTACCAATAAATTTACGATAAAAATTGGCAAAACCCAAAAATCTTTGAAGAGCCTTTAATGAAGTAGGTTGGACCCAATCACAGATGGCCTGAACCTTGACCGGGTCCATTTCAATAACAGATGGGGACAAAATGAATCCCAAAAATGAGATCCTCTGTACGCCAAAAAGACACTTTGATCCCTTCACATACAGAGCATTCTCTCTCAAAATCTGGAATACAGTTCGAACATGTTTCACATGAGAGTCCCAGTCATTGGAAAAAATCAAGATATCATCCAAATAAACAATCAGAAATTTATCCACAAAATCCCTGAAAATGTCATTCATGAAGGACTGGAAGACAGAAGGAGCATTAGTGAGCCCAAAGGGCATCACAAGGTACTCAAAATGCCCCTCAGGGGTATTAAATGCCGTCTTCCATTCATCCCCGTGCTTAATGCGAATAAGGTTATATGCCCCCCTGAGGTCAAGCTTGGTAAACCAAGTAGTGTTTTTCACCCTGGAAAACAGGTCAGAAATCAAGGGTAACGGATATTGATATTTCACAGTAATATTGTTCAAAAGACGATAATCAATACACTGCCTTAATGAACCATCCTTTTTGCCACAAAGAAAAAACCGGCACCTAAGGGTGAAGAGGATGGTCTGATATGACCCTTCTCCAATGACTCCTTGATATAAGACCGCATAGCGTCATGTTCAGGTACAGACAAGTTAAAAAGGCGACCTTTAGGGAATTTACTACCAGGCACTAATTCAATAGCGCAGTCATAGCTCCTATGGGGAGGCAAGGATGCAGATTTACTTTCGCTAAACACATCAGAAAAATCAATCAAAAAGTCAGGAACATCCTGAGCCTGGGGGGAGGCAGAAAAAACAGGAGTGTTGGTATTAACACATTGGCAGCCCCAACTGGTTACAGACACAGATTTCCAATCCAAAACAGGATTATGAGACTGTAACCAAGGGAAACCCAGTACGATAATGTCATGCAGATTATACAGAACCAAAAATTTGCAGCTCTCCTGATGATCAGGTTCAACCCTCATTATCACCTGAGTAGAGAACTGAGGTTTATTCTCAGCCAAAGGGGTAGAATCGATCCCCAGTAGGGAATAGACTTCCGTAGGTGTATCAAGGGAAACCCACAACGTTTAGCAAAATCAAAATCCATCAGGTTAATAGCTGCTCCCGAATCAACGAAAGCCTGAGCAGAAAATGAGGACAGAGAGCATATCAGAGTAACAGTTAATAAAAACTTAGTCTGAACACTACCCAAGACAACTGAGCGTGCAAAACGTCTTCCCCGCTTAGGGCAGACTGAAATAGCATGAGAGGCATCACCACAGTAGAAACATAACCCATTGCGCTTTCGAAACTCATGACGCTGTGCCCCAGAAATCACTCTATCACACTGCATGGATTCAGAAGCAGGTTCACAAGGCAACACTATTCCACGCATACTTCTCCGCTCAATCAAACGTCTGTCAATTTGAATCGCTAATGACATAGAATCATTGAGACCAGAGGGGACAGGGAATCCCACCATAACATCCTTTACATTATCTGACAGACCCTTCCGAAAAAGGGCTGCCAAAGCATCGTCATTCCATTTGGTCAGGACTGCCCACCTACGGAATCTCTGACATAACTCAGCGTCATCAAGCCCCTGATTTAATGCCAACAAGGCTTTTTCAGCTTGATCAGTGACATTAGGCTCATCGTACAATAACCCCAAGGCCTGAAAAAATGCATCAACATCACTCAAAACAGGATCCCCAGGTGTCAGGGAAAAAGCCCAATCCTGAGGATCGCCGCGCAGGAGAGAGATGACAATTTGAACCTGCTGCGCTGCATTCCCTGAGGACTTAGATTTTAAGGCAAAAAACAATTTACAATTATTTTTGAAATTCAGAAACTTGGCTCGATCCCCCAAAAACAAATCTGGCATGGGAATCCTAGGTTCCACAGCAGGCAACCTAGCAAGATAGGTAGCAATACTCCGAACCTCAGTGGCAAGCTGATCCACACGGCCAGACAACTGTGCAAACTCCATTGAGAGAAAAAATCCTCCCCAGCACCCAGAGATACAGAGGGAAAAAAAAAATGCAACAAACAGAAAAATATCTCTGACAACTCTGACAACCTTTTTTCTTTCACAATATTTTTCCCTTCTGTGAGTACCAAACAATTTTCAATTTTTGGGCCGGTGATACTGTTATGTTTTGGTATCTGAGGAGTGCAGGTAAAAAAGGCAATACACCAGAGCAGTTGGAATCTATGAGATTGCAGTACCCTGACTAACCACCACAACTAGAGGCAGCCGTGGAGCGTTCCTACGTTGGTCCTAGACGCCTCGTCACAGCCTGAGAAGCTAACTACACCTAAAGATAGAAAGAGGAAAGCTATCTGCCCCGGAGCAGATCCCCAAAGAACATAGAAAGCCCCCAAACATGTAATGGCGGTTAGACAAGAAGAAATACTGACACAGACAGAAAATAGTATGAGCAAACGTTGGGGCCCAAACTACCTAAATAGAAAAGGATAGGAAGTGTACTTACTGCAATCCCAAAAAACCCTGAAAAGCACCAACTCTACTAATTTCAAAAACACCTGAGATCACACGACCTCTACCACCTAAATTAGTTCTCTGGTGTAACAAAATCAAAACAGCAGCCACTGAAAAAACTGGAAAAAGCAAATGTACAAACATAAGTGGCTGAACAAAACTGAGAGGGCAAAAGCCCCCGGAGGGGACCCTGAAGGCCCCCACAGAAGTGCAGGACAAAATGCAAAAATCAAGCACAAAAACAAAAAGAAGAAAATGTCTTATCTGTTAGCAGGAGATGCAGACACGACACAGCAGGCTACAAAGGAAACAGGAATCAAGGATTGAGACCAGAACAATTGGTCACCGGCAACCCTGATGGGAAGGCGACTCCCTTATATAAGACCAGTCAGTAACACCTTATTCCCAATCCTCACAATCTTCACTGGACAGTCCAGTACCGCTTGTAACCACCAGAGGGAGCCTCTGCTCAGAACTCATTTCAAGTCCATTCACAACACCACTCCTCAAGAGCAAACTCCTTCAGTTGTCTCTTGTTTGAAGATTGCCTTTTCCAGACGGCATGTTTCAACTCTTTCCAAAGATGCTCAATAAGATTTAGGTCAGGACTCATAGAAGGCCACTTCAGAATAGACAAATGTTTTCCTCTTAGCCATTCTTGGGTGTTTTTAGCTGTGTGTTTTGGGTCATTATCCTGTTGCAAGACCCATCACCTACGACTGAGACCAAGCTTTCTGACACTAGGCAGCACATTTCTCTCTAGAATCCCTTGATAGTTTTGAGATTTCATTATACCCTGCACAGATTCTAGACACCCTTTGCCAAATGCAGCAAAGCAGCCCCAGAACATAACAGAGCCTTCTTTATGTGTCACAGTAGGGACAGTGTTCTTTTCTTGATATGCTTTATTTTTCCATCTGTAAACAAAGAGCTGATGTGACTTTCCAAAAAGTTCCGTTTTTGTCTCATCTGTCCATAGGACATTCTCCCAGAAGCTTTGTGGCTTGTCAAGATGTAGTTTGGCAAATTCCAGTCTGATTTTTTATGATTTTTTTTTAACAATGGTGTCCTCCTTGGTCGTTTCCCATGAAGTCCACTTTGGCTCATACAACAATGGATGGTGAGATCTGACACTGATGTTCCTTGAGCTTGAAGCTCACCTTTAATCTATTCAGAAGTTTTTCTGGGCTCTTTTGTTACCATTTGTATTATCCGTCTCTTTGATTTGTCATCAATATTCCTCCTGCGCCCATGTCCAGGGAGGTTGGCTTCAGTCCCATGGAGCTTAAATTTCTGAATAATATGTGCAACTGTAGTCACAGGAACATCAAGCTGCTTGGAGATGGTCTTATAACCTTTACCTTTAACATGTTTGTCTATAATTTTCTTTCTAATCTCCTGAGACAACTCTTTCCTTTGCTTCCTCTTGCCCATGTTGAGTGTGATACACACCATGTCACCAAACAGCACAGTGAGTATCTGTAGCCCTCTATACAGGCCCACTCAGTGATTCCAAGATTGTATACACCTGTGATGCTAATTAATGGACACACCTTGATTTAGCATGTCCTTTTTGTCACATTATTATCAGGAGTACCATCATTTCTGTCCAGGCCTATTTCATGAGTTTTATTTTTTAAAACAATTCTGTGGAAGCATTGTTGAAAAGCAATGTCTGACTTAATTTGTTCATTTTCATAGATGTTTGGTTTAATATTACTTTTGTCAGATTCAAGTTATTTCCGTGACCATTGTGTTTTTGTTTCTGTCATTAATCTAGGGGTACCAACAATTTTGACCATGTGTGTAGATCCGGGGCGAATCCCCAGCACTAGTAAGTCTGGACAGGGAGAAGGCTGCGGTACCGCCTAAAGCGCTATTACCCCGTAATGTACTGGAGGACATAGAAGGAAGCACAGGGAGAGTGCAGGATGTGAACTGTATGGAACCTGATGCTGTTGCTGTATCTGACAAGAATTTGCTGCAAAGTGAATCAAGTAAAGTTCTTCGTTTAGCACTGGAATCAGACTGTTTCTCCGTTATTGTGAAACCAGCTACAGAAGGTCCCAAACTCCACAGAGGAGTCCCTGATGGTGCAGTGAGAGAAGACACAGGTATGCTGATGAAAGAATGCTGTTTTCATGTAAGAGGAGGCCAGGGCTCAGATGCACCTGAGTGCTCGGCCATGGCTACCCCCTGGCCGAATCTTACAGCTACATGACAACACGTCCCACAACCAAAGTTTGAGTTGTCACTGCTTGCATCACAGTGTAATACAAGAGAATTGGGCCTCGAGATTACTGCAACTGTGATAAGTAAATTGCTAAATATCTGAGACTGTTGGACTTTTTTGTGACCGGCGGATGTTAAAATGTCTCCTTGCACAGGCAGACCAAAGTAAATGATGCACACTATATCGCTCAGTGCCCATCAGCTGCCATGGTTCTCAACAGACAATGAAAAAATATCCACTGCACTCTCAAGATCAGTTGCAAGGTGATTTTTATTCAATAACATACACACAAGGTGGAATAAGGGGAATCAGATTAAACTAAAGGCGACACTTTGAAAGGACGTTTTGACCCATCCCGGATCTGTCAGTGGTCGCAGAATCTCTGAATCACTTAAATGCAGGCATTGGAGATTTATGTTGTTCTGATAGAAGCTGGATGAAATCTGCTCGTTGGGGAGTAGAGCAGACACATCCAACCACACACATCTGGCTCACCCTATTCCACTGTGTATACGCTATTGAATAAAATACAGTACTTGCAACTGATCTTGAGTGCAGTGGATATTTCTTCATTGACTGGTTTCACAACCTACTCTCCTTCTTTTGAGTGAAGGCAATTCCTCTT
Source organism: Oophaga sylvatica (assembly GCA_033576555.1). Lineage (NCBI taxonomy): Eukaryota > Metazoa > Chordata > Amphibia > Anura > Dendrobatidae > Oophaga > Oophaga sylvatica. The sequence goes on along the minus strand of JARQOD010000001.1, from coordinate 582,991,428 downwards.
CATAAAATTGTTCTCAAAAGTGTAAGTCCCATTTACACAGGACGATGCACTGCTGAGAACAATGATTTTTTTTTTATGCTGTGCAAAAGATCATTTCATCAGATGAATGAGTGTTTTGCTCATTCATTAGGAGAGCAGTAGCCTGTTTACACTGCAAGATGACTAAAACGTGGGTTTTTAACCACACTCCTTCACAATTATCTTGTTTAAAGATTAATATACTCACTGATTGCAGTAGTCTCTGATTTCCTGCATCCTCTTCTATCTCAAATAGCTGCAATTACGATTCTCAGGGTCACACTGAGGTTTGTTTGAGCCAGAAGTCGCTTTTAAAATGTGAGCCTGTTTCTGATGCTCCATAAACTCAGATTGTTAGGGTGCAATCAGACAGCCATATATGTCTGAACGTAGTGCACGGACTGGTTGGCGGTTTCCCGACCCAAGCTGACAGATGTATAGAAATAAATGAAGCTCAGGTCAAAAGCTGCTGGACAGTCCATGTGTAAGGGTGTGTTGGGATCAAGCCATTCACTGTATCCCTTCTTGGTAAAGCGAGTACGTGTTACGCATAAGATGGTGTATTATGTGATAATACTTTGTGTAGCAAGATGCTTTATGGTGTAATGATGTATGTGTAATGTGTAGTTATGCATCTTTATGGTCTAGGGATAGAGTTAGGCAATTACAGTATAAGTGTAGGATTTAGTGAGAGTAATAGTAAAGGGTAGTATTTGGTTTAGTACAGTGGGGGGCACTGTAGATTAGTAGATTAGATATGGTTAGGATAAGAACTGTTTAAGGGAATAGGGGATTTCCAAGTTAGGAGGGACCAGTTGAGACATTTCCTGGCTTTAGTCAGTCAGAGAGTTGGATGGAGAACAGTAAGGTTGTTTCAGAAAAAAAAGTTTAAAGGGAAGACAGATGGCAGACCAAATGAGAGAGGATATATGAAGCGTATGAGGAAACTCTGGATGGATACAAGACCTACATGTCCACTGACTGAGAGACAACTAGTCACCGAACGTTTCAATATCATAAAGAGAAAGCTATTATCACAACTTGAGATGGATTAACTGCACTGCAGATCCACCCCACATGAAGAGTTGGAAGAACAACATGTGCGACCCCCTGAAAATCCTGATCCAGTCCTGCATCTAGAGAGCTCTGCAGCTGGTCTGAAACAGAAGATCTTAGATAAACTAAATACCACCAATACCAGAGATTGACTGCCAAGGCCCAGCAAAGAAACACAACCATACAGTATGCTAGAAGATGCCAATAGAGCACTTGCATCAATACCTATCACCACCATAACTCAAACTAATAAACTGATCTATGCTACTGCCTCAGCAATCATGGAAATGCTTGGCTATACAACCAGCAAGAACAACAGAAGTATGTGACTCCCTTGGAAAAGAAGGCTGGAGACAAAAATCAAGGTGACACGAAGGTAAGTCAGACAACTATCAGAAATACAGAAAGGTGTAAAGATCAAGAATAACAAGTTGGACAAGTATAAAGGCCTGACCCCAACTGAAGCCTTAAGGTACTGCCACACTAAACAATCCCGCTAGCGATCACAATAACGACGCATACAATGCGATCGCTAGCGGGATTGTTTCTATATCGCTAAATGCGGCCACATTTAGCGATATAGTTAACGACGCTATCGCCGTTAGCGATCTTCTTAACGACTTTAGCGGTACAAAAGTACCGCTAAATCGCTAAGAAAAGGTGCCACACTAGCGATATATACTTACCCAGCGGGAGCGCCGACAAGAAAATAGGGTCCGGAACGATTCCAGCGACGAGCGAGATCACAGCAGGAAGCTCGTCGCTGGCAGATGCCGCACTGAACAACATCGCTAACGGGATCGCTAAATAGTGACGTTTTTTAGCGATCCCGTTAGCGATATTGTTCAGTGTGGCATACCCTTTAGAGACTGCTAAACAAAGGCTCACAGCACTCGCTGCAAGACTAGGGAGATACACTAGAGAAGCTGAGGCTAAGAAGATAAATGCCCTGTTCTCCAAAGAACCATCCAAAGTGTACTTCCAACTACAGAGTAACAGCACAAAGACAGCAACTCCACCAAAAGCAGAGACTGAACAATACTGGAGGGACATATGGGAGAAGGAAAAAACATACAACACCAGTGCAATGTGGCTGCAAGATCTGAGAATGAAACACAGCAACCACCTGGAGCAAGAACCAGTCACCATTACAGAAGCAAACATTCAACAGCGGGTCAAGAACATGAAGAGCTGGACAGCACCTGGTCCAGACATGATCCACACCTACTGGCTGAAGAAATTAACAGCGATACATGAACACATGGCAAAACAGATGAACCAACTGCTAGAAGAAGGTCACTACCCAGCTTGGCTAACACAAGGTATAACAGTGCTGATCTTGAAGGATCCTCATAAAGGAACAGTTCCATCCAATTACCGCTCAATAACCTGCCTTACAACAACATGGAAACTCCTGTCAGGCATCATAGCCACCAAGCTACAGAACCATATGAACCAGTACATGAATCCAGCTCAGAAAGGCATCAGGACCGACACCAGAGGATCTAAGCACCAGCTCCTAGTAGATAGAGCAGTTACTCAAGACTCAAGATCCAGACAGACCAATCTCAGTACAGCCTGGATTGACTACAGGAAAGCCTATGATGCAATGCACACACACATGGATCTGTGAATGCTTGGCTCTCTACAATGTTAACAGGAAATTAAGAACCTTCCTCAGAAACTCAATGGGGCTATGGAGAACAACATTGGAAGACAACTCAAGACTACTAGCACAAGTATATATCAAATGCGGCATATTCCAAGGTGATGTATTGTTGCCATAGCTGTTCTGCATAGGCTTGAGCACCCTCAGTCAGATAATTACAGTCTGGCTATAGATACAAGTTCAAGAGTGGAAGCACCATCAGCCACCTCCTCTACATGGATGACATCAAGCTGTATGCGAAAAACGAACGAGACATTGATTCACTGATCCACCTGACAAGGATCTACAGTGAAGACATTGGAATGTCCTTTGGACTGGAGAAGTGCGGCCGGTTGGTAATAAAGAGAGGTAAGGTTGTCGAGACCGATGGAATGAAATTACCAGCAGGGCATGTAGCAGATGTACAGACATGCTACAAGTACCTCAGCATCCCATAGGGATACGGTAACCATGACGAGGTGGCAAGGAAAGCAGCAACATCCAAATACCATCAAAGGGTAAGACAGATCCTGAAGAGCCAGCTCCATGGGAAGAATAAAATCTGCTCCATCAATACATATGCCCTGCCAGTTATCAGATATCCTGCTGGCATAGTGTGCTGGCTAAAAGAAGAGATGGAAGCTGCAGATGTGAAGACAAGAAAGCTCTTCACAATGCATGGAGGTCTCCACCCTAAGTCTAGCACCCAAAGATTGTATACCAACAGAAAGGAGGGTGGTCGAAGCTTGATAAGCATCCAAGCCATCATCACGGATGAAACAAAGTGTATCCAGGAATACATCAGAAGAATGGCACCAAAGATGAGATGCTGAGAGAAAGCCTAAGGCAGCAACAACAGATATGGAAGGAAGAACAGCAACATGAAGTGCCATGGCAAGACAAGCCTCTGCATGGGATGTACCATCAACAGATAATGGAGGTGGCTGACATGGCGAAATCCTACCGATGGCTGTAGAAAGCTGGACTCCGAGACAGCACAGAGGCACTAATCATAGCGGCACAAGAGCAAGCACTGAGTACCAGATCAATAGAAGCAGGAATATACCACACAAGACAAGACCCAAGGTGCAGACTATGCAAAGAAACCTCAGAAATAGTCCAACACATAGTGGCAGGATGAAAAATGCAAGCAGGAACAGCGTATACCAAACACCACAACCAAGTAGCAGAAATTGTATACAGGAACATCTGCACAGCATATGGGCTAAGTCCCCCTAAGTCCAAGTGGGAGGCCCCAGAAAAAGTGGTGGAGAATGAAAGCTCTAAAATCCTGTGGGACTTCAAGATCCAGACGGATAAGCAGGTGTTGGCTAACCAACCAGACATTGTGATAGTAGACAAGTATCAGAAGACAGCAATGCTAATAGATCCAAGTGACAGCAACATTAGAAGAAGGAATATGAGGAGCTGGAGAAATACCAGAGCCTCAAAGGAGAACTGGAGAAGATGTGGAAGGTGAAGGCAACAGTGATTCCAGTGGTGATAGGAGCACTTGGAGCAGTGACCCCTAAGTTGTAAGAATGGCTACAACAGATCCCAGAAGCAACATCTGAACTCTGTCCAGAAAAGTGCAATGCTGGGAACAGCTAAGATCCTGTGCAGAACCCTCAAAGTCCCAGGCCTCTGGTAGAGGACCCGAGAATGAGAAAGGACAACAAAGACCACCCCCAGTCTGGGTGAGAAGGAAGTTTTTTTTATTTTTAATACAAAATTAAATTAACTAGTTTAATAGTTTATTTAGTGACTTTTACATTTGCCACTGGGGGCTGCCATTTTCACTAGTGGGGGCTTGTGTGTCTGGGCACCTCACTTACGGCAGCCATGGGCATAAGAGCCAACTGTCGGACTCCGACCGTATCTCTTGCATTGAGGCCGCTCCTCCTGCCTCTTAGCTGTTACCTGGGCATGCCCTCCTGGGCTGTCCAGGTCACAGCTGTGGGAGGAGATCGCGGCCATTTTGTTGTAGCCCGCAGCGTATGTTGTGGGCTTTATTTTTCACTGTCATTGTACACACTGTGCTGTGCGTGCGATGACAGGAGCTACCGGTAAGTCAGAGCACTGCGGGGTCATTCTGTCACATGTCAGCGTGACCCCCGCAGTTGTGACTGTCACCCGCAGTAATGCTACCACAGGTACTGTCAGTCACAGCGCTGCGGGATCATGCTGGTAGATGTCAGCATTACCCGCAGCTGACTGTGACCTGTGGTAAAAAAGCAGGCGCAGGCAAATGAGACTACTGCTCCCATCGGGATATGCTGCTGATGGGAGAGTAGTCTCATCTGCCGGCGCCTGTGCTCACAGTTTAAAACAAATTAAAGTAAAATTACATACTTATTCACATAAAAATAAACATTATACTTACCTCACACTAAATCTCCGACGCCCTCGTCTCCTAGAAATAATGCTAAATAATAAGCCAGCATATACTCCCTGTCCGCCGTAGTCCAGGTAATACGATTGTCCCACAGCGATCTCACATGTATAAAAGTCATATCAGGAGATGTGACCGCTCTACCCGGCCTCCGGCAATACACTGACAGGAGGTTATCCTCCCACAGTGTATGACTGCGCCACCGTGAAAGTTCACCGGAATTCATCAGCTCCGGTGCTCTCACTTATGGCACTACCGCTGTGTGAGAACTTTCCCACGTAGCAGTGGTGCCGTAAGTGAGAGTACCTGAGCTAATGAACTCCGGTGAACTCTCACAACGGCGCAGTGATACACTGCGGGAGAATTACCTCTTGTCAGTGTTTCGCCGGCTGTCTTTGAAAGCAGTCACATCACTGATGTGACTGCTCTCGAAGTGATCAGGATTGTCTAGGTGCATTATGGATTACAGTTGGTGCAGAAAGTATTCAGACCCCTTTAAATTTTTCACTCATTGTTTCATTTGGTTCATTCAAAAAAGTTCATTTTTTTTCACATTAATATACACTCTGCACACCATCTTTACTGAAAAAAAACAGAAATGTAGACATTTTTGCAAATTTATTAAAAAAAGAAAAACTGAAATATAACATGGCCATAAGTATTCAGACCCTTTGCTCAGTATTGAGTAGAAGCACCCTTTTGAGCTAGTGCAGCCATGAGTCTTCTTGGGAATGATGCAACAAGTTTTTCACACCTGGATTTGGGGATCCTCTGCCATTCTTCCATGCAGATCCTCTCCAGTTCCATCAGGTTGTATGGTGAACGTTGGTGGACAGCCATTTTCAGGTCTCTCCAGAGATGCTCAATTGGGTTTAGGTCAGGGCTCTGGCTGGGCCAGTCTAGAGTTGTTCTGAAGTCACTCCTTTGTTATTTTAGCTGTGTGCTGGGGTCATTGTCTTGTTGGAAGGTGAACCTTCGGCCAAGTTTGAGGTCCAGAGCATTCTGGAAGAGGATTTCATCCAGGATATCTCTGTACTTGGCTGCATTCATGTTTCCTTCAATTGCAACAAGTCGTCCTGTCCCTTTAGCTGAAAAACACCCTATAGCATGATGCTGCCACCACCATGTTTCACTGTTGGGATTGTATTGGGCAGGTGATGTGAAGTGCCTGGTTTTCTCCACACATACTGCTTAGAATTATCACCAAAAAGTTCTATCTTCATCTCATCAGACCAGAGAATCTTATTTCTCATAGTCTGTGAGTCCTTCATGTGTTTTTAGCAAACTCTATGTGGGCTTTCATATGTCTTGCACAGAGGAGAGGCTTCCGTCGGGTCACTCTGCCATAATGGCCTGACTGGTGGATGGCTGCAGTGATAGTTGACTTTATGGAACTTTCTCCCATCTCCCTACTGCATCTGTGGAGCTCAGCCACAGTGATCTTGGGGTTCTTCTTTACCTCTCTCACAAAGGCTCTTCTCCCACGATTGCTCAGTTTGGCTGGACAGCCAGGTCTAGGAAGACTTCTGGTGGTCCAAAACTTCTTCCATTTAAGGATTATGGAGGCCACTATGCTCTTAAGAACCTTGAGTACTGGAGAAATTCTTTTGTAACCTTAGCCAGATCTGTGCCTTGCCACAATTCTGTCTCAGAGCTCCTTGGCCAGTTCCTTTGACCTCATGATTCTCATATGGTCTGAAATGCACTGTGAGCTGTGAGGTCTTATGTAGACAAACACACAGAAGAGGAGGAGAGGAGTGATATCACACACGTGAGCAGATTCAGCCAACATTTACTGCAGTTCAGTAATGTGAGATAGTTGTATACTAGGTTTTTGTGTCAAATTTTAGTAGTTTAAAAGTGGAAATACCAAACCTTTTAAAATTATTTTTCATATTTTACAAAATTATAAACAAATGAAAATATTTTTTAACAAAATTTAAACATTAATTCTTTACATTTTTTCAATTGCTGGAAAAAAAATTGATGGCACCTTCCCTTTAAGAAGACTCCAGCAGTTAAGGGCATCAGGGCTGGAAGTCACACGAGTACAAGGAAACAGGAGCAGGATGAGAGATAGCGACTAGGTTCAGAGGGAAATCCCGCAACGTCGAGACCTACCGTACATTCTGGAATAGGTTTGGAAGAGCCATCCTTTATTTCAACCTCGGAAGGGAAAATGAGTGAGGACCCACACGCAAGAACTAGTCTGGCTAATCGGGAAGCTGCGGTACCGGAGGCTGCAATACCGGAACAAAGATTGCCAGGAAAGCAAGGGACAGCACAGAGGAAAGGATCTATGATCAGTGAGGATTACTATGCGGTGTCTGTGACTGAACTGAACTTGCTGAGTAAAGTTGTTTTGTTAAAAATGGACTTGGACTCTGTAAATCAGTGTGTGATGATATCTGGAATCGGAACCATGCAACGTGAGGAAAACTCCAATCTAAAAGTGAGTGACTTGCATTGCACACAAATCACACAAAAAAGGGACATTGTGCTTTCTTTTAGGGGTGTGAGGGTGTGCCGGAACAGCAGCAGCCCCTCGCCATAACTACCACCCTGGCCACCTCACACATGCACTGTGGTCCGATTTATACATCCTTCTGACTGCGCCCTAAAAGTGTCTTCTGGCTCAACCCCAGTGTGATCTGGCGAGGCAGAATTATAGTCAAATGAGGGAAATTGTGGACTGGAATGATACTGGAAACCGGTGAAGACTGTGATTGGTGAGTATCTTAACACACTATAATATTTACACAGGTTAAGTTAATAAAGAAGCACTCAATCTTTTTTGCGTTATTATCAAGTGGGAACTTTATAAAGCAGAGAATCCTTTGAATCTAGCATCTGGAGGCTGCAGACAACTGCCCCAAGTGTCCCTTCCACTACTTTTGGTAACATCTACCCAAGTGTTTATTGTCATCCATTTTACAAATTATTAATTATTTGAGAGAATTTTATTGCTCTCTTGGTGTGGAATTTTAATGTAAATTGTGAAAACAAAGGTCTTTTAGTTTTGTAACATGCAGGAAAAAAATGTGATGTATATCCCTGGGCTTTAATGCTGCACATATTCCCTTTAGAAGGTAGTGTATATGTGATAAGGAATAAAAGTACATCAACTACTTGTCTTTATTACTGACGGAGTGAAGGTTATAAATAGGTAATGAATGGGGATGGAATGGCAAGCAATAAATCAATCAAGGATTTCTGAACCTATAATAAACTACCGAAGTAAAACTCCAGAGTTTAGTAATAACTCCAGTGCCCAGAGGGGAATTTATGACTGTTTTATCAATCAGTTCCTAACCGTTCCTGCTTTATATACTGTCAGACTATCGCTGATAAGAATTGTTAAATCATAGGTACTGTACTATGTTTGTTGACCGTAAGCCATTTTTCCAGTATACTTGGCAGTAATAAATAATTTTATTCTCTAAGCATAAACTAATATGGAGCCTTGTGGATAAAAATGCACTGAACTAAACTTTTATCCATTTTGAAGCCTAATAGGTTACTCTACATTGAATACCCTGTCAAACATTTCATACTTTAACTTGAAAGCTGAGTAATGCAACTCCTTTCCTTTGTACTGATTTTGTTTTCTAACCCATTCACACCCAAAATAAATAAAAGTTTTTTACAGGTTTCTTTTTAGGGTATATGCACATATTAAAATACCACTCCAGTTGTTTTTTTAATTTTACCACCGGAGTGGTGCTACTAACCTAAATTCTCTGCCCCTAATCTTATACTTACCTGCTGCCATCTTCATCTGTTATTGGTGCCACTCACATTGGTCTACAGCAGTTTATGACCTGCCAGATCGCCCCAGTGTTTGATAGGGGAGCGGGAAGTCACTACTCAATCTAAGTCTATGAGAGCCAGAACCAAGCTCTCATAGACTTGGACTGCGAGGGGTCCTCTTCTGTCTGTATCTGCCCTTGCTTGCCATGTATCTCAAACCGGCAACTCTTTTCAATTTATGCTACAGCTATTGTTTGCAGTGTGTACATGAGTTTTTTTTAAACAGTCACCAATTCCCAGTGACCCTGAAAGCGATCAGGGTTGTGGCTAATAGTTAAAGGGGTTTTCTGGCCTTATGACACAGATGGCTCATTCACAGAAAAGACCATCAATATCAGACTGCTGGGGGTTCGACAGCCATGACTGATTCTCCTGGGGTTCACATGACATTGTCATGTGATCACTGCGGCCAATCAACATTTGCTTCACACTCCTCTTCTATGGACTTAATTTACATCTGATGGAAGTCAGAGAGCAGCATCAGCTCACACTTCCTCCTGATGTATTGATCTGTATGAAGGAGGCGAGAATGAAGCCAGTGCTGCTTGCCTGCAGGAGAGACAGTTCTGACATCGCTGAAATGGCACCAGTGCCAGAAGTGAGTATAAGTGTTATCTTATTTAGAAGGGGTTGTCCAAGTAGTGGTTCCCCTCCTTCCCCATCTCACAAATGTATACCTATATATCAATAGTAAGATACTCCCTTGTTGGAATATGTTTGATGAAACAACTCAATTCCTGTCTATGAGCATTTAGTTGCTAGATTTGTATGCTGTTCATAAAGTTAAAACAAAAAAAAACTCCCAGAGGCTCACACAGGGAGAGCATGTGACTGTATTTCCTGTTTTTTCCTGTGTCTGTGTATGAGAGAAGCAGCCAGCTGTAGATGCTGCACAGATAGACACACAAATGATTTATTCCTGATCTATTAAGCTTATCATATATTATTCATGTTTTTTCGTGAGTAAAGAAGCTATGGTGTCACACATGCTTGGGGAGTATCCTGAATAATCCGCTGCCAATGAGTTATGGGCCCAGAGAGACACAGATCCCCAGAGTAACACAGCAACATAAGCCCAGAGCAAAAGCAACACAGTGCAACGGACAAGATGTCCACTAGCTGGAACCCTGTCAAGTTCTCAGTATCAAGCCTCACTAACCAGATCTACCAGTCCTGAAAATTCAAGGTGAAGATGCTGCTCCTAAGAGAAGGTATGTGGAAATATACTCAGGAACAAGTGTCTCATCCATTACCAGATGATTGGCAAGAGAAGGATCAGAAAGCACAAACGATCTCCCTCAGTGTAGATGATAATCAGATTGTGTATAAATGCAAGAGTACAACTGCTAAGGAGAAGTGGGACGAGTTACAGAAAGTGCATGAAAGATAAAATCTCAGCAATAAGCTTTATCTCATGAGAAAACTGTATCAGTCTAAGCTAAGTGATAGACAGAATATGCAGGACTATATAAGAAACACCCTAGAGATTGTGGAGCGTCTCAGGGGTATTAGAGAAGAAATTAAAGATTTTCATGTTGCTGCACTTCTATTAAGTGGTCATCCAGAGAGTTATGACACACTCGTGACTGCACTAGATGCACAGCCAGATGTTGAGCTGACACTAGAGTATGTTAAAGGCAAACTTGTGGATGAATTCAAGAGAAAAATGCAGCATGTAAGGATCAGTAATGAATCCAGAGCAGAAACAGCATTAAAGACAGGATTTCCCTAAATATAAGGGCAATCTAAGAGAAACTCGTGACTGTTTTGTCTCTAAAAAGCCCGGCCATCTTAAAGCAGACTGCAGAATTTGGAAATCAGGAATGAGTCAGCTTAAAAAGCAGAATAGTCATCAAAGGGTTAAAACAGTTGTAAAGGAAGATTCTATATGTGTTGAAGCTGCATTTAATGCCAGTACAGGCCCATCTGCAAAGCATCTATATCGTAGAGATTCAGGTGCAAGCAGTCATATGACAAATAACAAGGATTTTTTCACTGACCTTAATGAAAGCAAGTCAGAAAAGGTCATCTTAGATAATGGTCACTATATGACTTCAGAAGGAGTAGGAGGCTTCTACCTCCACTGTCCAGTTTCCTCAGCAGAAAGATCCCAATAAAGTATGTTCTCTATGTTCGCAGCTTTGAAAGCAATCTTCTGTCACTAAAGAAGCTCATGCAAAAGGGGAATGTAGTTACTTTTAAAAATAACAGCTGCATCATCTCAAAGAGATCCAAGATGAACTTTATCAGCTAAAATGAAAAGAAAGAGTGTACTGTGCAAGAGAAGATCTGCACAAAAACTGTATCTATGTATGGCACAGACTTCTTGGGCACAGAGACCCAGAAGCAGTAAGGAAGCTAGCTCAACTTGCAAATGGTATTGAAATCAACCAGTGTAGTCAAATGATGAAGTGCACTAGCTATCTTAAAGGGAAAATGTCCAGAAAATCCATTCCTAAAATAAGCACCACTAGATCTGCACAGCGTCTGGAATCGGATCTGATACATACAGATGTATGTGGTCTAATGAGTGTTCAAACTCCAAGCAAGAAGAGATATTTTCTCACATTTATTGATGACTACTCCAGATATACAGTCGTCTTACTGCTTCACAGTGAGGATGAAGTTCCACAGAAACTTGAAGAACATCTTGCTGTAGTGTTTAACAAATATGGAAGAATGCCAAAAGCCCTGCGTGCACATAATGGAACCGAATATACAAGTGGTAAGGTGCAAACCATTTTGAAAAAGGATGGAATCGTGTTCCAGACTGCCATTCCATACAACCCAGAACAAAATGGCATTGCAGAGAAAAAGAACCGTACTCTCTGTGAAAGTGGAAGACGTATGTTGTTTGATGCGAATCTACCTACAACGTGTTGGGAAGAAGCCATCATGACAGCTTGCTATCTTCAAAACAGAGTGCCAGGGAAAGCCACAAATAAAACTCTATAAGAGCTATGGAACTGCAAGAAGCTTAACCTGAAGCACCTCAGGATATTTAGAAGCAAAACATTTGTGTATGTCCCCAAAGAAAAACGTTCCAAGTGGGAATCGCTCGCAAAGCAAGGAGTCTTGGTGGGCTATAGCGAAACTCAAAAGGGATACAGAATCCTGCACCCAGGGACCAACACAGTAACAATCAGTAGAGATGTAGTGATGGATGAAAACTCTGTATCACTTATATTCCATGAAGTTACACCAGTTATTCAACCTAAGAAGCAAGAACAAGAATCTCAATCACCAAACCCAGACACCGAAAAAGAAAACATTGAAGTGTGGATATGCTCTGAAGCCACCAATGAAGACACAGAAGAACCAAGTCAACCTCCAGCCAGGAGATCAGAAAGACCAAACAAAGTTATCCCAGCTAGACGACTTTCTTATATTGTCAGAACACTTCCTGAACCAGAGCCACAGTTATGGCAAGAGATGCAAAAACTGCCTGTCCACGAGAAGCAGAAGTGGATAAATGCTGCTAATGAAGAGATGGAGTCCCTTCACCAACTCCAGACATAGGGGCTTACTGAGCTCCCACAAGGAAAAAGAGTTATCGGATGTAAGTGGGTCTTCAAAAACAAATATGACTCAGAAGTAGAGTAGAGCGAAACAGGTCGATCAGATTCAAAAGTCGCTGAAATTCGCCAAAATCGGGTTTTGCCGATCGAAACCTGACCATAGCGTGAAGTCGGCCATGCGTTTGTGACCGAGCGCAAAGTCGGTTTTCCCAGAATGCTTTCAGGTGCCTTTTTCAGCCAATGAGCAAGGAAGTACACTGTGGCAACGAGATGACATGGCGCGTCCACCACCATCTTAGAGAAGGGAATTGCAGATTGGCTTGCTGTGGGGCGTCATAGGCTATGGTTCCACGGTCGGAACCATAGCGTTTTTGACGGAGCGGAAATTCGCTCCGTCTAAGCCCCGCCCCCTTTCTGATGCGCGCTCTTTCCGGAGGTGTTCAGGACACCTCCGGAACACCTCGGAAAGAGCGCAGGGCTACATAGCCCTGTGTTAATTATGTTGCGGCGACGCAGCGTCGCCGCAATACCGAGGACATGCTGCGGTCTGAAAGCCCGGCCGCATGTCCGGATACGCAGGTTGCCACCTGCGTATTGTTACGCATAGTGGAGACGGGATTTCTTGAAATCCTCCACTATGCTGTAACATCTGGACGCTGCGTGTTTGGCGCTGCGCCAGCGCACAGCGCCAAACACGCAGCGTTTCCTTACCGTGGAAACTCACCATAGTGTCTATGAAAGCCCTGACCGCCGACTACGATTTTACTTCTGCCGATCTTAACAGTAGGGAGAGGTTGCTAACACTGTTTATCAGTAGGGAGAGAGTTAGGGCTGGAAAGAGAAGTTCTTATGTGCTTGTGCTGATAGCAATTGTGCTGTACAGTTAGTGTGCAGTGACAGGGGAGGATTTTCTTGTGTGCAGCAGCGGTGGTTAATAGGCTGCCTGATAGCTGTATTGCTGTGTGTACACTGCTGTGCAGACTGCTTTTTACACAGCACTAATACTTTTATTCTTTTTTTCTGCACAGTTACCGAGCGTTCATTTTTTCCCACAACGTATAGAGCTGTATGCTCCTCACACACTACCGTGTACTGGCTGGTATCACAGACAAATACATGCTGACTATCTGTGTGTGACTCCAGAAATATATACGGAGATTTCAATTTTCCCCTACACTATATACACCTGGTATCTTCTGATACAGTTCCTTTTTTCTCCTTTTTGTATTCTGGTCAAATCCATACTGAGAGAGCGTCTGTGTGTGACTCCGGAAGTATATGCGGAGATTTACAATTACCCCTACACTGTATACAGCTGTATGCTTCTGATACATTACCCTTTTTCTGCTTTTTATATTCTGGTCTAATCCATACTGAGCCTGTGAGTGTCAGTGTGTGACTCCCGAAATATGTATGGAGATTTACAATTACCCCTACACTGTATACAGCTGTACGCTTCTGATACAGTACCCTTTTTCTGCTTTTTATATTCTGTTCTAATCCATACTGAGTGAGCGTCTGTGTGTGACTCCGGAAATATATACGGAGATTTAAATTTTACCTTATACTATATACACCTGGTATCTTCTGATACAGTACCTTTTTTCAGCTTTTTGTATTCCGGTCAAATCCATACTGAGCCTGTGAGCGTCTGTGTGTGACTCCGGAAATATATACAGAGATTTACAATTAGCCCTTCATTGTATGCAGCTGTACGCTTCTGATACAGTACCATATATCTGTTGGTATTTTTGGTACATTTTCCCAAACATGAGGAAGTATGGTGGAAGAGGAGGTGGGCGGGGGGGCCAGCCGGTACTGATGATGGTGTTGGTGCATCTGCTGGTAGTGCCAAAATCACAATAGCACCTAAGGCAGGAGGTGTTGAGCCTACGTCATCGTCTGGATCCAGAAGGCCTGGAAGGCTCCCTTTTCTGGGAGTAGGTAAACCGCTTTTAAAGACAGAGCATCAGGAACAGGTTTTGGCTTACTTTGCCGAAACTGCCTCAAGCTCTATCGCCTCCTCTTCTGAAGTTTCAAAAAATGCAAACACTGAGTCGTCAGTGCAGGCTCCTGGTCAGGAACAACACCTTTCCTTGTGTCCTTTACCCCCACCAAAAGTGAAGGATGCGTCAGGCCACACTTCAGATTACTCCATGGAGCTCTTTTCACATACCATGCCTGGGTTATCAAATCAAATCCTGAATTCCCCAGTCCAACATGAATCTGACATGGAGTGCACTGATGCACAGCCACTGCTATATGATTCTGCTGGTACATTCACCAAGAGCACTACATTGCCCTCGCAGTCTACTGAGCCAGAATTTGACCCTGATGAAACTCAGACGCCCCTTCCCGCATACTATACCACCTTACACGGTGACACAGAGGAAGGTGCAGATGAAATTGAAGAGGAGGTGATGGATGACCCAGTTGTTGACCCGGATTGGCATCCATTGGGGGAAGAGGGTGCCACTGGCAATAGCTCAGAAGAGGAGGAGGATCCGCAGCAGGCATCGACATCGCAGCTGCGGTTATCTGGCAGCCCCATAGCAGTCCAAAAAACGTGTTAAAAAACAAAAAGCGTTGTAGGACAGCTTGGCCACACGGTCAAATTAGCACAGCATGCAAGCCCTGAAAATTTATTCCATAGTAGGAAGAGTGCAGTGTGGCAATTTTTGGACTAAAATCCTATTAATGAGGCAAAGGTTATCTGAAACAAGTGCGGAATGACCATTAGCCGAGGAAAAAATCTCCGAAATTTGAATACCAGTTGCATGCTTAGACATTTAAACACCATGCATTTGCAAGCATGGAGGGACTACAAAACCTCAGGTAGCACATGTGCACCTGCTCCCACTGAAGGTAGCCAGCAACGCTACATCGCTTCCCCCACTGTTAGCACACCACCAGCAAGAAATGTTGAATCACAATGTTTTTGCAACCAAAGACTGAATCTAGGCCATCATCACCACCACCACCATCACCAACTCCCTCTCAGTCCGCCATGTCCATCGCTAGTTCCTCCATATGCATCTCTCAAGTCCAGCTCATCCTAGCAGACACTCTATGTAAGGTTCTTTGTACATGTTTCTTGAAACTCAGTTTTTCCGTCAGCCATTTTGCTTTCTGTCTTGCTGCAGCTATCTTGCCCTCAGTCAATATGGAGTTTCCAGCTTTCATGTTCCCGCCCTGATTCTCTCCCTCTTGCTTCTTAAGCAGCCTCAGCTGAGCAATCAGTGCTTCAGAATCAACCTGCAGTGAGCCTGTGACCTGACTCCTGGAAAACCTTGGACTTTGTACTCCAGCTATTTCCTACTGAGGAACTTTGGAACACTTGTGGACTCTGGAAACCTGCTATTTGATAAATCCACGTTTGCATGGAATTACGGTAACAGAGAAGAGATCCTGAACCTGTTGTGGAGAGTTATTGCTGAGCTTAAGTTACTCTGGCCTGCTGTGTCTCCTGCTTCTGTACCTGCAAACTGTGTGACTATTTTTGCCACTTGTATGAAGTAATACAAGTCCTTCTATATCAAACCTGTGTCTCATGTGTTTTCCTCGCACCCAAGCACAAGACGCTATATGAACTGTACACCATACATTACAAGATTCTGAAGCCAAACGTTAGTGTCTGCTGGGTCTGGGAAGGCTGTGTCTGCTGTGACTGTGGATATCAGATTTCCGGTTATACTTTCTGTGATGACAGTGGTTGTGACTTCTCACAACCATTCCAGGTGAGCAATTCCCTTAATTTTACTCTGCAGTGTTACCACAGGTAAACACTATTGTTTTTTTTGTTTTTTTTTTCTCTTCTCCTTCCAGTACTCCTGTTTTAAAAGATCTGGAAGATGGAGGCTCGCATAAAGGAGCTTTGCGGAGTGACTGATACAATCCTTGCAGATATACAGACTATAAAGACCCGTTTTGCAAACCTACAGGACCTCACTAATCACAATTTGCAAGTGTTTGGACAAACTACCCAGGATTTACGAGCCAGGATTGAGGTTCTAGAGGAACGAGTCCAGGCTCCTGCCATAACCCCGAGTTCTGGGATTCCCAAGTTACCCCCTTTTCATTTTGGCGGTGAACGTGAGAAATTCAGGGGATTTATTAACCAATGCAATCTTTTTTTTTCTGCACACGCTTCACAATTTCCCACTGAACGATCTAAAGTGCTTACTATAATCATGTTGCTTACCAACAAGGCTTTGATGAGGGCAAACCCTCTGATTGAGACTGAGGATGAATGTTTGGATCATCTTGATGCTTTCATTTCAGCCATGGGGCAGGTGTTTAATGACCCCAATCGAGGTGCAACAGCTGAAGCAGCCATGTTAACTTTGCGCCAAGGTAAGCGCTCAGTAGCCGAATATGCCTTGGATTTCAGGAGATGGGCCCTCGATACCACTTGGGACAGTTCCGCCAAAAAATCTATTTTTCGAAAAGGGTTGTCTCCACTGATTAAGGATGAACTTGCTCGTGCCGACCCTCCCACTGCGTTAGGTGACTTTATTAACTACTGCATCCGTATTGATGCTCGTCTGACTGAACGCAGGCAAGAGAGATGGTTCGAAAGCAATCGCACTAACCTTTTCCTACCTTCCTCCCCAGCTAAGGAACCTTTGAGTAGGATCACACGGGAACCTGAACCTGAACCCATGCAGGTGGACTCTTTACAAAGACGGGTTAGTGATGCACGCAAAGAACATCGTTTAAAGGAAAATCTATGTTTCTACTGTGGTAAGTCAGGGCACTTCATTATAAACTGCCCCAGCCGTTCTCGTAAGACTACTGCAGCAGTCATTCACTGTGAGTGTTGCGAGAGGAGATCTGTCAGGTCCGAGCCTCAGGCTCCAGAGAGATCTGCAGCAACAGATATTGATTTCTCGGACTTAAACTCCGTCACTTCTGAGGACGATGACTGTGTAAACGCTGCAATTTTTCAAGTTTCCTCAGCGGTGTCCCAGCTGAGTTGTAAGAAAAACAATTCTCATTGCTTCCTTTCCATCAAACTCTGGGTTGACTCAGTCTGGGTGTCTAGCTCTGCTATGATCGACTCAGGGGCAAGTGGAAATTTTATGGATATCTCCTTTGCTCTGAAACAGGGGATACGTTCAGTGAAGAAGGCTACTCCAGTACAGATGGAGACGGTGGATGGCTCCCTGCTGACCTCTGGACCAGTGGATCAGGAAACGGAGCCTTTGAGGGTCCTTATGGGTAAAGATCATCAAGAGAAACTGTCCTTTATGCTTATCTCTTCTCCCCACTTTCCCATTATTCTAGGGCTACCATGGCTGCAGGCTCAGAACTCTACCATTAACTGGGAGACCAAGGAATTACACTTTCCAGAGAAACAGATGAGTCCAGAAGTTTCAGCTTGCTCTGTTCCTAAAGGAACCATGTCAGTCCCTGAACTACCAGCTGTATACCAGGACTATGTGGATTTATGTGACAAGAAGAACGCTGACCAGCTTCCCCCTCACCGTCCATATGATTGTCCAATTGAATTATTGCCTGGAGCAGAGATACCTTTTGGTAAGATCTACCCCCTGGCGGGGCCCGAGCTAAAGGCTTTAAAGGATTACATAGACGAAAATCTAGCCAAGGGCTTCATACGCCCCTCTTCATCTCCTGCAGGTGCACCCATCTTCTTTGTGAAGAAGAAAGATGGATCTCTGAGACCCTGCGTAGACTATAGGGAACTCAATAAGGTTACTATTAGAAACCGTTATCCATTGCCTTTAATCCCTGAGTTATTGGAGAGAGTGCGGCATGCCAAAATTTTCTCTAAACTGGATCTCCGTGGGGCCTATAACTTGGTCCGTATTAGACCTGGGGATGAATGGAAGACTGCATTCAGGTCACGCTATGGACACTTTGAATATCTAGTTATGCCTTTTGGTCTGAGTACCGCCCCAGCCACTTTCCAACACTTGGTGAATGACATCTTCAGGGATCTCCTAGATACATTCGTGGTGATTTATTTGGATGATATTCTAATTTTTTCTAACTCCACAGAGGAACATCATGGACATGTGAGAATGGTCTTAGAACGTCTAAGACAAAACCATCTTTACATCAAACTTGAAAAGTGTGAATTCCATAGGACCGAAATTCAATTTCTGGGGTATGTACTGTCTACACAAGTTATTAGTATGGATGGAAGCAAGACCCAAGCCATCAAGGATTGGCCAATTCCTAGAAATGTGAAGGAGGTGCAGCGCTTCATCGGGTTTGCCAACTTCTATAGACGTTTCATTAGGAATTTCTCTGAGGTCGTGTCACCTATCACCCAACTTACCCGGAAAGAGTCTAGGTTCTCCTGGACCCCCCAAGCCCAGGAAGCATTTTCCCGTCTAAAGGATAAATTTACCACCGCACCTATATTAGTACATCCCAACCCCGAACTTGTCTTCATAATAGAGGTGGATGCTTCAGACTGTGCCGTTGGAGCTATACTCTCTCAGAGAACAGGTGAGAAGAATGTCTTGCATCCCTGTGCCTTCTTTTCCCAGCAGTTGTCTTCGGCTGAGAGGAACTACGATGTGGGCAATAGAGAGTTGTTGGCCATTATTGCCGCCTTCAAAGAATGGAGACACCTTCTTCAGGGAGCTGCACAGCAAATAGTCGTCCTGACAGACCATCGTAACCTTGAATTTATCAGGTCGGCTAAGTGCCTGACTCCTCGCCAGGCTCGCTGGAATCTTTTCTTAAACCAATTTAATTTTGTCATTTCTTATAGACCAGGATCGCGCAATGGAAAGGCTGATGCACTCTCTAGGATTCATTCAGCAGAGACCCGTCCACTTACTCCTCCTAAGACTATTCTTCCTGACTCTAGATTCCTGGGAGTGATTCATAATCAAGACCTACTTAAGGACATCAAGGAAGCATACCATGCGGATTCCTTGTTGGCACAACCCCCAAGGGACGTAAGTCTTGTCTTTAAGAATGGTGTGTGGATTCAGGGACAACGTCTGTATATACCTGAAACAGTCAGATTGAGAGTATTGCAACTCATCCACGATTCCAAGATAGCTGGGCATAGAGGAATTCTAAAGACACAGGAATTTCTTTCTCGTTTCTTTTGGTGGCCCACTTACAGGAAAGATGTTTTAAACTATGTCACTTCATGTGAAGTCTGTGCAAGATGCAAAACACCTCGCTCCTCACCAACTGGTCTGTTGCAACCCCTTCCCACCCCGTCCCGCCCGTGGGGATCCATTTCTATGGACTTCATTGTGGAGTTACCAACCTCTCAAGGGAAGAACACCATTCTAGTGGTGGTTGATCGTTTAACAAAGGCAGCTCATTTTATCCCTTGTGTCGACTTACCCACTGCAAAACAGACATCAGATTTGATGATTAAGAATGTGTTTCGCTTACATGGAGTATCGGATGAGGTTATTTCGGATCGAGGGGTGCAATTCACTTCAAGGTTTTGGCAAAATTTCTGTGCCGCATTGGACATTAAAGTAAACCTTTCTTCTGCTTTTCATCCCCAGACTAATGGACAGACAGAACGAACCAATCAGACCCTGGAGCAGTATCTCCGCTGCTTTATCTGCCACCTACAAGATGATTGGGTGGATCTACTTCCACTGGCTGAGTTCTCTTATAACAACTCTCAGAGCGCCTCCACTAAGCAGTCTCCTTTTTACTCCAATTTAGGTTATCATCCTAACATTCTTCCTCGATTTCCCATAGAAACGCCCTTGCCAGCAGTGGCTGAAAGAATCACGTCTTTACAAAAGAATATGGATCTTCTAAAGGAAAATCTGGAATTGGCTCAGGAAAGGTACAAGAAAGCAGCAGATAAATTTCGTAAACCTGCACCAGCTTTCAAGGTAGGAGACTTGGTCTGGCTGTCAACCAGAAATCTTAAGTTAAGGATTCCATCGTCTAAGTTGGGACATAAGTACATTGGACCCTATAAAATCAGTAAAATTATAAGTGCCGTTGCTTGTCGTCTTCAACTGCCCAGAACTATGAGAATCCACCCTGTCTTTCATGTATCCCTACTAAAGGCTGCAACACCCAATACGTTTCCTGGACGTTCTTCTCCTTGCCCTGACCCAGTGCTAGTCTATGGTCAGGAAGAATTTGTGGTGGAAAGGATTCTAGATTCCAGGTTGTACAGAAATCAGTTACAATATTTGATTAAATGGCAGGGCTACCCAGTGGAGGACAACTCATGGGAACCAGTCAATAACGTTAATGCTCCTCGCTTGCTCCGCCAGTTTCATCAGAGGTACCCAGACAAGCCTGGTCTGAGGTCATCCGGAGGTTGTCCCTAAGGGGGGAGTAATGTAAGGTTCTTTGTACATGTTTCTTGAAACTCAGTTTTTCCTCAGCCATTTTGCTTTCTGTCTTGCTGCAGCTATCTTGCCCTCAGTCAATATGGAGTTTCCAGCTTTCATGTTCCCGCCCTGGTTCTCTCCCTCTTGCTTCTTAAGCAGCCTCAGCTGAGCAATCAGTGCTTCAGAATCAACCTGCAGTGAGCCTGTGACCTAACTCCTGGAAAACCTTGGACTTTGTACTCCAGCTATTTCCTACTGAGGAACTTTGGAACACTTGTGGACTCTGGAAACCTGCTATTTGATAAATCCACGTTTGCATGGAATTACGGTAACAGAGAAGAGATCCTGAACCTGTTGTGGAGAGTTATTGCTGAGCTTAAGTTACTCTGGCCTGCTGTGTCTCCTGCTTCTGTACCTGCAAACTGTGTGACTATTTTTGCCACTTGTATGAAGTAATACAAGTCCTTCTATATCAAACCTGTGTCTCATGTGTTTTCCTCGCACCCAAGCACAAGACGCTATATGAACTGTACACCATACATTACACTCTAAGTAGGACAAGAAAGTACTCATCCACTCATTGCCAAACTGATCTCATTAGAGATGATGCCCTTCCGTTTGGTTGAAAGCGCAGCATTCTGAGAGCTCATGGCTTACGCTGTCCCACGCTATGACCTACCCAGTCGGCACTTCTTTTCTAGAAAAGCCATCCCTGCCCTCCACCTGCATGTGAAAGACTGCATTGTCCATGCACTCAAACAATCAGTGAGAGGAAAGGTGCACCTCACAACAGATGCATGGGCCAGTGGGCATGGCCAGGTCCGTTACGTGTCCATCACTGTGCACTGGGTTAATGTGGTGGATGCAGGGTCCACAGGGGACAGCGGCGGTGGGACAGTGCTGCCTAGCCCACGGTATAGGCAACAGTTGGCTGTAGGCATTCGAGCCTCGTCCTCCACCTCCTCCAGAAGCGAAAGCTCGTCGACAGAGCACAGTCGCATGAGCACTCCATTCGCAGCTGCCAGTGTTGCACACGAGGTGTCCCACTATCGAACAGCTAGTGGTAAGTGTCAGCAGATTGTTTTAAAGATGATTGTTATGATTTGGTAGCTGAGGAGAGCAGGCAAAAACGGCAATACACCAGAGAGGTTGGAATCTACTGGATTGCAGTACCCTGACTAACCACCACAACTAAAGGCAGCCGTGGAGCGTACCTACGTTGGTCCTAGACGCCTCGTCACAGCCTGAAAGGCTAACTACACCTAAAGATAGAAAGAAGAAAGCTATCTGCCCCGGAGCAGATCCCAAAAGAACATAGGAAGCCCCCAAACATGTAATGGTGGTTAGACAAGAGGAAATACAGACACAGACAGAAAATAGTATGAGCAAACGTTGGGGCCCAATCTTCCTAGAAAGAAAAGGATAGGAAGGACACTTACTGCAATCCAAAAAACCCTAAAAAAATACCAACTCTACTAATTACAAAAACACCTGAGATCACACGACCTCTACCACCTAAATTAGTTCTCTGGTGTAAAAAAACTAAGCCGCAGCAGCCTGAAAAAGGCAAATGAACAAATAACAGTGGCTCAGATAAACTGAGAGGAGCAAAAGCCCCCAGAGGGGACCTGGCTGACCTCCACAGAAGTGCAGGAAAAAATGCAAAAAGCAAGCACAAAAATAAAAGCAGAAATATCTTATCTGTTAGCAGAAGATGCAGGCAAGACTCAGCAAGCTTCCAAGTGAACCAGGAACCAAAGATGAGACAAGAACAATTGATCACCGGCAACCCTAAAGGGAGGGAACCTCCCTTATATAAGACCAGTCTGTAACTCCTGATTGCCAATCTTCACAATCTTCATTGAATGGTTCAGTACTGTTTGTAACAACCAGAGGGAGCTTCTGCTCAGAATTAATTTCTAACACATTCACAACAGTACCCCCCCCTTGAGGAGGGGTCACCGAACCCTCATTTGCGCAACCAGGTCGGTCAGGATGAGCTCTGTGACACGCACGGATCAATCTCCTAGCATGGATGTCCGAAGCAAACACCCAAGAATTGTCCTCCTGACCATAACCTCTCCACTTAACCAAATACTGGAGTTTCAGTCTAGAAAAACGAGAATCCAATATTTTCTCAACCACATACTCCAGATTGCCCTCAACCAAAACAGGGTCAGGAGGCGCAGCCATAGGAACCACTGGCTCGACAAACCTCTTCAATAAGGACTTGTGGAACACGTTATGGATCTTAAATGTCCCTGGAAGAAGTAAACGAAAGGAAACAGGATTAAGAATCTCCATGATCTTATAAGGTCCAATGAACCTAGGCTTAAACTTAGGAGATGCAACTCTCATAGGGATATTTCTTGAGGACAACCAGACCAAGTCCCCCACTTCAAACCGAGGACCATCAGTCCTATGCCGGTTGGCAAACCGCTGGGCCCTCTCCTGAGAGAGGGACAACCTCTCCACTACCTGGTCCCAAATCTGCTGCATACGCTCCACAACAGAGTCAACCCCTGGACAGATAGAAGCCTCCGTCTGTCCTGAAGAAAATCGAGGGTAAAACCCAAAATTGCAGAAAAATGGAGACATCAAAGTGGCAGAGCTAGCCCTATTATTAAGAGCAAACTCAGCCAAAGGCAAAAAAGAGACCCAGTCATCTTGATCAGCAGACACAAAGCATCTCAGATAAGTCTCCAATGTCTGGTTTGTTCTCTCAGTTTGTCCATTGGTCTGAGGATGAAAAGCCGAGGAGAAAGACAATTGAACACCAAGTTTAGAACAAAAAGTCCTCCAAAATCTGGAAACAAACTGGACTCCTCTGTCAGACACAATGTTCTCAGGAATGCTGTGTAACCGAACCACGTGCTGAAGGAACAAAGGCACCAATTCGGAGGAGGAAGGCAACTTAGGTAATGGCACAAGATGTATCATTTTGGAAAACCTATCACAAATCACCCAGATAACGGTCATTCTCTGAGAAACAGGGAGGTCGGAAATGAAATCCATAGAGATATGGGTCCATGGTCTCTTGGGCACAGGCAAAGGCATCAACAAACCACTAGAGCGAGAGCAAGGCTTGGAGCGAGAGCAAGTCCCGCAGGACTGCACAAATTCCCTGACGTCATGAGACAAAGTAGGCCACCAAAAGGACCGACTAACCAAGTCTCTGGTACCAAAAATTTCGGGATGACCGGCCAACACGGAACAATGAATCTCAGACATCACACTCTTTTTCCACTGGACTGGGACAAACAATTTCCCAATAGGGCAGCGCTCGGGTTTATCCTCCTGACACCCTTCCAGAGCCAGTCTCAAATTGGGCGAGATGGCGGAAAGAACTACACCCTCTTTCAAAATAACAGCAGGATCAGATAACTCAGGAGAGTCCGCAAGGAAACTCCTCGAGAGGGCATCCGCCTTAACATTCTTAGTGCCAGGAAGAAAGGAAACCACAAAATTAAAACGTGTGAAAAACAAGGCCCACCTGGCCTGTCTAGGATTAAGTCGCTTGGCTGATTCCAGATAAACCAGATTCTTATGGTCCGTGAGGACCACCACCTGATGTTTGGCTCCCTCCAGCCAATGTCTCCACTCTTCAAAAGCCCACTTCATGGCAAATAACTCCCGATTACCCCCGTCATAACATAATTACGTTCAGTTGGAGAAAATTTTCGAGAGAAAAAGGCACAATGGTTACTTTTAGGGGTTTCTCTGGATCTCTTTGGGACAAAACGGCACCTGCCCCAATTTCAGAGGCATCAACCTCCACCTGAAATGACAGAGAAACATCAGGCTGCCATAGAACAGGAGCAGAAGTGAATCTCTGCTTAAGTTCCTGAAACGCAGAGACTGCCTCAGGAGGCCAATTCACCACATCAGAACCCTTTTTGGTCAAATCAGTCAATGGTTTAACAATAACAGAGAAATTACCCATAAATTTACGATAAAAATTGGCAAAACCCAAGAATCTCTGAAGAGCCTTTAATGAAGTAGGTTGGACCCAATCACAGATGGCCTGAACCTTGACCGGGTCAATTTCAATAACAGATGGGGACAAAATGAATCCCAGAAATGAGATCCTCTGTACGCCAAAAAGACACTTTGATCCCTTCACATACAGAGCATTCTCTCTCAAAATCTGGAACACAGTCCGAACATGTCTCACATGAGAGTCCCAGTCATTGGAAAAAATCAAGATATCATCCAAATAAACAATCAGAAATTTATCCACAAAATCCCTGAAAATGTCATTCATGAAGTACTGGAAGACGGAAGGAGCATTAGTGAGCCCAAAGGGCATCACTAGGTACTCAAAATGCCCCTCTGGGGTATTAAATGCCGTCTTCCATTTATCCCCGTGCTTAATGCGAATAAGGTTATACGCCCCCCTGAGGTCAAGCTTGGTAAAACAAGTAGCACTTTTCACCCTGGAAAACAGGTCAGAAATCAAGGGTAGCGGATATTGATACTTCACAGTGATATTGTTCAAGAGACGATAATCAATACACGGCCTTAATGAACCATCCTTTTTGGCCACAAAGAAAAAACCGGCACCCAAGGGTGAAGAGGATGGTCTGATATGACCCTTCTCCAATGACTCCTTGATATAAGACCGCATAGCGTCATGTTCAGGTACAGACAAGTTAAAAAGGCGACCTTTAGGGAATTTACTACCAGGCACTAATTCAATAGCGCAGTCATAGCTCCTATGGGGGAGCAAGGATGCAGATTTACTTTCGCTAAACACATCAGAAAAATCAGTCAAAAAGTCAGGAACATCCTGAGCCTGGGGAGAGGCAGAAAAAACAGGAGTGTTGGCATTAACACATTGGCAGCCCCAACTGGTTACAGACACAGATTTCCAATCCAAAACAGGATTGAGACTGTAACCAAGGGAAACCTAGTACAATAATGTCATGCAGATTATACAGCACCAAAAATTTGCAACTCTCCTGATGATCAGGTTCAACCCTCATTATCACCTGAGTAGAGAACTGGGGTTTATTCTCAGCCAAAGGGGTAGAATCAATCCCCAGTAGGGGAATAGACTTCCGTAGGGGTATCAAGGGAAACCCACAACGTTTAGCAAAATCAAAATCCATCAGGTTAATAGCTGCTCTCGAATCAACAAAAGCCTGAGCAGAAAATGTGGACAGGGAGCAAATCAGGGTAACAGTCAACAGAAATTTAGTCTGAACACTACCCAAGACAACTGAGCGTGCAAAACGTCTTCCCCGCTTAGGGCAGACTGAAATAGCATGAGAGGCGTCACCACAGTAGAAACATAACCCATTGCGTTTTTGAAACTCATGACACTGTGCCCCAGAAGCCACTCTATCACACTGCATAGGTTCAGAAGCTGGTTCACAAGGTAACACTATTCCACGCATATCTCTACGCTCATGCAAACGTCTGTCAATTTGAATTGCTAATGACATAGAATCATTGAGACCAGAGGGAGCAGGAAAACCCACCATAGCATCTTTTACATTCTCTGACAGACCCTTCCGAAAAAGGGCTGCCAAAGCATCATCATTCCATTTGGTCAGGACTGCCCACTTTCGGAATTTCTGACAGTATAACTCAGCGTCCTTAAGCCCCTGATTTAATGCCAACAAGGTTTTTTCAGCTTGATCAGTGACATTAGGTTCATCGTACAATAACCCCAGAGCCAGAAAAAATACATCAACATTACTCAAAACAGGATCCCCAGGTGTCAGGGAAAAAGCCCAATCCTGAGGATCGCCGCGCAGGAGAGAGATGACAATTTGAACCTGCTGTGCTGCGCTCCTGAAGACTTAGGTTTTAAGGCAAAAAACAACTTACAGTTATTTTTGAAATTCAGAAATTTAGCTCGATCTCCTAAAAACAAATCTGGCATGGGGATCCTAGGTTCCACAACCGGCAACCCTGCAAGATAGGTAGCAATACTCCGAACTTCAGTGGCAAGCTGATCCACATGGCCAGACAACTGTGCAAACTCAATTGAGAGAAAAAAAAATAAATCCTCAGCACCCAGAGAAAAAGAGGGAAAAAAAAATGCAACAAACAAAAAAAAAAAAATCTCTGACAACTCTGACAACTTTTTTTTTTTTCACACTATTTTTCCCTTCTGTGAGTACCATATAATTTTCAGTTAGGCCGGTGATACTGTTATGATTTGGTAGCTGAGGAGAGCAGGCAAAAACGGCAATACACCATAGAGGTTGGAATCTACTGGATTGCAGTACCCTGACTAACCACCACAACTAAAGGCAGCCGTGGAGCGTACCTACGTTGGTCCTAGACGCCTCGTCACAGCCTGAGAGGCTAACTACACATAAAGATAGAAAGAGGAAAGCTATCTGCCCCGGAGCAGATCCCCAAAGAACATAGGAAGCCCCCAAACATGTAATGGCGGTTAGACAAGAGGAAATACAGACACAGACAGAAAATAGTATGAGCAAACATTGGGGCCCAATCTTCCTAGAAAGAAAAGGATAGGAAGGACACTTACTGCAATCCAAAAAACCCTAAAAAAATACCAACTCTACTAATTGCAAAAACACCTGAGAACACACGACCTCTACCACCTAAATTAGTTCTCTGGTGTAACAAAACTAAGCCACAGACACTGAAAAAACTGGAAAAGGCAAATGAACAAATAACAGTGGCTCAGATAAACTGAGAGGAGCACAAGCCCCCGGAGGGGACCTGGCTGACCTCCACAGAAGTGCAGGAAAAAATGCAAAAAGCAAGCACAAAAATAAAAGCAGAAAATATCTTATCTGTTAGCAGAAGATGCAGGCAAGACTCAGCAAGCTTCCAAGTGAACCAGGAACCAAAGTTGAGACAAGAACAATTGATCACCGGCAACCCTGATGGGAGGGAACCTCCCTTATATAAGACCAGTCTGTAACTCCTGATTGTCAATCTTCACAATCTTCATTGAATGGTTCAGTACTGTTTGTAACCACCAGAGGGAACTCCTGCTCAGAATTCATTTCTAACACATTCACAAGAGATGATGTCTTTGGGTGACAACAGACACACCGCAGAGGTACTGGCCGACTACCTGCAGTGAGAAACTGAGTCATGGCTGGGCAGTCTACATCTTGCGCCAGGCAAGGTAGTCAGTGATAATGGCCGTAATATTTTGGCGGCCATAGCCCTGGCAAAACTCAGACACATACCTTGCCTGGCTCACACCTTGAACCTGGTGGTGCAGTGCTTCATAAATAATTATCCCGAGTTACTAGCCCTGCTCCATAAGGTGCGAAGACTGTGCTCGCACATCCGTCGCTCGCCCGTAGACTCCAGTTGTATGCAGAGGCTGCAGCGATCGCTCCACCTCCCCAAGCACCGCCTAATCATAGACGTTGCAACAATGTGGAACTCCACCATGCACATGGTTAAGAGGCTGTGTGAACAGAGGCAGGCTGTAATGCATTTGTGGGAGGATACATGGGCAGGCAGTTTGAGGGCAGACAGGTTTGCAGTGGTCAAAGCTGAAAGACCTCTGTAAAGTCCTTCAGTGTTTTGAGGAATGCACACGGCTGGTAAGCGCAGACGATGCCATCATAAGCATGAGCATCCCACTTATGCGTCTGCTTATGCAAACTTTGACACACTTTAAGGATCAGGCGTCTGCAGCGGAGGAGGAAGAGGAGGAGGAGGAGGGAAGCCTTGATGACAGTCAGCCATTGACTGCTCAGGGAACTCTCCTGGACGAGGTGGAGGAAGAAGAGGAAGAGGAGGAGGATGAGGGGGGATGACTATTTTGGGGAGGAGGATGCTTCTCAGGGGCAAGAGAAAATGTTGGCTTGCCAAGATCAGGTACAGGGTTTGTGCGTGACTGGAGGGATGTGGATTTGGCAAAATGTGCTCCTCCACCCACCACTGGCAGTGCATCATTGACACCTGGAACATTGGCCCACATGTGTGATTATGTCTTGCGGATCCTAAAAAGGGACCCCCGCATAGCCAAAATTATGAAGGATGATGACTACTGGTTGGCCAGCATCCTCGATCCACGCTGTAAAGGCAAATTACAGAACATCATGCCACAAGAGAACCTAGAGCTGATATTGGTGAACAAGCAACTCTGGTAAACCATTTGTTAGAGGCATTCCCAGCACACAGCAGCGGTGCAGGTTCTACCACGAACCGTACTGGACAACATGGAAGAGGTGTTCGTGGTACACACAGCTGAAGTGGCGTTGGAGTCAGCGGTTTCATGACCGTGTTGTGGACTGATTTCTCGTGTACCGCTCACACGACTGTTAATACTGAATCGATTGCAACAGACAGGAGACAGCAGTTGTCAACTATGGTTCAAAATTACCTCTCCTTCCCTATCGATGTTCTCCCTCACAGTTCATTCCCCTTTGACTACTGGGCCTGTAAACTGGACACCTGGCCTGAATTGGCACAATATGCCTTACAGGAGCTCGCTTGCCATGCTGGTAGTGTGCTATCAGAAAGAGTCTTCAGTGCTGCTGGATCAATACTGACAGAAAGAAGGACCCGGCTGTCGACCCAAATCGTTGGTGATCTCACCTTCATTAAAATGAACCATGCCTGGGTTTCAAAGGATTTTGTACCACCTTCCCCTGATGACACATAGGTTGCCAGCAAAATGGCTTGCTTTGTCCTCCTCTTCCTCCGACTTCTCCAGTTCCTCCATTTGCAGCTGCTGAACGTCCAGCCTACACCTCAACATATGCCAGTGTTTCCACCTCCCTAACTGGGCTGTACCCCCCCAGGGCCGGCGTCAGCACTTGGCGCACCCGGGCAAGTGCCGGGGCCCTGAGCATGTGGGGGGACCCACTCGCCATCAGAGACACCGGCATATTATAAGGGGCCCTGTGCCAGTGCCGGTGCCCATGAGTGGGCCCCCCTGCTTGCTCAGGGCCCCAGCACTTCCAATACTTATCTATCCCTGCTCCACTGCTGTGACGTCTTCCGCGTTTCCTGACAGTGACATTCAGGTCAGAGAGTGCGATGATGTGCGCCCTCTGCCTAAACAGTCCAAGTGCAGAGAGCGTGAAGATGGCGACGCTGAGGAGTCCAGAGTAGAGCAGTGCCCAGCGAGGAGAGGTATTTCATTTTTTAATATTTGGAGCAATATATGGGGAGCATTATACACTGGAGAATTATATATGGGGCCTATCATACACTTGAGCATCATAGATAGGGCCCATTATACACTGGAGCATCATATGGGGCCCATTATATATGGAGCATTATATAGGCCCATCATACACTGGAGCATCATCCATGGGGCCCATCATATACTGGAGCATCATATGGGGCCCATCATACACTAGAGCATGATATGGGGTTCATTATTTATGGGGCATCACACGGAGCCCATTATATATGGAGCATTATATTTGGGGACCATTATATTTGGAGTATTATATGGGGCTCATCATACACTGGAGCAACATATATGGGGCCCATCATATACTGGAGCATCATATGGGCCCATCAGATACTAGAGCATCTTATGGGGTTCATTATTTATGGGGCATCACATGGAGCCCATTATATATGGAGCATCATATGGAGCACATATGGGGCCTATTCTGTATGGAGCATTATATGGAGCCCATTCTGTATGACGCACTATGTGGTGCCCATAATACTGTATGGAGGACTATACTGTCCGGTTTTTGAGCTATTGTAGAATTTACAATAGATATCACTCATGTAATGTAAGAAGTGAAGTATTTGGCATTGTACTATACCTATATTTCTCTGCCGTATCGGAGCATCATGAATTGCGGTATGTGTTAACGGGGCCCACTGAGACTCTTGGCCCGGGGCCCACAAAAACCTGGAGCCAGCCCTGCCCCCCACAACTTTAGCCAAATAACCCCCAGTTTTCAATGCGTAACTATTATTATAAAGTAAATTAAGGTTAACAAGCTTAAGTAATAAGAATTGATGTTGTTGGCATTGAAATGGGCACTGTAGGTGTGCTTACTGTTCTCCACTGACTGCCGACTTTTCTTCCCCATTGACTTGCATTGGGTTTCGTGTTTCAGTCGGACCTTTGACTTTTGTCGATAGTCAGCCGATTTCGTTCAACTCGACTTTTGGGAAAGTCGGGTGGTCCGAAACCCGACTCGACCCTCCCTGAGGCAAAGTCACTCATCTCTACTCAGAAGGTAAAGTTCACCGGTTTATGGCAAGATTGGTCACAAAAGGGTACTCGCAAAAGTATGGTGAAGATTATGATGCTACATTTTCTCCAGTTGCGAAGTAAACCACATTTAGAACTTTAATGTCCGTATCTGCAGTTCAACAGATGACAGTGAGACATTTTGACATCAAAACAGCCTTCCTATATGGTGACATTGAAGAAGAGTTGTACATGAGTCAACCCGAGGGATATATTAAAAAGGGTGAAGAGCACCTTGTTTGTAAAATGCAAAAATCTCTCTATGGACTTAAGCAGTCAGCAAGAGCATGGAACTTGAAAATGAACAAAGTTTTGATGGATGAAGGATTTAAAAGATCTCAATCTGATCCATGTTTGCACATGAAAAATTTAGTGAAGTATGAAGTATGATGTATGTTCTGTTGCACAGCTTCTGAATCCACACCTTTGCAGAGGAAACTTCACAGAGCAAGTTGCATGGGATAACAAGCATTTACTTCTCTGAACGTGAGGTAAAAGAATAATGCACAGACATTACAGCATTGCATCAGCAAACATGGACAAAACGAAAGTGAAACTAAACAGAAGAGAGACTAATTCTTATACAATACATTAAAGAAGGAAACGTTACACAACATCGCCATCTACTGTCAGGTCAGCATAAAGTCCTCCTGTTACACATATATAATAAGTTCTGATCTGTTGCATATGACAACACCCTTTCTCAACAGTAAGGACTTATTCAATCAAACCCAACTTTTTTATTAGTCTCTGATGTTTATCAGCATTCAATGCATTCGTGAAAATGCCCGCTGTCATTTCTTCAGTAGGGCAATACTCCAACTTTAAGACTCCTTGGTCCTCTTTGAGTTTTGTTGGTTCCAAGTGTGATTGTCCTAATTCTGTCAACAATTGTCTTAACCACAGTACTTCTTGTCTTTCTATCTGTATTCCTAGGTACTGTTTTATATTTCCCAAGTCTTTGATTTCAAAATGTTGCTTCAGGATTTTTAGAATGTTTTCTTTATCCCTTTCTTGTTTAAAACAAATCAAAATGTCGTCTACATATATGAGTACATAAATCCATCTATTACTCAGTCTTTTTGTGTACAAGCATGCATCAGCTTTGCTTCTTCGAAATTTTTCATTTGTTAGTACTTCCATGATTTTGTCATTCCACGCTTTAGCTGCTTGTTTTAAACCATATATGCTTTTCTGTAGTTTGCAAACTTTGCTTGGATTTCTTTCATCTTTGAATCCTGGAGGTTGTTCCATGTAAATGTCTTCTGTTAAATCTCCATTCAAAAAAGCTGTCTTTACATCCAGATGTCTTAATTCCATCTTTTCCATTGCTGCAACTGTAAGTAAAGTTCTTATTGTAGTGTGTTTGACAACTGGAGCAAATGTTTCATCATAGTCTTCTTCTTCTGGAAGTCGAGCTATGTCTTCCCAAGAGATAGATTCATACATTTTTCTTGTACTTGCCTTGTATGAGAGCCGTTTTGGTGGTTTTCCTTTGTTCTCTCTTATTGAACGTCTTGGTTCTGTGTCTGTTTGTAGCTGTGATTCTTCACTTTCAGTATTTTGTTCTTCATTAATTTCTACTTCTTTTTCATCAGATACTTCTTCAGTTATGTCACTATTGTTTTTCTCATTTTTGTTTCAACTGAAATCATAATGTCTTTATTTAAATCTTCAATGAATGTCACACTGTTACTCACCGTGACTCTGTCTGTTTTGGGATCTAGGATTCTATATCCTTTGCAGTTTTCACTATATCCAACAAATATTCCTTCCATGGATCTGTTTTGAAGTTAGGAACGTTTTTCTGTTGGAATGAATATAAAAACTTTACATCCAAAAACTTTTAAATGATTGACACTTGGTTTCATACCTTGCCACAGTTCATATGGAGTTTTCTTCAGTTTTCTGGAAAAAAGTCGGTTTTGTAGATATGTAGCTGTCATTGCTGCCTCACCCCAATATTTCTCTGGTAGTTTAGAATCTGTCAGCATACATCTCATCATTTCTGTTAGAGTTCTGTTTTTCATTTCTGCTACTCCATTTTGTTCAGGTGTGTATGGAACAGTTTTCTGATGTTCTATTCCATTTTGTCTTAAGTAGTCTTCTATTCTGTGACTTGTAAATTCACCTCCATTATCACTTCTGATGACAATTGGCTTCCTTTGAAATTTGTTACTTGATCTTGTTACATAGTCTACAAGTTTATCAAAAACTTCACTTTTGCTCTTAATTAAGTATGTGACTGTGTATCTTGAGTAGTCATCTATAAAAGTCAACATGTATCTATTGCCTCCTGATGTAGTCACTTTCATGGGTCCACATACGTCAGAATGCACCAAATCAAGTGATCTTTCGCTTTTCATCTCACTTTCTTTTGGAATAGATATCCTTGTGGCTTTGGATTTTATACAACATTCACATCTATTGGTAATTGAGCAATCTGATATCTTTAAATCTTTTGTCAATTATTTTCTCTGTAGTTCCCTTATACTGTCCGGGTGTCTATGTCCTTGACGTCTATGCCACATGTGAATACAGTTTTTGTGATCATGTGTACATACCTTTATCTGTTCCTTTGGTTTGTCAAAATGATATAATTGTTCATCTGCCTTGACTTTGGTTATCAACTTGTTTCCTGCAAGAATTGATATAGGAAAGATGTGTATCTTCGTACCGTGTTAGCCAGTAGATAGAAAAATATTTAGACTTGAGAGTCCTCAGTGGTTGATACCTTTTAATGGCTAACTGAAAAGATGGTAACAAATTGCAAGCTTTCGAGACTACTCAGGTCTCTTCATCAGGCATAGACTAATACAACATCTGAAGAATCACATATTTATACACAAAATAGCACAGAAAAAATGCAATAGGTAGGACAAGTGACATGAAGCAGAACTGTCATTATGGCAGAGGGATTAACATAAATATGACTAGTTCATAGATAAGGAGTGAAGGTTTTATTACCCTCTGATTGGGGTCTGGTATTGTGTTGTGATGCAAGAATTGCACACTCATTATCTTTGAATTTTACTGTAAGTCCTTTTGCTGTTAAACGTTTCACAGATAATAATCCGCCTTCCAATTTTGGAACATACAACACATCCTGTACAAGTATTTTTGAATCTTGTCCGAACTTGTTTGAACAATTTAGCATACCTTGTCTGATACCTTCTGCGGTTATTTTGCTTCCATCTGCAAGATAAATGGCTACTTTCTTATTTAAATCAAGATCAGTAAAGAAATTCTTGTCACTTGTTATATGACTCGTTGCTCCTGAATCAATAAATCAACCAAGTGATGATTTCTTATCAGTTACTTTAAATGTGCCATTCCAATTATTTTCACATGAATCAGAAATTGTGTTTTTCACCTTCTGTATATTATCTTTATGGTGTAATTTCTTTTGTTCTGCTTTCCATATTGCACAGTCTTTCTTTAAATGACCTTTTTTCTTACATCTGAAGCATTCTCTTGTCTCTTTATTATAGGGTTTTTTAAGTTCTGTAGCTTTAAGAGCATTTCCAATATCTTTTTCAGTAGAAGAATCATTTGTTTGCTCTTTCCTTCTCTGATATTCATCTATGAGTCTGGTCTTCACAAACTCTAATGTAATGTCAGTTTCTGGTCTTGTCTCTAGTGCATTTATTAAAGCTGTATATGAATCTGGCAAACTGCACAATAAAATTGCTGCTATATGGCTTTCTTTAATGTCTTCACCAATAGATCTTAGCTGTAATATCACTTCCATCATTGAGAATATATGCTTCTGCATGTCACGGTCTGCATTTAGTCTCATATTGTAAAGCTTTCTTAGCAGAAATAACTTGTGATTTAAGCTAGGTCTCTCATATAGCTTTCTTAATTGTTCCCACATTCCTTTCGCTGTTTCTTCATTTCTTATATGTATTAATTGAGCATCATCCACTAATAAGCTGATGGTAGCTCTCGCTTGTCTATTTTTCTTATCCCATGTCTGATTATTTTCATCAGGTCTATCTGTAGTGATTACTTCCCATAAATCATTTTTAGACAATAACATCTCTACTTTGAACTTCCATAACTGATAGTTCTCATCATTCAGTTTAGCTACTGTGAGTTTTAGCTCTGTGCTATTCATCATTTTTAACTTATCTTACTTGTTTGGAGAGACTTGCACTGAAGAATTCTTCTGCATTCACCAGGGTCTTGCTGAGTGTTCCAGTGTCCTGGGTATCTGGCATTCCCAGTGCCTGTAGTGTCTTGTGGTGTCTGGATTCTATGTATCTGGGTACGCTGTATCTGGGTGCCTGGGTCTGGGTGTCTGGGTGTCTGGGCCCATAACCTGTTGCACAGCTTCTGAATCCACACCTTTGCAGAGGAAACCTCACAGAGCAAGTTGCATGGGATAACAAGCGTTTACTTCTCTGAACGTGAGGTAAAAGAATAATGCACAGACATTATAGCATTGCATCAGCAAACATGAACAAAACGAAAGTGAAACTAAACAGAAGAGAGACTAATTCTTATACAATACATTTAAGAAGGAAACGTTACACAACATCGCCATCTACTGTCAGGTCAGCATAAAGTCCTCCTGTTACACATATATAATAAGTTCTGATCTGTTGCATATGACAACATGTTCTCCTATATATAGACAATGTAATCATGTCTCATCAAGATGAGAAAAGAAATTTCAAAGTTAGGTGAAATTCTCAACCAGCAGTTTGAGAATAAGGACCTTGGCAATGTCTCATTATTTGGGAATCTAAATCCAGAGAAAGGAAAATTAGAGTTTTCTTCTAAATCAAAGTTCTAAAAGTTCCACAATACTAAACCAGTTTGGAGTGTCAGAAGCCAAAGGTGCATCAACACCAATGGATTCGTCCTACTTAAAGATGGAAGAAGATCTGTTACCCAGCAGTGAAAGTTACAGACAAGCAGTTGGGGCACTTCTGTACATAGCAACCACAACTTGTCTGGGATATCACAGCCACAGTCGGAATACTATGCTGACGTGTAAGCAAGCCACTCCAAAGAGACTGGAATGCAATTAAGAGAATTCTTCAATATCTTAAATTAATTGTGACTTGTAGGATCGCTACTTCCAATAGGTGGCACTATAGAGTTCAAGTCCTCTTTTTCTCTTAAGAGGCAATTTGCATATTAAATTTTCCAGAGGAGCATTGCATGGCGAATAAGCCTCCTTACCTTGACACGCCAGAGCTGGTATGTCACTCTCCACAAGGAGAGACCTTACCCCTTAGACCTCAGTCCAGAGCCTCTCAGCTAGCCAAATCATATCTCATACTTTGTACTGACGAGAACCAATAGTCCGAAACACCGTTTCTGCAAATTGAGATATGATTTGGCTTTTATCCTAAGTCACATTACAAGACTCGTTAAAGGGTTAATTGTGACTTGTAGGATTGCTACTTCCAATAGGTGGCGCTATAGAGTTCAAGTCCTCTTTTTCTCTTAAGAGGCAATTTGCATATTAAATTTCCCAGAGGAGCATTGCATGGCGAATAAGCCTCCTTACCTTGACACGCCAGAGCTGGTATGTCACTCTCCACAAGGAGAGACCTTACCCCTTAGACCTCAGTCCAGAGCCTCTCAGCTAGCCAAATCATATCTCATACTTTGTACTGACGAGAACCAATAGTCCGAAACACCGTTTCTGCAAATTGAGATATGATTTGGCTTTTATCCTAAGTCACATTACAAGACTCGTTAAAGGGTTAATTGTGACTTGTAGGATCGCTACTTCCAATAGGTGGCGCTATAGAGTTCAAGTCCTCTTTTTCTCTTAAGAGGCAATTTGCATATTAAATTTCCCAGAGGAGCATTGCATGGCGAATAAGCCTCCTTACCTTGACACGCCAGAGCTGGTATGTCACTCTCCACAAGGAGAGACCTTACCCCTTAGACCTCAGTCCAGAGCCTCTCAGCTAGCCAAATCATATCTCATACTTTGTACTGACAAGGACCAATAGTCTGAAACACAGTGTCTGCAAATTGAGATATGATTTGGCTTTTATCCTAAGTCACATTACAAGACTCGTTAAAGGGTTAACTGTGACTTGTAGGATCGCTACTTCCAATAGGTGGTGCTATAGAGTACAAGTCCTCTTTTTCTCTTAAGAGGCAATTTGCATATTCAATATCTTAAAGAAACTCAAAGGCTTAATCTTAAGATATCTGCATCAGGAGATCTCACTCTCAGAGGTTATGTGGATGTTGACTGGGCTGGAGATTCAAGTGATCGGAAATCAACAAGTGGTTACTTGTTCAAGTTAGGAGAAAATTCAATTTCTTGGTCCAGCAGCAAACAAGTGTCAGTCGCATTATCTTCTACAGAAGCAGAATATATGTCTGCTGCTTATGCAAGTCAAGAAATAATTTGGTTGAAACAACTTTTGGAAGATTTCGGCAAGCCATTAGCTCAACCAACAGTTATCTATGAGGACAACCAAGGATGCATTAAACTTACCAGCAGTGAGAAGATTAGTGCAAGGACTAAGCACATTGATGTAAAACATAACCACTTACGTGACTTAGTGGAACGTGGTGTACTTAAGTTTGTTTATTGCGAGTCTGACAAGATGATAGCTGATGGTATGACTAAGCCATTATTAAGAGCTTTGTGGACTTCAGAACCGCAATGGGACTAACAGGATAAGTAGTTGTTGAGGGGGGTGTTGGAATATGTTTAGTGCAACAACTCCATTCCTGTCTATGATTATTTAGTTGCTAGATTTGTATGCTGTTCATAAAGTTAGAACAAAAAAAAACTCCCAGAGGCTCACACAGGGAGAGCATGTGACTGTATTCCATTTTCCTGTGTCTGTGTATGAGAGAAGCAGCCTGCTGTAGATGCTGCATCGATAGAGATGCACAAATGATTTATTCCTGATATATTAAGCTTATCATATATTGTTCCTGTTTGTTACTGAATAAAAAAGCTCTGTTGTCACATGCTGGGAGAGTATCCTGAATAATCCCCTGACAACATTCCTTCCTCAGTTTCCCAGGTGAAAATAAAAGGAGCCAGGTAAAAGTTTTCCTAAAGGCAAAGAATATGCAAAATAACACTTTTTTTCAGAATGAAGTAAACTTTTGTTCTATTGTTATTTATAGGTGGTGTTGGTGACCTTTTCTTTCTTTTTTTTTCAGTGTTGTGATATATTTTTAAGCTTCAATTATATGTTATCTATTAGTCAATCTCGAAATATGAAATTTACAACAAACTTTGCTTCTTTTTGTTGCTTTTACTCCGCTTTGAGTAAACTATATCATGCTCTAGGAGGGCAGACGAAAAGCTCAAAAAGCATGCCAGACGTCTAGAATGATTTTTTTCAAAACTACCTACTTTGCTGAGTAGTATTCAAGTGGTTCAACGTAATTTTATTCTAAATTCAGGATTTATTTTTTTGTTGATCAAATTTGAACATACAGGTTTCGCATTACTGTGATTTTTAAAATTTATAAGATAAAGCTCAGCTCTATCTGGGACTGCAGGTTTTCTTCGGTGCCTACAAAGAGTTTGAGGTAGTCTGAGACACACCCCTTTCTCTGCATTAGATCAGGCTGCTGCGCGTTACCACCAGCTTTGCCTCTTCTGATTAACTACTGTGTATAAACCCAAATCAGTCTCAGGCTCACCAGAAAATCAATTAGAAGAGCTCTAAGCATCTCTATGGGACTGTCATAAATAGCGGAGCATTGTACTCTGCTTTCTCCAGCAGTTCCATAAAGATTGAATTGTATTAAAAGGGGTTAGGGAGGGAACAAGAGAGAAACACTTTATCTCCTATTGCAATAACTTCAAGATGGGTTTATAGCCACAG
Organism: Oophaga sylvatica; assembly: GCA_033576555.1. Taxonomy (NCBI): domain Eukaryota; kingdom Metazoa; phylum Chordata; class Amphibia; order Anura; family Dendrobatidae; genus Oophaga; species Oophaga sylvatica. The sequence goes on along the minus strand of JARQOD010000001.1, from coordinate 582,952,674 downwards.
GCTAGAACAAATCCACTACAGGGTCACTCACCCGAGTAGATTGTGTATCAAGCAGTAACAGCACTGGGGGATCAGTGGGTGGTATAGGGCTGAGTGAATCAAGAACCATCTGCAGCAGCCACTCAGGAGTATTTGTGATGTGTGGTTATCCAAGTAAAAACTTAACATGAAGTACAGAAAAAATTCTGAGCCTTGGGCTTTTTGGGCTGAGGAAGTCCAGATGAAATACAAAGTGGAACCAGCAGGATGTTGTCTAAATTAGTATTTTTATTTAAAAAATATAAAAACTACAAACGGGCATAAGTGGTAGGTAAAAAGGCCATGCAACGCTGTTCGGTGCCGGACCAGTGTCTTCATCAGCCATAATGGAACCCAGTGCCTGATTGTGATAGGTATAATAGGATGGACAGGAAGTTTAAGTACAGTGCCCCCGGACATCATTTAAAAAATGGCAAAAACAAAAATACTATAAAAAGTGTAACGTAAATACCAAAGAGTACACTAAAATCAGATGGCACTGACACATACTGATAGACATCTATAAAGTACACCTAAAAGGGCACAGTTTTTTATTTATAAAAAAAAATTCCAATAAATTTATCTCCATATGTCCATCACACTACCACCACCATATTGTCACGCCGTTCTGTCTGTACCTGGTTGTTGGCGTGACAATGCATTTCTTTGCTTTAACCCTTTGCTCCTTCTCCCCTGATTGAGCTTGGATACTGTTGGCTGTTACCTGCATGTAGCCTGCTGAGTTCCCTGCTCTGCTGCGTAGCCGCACATGGATTGTTAGGTCTTTGATCTGCTGCATGACCATCCGCATGTGCGGTCCCTGGTTGCTGCTGTGTAAGATGTCCGCGGGTTGCGAGGTTATTTGCAGCTAGTGCATGACTTTCCACGTGTGTCTGGGTGTGCAACCGCTGCCAGGTGCTCTGAGCCTCAGTTCCTGCATTGATTGTGCTGTAATGGTTTCTGTTTGTGCTAAGGGCATGCACAGACTCACCTCCCTGCTGTTATCAGGGTGTGTGTACTTGAAGTGCTGTCCCCAACCAATTGCTGAGGGGCAGCTCCTATATAAAGTTCCCCTGCCCTATGGGCGGGGCCTGAGCTACTGACAAAGCTTCTGAACTTTGCCATGTGTTTAGTGTGTTCCTGGATCTCTCCTGTCTATGTTTTGGTATCAAAGTCTTTGCCTTGATTCCTGTTTTGTCCTGTTCCTGCACCAGTCCTGGAGGTGGTATATCTAGGCCTGAATCCTTGATCCTGTACCTGTCCTGTACCTGACCCTGTCTGAACTGTGTCCGCTGTGTTATGTTCCTGGAACCCCTCTGTGTTTGGAGCCTCACACCCAGTGACTCTGAGTCTCTTGTAACTGGTTTTCCTGCTGAGCATCTTCTACCATGTGCTCTGACTACCATGTGGCGCTAGCTCCATGCAGGTCCAGAAATCCTACGGTTCTAGCACCATCAGGCTTGAATTTCTTCCTAAGTCCGATGCCCGGTGCCTGACAACCACAATCTGGAGCCTGATGACTGCAGTGGTGCCTGTAGGTCGTGTCGGATGTCCGGCACCGAACGACTCCTGTCTGATGTCTGCCCGTGACTCTGATGTCCTGTGGGTGACCCTGATGTCCTTCCTGTGTCCTGATGTCCTCGTGTACCCTGATGTCCTGCCTGCGTCCTGATGACCTCGTGTACCCTGATGTCCTGCCTCATCATGATGACCTCAAGTACCTTGATGTCCTGCCTATGTGTGCCTCGGTGATCCGTTGGTGCTTTCGGGTCCACTGGGTGGTACCCTTCTAGGTGGTGTGGAATCGGGAGCCTGGCATAGTCATGTTTGGTTTATGTACTGTGTGACTTTACTTTAGTAAACTTTGTTCTCTATACCTGAAGTTGTGCGGTGTAATCAAGACTTCGTGTCTTCTCCTTATCCACATGCTCAGCTGCAGCAGAACCCTGGTCGCTGCCCATTTCTAGTTTAGGGTAGGTCTGGGTCCCCCTCTGTGGTATAGAGGGTCCATATTGCATCCCCGGAGGACACCCGCCCCACGCCATCGTGGTAGGTCGCCGTGGGGGTTGTTATAGGCTGGGCCGCGTCTGCAGCTGCAGTCATTCGTGACACATATTTTACTGTTGGTTTGATGTTCCTTTTCTGAAATGCTGTGTTACTTCTACGCCAGATGTAATGGGACATACACCTTCCAAAAATTTCAACTTTTGTCTTGTAAGTCCACAGAGTATTCTCCCTCCCAAAAGTCTTGGGGATCATCAAGATGTTTTCTGGCAAAACTGAGACCAGCCTTTTGTGTTCTTTTTGCTCAGCAATGGTTTTCATCTTGGAACTCTTTAGCCCAGTCTTTTTCTTATAGTGGAATCATGAACACTGTCCTCAAGTGAGACCTGCAGTTTTTTGGATGTTGTTGGGGGGGTCTATTGTGACCTCTTGGATGAGTCATCACTGCACTCTTGGAGTAATTTTGGTCTGCCAGCCACTCCTGGGAAGGTTCACCACTGTTCCATGTTTTTGCCATTTGTAGATTATGACTCTCACTGTTTTCTGGAGTTTTAAAGCTTGAGAAATGCCTTTATTACCTTTTAAAGACTGATAGAGCTCAATTACTTTTTGTCATTTGTGCCAGAATTTCTTTGAATCGCACCATGATGTCTAGTTTTTGAACATCTTTTGGTCTACTTCACTTTGTCAGGCAGGACCTATTTAAGTGATTTCTTAATTGAGAACAGGTGTGGCATTAATCACGCCTGGGTGTGGCTAGGGAATTTGAACTCCGCTTCCCAAAGATGTGATAAACAAGTTAATTTTTGTTTTTCATTTTTTTCACACAGGGCCCTGTAGGTTTGGATTTCTTTTTACCTTAATAATAAAGATCTTTATTTTAAAAACTGCATTTTGTGTTTACTTGTATTATCTTTGTGTAATATTTAAACTTGTTTGATGATCTGAAACATTTAACTGTGACGAACATGCTAAGGAATAGAAAATCAGGATGTTCCTATCTGTGAGGAAAAAGTGCTAACATGCATGATGGCTGGAAAATACTTGTGATAACTGCTACATCAAAAAAGGCAAATTTATTATGCATCAAAGAAGGACATAAGAAAGAATATTAGGGTCATAGTAAGTATGTGTTGGCATACAGTTCTGGCAAAAAATAAGAGAACACTGCACAGTTTTATAAAAATCAGCTTTCTTCATGTTTGACAGCCATTCTATTCCAGTGTCAGTTGAATTCCAACCAGAGTACACCTCATTCTACTTACTCTGCTTCTGATTATGTGATCACCGGAACGAAATCTTATTTAACGATGGAAAGTATAAAAAACACTGCTGTGGTGTTCACAATCCTAGAATATCCCAAAAGAAATAGGAATGAAAAAATAACTTTTAAACATGCCAACGGAGTTGAAAAGAAAAGTCTTGAGTGAGGAAAAGAAGGGTTCAATTCTGGCTTTACTAGCAAAGGGATACAGTAAGCGTCAGGTTGCCTCCATCCTTTAAATTTCTAAGACGGCAGTCCATTACAACAAGGTCAAGCAGCAGACATTGGGGACAACAAAGCTACAGACCGGCAGAGGGCAAAAATGACTCTCCACTGACCGAGATGACCATCACCTTATTTGAATGTCACTCAGCAACCGCAGGATGACATCAAGTGAACAACAAAAGGAATGGCAAATGGCAGCTGGGGTGAAGTGCACGGCAAGAACAGTTCAGTACAGGCTCCTAGAGGCAGGGCTCAAGTCATGTAAAGCTAGAAAAAAGCCTTTCATCAATGAGAAGTAAAGGAGAGCCAGGCTGAAGTTTGCCAAAGACCATAAGGATTGGACCATAGAGGACTGGAATAAGGTAATCTTCTCTGATGAGTCTAATTTTCTGCTTTGCCCAACACCTGGTCGTCAAATGGTTAGATGGAGATGTGGAGAGGCGTACAAGCCATAGTGTCTTGCACCCACCGTGAAATTTGGTAGAGGATTGGTGATGATCTGGGGATGCTTTAGCAAGGCTGGAATTGGGCAGGTTAATCTTTGCGAAGGACGTATGAATCAAGCTACATACAAGGTTATCCTGGAAAAACAGTTGATTCCTTCTGCTCAGGCAATGTTTCCCAACTCTGAGGACTGGTTTTTCCAGCAGGACAATGCGCCATGCCACACAGCAAGGTCAATCAATGTGTGGACGAAGGACCACCACATCAAATCCCTGTCATGGCCAGCCCAATCTCCAGACCTGAACTCCATTGAAAACCTCTTTAATGTAATCAAGATGAAGATGGATAGTCACAAGCCTTCAAACAAAGAAGAACTGCTTACATTTTTGTACCAGGAGTGGCATAAGGTCACCCAAGAGTAGTGTGAAAGACTGGTGGAAAGCATGCCAAGACATATGAAAGTTGTGATTAAAAATTATGGTTATTCCAGAAAATATTGATTTCTGAACTCTTCCTAAGTTAAAACATTAGTATTGTTGTTTCTAAATGATTATGAACTTGTTTTCTTATCATTATTTGAGGTCTGCAAGCACTGCATTTTTTTTGTTATTTTGACCATTTCTCATTTTCTGAAAATAAATACAAAATTCATTACTTCGGAAATTCGGAGACATATTGTCAGTAGTTTATAGAATAAAAGAGCAATTTACATTTTACTCAAAAATAAACCTATAAGCAGAAAAATCAGACAAACTAAAAATTTTGGTCTCTTGATTTTTGCCAGAGCTCTAGCTAAAGAGGTTTTCTGCTACAGCAATAATAATAATGACCTATCCTTTAAATAGTTAATCCATATGAGATCAGTGAGGGACCGACAATGAGAACTCTGCTATAAGCACGTCCTGCATTGCATTCCGTGTTGGAGTAAACTTCCTTGAAATTCAGAAGCTTTTACCCCAGAGCAGTGAGTACATCAACCTCTTTTGTATAATGAATTTTGCAAATCCTGTAGGAATACATTTTAGGATCTGTTTCATTTCTGCATTCAAATATGCAAAGCACATTTAACATAATCTGTGAAAATATTGCCACCAGCCTGTAAACTGTGAGTTACTTTTGCAAATCTGATAATTCCTGCTCCCTCTACCAAATCTGTTAATGAAGCGCCAGCAATTAAACCAGTCATCGTTAAAATTGCATTCCAAACTAAAGTTACTTAATTCAGTTCTGTGCCATTATGTTACTTCAGATAAATGGTTAAACATAGATCTCATTGGCATCCTGGAATTCTGCTCCTCTTTTTAGTACATGAAGAATCATATTTTAACCCCTTCAAGACCCAGCCTATTTTGACCTTAAAGACCTTGCCATTTTTTGCAATTCTGACCAGTGTCCCTTTATGAGGTAATAACTCAGGAACGCTTCAACGGATCCTAGCGATTCTGAGATTGTTTTTTCGTGACATATTGGGCTTCATGTTAGTGGTAAATTTAAGTCGATAATTTTTGCGTTTATTTGTGAAAAAAATGGAAATTTGGCGAAAATTTTGAAAATTTTGTAATTTTCAAATTTTTAATTTTATTCTGTTAAACTAGAGAGTTATGTGACACAAAATAGTTAATAAATAACATTTCCCACATGTCTACTTTACATCAGCACAATTTTGGGAACAACATTTTTTTTTGTTAGGAAGTTTAAGGGTTAAAAGTTGACCAGCGATTTCTCATTTTTACAGCAAAATTTACAAAACCATTTTTTTTAGGGACCACCTCACATTTGAAGTCACTTTGAGGGGTCTATATGGCAGAAAATACCCAAAAGTGACACCTTTATAAAAACTGCACCCCTCAAGCTACTCAAAACTACATTCAAGAAGATTATTAACCCTTCAGGTGCTTCACAGGAACTAAAGCAACGTGTAAGGAAAAAATGGACATTTTAATTTTTCCAACAAAAATTTTCTTTTAGCATCAATTTTTTCATTTTTACATGGGCATCAGGATAAAATGGATCCTAAAATTTGTTGGGCAATTTCTCCTGAGTACACAGATACCTCATATGTGGTCATAAACCACTGTATGGGCGCACGGCAGGGCTCAGAAGGGAAGGAGCGCCATTTGACTTTTTGAATGGAAAATATGCTGGAATATTTAGCGGTTGCCATGTCACATTTGGAGAGTCCCTGTGTGCCTAAACATTGGAGCTCCCCCACAAGTGACCCCATTTTGGAAACTAGACCCCCTAAGGAACTTATCTAGATGCATAGTGATCATTTTGAACCCCCAGGTGCTTCACAAATTGATCTGTAAAAAAAAGAAAGTACTTTTTTTTCACAAAAATTTTCTTTTAGCCTCAGTTTTTTCATTTTCACATGGGCAACAGTATAAATTGGATCCTAAAATTTGTTGGGCAATTTCTCCTGAGTACACAGATACCTCATATGTGGTCATAAACCACTGTTTGGGCGCATGGCAGGGCTCAGAAGGGAAGCAGCGCCATTTGACTTTTTGAATGGAAAATATGCTGGAATATTTAGCGGTTGCCATGTCGCATTTGGAGAGTCCCTGTGTGCCTAAACATTGGAGCTCCCCCACAAGTGACCCCATTTTGGAAACTAGACCCCCTAAGGAACTTATCTAGATGCATAGTGATCATTTTGAACCCCCAGGTGCTTCACAAATTGATCTGTAAAAAAAAGAAAGTACTTTTTTTTTCACAAAAATTTTCTTTTAGCCTCAGTTTTTTCATTTTCACATGGGCAACAGTATAAATTGGATCCTAAAATTTGTTGGGCAATTTCTCCTGAGTACACAGATACCTCATATGTGGTCATAAACCACTGTTTGGGCGCATGGCAGGGCTCAGAAGGGAAGCAGCGCCATTTGACTTTTTGAATGGAAAATATGCTGGAATATTTAGCGGTTGCCATGTCGCATTTGGAGAGTCCCTGTGTGCCTAAACATTGGAGCTCCCCCACAAGTGACCCATTTTGGAAACTAGACCCCCTAAGGAACTTATCTAGATGCATAGTGAGCACTTTGAACCCCCAGGTGCTTCACAAATTGATCCGTAAAAAAAAGAAAGTACTTTTTTTTCACAAAAATTTTCTTTTAGCCTCAGTTTTTTTCATTTTCACATGGGCAACAGTATAAATTGGATCCTAAAATTTGTTGGGCAATTTCTCCTGAGTACACAGATACCTCATATGTGGTCATAAACCACTGTTTGGGCGCACGGCAGGGCTCAGAAGGGAAGGAGCGCCATTTGACTTTTTGAATGGAAAATATGCTGGAATATTTAGCGGTTGCCATGTCGCATTTGGAGAGTCCCTGTGTGCCTAAACATTGGAGCTCCCCCACAAGTGACCCCATTTTGGAAACTAGACCCCCTAAGGAACTTATCTAGATGCATAGTGAGCACTTTGAACCCCCAGGTGCTTCACAAATTGATCCGTAAAAAAAAGAAAGTACTTTTTTTTCACAAAAATTTTCTTTTAGCCTCAGTTTTTTTCATTTTCACATGGGCAACAGTATAAATTGGATTCTAAAATTTGTTGGGCAATTTCTCCTGAGTACACAGATACCTCATTTGTGATCATAAACCACTGTTTGGGCGCACGGCAGGGCTCAGAAGGGAAGGAGCGCCATTTGACTTTTTGAATAGAAAATATGCTGGAATATTTAGCGGTTGCCATGTCGCATTTGGAGAGTTCCTGTGTGCCTAAACATTGGAGCTCCCCCACAAGTGACCCCATTTTGGAAACTAGACGCCCTAAGGAACTTATCTAGATGCATAGTGAGCACTTTGAACCCCCCAGGTGCTTTACAGAAGTTTATAACGCAGAGCCGTGAAAATAAAATATCATTTTTTTTTCTCAAAAAATGATTTTTTAGCCCACTATTTTTTATTTTCACAATGGTTACAGGAGAAATTGGACCCCGAAAGTTGTTGTCCAGTTTGTCCTGAGTACGCTAGTACCCCATATGTGGGGGGGAACCACTGTTTGGGCACACGTCAGGGCTCGGAAGGGATGTAGTGACGCTTTGAAATGCCAACTTGATGGAATGGTCTGCGGGCATCTTGTTACGTTTGCAGAGCCCCTGATGCGCCTAAACAGTAGAAACTCCCCACAAGTGACCCCATTTTGGAAACTAGACACCGCAAAGAACTTATCTAGATGTGTGGTGAGCACTTTGAACCCCCAAGGGCTACACAGAAGTTTATAACGCCCGGGCATGAAAATAAAAAAATCATATTTTTTCCACAATCAGGATCTTTTAGTCCCCAATTTTTTTATTTTCGCAAGGGTAACATGAGAAATTAGACCCCAAAAGTTGTTGTCCAATTTGTCCTGAGTATGCTGATATCCCATATGTGGGAGAAAACTACTGTATGGGCACACGTCGGGGCTCGGATGGGAAGTAGTGACCTTTTGAAATGCCCACTTGATGGAATGGTCTTCGGGCGTCATGTTACGTTTGCAGAGTCACTGATGTGCCTAAACAGTAGAAACTCCCCACAAGTGACCCCATTTTGGAAACTAGATCCCCCAAGGAACTCCTCTAGATGTGTGGTGAGCACTTTGAATCTCCAAGTCCTTCACAGAAGTTTATAACGCAGAGCCGTGAAAATATAAAATTATTTTTTTTCCACAAAAATAATTTTTAGTCCCCAATTTTTTTTCCCAATGTTAACAGGAGAAATTAGAACCCCCAAAGTTGTTGTGCAATTTTTCCCGAGTACGCTGATACCTCATATGTGGGGATAAACCACTGTTTGGGCATACGTCGGGGCTTGGAATAAAGGGAGCACTGTTTGACTTTTTGAACGCAAAATTTGCAGGAATCAATGGTGGCGCCATGTCGCGTATGGAGACCCCCTGATGTGCCTAAATAGTGGAAACCCCTCAATTCTAACTCCAACCCTAACCCCAACACACCCCTAACGCCTACACACACCTAACCCTAATACAAACCCTAATCATAACCCTAACCCCAACACACCCCTAACCCTAATCCCAACTCTAACCATAAACCTAACTACAAGCCTAACCCTAATTCCAACCCTAACCCAAATTCCAACCCTAACCGTAATTCTAACCTTAGCCCTAATGCTAACCCTAACCCTAGTTCTAACCCTAAGGCTGGGTTCATATTGCGTTTTACCAGCCCGTTCAACACGTAGCGTTGACCGGCTGGTAACGGTATAGCATAACGCGATCGCGTTATGCTATACCCGCTAGCGCAGATGAATCAGCAGATAATCACCCGCGGATCAGCAGCGAAATCCGCCGCGGATCAGCAGCGAAATCCGCCGCGGATCAGCAGCGAAATCCGCCGCGGATCAGCAGCGAAATCAGCCGCGGATCCGCAGCGAAATCCGCCGCGGATCAGCAGCGAAATCCGCCGCAGATCAGCAGCGAAATCCGCCGCGAATCCGCAGCGAAATCAGTCGCGGATCCGCAGCGAAATCAGTCGCGGATCCGCAGCTAAATCAGTCGCGGATCCGCAGCGAAATCAGTCGCGGATGCGCAGCGAAATCCGCCGCGGATCAGCAGCGAAATTCGCCGCCGATCAGCAGCGAAATCCGCTGCGGATCAGCAATGAAATCAGTCGCGGATCCGCAGCGAAATCAGTTGCGGATCCGCAGCGAAATCAGTCGCGGATCCGCAGCGAAATCAGTCGCGGATCCGCAGCGAAATCAGTCGCGGATCCGCAGCGAAATCAGTCGCGGATCCGCAGCGAAATCAGTCGCGGATACGCAGCGAAATCCGCCGCCGATCAGCAGCGAAATCCGCCGCCGATCAGCAGCGAAATCCGCTGCCTATCAGCAGCGAAATCCGCTGCGGATCAGCAGCGAAATCCGCCGCCGATCAGCAGCGAAATCCGCCGCGGATCAGCAGCGAAATCCGCCGCCGATCAGCAGCGAAATCCGCAGCGGATCAGCAGCGAAATCCGCTGCCGATCCGCAGCGAAATCCGCTGCCGATCCGCAGCGAAATCCGCCGCGGATCAGCAGCGAAATCCGCCGCCGATCAGCAGCGAAATCCGCTGCGGATCAGCAGCGAAATCCGCCGCCGATCAGCAGCGAAATCCGCCGCCGATCAGCAGCGAAATCCGCCGCCGATCAGCAGCGAAATCCGCAGCGGATCCGAAACGAAATCCGCCGCGGATCAGCAGCGATGTCCGCCGCGGATCAGCAGCGAAGTCCGCCGCGGATCAGCAGCGAAATCCGCCGCGGATCAGCAGCGAAATCCGCCGCGGATCAGCAGCGAAATCCGCCGCGGATCAGCAGCGATATCCGCCCCGGATCCGCAGCAAAATCAGCTGCGGATCAGCAGCAAAATCCGCTAGGAAAAAAAAAAAATTCTTTATTTTTTTTATTTGTCCCTACCTATGATAAAGGGGGGGTTCATTTACTTTTTTTTATTTTGATCACTGTGACAGTTTATCACAGTGATCAAAATAAATTTTTGAACACTGGGGGGCGCACTGCGCATGCGCCGGCCGGCGGGCGCACTGCGCATGCGCCCGCCATTTTCCAATATGGCGGCGCCCATGAAGAGGCCCGGGCGGACGCCGGGCCCGATCGTGGGACATCGGTGGATCGGGAGAGGTGAGTAGGGGGGTCGGAAGGCTGGGGGGGGGGATAGGAAGTGGGGGCAGTGGACCAAAAGAGGAGGGGAGCTGTAAGTGACGGCGGTGACCGATCACCGCCATCTTTCGGTGGCGGCGGCCGATCGCCGCCGTGACTACGTGTGGGGGGGTCAGGGCTCGATCTCCAGCCATGGCAGATGCTATTGCAGCATCGGCCATGGCTGGATTGTAATATTTCACCAATTAAATTGGTGAAATATTACACATTGCTCTGATTGGCTGTTTCACTTTTAACAGCCAATCAGAGCGATCGTGGCCACGGGGGGGTTAAGCCAACCCCCCTGTGGTGAAGCACAAAGGGTCCTGTAACTGCGGGTCGGGTGACCTTTCAGTGACCCCGGTCTCCCGGCCCGCAGGGACGAGATCCTTTCATGACGCCACATAGGCGTCATGGGTCGGATTGGCACAGGTTTTCATGACGCCTACGTGGCGTCATGGGTCGGGAAGGGGTTAAATTGAAGCATATACAATGTTATTAATTTTAAATTTTCATAAGTAGTATGTCATCTTGGGGAATATCATGACCTTCATATATAAAACAGCTAGTACCTCCACAGTTCCGGAGCACACTCCTATCCTTGGCAATGCCTTTTAGATCTACTACTGAACAAAATGTTGCTGGCTCTATGTCTCAAAATACTTGAACCACTCATTTTTACCTGGTTTCATACACCCATAAGGGTATGTTTCCACTATCAGGAAACAGTCCGGATTTGCTGAGTGTTTGACGCTGTGCGTTGGCGCAGCGTCAAACACGCAGCGTCCAGATGTTACAGCATAGTGGAGAGGATTTCAAGAAAGCCCGTCTCCACTATGCTGTAAAACACGCAGGCGGAAGACCTGCGTTTACGGACATGCGGCGCGTCTTTTCAGACCGCAGCATGTCCTAATCCGTTGCGGCGACGCTGTGTCGCCGCAAGGGAAATAACACAGGGCTATGCAGCCCTGCGATCTTTCCGGATGTGTTCCGGAGGTGTCCTGAACACATCCGGAAAGAGCCCGCGTACAAAAGGGGGCGGGGCTTTGGGTGGTGCGGAATTTACGCTCCATCCAAAGCGCTGTGGTTCCGGACCGTGGAACCACAGCCTGATACTGTCTTATTTTTGTATCCTTTTTACAGCATTACATGGACATGTTTAAAAGGATTCACTTTTGATCTTCAGGAACGCACCACTCTCTGCCTCATGCTTGCCTAGGTGTGATGTGCTCCTGATGATTGATGGTTGAGAACAGAAAGATTTGTGCACTCTAGCATAGGCAGATTTGCTGTAGCAGCATAGGGTGGTGTAACAGGCCATAGTATACACAGTATACAGTGGATAACAAAATATCCTTTAGTTCTACAATAAATATTAATATCATTTTTTTTAACTGTTTAATGTTCCTTATAGTGAACGCATCACTAGGTTGGGTCACTAATAGTGATTACAGAATTTTTTGAAGTTTGAATTTGCTTATTTCGCTGAATTCTCCCAAAATATTCATTTTGTGGCAAATAAATTTGTGAGAGTTTCAATACTGTAAAGCTTGCAATTGCTCAGAAAATACACGTGGGGGAGAGGAGAGAGAGAACCTTACTCACCATAGGAGCTTAAATGCTACAGGAGAGAAAGTATGAGAGAGAACCCATCTGACGATAAGAGCTTATACTCTACAGGAGAAACAGACTGAACCCTGCTGACCATTAGAGATTACTCTCTACAGTGGAAAGAAAGAAAAGACCTCCATTAACCATAAGAGCTTATACACAGAGGGCCCTGTTGACCATTAGAGCTTACATTCTAAAGAAAATAGAAACCTTTTTTTTTCCCAACGAGGAGAGAGACTTAGGCCGGGGTCACAAGAGTGTTGATTCTCTCGTACGATTGATTATGCTAATGACACTCTGATCAGAGTTTGAACCAAGTGTCAGCTTAGTGTGATCAGATTCTCCCTGCTAAGAGAATTGTATTACAGGTGCAGAGAAGAGGGAGAACTTAATGTCTCCATCTCTTCCATTGTCTGTGTCTGTGTAAATCGGAAATGACATCTGAGTTCAGTTTGATGTTTTCAATACACCCATTGACTTGAATGGGCGTGCCTAATCCGATATGTGGAGCCACTCGTAGCATGCTACAGATCTGCTACACAGATCTGCACTGCCCCTTATTATAACATTTGCCCAAGTGCTATAAAACAATGGATAGCACTTGTCTGTTGGTTAAGGGCTCGCTCACACGATCATATACAATGACTCTGGAGATGGATAGCATCTCTTTCATACAAAGAGTGCTCCATTGGGACCCGTTAATCTGTGATGTCCCAGGTACTGACCACCACTATACAAATTAAGATAATCTGTAAGATGTCATAGCTGCACCATGAAGAAGCCAGCTCAGCACCGCAAAATTTCATTAGCCTGTTCTCTGATGCTTCAGCAGTCTGAGAAGTGGCGCCGGGCAAGTTTTTTATTTGCAAACCGCAAATTGAATCTCAAAATGTTCGAATTCACATGAAACTGTGAATTTCAGGAAAATCGATTCACACTCGATCCTTGTTCTGCCCATCTGAGTACAGGGCAGTATGTTTTGTACTGTGTGCTGGTTTGTTTGTTATAGCACCATCCAGTGGTGGCTGAATTTATAGCCTGTGCCTTTAACAAGCAGATAGAGTATTGCATTGTGGGATTGAAGCAAGGTATGCTGGGAAGAAGCTCCATGTTCTTTCATGTACTTCAGGGAATATACGTGTTCATGTGCTCTCCTGTAACCTCTCCAACTTGAGTTTACTATCCTGGTAAAGCATATCTGGTAAGATCAATATCTTCTCTAGCAATGCAGTGTTTAGGAGGTTATTAACTGTATAGCAGCCAGTGCATAGGAGATGTTATTAGAATCCTGTGTAAAAAATTGCATCATACTGTATACTTTCCTGTTAATTGTAAAGTGTCAGCTGTGTGCCCAATACTTATCTATGTCATTTGTATTTTTACAGTTTTACCGCGCATGTTCTATACTGTTCACCAATAAATAAGTTAGACTACAGAGGACAGTCTGCTTATTTGGAGTGCAGAATCGTGGTTTAGGCTGTATGCTAGATTGCACACCGTGTCAACGTGTATGAAGGCAGAACAGTAAAACAGATTGTAATAATTATAGGGGATAACTCAGGAGACTTCTTGCGTGGAAACAAGACAACTACAGGACACAGTCTTATAAGTGGAAAAGTCTATATTATCACACGGTGATTCAAACAGGTGCAAAGCAAAGTTCAAGTCCACAACACTTGGTGTAGATAATAAATGCAGCTTAACAGTCTATAGGAAACTTCAGAGAGAAATGCAATCAAGCAGAGAGTCTATGAAGCACAGTTAAACTTGAGGATACTTGACACGACTAAGTCTTAGTTTAGTCCAAGCACAGGTAGGCAGTTCAAATGATATCTTTAGCTCAACTAGGGAGGCCTGGGTGATAGTCTCAGTTTTAAGCAGCGCAGGGCTGCAACAGCTTACATGTCCAGCAAATGCAGATGGGAGTAACACAAGCAGCCAGATGAAGGTGGATTACTGGAAACCGATGTATGCAGCAGGAACTCAGAGCAGAGTAGCAGGATCATAAAACAGGTTTACAGGAGAAGGTACAAAGCCAGGGAGCCACCAGAGGTCAGAAGCTGGATGCAAGGCAGAATATTCTAGCACAGACTAAAGGCTGGGGTGGAGTTATATAGCAGGAAGACACAGTGCACATGAGACTAAAGACGCCATCTTGGAAAAGGGCAGTAATGCACAAAAGGTGATCAAAAATGTTCAGAGTCCTGACACAGATGCTAGACGCCTGCGATAGTGAATACGACTTAAGGATCCGCTTGTACCCACACCGCACTGCATGCGGATACTGCAGCGGCCCCCATACAGTCACAAGTACCAAGAGTACAGCTCGCCATCAGGCGCTTCATCATTCCCACCATGCGGAAGCCGCCGTGCATAGACTGTTTCCCGCTAATATACTCAGCAGTACGCAGCTAAGTGCACAATGTCTCAAAACAGCACATCCTCACTCAAAACAAGGTAACAAGCAAGCTCTAGCAGGTCGTCATTAGCAGAGCTCGCTGCTGTCGCCCGTGCCGAAGCTGAGGCAGCCAAAACAAAATCCTCCTTCGCCGAAAGAGAGATGTGCCTAAAGCTGAGACAGGCGGAGCAAGATGCAGATACCGCACATCTGCAGGCCGAAAGCGCACGTCTGCAGGCAGAGAGAGAGGCCGAAACCGCACGTCTGCACGAAGAGGGAGAGGCCGAAACCACACGCCTGCAAGCTGAAACTGCACGTTTGCAAGCAGAGCTAGAAAGACAGACAAAAGAAAGACAGGCAGACAAAGAGACAGCCTCTGCAATTGCTAAAGCAGAGTATTTGGAAGTTATGAAGGATCCTGATTGTGAGAGACGCAACATTCGCGGACCAGATCTAGGACAGCAAGATCCAGCGCAGCGTGTCGCAGAGTACGTCCGTCAACATTCCGGCATGGGTGACAGCCCTGATGCACCACATCGACCAGCCTACGCTGGCTACCAGCGATCCAACCCCGAACTTCCTTACCACAAACAAGGAGTCGTCCAGCGCAGAGATGTCGACCACATTGGCTGTTCCACTGAGCAGAAGGTACAGCTCCCATCCCACCTTAAAGAGACACCTCCTTCACCGAGAAGGTACTGCACAGACTATACGAAGTCAGAAGCGTCTCTCAGGTATGGTGATACACGACACACTAGACATGACTATAACACACCAGCTCGTGCAAGCACTGACTAAGCCACCAGCGCATAGATGTCGACCACATTGGCTGTTCCACTGAGCAGAAGGTACAGCTCCCATCCCGCCTTAAAGAGACACCTCCTTCACCGAGAAGGTACTGCACAGACTATACGAAGTCAGAAGCGTCTCACAGGTATGGTGATACACCACACACTAGACATGACTATAACACACCAGCTCGTACAAGCACTGACTAAGCCACCATAGACTTTGCAAAGTTCCTTGCCCGCCAAGAACTGGTTACAAAAAGAATTGTAAAGCTCACTGATAAACCCGAGAACTATAGGTCATGGCGAACCTCGTTCCAGAACGCCATTCATGGTCTGGACCTTTCTAATAGTGAGGAGTTAGACCTCCTAGTAAAGTGGCTCGGAAGTGAGTCGGTCGAGCATGCCAAAAAACTAAGAGACATCAATATAAAGCATCCACACATAGGTCTACGCAAAGTGTGGGAAAGACTTGATGAATGCTATGGGACAGTAGAAGTCATTGAGAATGCTTTATACAAAAGAATTGATGATTTTCCTAAAATAGGACCTAAAGGTTATCAAAAGCTTAGAGAATTGAGTGATTTATTGATAGAGTTACAGGTTGCCAGGAGGAAGGAGACTTGCCCAGATTGGCATTCTTAGACACTGCTAGGGGTGTCAATCTGATAATACAAAAACTTCCTTACATTCTACAAGAAAAGTGGGTTACATATGGTTCACGGTATAAACAACATCATAATGTACCATTCCCTCCTTTCACTGTATTCGTAGAATTTGTCACCCAACAAGCTAAGATCAGAAATGACCCTAGTTTTGACTTCACTCTGTCATGTTCCACTGCCCCCAGTGTCAAACCCAGTAGGACACCCGTGGCAGTCCACAAAACTAACATTGTTTCCACAGGTCCTCCTCACAATGCGAGTAAACCCCCTCCAGACGAGAAAAAGCCTCAGGATGTCAGTAAACATTGTCCTCTACTCAAGAAACCACATCCTCTACTAAAATGCACAGCCTTCAGGGAGAAGTCTTTGGAGGATCGCAAGGGTTTCCTCAAAGAGAACAACATCTGTGTTGTAAATGTGTTAGAAATGAATTCTGAACAGAAGCTCCCTCTGGTGGTTACAAACAGTACTGAACTATTCAATGAAGATTGTGAAGATTGGCAATCAGGTGTTACAGACTGGTCTTATATAAGGGAGGTTCCCTCCCATCAGGGTTGCCGGTGATCAATTGTTCTTGTCTCAACTTTGGTTCCTGGTTCACTTGGAAGCTTGCTGTGTCTTGCCTGCATCTTCTGCTAACAGATAAGATATTTTCTGCTTTTATTTTTGTGCTTGCTTTTTGCATTTTGTCCTGCACTTCTGTGGAGGTCAGCCAGGTCCCCTCCGGGGGCTTGTGCTCCTCTCAGTTTTTCTGAGCCACTGTTATTTGTTCATTTGCCTTTTCCAGTTTTTTCAGTGGCTGCTGCTTAGTTTTGTTACACCAGAGAACTAGTGTTGAGCGATACGATAATGCAAATATCGGCTATCGGCCGATATTAGCTCTATCGGCCTTTCGATAATTCGTTTCGATATTTTCGTCATATCGAATACCGGAATCGGATTTGTCACTGTCACTGTCAGTGTCCGTCGGTCGGGTCTGTCACTGTCAGTGTCCGTCGGTCGGGTCTGTCAGGAGTCAGTGGCACTTACCTGGCAGAAGATCTCCGGCGGTCACATCCCGGACTGCTTAATGGCCGCCATCCTCTTCTCCCCGGCGGTCACATGCAGTTTCTCGCGATAACTGCAGTGACTGCTGGGTAATCCCGGCCGTAAAGCAGTCAGTCCGATGACGTCACCGCCGGGGAACCAGGTAATCAGCTGTGCTGCGTCGCGATGACAGGCTCTGCCTGTCATTGCGATGTAGCAGAGCTGGATCGTCGTGGGACAATCGTTACTATGGACTGCGTCGGACAGGTGGTATACTGTTGGTTTTTTTTTTTTCTTTTTTTACAGGAGATCGATGGCGTCGCAGGAATGAGAGTACAATAAAAGAAATGAAAACTGTGTTGTCTCTTTTATTTCATTAAAATACTTTTTTCTTGCTTTGTCTTTTTTTTATGCATTTAATAACTTTGGGATTAATAATGGATCGGTGTCTTATTGACGCCTCTCCATTATTAACCGGGCTTATTGTCACCGTGCAATCAACGGTGACATTAACCCCTTATTACCCCGCTTGCCACCGCTACAGGGCAAGTGGGAAGAGCCGGGTAAAGTGCCACAATTGGCACATCTTTTGATGCGCCAAATGTGGGGCTGCTGTAGCCTGGTATTATCAGGCTGTTGAGGGCCAAAATCCATGGGCCTTGACAGTCTTTTAATACCAGGCCGCAGCAGTCTGCATTTTACTTGGCTGGTTAACAAAAATAGGGGGACCCCTACGCCGTTTTTTTTTCGAGGGGATCCCCTATTTTTGTTAACCAGCCAAGCTAAGCAGACTGCTGTGGCCTGGTATTATCAGGCTTGCAAGGTCCATGGATATTGGATCCTTACCAGCCTGAAAAACCAGGCCTCAGCGGTCTGCTTCATCTGGCTGGTTAACAAAAATAGGGGGGACCCCACGCCAATTTTTTTCGAGGGGATCCCCTATTTTTGTTAATCAGCCAAGATATGCAGACTGCTGTGGCCTGGTATTATCAGGCTGGCAAGGTCCATGGATCTTGGCTCCTTAACAGCCTGAAAATCCAGGCCTCAGCGGTCTGCTTCATCTGGCTGGTTAACAAAAATAGGGGGGACCCCACGCCATTTTTTTTTCAAAGGGAACCCCTATTTTTGTTAACCAGTTCCCTCTGACGTCACTGATTGTGTCCCTGGCTGACCTGAAGTGAAAGTGGAAAGCAATCAATTAAGCTTTCCACTTCCTCTCCTGTCAGCCAGGAGAGGAACTCATTCATTTGGGGGTTTACTGTGAGGCTGCAGCATTAGCTGCGGTCCCTGCAGTAAACATTAACCCTTTCTGAAGGATTACACCGTGGGACCTGACTGTGCATCGGATTGGTAAGAATAATTTTGCTTTATTATTTTATTTTTATTACAGGAAATGGTTTTAGCAGGAAAATAAAATATGGTCAAAAACTGTGTGATTATTTCATTAAACTTCTTTTTTATTAAAGTGTGTGTGTTTGATTTTTCTTTCATACAATAGGATTAATAATTGATAGTTGTCTGATTGACAGCTCTCAATTATTAACCTGGCTTAAAGTGACCTTTCAATTGCAAGGTCATTTTAACCCCTTATTAACCCATTCGCCACCGCTACAGGGCAATGGGAATAGACGGGCAAAGTGCCAGAAAGGGCAAATCTAATTAGAGATTTGCCCTTTCTGGGGTGTCTGGGGGCAGATGTTAGTAGCCGGGGGGGGCCAAAAATAATGGTCCCTCTCTGGGCTATTATTATCTGCCCCCACTCACTGGCTTTGTCTGTCTGGTTGCGAAAATAGGGCGGGAGCCCACGCATTTTTTTTCAGCAATTTTACACCTCATATATATATATACATGTCATTAAATTTGTGACACATATATATATATATTTATATTTATAGTTCATACACTTCTACATAGTATAATAGCCGCTAATTCAATTGCCGGCTTTTGTGAAAATGCAGAACCCGACATGAAATGACACTTGGTTTACATAGAGTTAACCATGTCTTTTCATGTAGTTTGATATCTGATTTGCACAAACAATTACATGAGTGTAAGAGTGTAAGTGTGCAAAATTTCACACCTGTAGGGGTTAATTAAAGGTGTAAATTCGTAGCAAAAAAGTCCGTTTTTTTTACAACGAATTTACACCTTTAATTAACCCCTACAGGTGTGAAAATTTGCACACTTACACTCATGTAATTGTTTGTGCAAATCAGATAGCAAACGACATGAAAAGACATGGTTAACCCTATGTACACCAAGTGTCATTTCATGTCGGGTGCTTCTGTCTTTTCACAGAAGCCGGCTTTACCCGGCAATTGAATCAGAGGATATTTTACTATGTAGAAGTGTATAAACTATACATATATGTATATATATATGTCACAATGACATGTATATATATATATATGTATTCTACGTGTGTATATTTAGTGTTTACAAGGAAATAAAGGTTTTTTTAGTTTCGATATTTTGTTCCCAAAGACTTACATGGGACTTCCGCTATCGAAATCGGATATCGACGATATTTAGTGATATCGGCGATACAATTTCGATACGATATTTTTAGATATCGAGCAATATCGCTCAACACTACAGAGAACTAATTTAGGTGGTAGAGGTCGTGTGATCTCAGGTGTTTTTGCAATTAGTGTGTTGGTATTTTTTTAGGGTTTTTTGGATTGCAGTAAGTGTCCTTCCTATCCTTTTCTTTCTAGGAAGATTGGGCCCCTATACTATATATACTATTGGCTCATACTATTTTCTGTCTGTGTCTGTATTTCCTCTTGTCTAACCGCCATTACATGTTTGGGGGCTTCCTATGTTCTTTGGGGATCTGCTCCGGGCAGATAGTTTTCCTCTTTCTATCTTTAGGTGTAGTTAGCTTCTCAGGCTGTGACGAGGCGTCTAGGACCAACGTAGGTACGCTCCACGGCTGCCTTTAGATGTGGTGGTTAGTCAGGGTACTGCAATCCAGTAGATTCCAACCTCTCTGGTGTATTGCCTTTTTTGCCTGCTCTCCTCAGCTACCAAATCATAACACATCTGCTTCAAATGTTGTGCCACAACCTCTCACCTCGCCAGGAACTGTGAAGCTAGCGTGAAATGTGCAGAATGCAGCAGCACGGATCACAATACAGCCTTGCACCCTGGACCACCTCCACGAGTGTTGTCACAAGCAGAGGAGCACGATGGGAAGGAGAAGAACACTGATGAAGATACCCCTGTGGTCAGCTCTCAATGTATGGAGATCTGTAAAGGACTCACAGGAGGAAGGTCCTGTTCAAAAATCTGCCTTGTCCAAGTCTACCCTGCATGCCGCAAGGACAAAGCCCTCAAGATATATGCAATCCTGGATGACCAAAGTAACAGGTGTTTAGCCAGGTCCATCTTCTTTGACAACTTCAGCATTGTAGGCCCTGGTTCTCCCTACTCCCTGAGGACGTGTTCAGGTACCGTTGAGACGGCGGGGAGAAAAGTGGCCGGATACAAGGTGGAGTCCATAGATGGTCAAACCTGCCTATTGCTACCAATCATCCTGGAGTGCAACCAGATTCCCGACAACAGGTCAGAGATACCTTCACCAGAGGTGGCGACACATCACCCCCATCTGAAGAGTATAGCCCACCTGATACCTGAGTTGGATTCAGAAGCCCCAATAGCTCTACTACTGGGAAGAGATATACTACGAGTCCACAAGACTAGAGAATATATAAACGGCTCCAGAAGTGCTCCATACGCTCAGAGGCTCGACCTTGGATGCGTCATCATAGAAGACGTCTGTCTAGGAGGAACAAACAAGCCGGCCTCAGTCAACAGTATGCTCACCAGCACACTAGAAAATGGAAGTCCGTCTCTCTTCCAGCCATGTCACAATAATCTTCTGGTAAAAGAATTGTCCAACAGCACTCCCCTACCTTGTCCTTTCTCAGTCCCTACCAACGAAGACCACGCCTGTGAAGGTGAACAAGACCACATGGGATGTACAGTCTTCCACAGGACAAAGGAAGACGACAAGGTAGCGATGTCCATAGAAGATAGGATGTTCCTGGACATCATGGATAGACAAATAGTAAAGACAAATCAAACAGTTGGGTCACACCTTTACTATTTCGGCCTCAGAGAAGGTGCCTACCCAACAACAGGGAACTGGTCTACAGCCGATTCATCTCCCTCAGGCACAAGCTTAAGAAGTCACCTGAGTAGTGTTGAGCATTCCGATACCGCAAGTATCGGGTATCGGCCGATATTCGCGTTATCGGAATTCCGATACTTAATTCCGATACTTTTTCAATATCGTATACCGGAATCGGAAGTTCCCATAATTCTTTGAGAGGCAATGTGATGTTAGTCAGCCAATGATGAATCTTATGAAGTGTGGGCACATCCTGTAATGCTGCGGTCATCTTAACTAATGGCATGGCTGTGATTGGCTGCTGAAATGATGTCAGAATGCACTATAAAAGGCGCCGCTGCCATTTTAGCGTCACTGTGCTGTGAACTCAGTTAGGGACAGAACGCTACTCTGCTCACTCTGAGGGACAGTTAGATATTGCGATTTTGTGTACTACTGTGCTTGAGGCAGGCTAGTTTACCAACAGGTCCTGCCCACATCCTTCTTCCTAGTGAGGATTCAACATCATCAGCCGGCGTTCCTGATCTGGCCACGGAGGCCAGAGATCACCGGCTTTCATCAACGGATGTAAGTTTCGTCTGCGGGCCATAGGAGGCTGAAGTCGGACTTTCTACTGCAAGTGACCCATCCGGGTTGTCAGCAGGCCAGAGGAGGCTGAAATTGGACTTTCTATTGCAAGTGACCCATCGGGGTTGTCAGGTAAAACCTGTGCAAACAGGACTATTTTCTCCACAGTGCACCACTAATACTCATTCATCTGAGCTGTCACCGGCCGGGACAGTGTCAATTTCTTCTGACCTTTCTGCATAAAAGGTTTTTTAGGATTTCTGCAACGTTTTTCTGCTCCATCGTTAAAAGAGGACCTCTTTTACTTTTTCAGGGTTTGTCCATATTAATACCCATATGAATAAATACCTTATGCGTATTATGACTATTTAGTCCTTTGGTTTGGGGTTTACTACATAATAGACTACAGGCTTTTCTCATCACCTTTTTCTCACGGGTCTTAGTGCAATATTTATTTATTACTGTATTATTACATCTGCATCTCAAACTGTTCTACAGAGTGCGTCTGAATTTATGTATTGTTTTCCATTTGACACATGCATATTCCTATTTTTCTACAGATCCTATTGTGTCTTGTAGTTTTTATGTGCGCAAACTATTTTTATTTTCAATTATAGAGGGCCATGTTATTGACTTTGCATTGACGTGTAAAAGATTTATGTTGTGCCACTGGCTATATGTATTCTAAAGGTGTACCCAGTCTCAACAGATCATTAGTCTGATTGTTCTTTGATTCTCCTAAATGTGAATTTGTCTGATTTGGTGTCAAACTTGACTTTGTCCCTATTTTTGTTTTGCCATGTGACCCAATGATTATACAAATCTATATAGGGTTTGGCATCATCAAAAGTAACAGAATATTAGCATGCATGCATATTTAGGATATAAAAGAGAAGTATCTTGTTGTGCCAGAGTGTTCCTAACTCCTGAATGGATATAAAACAATATGGTCTACGGATCAGGTAAAATCGAGGGTCCGCATGTCTATATTTTATACAATTTGAGTGGGCAAGGGTGGGATTTAGAGATTAGCCCATTCATGAAAGTTTTGGGAGCTGAGAACCTTCAGGAGTTGTTAACCATGCTTTGAGGTCGATTGAATGCCATGTCACTCAGGCAGCCAATCACTGCTGTCAAGCGCAATGGAAAGCAACACACGGTTGGTCCTGTGGCCAGCAGCACAGGAGGGGTAAGGGTAAAACATGAATATATTAGATTATGTTTTACTATTTGGAGCAAGTTTGAAGTTTTCTTTAAGGATTGGAAAACCACCTTCAGTTAGGAATCGGATCAATCAAACAGGGCACAATATGGAATAATGTGCGTTGTTATACACAGTAACTTACAAACGTGGTTCTCTCTGGCATCTATGTACATGGGCAAGTATTACTCTAATTTGGGTCTAATGTGTAGTTTATTGGGTGCAATATAGGCTCATTGTAGGACTGCAAACACACAATTTGGTTCTTTGCAGGTAGAATATGGTACTTTATGCAAAGTATATGGCTGTGTGCAGGCACAGAATCGCACTGTCCTATGAAAACAAACTATGGGACTATTGTGGCATGGTATGGCGGTCTCTGGCCACTGTTTAGCATAATATAGTACTATATGGACATTGGACAACAACAACTTTTTAATGTGCTGGTATTGTTGTGGTTACAATTAAAGAAATATTCTCAATTTGTCTCTGGAGCAGGTCAGAGCTATGTTGCTCTTTACTTCTTTGTTTCTGATAGGATAGGCTGAGTTATAGTATTAGTAGAACTATAAAGTTCTGCTGTAACACATTCAGCTATTAGTGATTTGTTTTATAATGTACACTGCTATCACTGTATTTACGGTACATATAGAGATAATGGCACTTGAACAAGCACATAGCTCAGGATAGTCAGAGCTGTGATTAGGAGAACTGCTCTTGGAGAAGCTAGTGCTATAGATTGGTGATTTTGCAAGTAGAGATGGGCGAACCCGAACAGTAAAGTTCGGCATCCAGACCGAACACCTATGACCTATGACCTATGACCCGACATGAAATGACACTTGGTGTACATAGGGTTAACCATGTCTTTTCATGTCCTTTACTATCTAATTTGCACAAACAATTAAATCAGACTATGTGTGCAAAATTTCACACCTGTAGGGGTTAATTAAAGGTGTAAATTCGTAGCAAAAAAGTCCGTTTTTTTTTACAACGAATTTACACCTTTAATTAACCCCTACAGGTGTGAAATTTTGCACACATAGACTGATTTAATTGTTTGTGCAAATCAGATAGCAAACCACATGAAAAGACATGGTTAACCCTATGTACACCAAGTGTCATTTCATGTCGGGTGCTTCTGTCTTTTCACTGAAGCCGGCTTTACCCGGCAATTGAATCAGAGGATATTTTACTATGTAGAAGTGTATAAACTATACATATATGTATATATATATGTCACAATGACATGTATATATATATATATGTATTCTATGTGTGTATATTTAGTGTTTACAAGGAAAGAATGGGTTTTTTTTAGTTGCGATATTTTGTTCCCATAGACTTACATGGGACTTCCGGTATCGGTATCGTGTATCGCCGATATTTTAGTGATATCGGCGATACCATTCCGATTCCGATACTTTAGGATATCGGAAAGTATCGCTCAACTCTACACCTGAGACAAAGGAACACTTCTTTACCTTCATGGGAAGGATATTCCAGAACAACTACGCAGAGATTGCACCTGCACTTCGGCCCTCAGAGGAGTGTTGGTACCTGCCCATCTTCGGAGTATACCATCCCAAGAAGCCAGGTCAAATAAGAGTGGTATTCGACTCAAGTGCCAAATGTGAAGATGTCTCATTAAATGATGTCCTACTGTCGGGCCCAGACCTCAACAACAGACTTCTGGAAGTACTACTCTCTTTCCGCAGAGATACGGTGGCATTTATGGCTGACATACAACAGATGTTCCACTGTTTTCTCGTCAAAGAGGAACACAGAAACTACTTGAGGTTCTTCTGGTACAGTGACAACGACCCAGACAAAGACATCACAGAGTACCGGATGAGGGTACACTTCTTTGGGAACAGCAATTCCCCAGCAGTCGCTATCTACGGCCTCCATAATTCTGCCAAAGAAGACGAAGAAAGGTATGAGTCAGACGTCGGATCCTTCGTAGAAAAGGACTTCTATGTAGACGACTGTTTGAAGTCCACACCAACAAATGAGGCTGCAATCAGTATACTAAAAAGGGCTCAAGAAATGCTTGCTCAGTCTAACCTAAGGTTACACAAGATTTCCTCCAACAGTCGAGAGTTGATGGAAGCATTTCCCTCTCAAGACTATTCCAGCGATCTAAAGGACTTAGACCTAAGCATCGACACTCTTCCCATGCAGCGGAGTCTTGGATTGCTTTGGGATCTGAAGACGGATTCTTTCACCTCTCAGATCAATAAAGACGAGAAACCCTTCACGCGCAGAGGAGTTCTTTCTTTCGTGAATAGTCTATACGACCCCCTGGGATTCGTAGCTCCAGTTACTGTCCAAGGGAAAGTGATGCTAAGAGACTTCACTCAAGAAACATCTGATTGGGATGATCCACTGCCATCAGAAAAGGCAGACCTATGGGCGAAGTGGAAGAGGTCTCTCGAGGCCTTGACCGACCTTCGTGTGAAACGACCGTATGCTCCTGTGCCATCCACAGAAGTCAAGACACAAAAAACTTTGTATCTTCTGCGACGCATCAGTCAAAGCAATCACAGCAGTAGCATACCTCCAAACCATAGATGTCAATGAACAGTGCCACATCGAGTTTGTGATGAGCAGGACTAAACTAGCACCACTCCGCGAACACACGGTACCCAGACTGGAACTCTGCGCTGCTGTCCTCGCAGTTGAGTTGGCCGAGCTTATCTCAGGTGTGATGAATCTGGAGACCAAAGAAGCAGAGTTCTACACCGATAGCAAGGTGGTACTGGGATACATCTGCAATGAAACGCGACGCTTTTATGTCTATGTCAGCAACCGGATACTGAGGATAAGAAGAACTACCCGCCCTAGTCAGTGGCACTATGTACCTACTCACCTCAATCCTGCGGACCATGTGACTAGATCCATTGCTTCAAGTCATCTTAAGAACACTTATAAGAACGCTAACCAGCTCACCGGTTTGTAGAAGCACGGATCCTCCGCTTGATCAAACGCGAAGATACATAGGAAAATGAAGGAAAAAGGGATCCAGCTTCAATAAAATCTTCATCTTTATTGATTCATAATATTTGCACAAATAAAATCAATGCAAAGAAATAAAATTAATAATGGAACATCAATTCGTTTCTTTTGTTGAGACCAAATGGATGTCTGGTATGTAGATTAAAGATCCAGAAAGCTTCACGTGTGAGGAGTCGCTGACGTGCATCTCCACCTCGGGCAGACAGGTTAACACTTTCAATACCTGTGACTTGGAAGGAAGAAACATTGCGAGCATGCTGAAAAATAAAATGTTTAGCAGCAGCAGAAATATTGCGATTTGAAGAGACATTCTTTATATCCTGCAAATGTTCAGCGATCCTGATTTTTAATTTCCTAGTGGTGCAGCCTATATAAGATAAATTGCAAGTAGTGCACATAATTTTATATACCACATAGCATGAATTACAATTGATATATTTGTTAATGGTATAAATCGCAGTGCTGTCATTATTTTCAAAGGTTTTCGTTACACAAACATATTTGCAAAGTGCACATCTATTGTGGCCACATTTATAAAAACCTTTATGTTCTAACCACAATGTTTTATGAGAAGAGAAATTATTACTGAACATGCTTGGAGAAACTTTGTTACCAATAGATGGCGCTTTCCTTGAAACAACATTAATACCTGATGAAAGAATGTCAGCAAGAGAGGGATCTTCATATAAAATAGGCAGCGATCTCAAAATGATTTTTTTGATGTCCCCAAATTGAGGACTATATTGAGCACAAAAATATGGTTTCACTGCAAGATCATTTTTTTGTTGTCGCCCTCCACTAATGAGATCCTCTCTGTTTTTATTATCATTCTCAAATTATGTCTCTCTTGTCTGACAGTGATGTATATGAAAAACTCCATACAAATCCTACTGATAAATTTAAAAGTGAGATTATCCAAATTATTAATGAGGGTTTCAGCCTTGGCATTCTAACCAAAAAACAAACTGATTATCTCACAGTGTCTCATCCTATTATCCCTATCATGCATGGTCTCCCAAAAATTCACAAGGATATGAAAATCCCCCCATGAGACCTATTGTCTCAGGGATTGGATCTTTAAATGAACATCTGGGTGAATGGGTTGACTCACTACTTCAACCACTAGTACAAATCACTCCTGGTTATATTAAAGATTCTAAAGAAGTATTGAGAATGTTTTCCAAGAAAATCTGGTTTAAAGAATATACTTGGTTATGTTGTGATGTTACTTCTTTATATACCTGTATACCTTACAATGTTGCCATGACAGCGCTGCAGTTTGTCTTAACGAAATTCAGTAATTATTCCCAGGATCTCATTAATTATATTTTACAAGTTATTCAATTTTTATTAACCCACAATTTTTTCTCATTTGACAATAATTTTTTTTTACAAAAATCTGGCGTGGCGATGGGTGCGAAATTTGCACCATCCCTAGCTAATCTTGTTATGTCATATTGGGAATATTTTTTTATTTTTTCAGCTACTAATCCATTTATTGACTCGATTGCTTGTTATGGTAGATATATTGATGATTTACTCATCATTTGGAGTGGTGATGTACCTGCCATATCCGGATTTATTGATTATATCAATTCTAATTCATTCAACATACATTTTACTCATAAATTTCATCATAACAAAATTTCTTTTTTGGATCTTGATTTATATGGGGTACATGACTCTGTTATTATTACTAAAACGTTCAGCAAACCTTGTGCTGGTAATTCTATCTTGCATGCAGCAAGCAGTCACCCCAAACATACTATTAAATCGATTCCTTTGGGTGAATATACCAGAATTTTGAGAAACTGCAGCGATCCTACAGCTTTGGAAACGGAATTTAATTGTGTGGATACAAAATTAAAAAACAGAAATTATCCTAAATGGTCATTAAAAAGAGCACGAACAATTGTAAGTAATAATAATAATAATAATAATCTTTATTTATATAGCGCCAACATATTCCGCAGCGCTTTACAGTTTAACAGTTTCAAAACACAAGTCATAGGTAACAACGTTAACAATACAATAATTAAAGCAAAATAAGCCGACCCTGCTCGTGAGAGCTTACAATCTACAATGAGGCGGGGGAGATACAAAGTACAGGTGTGTATATACAATGGTGCATTTACAATGATGGTCCAGCCATCTTGAGGGAGTGAGGCATGGATGGAGATAGTGAATGGGCTACACATACACACTTAAACATAGAACGACTTTGGTTAGTGAATGTGATAGGCCACTCTGAACAAATGTGTTTTGAGGGAGCGCCTGAAACCATGCAAATTGTGGATAGTCCTAATTTCTTGGGGTAGAGCATTCCAGAGGATTGGCGCAGCGCGGGAGAAGTCTTGGAGTCGGGAGTGGGAGGTACGGATTAGTGCAGAGGTTAGTCGAAAGTCATTTGCAAAGCGCAGCAGTCGGTTAGGCCGATAGATAAAAATGAGGGAGGAGATGTAGGGGGGTGCTGCACTGTGGAGAGCTTTGTGGGTGAGAACCAGTACTTTGAATTGGATCCTATAATGAATGGGCAGCCAGTGTAAGGACTGGCGAAGAGCGGACGCGTCCGAGTACCGATTAGCCAGATGGATGACCCTGGCTGCTGCATTAAGGATGGACTGGAGAGGGGATAGTCGAGTAATGGGGAGGCCAAGTAATAGAGCGTTGCAGTAGTCCAGGCGGGAGTGGATCAATGCTACAGTGAGGGTTTTTGTTGTTTCCATGGTGAGAAAAGGGCGGATTCTAGAGATGTTCTTTAGGTGTAGACGGCAAGAGCGGGCAAGAGATTGTATATGGGAGGTGAAGGAGAGATTGGTGTCAAACATAACACTCAGACAGCGAGCCTGCTGCCGGGGTGTTATTATGGTGCCGCCCACAGAGAGGGAAATGTCAGATTTAGGGAGGTTAGTAGACGGTGGGAGCAGAAGGAGTTCAGTCTTGGAGAGGTTAAGTTTCAGATAGAGAGCGGACATGATGTTGGAGACTGCGGACAGACAGTCGGTGGTGTTCTGTAGAACAGCGGGGGTAAGGTCGGGGATGACGTGTATAGTTGTGTGTCATCGGCATAAAGATGGTACTGAAAGCCAAATCTGCTGATGGTCTGTCCAATTGGGGCCGTGTAGAGAGAGAAGAGAAGGGGGCCAAGGACTGAGCCCTGGGGTACACCGACAGTGAGAGGAAGAGGAGATGACGTGGAGCCAGAGAACAAAACACTGAAGGAGCGGTCAGAAAGATAGGAGGAGAACCAGGAGAGAACAGTGTCCTTAATACCTAGTGACTGGAGCCTAGACAGTAGGAGACAGTGGTCAACAGTGTCGAAAGCTGCAGAAAGGTCGAGTAGAATGAGCAGAGAGTGGTCGCCGTTACGTTTTGCTGTAAGAAGGTCATTGGTCACTTTGATGAGTGCAGTTTCAGTCGAATGTAGGGGGCGGAAGCCGGACTGTGAAGGGTCTAGGAGGGAGTAAGTGGAGAGGTAACGGATGAGGCGGGAGTAGACTAGGCGCTCCAAGAGTTTAGAGATGAAGGGGAGATTGGAGACCGGTCTGTAGTTGTTTGTGCAGGAAGGGTCGAGAGCGGGTTTCTTTAGTAATGGAGTAATGATGGAGTGTTTGAAGGAGGATGGGAAAATGCCAGAGGAGAGTGAGAGATTAAAGATTGTAGTTAGGTGAGTTGTGACAACTGGAGAGAGAGACTGGAGGAGATGTGAGGGAATGGGGTCGGTAGTGCATGTAGTCGGACGAGAGGAAGAGAGGAGTCTGGAGACTTCTTCTTCTGTGATGGGATCAAATGTGGAAAGTGAGCCAGGGGAAATGCAGGGAGGGATGGGAGTCACAGCACTTGGTGGTTGAGAGCAGATTTCCTGACGGATAGTATCTATTTTTTCTATAAAGTGGGAGGCCAGGTCGTCAGCACAAATGTCTGTGATAGGGGCTTGTGCTTTTGGCCTGAGGAGGGAGTGAAAAGTGTCAAAAAGTTTCTTGGGGTTGTTTGCTAGTGAGGAGATCAGGGTGGTGAAGTAGGTCTGTTTGGCGAGGTGAAGGGCAGCATTATAAGTTCTTAACATGAATTTAAAGTGGATGAAGTCTTCTGGTGTGCGGGTTTTTCTCCAGAGGCGTTCAGCACTCCTAGAGCATCGCTGAAGAAGTCGAGTTTGCAATGTGAGCCAGGGCTGTTTTACTGTGTGTTTGGAGGTTCTGAGGGTGAGCGGTGCTACTTGGTCAAGGGTGCTTCTAAGAATGTCATTGTAGTGATGAACAGCCAGATCAGGACAGGAAAAAGAGGAGATTGGGGACAGCGATGAGTGTAGGGAGTCTGAAAGTGTCTGAGGGTTAATGGCTTGTAGATTTCTGAATGTGTGGTAGGTAGGAGTGCGCTGGGGTGGTCGAGGATTTGTGAGCGTGAAGGAGAGAATGTTGTGGTCAGAGAGTGGAAGCGGTGAGTTATTTAGGTGGGAGACTGAACAGAGGCGGACAAAGACCAGGTCAAGGGTGTTGCCATCCTTGTGTGTCTCAGAGGTTGAAAGCTGTGAGAGGCCTAGAGAAGTGGTTAGTGATAGAAGCTGAGATGCAGATGTGGAAGTAGGGTTGTTAATGGGGATGTTGAAGTCTCCAAGGATAAGGGTTGGTAGTTCTGAGGACATGAAGTGCGGCAGCCAGGCTGAGAAGTGGTCGAGGAACTGGGTGGGTGAGCCTGGGGGCCGATATATGACCGCTACTCTGAGGGAGAGGGGATGGAAGAGCCTGATGGTGTGGACCTCAAAAGAAGGGAATGAGAGTGATGGAATTGGGGGGATGACCTGGAAAGTGCATTGTGGGGACAGGAGTATGCCAACTCCACCACCATGTCTGTTTGCGGGTCTCGGGGAATGGGAGAACTGTAAACCACCATAGGAAATGGCAGCAGGGGAGACAGTGTCAGAATCCTGAATCCAGGTTTCAGTGAGGGCAAACAGATTAAGAGAGTTGTTCAGAAAGTAGTTGTGCAGGAAGGATAGCTTGTTGCATGCAGACCGTGGATTCCAGAGGGCACAATTGAAAGAAGGAGATGAGGGAGTGCAAGTAATATTAATAAGATTATTATGGTTTCGGTATGAGGTAGGGTAGGGATTGAGGTTGGGGGATGGTGGACCAGGGTTGGGGGAGATGTCCCCTGAAATCAGTAGGAGTAGGAAGATAAAGAGCAGGTAGTTGTTGGAATTGTAAGTAGGTTTTTTCTGTGATGTGTTTGGGCAAGATGGGCTTAAGTAATAAAAACAGAGAGGATCTCATTAGTGGAGGGCGACAACAAAAAAATGATCTTGCAGTGAAACCATATTTTTGTGCTCAATATAGTCCGCAATTTGGGGACATCAAAAAAATCATTTTGAGATCGCTGCCTATTTTATATGAAGATCCCTCTCTTGCCGACATTCTTTCATCAGGTATTAATGTTGTTTCAAGGAAAGCGCCATCTATTGGTAACAAAGTTTCTCCAAGCATGTTCAGTAATAATTTCTCTTCTCATAAAACATTGTGGTTAGAACATAAAGGTTATTATAAATGTGGCCACAATAGATGTGCACTTTGCAAATATGTTTGTGTAACGAAAACCTTTGAAAATAATGACAGCACTGCGATTTATACCATTAACAAATATATCAATTGTAATTCATGCTATGTGGTATATAAAATTATGTGCACTACTTGCAATTTATCTTATATAGGCTGCACCACTAGGAAATTAAAAATCAGGATCGCTGAACATTTGCAGGATATAAAGAATGTCTCTTCAAATCGCAATATTTCTGCTGCTGCTAAACATTTTATTTTTCAGCATGCTCGCAATGTTTCTTCCTTCCAAGTCACAGGTATTGAAAGTGTTAACCTGTCTGCCCGAGGTGGAGATGCACGTCAGCGACTCCTCACACGTGAAGCTTTCTGGATCTTTAATCTACATACCAGACATCCATTTGGTCTCAACAAAAGAAACAAATTGATGTTCCATTATTAATTTTATTTCTTTGCATTGATTTTATTTGTGCAAATATTGTTTTTGTTTCTTTATTCGTTATGTGCAAATTGTTAAAGGACTTGTCAAAAATCACATGACATTTTTTCTGATCGTGATTGGTCTTCCTTTGTCTTAAATATGTGCCTTTGTCTGAATATATCAGCTGTGATAAAGATCCCTGTGATCGAAACGCGTAGCCTTGTCCTGAGCTTGTCCAGGAGCATGCCATTATTCATGTTTTTATGAATCAATAAAGATGAAGATTTTATTGAAGCTGGATCCCTTTTTCCTTCATTTTCCTATGTATCTTAAGAACACTACCTGGTTAACAGGCCCTGCTTCCTTGTACCGTTCAACGCCCCACATTGACAGGCCTGAAACTTTCGAATTGGTGGATCCAGAAGCCGACGCTGAGCTCCGTACTCGAGTGTCTGCTCTGCATACAGGGATTTCAAGTCATTACCTGGAATCTCATCGGTTCAGCAGGTTCTCAACCTGGAAGTCACTTGTTCGAGCCGTTGCTTGTCTACTTTATGTGGCCCAGTCCTACAAGTCAGCATTACCTGCAAGCCAGAGATCTTGTAAAGGTTGACACCACTGCAAGCATGCTTTTACCACCCTCAACTTGGAAAGAGCCTACCCCAGAGAAATAGACAACCTCAACAAGGGACAACCCATTTCTAGAGACAGTGTCTTGAAAAAGCTTGATCCAACCATTCTCACTCCCGCCATGTTACTCACTCAGAAAACCAACACTCCCAGCGCTACACTGGGAGAATTCAGCAACAAGGACCTCTACAGACGTCAATGGAGACAAGTTCAAAGTCTCTGCAATACTTTCTGGGACAGATGGAGAAAACAATATCTCTCTACCCTACAGCCTAGGAAGAAGTGGCAGATCAACAAGCCGAACATCATATTGTGCTCATGAAGGACAGCCAGTCACACCAAAATGAGTGGCCACTAGGCCTCATCACCAAGGTATTCCCAAGCAAGGATGAGAAGGTGCGCAAGGTCGAGGTCAAAGTGTGGTAGGCTGGGGAGAGTAAACTATTACTCAGACCAGTTGCGGAACTAGTTTTATTGCTTTTGCCAAAAGAGCCTGTATGTGGCATCAGTTGATGCCAAGCGGGGAGTGTTCTGCCCATCTGAGTACAGGGCAGTATGTTTTGTACTGTGTGCTGGTTTGTTTGTTATAGCACCATCCAGTGGTGGCTGAATTTATAGCCTGTGCCTTTAACAAGCAGATAGAGTATTGCATTGTGGGATTGAAGCAAGGTATGCTGGGAAGAAGATGCTCCATTTTCTTCCATGTACTTCAGGGAATACACGTGTTCATGTGCTCTCCTGTAACCTCTCCAACTTCAGTTTGCTATTCTGGTAAAGCATATCTGGTAAGATCAATATCTTCTCTAGCAATGCAGTGTTTAGGAGGTTATTAACTGTATAGCAGCCAGTGCATAGGAGATGTTATTAGAATCCTGTGTAAAGTTTGCATCATACTGTATACTTTCCTGTTAATTGTAAAGTGTCAGCTGTGTGCCCAATACTTATCTATGTCATTTGTATTTTTACAGTTTTACCGCGCATGTTCTATACTGTTCACCAATAAACAAGTTAGACTACAGAGGACAGTCTGCTTATTTGAAGTACAGAATCGTGGTTTAGGCTGTATGCTAGATTGCACACCGTGTCAACGTGTATGAAGGCAGAACAATCCTCTGTGGATCGATCCTCTCAATTGTACTCCCTAAACCATAAGCATCTTTATGCAGATGAGGCTTAGTGTTGCAAACATGCTCATCTCAAAACCAGCTACTTCATGGATTTATACATTACAAAAAAGAGTACAGAAGAGTCTAACAGGTAAATGTGCAAAGTACATTCGACGTTTCTTATCTGGCTTTATCTGCCCATGGCAATGGACTCATATCTATAATAACCTAGAAATGTTTTTACAATAGAATGGTGAAAACTTTAGTTAAGACATGTGCATGTTTCAAATGCCTAAACCCTAGCTGCCATAGGGATTCACTTTCTCCGTTATGCATTAGGTAGTGTTCACACACGCAATGCAGTTTGGTCTGAACATGTGTAGTGTTATTGCTTTCATAAAACTCTAAGGTTAGGTTCACATTAGTGTTTGTGTGCACAGCGTATCATCTGCATACGCAAACGCATGCAAAAGCATGTTTAAGCAGCGTTTTTTATCCACATCATCTTACATATGAAGAAAAAAAAGCCGCATTTGTATGCGTGTGCATGCGTTTTTGCATGCGTTTGGGTTGTTTATGCGCATGCGTTCGATATTTCCAGGCACTGTAATCAGTTCCTGGACATGCGCAGTCTATAGTCCGCATGCGCATCGAACGCATCCAAGCACATGTCCTTGCGTATCAATGCGTTCCTAGATAGTAATGCTTTTTTTATTAACTCATCCGCATGCGCATGACTGCGCGTATTTGACGGATTTTTGACGCTTCAAAAAATGCAACATGTTGCGTTCGCTGGATACCGCGAAATGACACATGTGTAAGCGTTTGCATGCGAATGCATGCAAATGCATGTCTATGCGTACACCATGTTAAAAATATGTAAGCATGGCGCATGCGGATCTAAGCAGATGAAATGCTGCGCACACAAACGCAAATGTGATTCAAAACCAAAAACGGCCTCTTCTGGGCACAAAGGGATCACAGAAAATAAAGTTAATTTAACAGACACATATGTCAGTGCAGGTTTACCTGAAGAGATTGCAGTACTTTCTCCCCAGGTAACCTTTATACACAGAAGAGTTGCGATCCCATCAGTCTCGGTATAATTTTCAGCTTGAACTCCAGCAACTTCAAGTACCAGACAGATGTGTCCAACTCCAGGCATAATTCACGCTGAACAGGCTACAGTTTGCACATGTTTCTCTGCAGCTCAAACAGACTGCTCAGCTCTCCTACCTGACTCTTGCAGTCTCCATTCAGATAGAGACCCTAGCACGTCTCTCTCTCAGCTACAGCTCACATTTTGACTGGTCACTCACCAACCGCACATGCGACTCTGCTCCATTTAGCAGACTGACACACCTATTGAACACATGCCCTGGTTGTATTAAAAAAGCTAGGCAGGTTCATCTAATCAAATCCTGTAGCGCTAGGACTTAACCGTGTCCTACCTGACTCTGCTGCACTGCGTAACAACATGCTGGTAGTTTAGTCACCCCCAAACCAGTTTCATTTAAAGTAGGTAAAAGCACCAGTTAAAAAAAATAAAATAAGTCACTGTGTGTTCAAAAAAAAGTTATTTAAAGAAGCACTCCCTTCAAATTTTTTTTCTTCTTAATTTTTGCTGTAATCATGTATAATATAACGCTGTAAGCGTCACTCTGTCTGAAGCCTTTATAGACTGCGCAAGCGCGACGCACCTGCGCAGTCTGGCTTCAGACAGAAGAAGGCATGTTATCTTTTGGTAGCTGAGGAGGGCAGGAGCAAAAAACCGCAAAGGCAGTCAAACACCAGAGAGGTTGGTATCTAATAGGTTGCAGACCCCTAAATAACCGCACAACTAAAAGCAGCCGTGGGACGTTCCTACGGTGCCCTAGACGCCTCATCACAGCCGGAGAGATTAGCTACCCCTGTAGATGGAAAGAGGAAAGCTAACTGTCCCGGAGTAGAGCCTCAAAGTATTAGGAATCCCCCAAACATATAATGGTGGTTAGACAAGAGGAAAACACAAACACAGACAGAAAATAGAATGAGCAAACGCTGGGCCCAAAACTGTCTAGATAGGATAGTACAGGAGAGAATACTGTCTGCAACCCAACAAAACCCTAGGAAAAATTCCAACACCTTTGATTCCAAAAATGCTGAGACCACACGGCCTCGACCACCTATATCAGATCTCTGGTGTGAATATGCAGCTACCCAGCAGTAAAATATCACAAGAACTGAGCACAAGTGCAAATACAAAAAGAGAACAGAGACCAGCACAAGCCCCCCAAAGGGGACCCGGCTGAACTCAAAAGCAAGGCAGCAAAAGCAAGGGAAATCAAACCACAGAAAAAAAGCCAGAAAGTAACTTATCTGAATGATAACAGGAGACAGCAGACTAGCAAGCTGAATTCCAACCTAGACCAGGAAGTAACAATTGATCACCGGTGAGGATCATGGGAGGCCAGCTCACTTATATCAGGCCAGTCCGTCCCCCCTGATAACCATTCCTTTATTGCTGGTGGTGAACTCTTGCTGTTCAACATAGGTTCAATACCCTCAGCAACCACCAGAGGGAGCCTCAGCTCCGAAGTCGTCTCCAACATGTTCACAACAAAGGTATCCAGTGGTACAGGGAGTGTGTTTGGCACTGGAGAGCGCGGTACGCATAGACACTGCATGCATACCGCGATCTCCAGCACCATATTTACATACTTACCTGACCGGGAGGAGCATTGCTGCGGTGCTTGTCTTCTTGCAGGAGACCGGGGCAGGAGTACGTGTCAGAATCGCGCATCGCATAGCGCTATCCGGTGACATTTTACTGAAGACACATTTGCAGTGTGTCTTCAGCAATATGGCGCCGGACAGCGCGGTATGGGCATGCGCATACTCCTGTGCCACACTATTCTCCCGGCCTCCGGCAGAATGGGAAGGCACTGGAGCACAGGGAAGAAAGGTGAGTATAAATGTTTTTTTTGTATGTGTGCAGTTTAATAGGGTTGAGGTGGGCCATACATATCAAGATAGGGGGTGAGAGGTAGCATGCATACCAGGATAGGGGGTGAGGGGACCATGCATATCAGGATTGGGGGTGAGGGGACCATGCATATCAGGATTGGGGGGTGAGGGAACCATGTATACCAGGATGGGGGGTGAGAGGACCATGCATACCAGGATAGGGGTGATGGGACCATGCATACCACGATTGGGGGTGACGGGACCATGCATATAGGATTGGGGGTGAGGGAACCATGCATACCAGGATTGAGGGAGGGGACCATGCATTCCAGGATTGGGGGGTGAGGAGATCATGCATACCAGGATAGGGGGGAGGGGACCATGCATACCAGGATTGGGGGGTGAGGAGACCATGCATACCAGGATTGTGGGGTGAGGGGACCATGCATACCATGATAGGCATCAGGGGGTACCATGCATACCAGAATTGGGGGGTGAGGGGACCATACATACCAGGATAGGGATGAGGAGGTACCATGCATACCAGGATAGAGATGAGAGGGTACCATGCATAGCAGGATTGGTGGGTGAGGGGACCATACATACCACAATAGGAATGAGGGGGCCATGCACACCATTATAGGAATGAGGGGGCCATGCATAGCATGTAGGGATTAGGGTACCATACATACCAGGATAAGGATGAGTTGTACCATGCATACCAGGATAGGGATGAGAGGACCATGCATACCAGGATAGGGGGTGATGGGACCATGCATACCACGATTGGGGGTGAGGAGATCATGCATACCAGGATTGGGGGAGGGGACCATGCATACCTGGATTGGGGGGTGAGGCGGTACCATGCATACCAGGATAGGGATGAGAGGGTACCATGCATAGCAGGATTGGGGGGTGAAGGGACCATACATACCACAATAGGAATGAGGGGGCCATGCACACCATTATAGGAATGAGGGGGCCATGCATAGCAGGATAGGGATGAGGGATACCATACATACCAGGATAAGGATGAGGGGTACCATGCATACCAGGATAGGGATAAGGGGTGCCATGCATACCAGGACAGGAGGGGCAGCACATACCAGGATGGGAGAACACATACCAATAAAAATGCTCGCCACCAGGATAGGGGGTGAGGGGACCATGCATATTAGGATTGGGGGTGAGGGGACCATGCATATCAGGATTGGGAGTGAGGGGACCATGCATATCAGGATTGGGGATGAGGGGACCATGCATATCAGGATTGGGGTGAGGGTACCATTCATATCAGGATTGGGGGTGAGGGGACCATGCATACCAGGATTGGGGGGTGAGAGGACCATGCATACCAGGATTGGGGGGTGAGGGGACCATGCATACCAGGATTGGGGGGTGAGAGGACCATGCATATCAGGATTGGGGGGTGAGGGGACCATGCATACCAGGAGAGGGGGTGAGGGGACCATGCATGCAAGGATTGGGGGTGAGGGGACCATGCATATCAGGATTGGGGGTGAGGGGACCATGCATATCAGGATTGGGGGTTGAAGGGACCATGCATATCAGGATTGGGGATGAGGGGACCATGTATACCAGGATGGGGATGAGAGGACCATGCATACCACGATAGGGGGGTGAGGGGACATGCTTACCAGGATTGGGGGGTGAGAGGACCATACATACCAGGATTGGGGGGTGAGAGGATCATGCATACCAGGATTGAGGAGTGACGGGACCATGCATACCAGGATTGGGGGGAGGGGACCATGCATTCAAGGATTGGAGGTGAGGTAATCATGCATACCAGGATTGAGGGGAGGGGACCATGCATACTAGGATTGGAAGGGTAAGGAGACCATGCATACCAGGATTGGGGGGTGAGTAGACCATGCATGCCATGATAGGCATCAGGGGGTACCATGCATACCAGAATTGGGTGGTGAGGGGACCATATATACCAGGATAGGGATGAGGGGGTACCATGCATACCAGGATTGGGGCTTGAGGGGACCATGAATACCAGGATGAGGAATGGGGTGCCATGCATACCAGGATTTGGGGTGAGGGGACCATACATGCCACAATAGGGATGAGGGGGCCATGCATACCATTATATGGATGAGGAGGCCATGCATAGCAGGATAGGGATGAGGGGTGCCATGCATACCACGATAGGAAGGGGGCAGCACATACCATGATGGGAGACCACATACCAATAAAAATGCTGGCCACCGGGATAGGGGGTGAGGGGACCATGCATATCAGGATTAGGGGTGAGGGGACCATGCATATCAGGATTGGAGGTGAGGGGACCATGCATATCAGTATTGGACCATGCATATCAGGATTGGGGGTGAGGGGACCATTCATATCAGGATTGGGCATGAGGGGACCATGCATATCAGGATTGGGGGGTGAGGGGATCATCCATATCATGATTGGGGGTGATGGTACCATACATGGGTACCATGCATACCAGGATTGGGGATATGGGGACCATGCATATCAGAATTGGGAGATATGGGGTGCCATGTATACCAGGATTGGGGATGAGGAGACCATGCATACCAGGATTGGGAAGGTAAGGGGGTACCATACATCCTACAATAAGGATGAGGGGGACCATGCATACCAGGATTTCGGGGGTGAGTAGACCATGCATACCATGATAGGCATCAGGGGGTACCATGCATACCAGAATTGGGTGGTGAGGGGACCATATATACCAGGATAGGGATGAGGGGGTACCATGCATACCAGGATTGGGGCTTGAGGGGACCATGAATACCAGGATGAGGAATGGGGTGCCATGCATACCAGGATTTGGGGTGAGGGGACCATACATGCCACAATAGGGATGAGGGGGCCATGCATACCATTATAGGGATGAGGAGGCCATGCATAGCAGGATAGGGATGAGGGGTGCCATGCATACCACGATAGGAAGGGGGCAGCACATACCATGATGGGAGACCACATACCAATAAAAATGCTGGCCACCGGGATAGGGGGTGAGGGGACCATGCATATCAGGATTGGGGGGTGAGGGGACCATGCATATCAGTATTGGACCATGCATATCAGGATTGGGGGTGAGGGGACCATTCATATCAGGATTGGGCATGAGGGGACCATGCATATCAGGATTGGGGGGTGAGGGGATCATCCATATCATGATTGGGGGTGATGGTACCATACATGGGTACCATGCATACCAGGATTGGGGATATGGGGACCATGCATATCAGAATTGGGAGATATGGGGTGCCATGTATACCAGGATTGGGGATGAGGAGACCATGCATACCAGGATTGGGAAGGTAAGGGGGTACCATACATCCTACAATAAGGATGAGGGGGGACCATGCATACCAGGATTGCGGGGGTGAGGGGACTATGCATACGGGATTGGGGGGTGAGGGGACCATGCATTCCAGGATTGAGGGGTGAGGGGACCATGCAGACCATGTGGGGTGCACGCAGTCCATAAGCAAAGCATCACAGAAGATAAGCATCGTGTAAACGGCAGTTATCCATGGCAAGGAATTAACATTCATCTTCTCTCTTCACACAGGTATGCACTCCATTCATTGAAAGCAAACAGCTGAATGGTACAATTCCCACCCCTGCTACCTGTCTTGTCTGCTGCAATATATACTAATGGTATGCACTCCATTCATTGAAAGCAAACAGCTGAATGGTACAATTCCCACCCCTGCTACCTGTCTTGTCTGCTGCAATATATACTAATGGTATGCACTCCATTCATTGAAAGCAAACAGCTAAATGGTACAATTCCCACCCCTGCTGCCTGTCTTGTCTGCTGCAATATATACTAATGGTATGCACTCCATTCATTGAAAGCAAACAGCTGAATGGTACAATTCCCATCCCTGCTGCCTGTCTTGTCTGCTGCAATATATACTAATGGTACAACTCCATACTTCTGCTTGCTGTCATCTGCTGCTTTACCATCTTGCAACATATTTTAATGTGCCTGCTAATGCTTTAGTATAATTCATGTGTTGCACTGTATTTAATACTTACTGCTTTATATCCCTGTGACTGGAGTCTCTCTAGATCTTATCAGGTGGAAGGTGCTAAAGCATATAGATGTAGCCAGGTCTAGTGCCTTTGATGATCTAACCACCCCCTCGTGTGCTGGCCCCAGCTGCCAAATTATCCCAAACCAGCTCCCACAATCCCTCTCTCCCGACCCTGTAGTGTGGGCTATATATTTAGGAGTAGTCTAAGGGGAGCACGCAGTGTGGTGTGCACGCAGTTCATAAGCAAAGCATCACAGAAGATAAGCATCGTGTAAACGGCAGTTATCCATGGCAGTTAATCAGGACAGGAATCAGGTAACCCACACTTTGCTTTCCTTTTAATTATGTACTTTATCTCTATCCTCCTGTGTTCCCTTGCCATCCACATTCACCGCCCCCATCCCCCCTCCATCACGACTCATACACATCAGCCCCTCTATACTTCCCTCTCCCATGTACAGCTCCCATGCACTCCTTACCTTCTTGAAAAATCTCAGCCCATCTTGCCCAAACACATCACAGAAAAAAACTACTTACAATTCCAACAACTACTTGCTCTTTATCTTCCTACTCCTACTGATTTCAGGGGACATCTCCCCCAACCCTGGTCCACCATCCCCCAACCTCAATTCCTACCCTACCTCATATCGAAACCATAGTAATCTTATTAATATTACTTGCACTCCCTCATCTCCTTCTTTTAATTGTGCCCTCTGGAATCCACGGTCTGTATGCAACAAGCTATCCTTCCTGCACAACTACTTTCTGAACAACTCTCTTCATCTGTTGGCCCTCACAGAAACCTGGATTCTGACACTGTCTCCCCTGCTGCCATTTCCTATGGTGGCTTATAGTTCTCCCATTCCCCGAGACCCGCAAACAGACATGGTGGTGGAGTAGGCATACTCCTGTCCCCACAATGCACTTTCCAGGTTATCCCCCCAATTCCATCACTCTCATTCCCTTCTTTTGAGGTCCACACCATCAGGCTCTTCCGTCCCCTCTCCCTCAGAGTAGCGGTCATATATCGGCCCCCAGGCTCGCCCACCCAGTTCCTTGACCACTTCTTAGCCTGGCTGCCGCACTTCATGTCCTCAGAACTACCAACCCTCATCCTTGGAGACTTCAACATCCCCATTAACAGCCCTACTTCCACATCTGCATCTCAGCTTCTATCACTAACCACTTCTCTAGGCCTCTCACAGCTTTCAACCTCTGAGACACACAAGGATGGTAACACCGTTGACCTTGTCTTTGTCCGGCTCTGTTCAATCTTCCACCTAAATAACTCACTGCTTCCACTCTCTGACCACAACATTCTCTA
This sequence comes from Oophaga sylvatica, assembly GCA_033576555.1. Classification (NCBI taxonomy): domain Eukaryota; kingdom Metazoa; phylum Chordata; class Amphibia; order Anura; family Dendrobatidae; genus Oophaga; species Oophaga sylvatica. The sequence continues at coordinate 582,910,650 of JARQOD010000001.1, read as the reverse complement.
CTTCACGCTCCCAAATCCTCAACCACCCCAGCGCACTCCTACCTACCACACATTCAGAAATCTACAAGCCATTAACCCTCAGACACTTTCTGACTCCCTACACTCATCACTGTCCCCAATCTCCTCTTTTTCCTGTCCTGATCTGGCTGTTCATCACTACAATGACACTCTAAAGGCTGGGTCTCACATAGCGATACACCAGCGATCCCGACAACGATCAGGATCGCTGGTGTATCGCTACATTATTGCTGCTGAGCTGCCAAACAGGCAGCTCAGGCAGCGATCAGTACAAGCGACACTGCGGGTAACATCGCTTAGTTACCCGCAGTGTACGTTGGATACCAGCACCCTGATGCCTTCAGGGCGCTGGTATCCAAGGTACACAGCGGGTTTCTAGGCACAGCCCCGCGCCTGGAAACCCGCTGTGTACCTTGGTTACCAGCGGATCGCTGGTCTCCCGCCTGTCACACGCAGCGATGCGTGCCTGTCAGCGGGAGACCAGCGATCAAAAAAATGTCCTGGCCTTTCAGCAACGATCAGCGATACCCGGCAGGGGGCTGATCGTCGCTGAATGTCACACACAGCGATATCGCTGGTGAGCTCGCTGCTGCGTCACAAAACTAGTGACTCAGCAGCGATCTCGCTAGCGATATCGCTATGTGAGACGGGGGCTTTAGAAGCACCCTTGACCAAGTAGCGCCGCTCACCCTCAGAACTTCCAAACACACAGTAAAACAGCCTAATCTCACATTGCAAACTCAACTTCTTCAGCGATGCTCTAGGAGTGCTGAACACCTTTGGAGAAAAACCCGCACACCAGAAGACTTCATCCACTTTAAATTTATGCTAAGAACTTATAATGCTGCCCTTCACCTCACCAAACAGACCTACTTCACCACCCTGATCTCCTCACTAGCCAACAACCCCAAGAAACTTTTTGACACTTTTCACTCCCTCCATAGGCCAAAAACACAAGCCCATATCACAGACATTTGTGCTGATGACCTGGCCTCCCACTTTATAGAAAAAATAGATACTATCCGTCAGGAAATCTGCTCTCAACCACCAAGTGCTGTGACTCCCATCCCTCCCTGCATTTCCCATGGCTCACTTTCCACATTTGATCCCATCACAGAAGAAGAAATCTCCAGACTCCTCTCTTCCTCTCGTCCGACTACTTGCATTACCAACCCCATTCCCTCACATCTCCTCCAGTCTCTCTCTCCAGTTGTCACAACTCACCTAACTACAATCTTTAATCTCTCACTCTCCTCTAGAATTGAGAGTCCTCAGTGGTTGATACCTTTTAATGGCTAACTGAAAAGATGGTAACAAATTGCAAGCTTTCGAGACTACGCAACCCTCATTTGGATAAATATATAGACTCATTCAGACATTTGATAAAATCCACTATCATAGACACCAACAGGAGACAAGCATCCAACATCAGTGCCCAGGAGAGAAAGGCTATACAGTCTCTGAAAACTAACAAAGAAATCATCATTAAACCTGCTGACAAGGGAGGTGCAATAGTCATGATGAACACATCAGACTATTTGAAGGAAGCAAACAACTTACGGACACATGCTACTACAGAAAACTGGAGTCCGACCCTACACAGGACTATTACAAGGAACTAAGCTAGTTGGTATCTTGTCTGCCTGACACATCCATAAGAGCCGATGACCTGATACCAAAGAGTCCAAGAACAGGGACATTCTACATGCTTCCCAAAATCCACAAATCTGGAAATCCAGGAAGGCCGATTATTTCATGTGTGGACACCCTTACTGAGCAGGTATCTGGATGGGTAGAGGGTATTCTTAAACCCCTGGTAAAGGATACACCCAGCTAAATTCAGGACACAACTGACCTACTGAATAAACTAGCAGCAATAGGTCCTCTACCAGAAGAAACCATCCTGGCCACCATGGATGTGGAATCTTTGTACTCTAATATCCCACACCAGGATGGATTAAATGTCTGCAAAGTCTTCATGGAAAACACCGGGAATGATGCTGATTCTGTGGTGAAACTCACAAAATTCATCCTCACCCACAATTACTTTGAATTTGACGACAAGATCTATCTACAGGAGCCTGGCACAGCTATGGGAAGTAAAATGGCTCCACAGTATGCAAATCTTTTCATGGCCAAGCTTGAAAGCGACTTTTAGTCCTCATGTCCCATCAGACCTCGGGCCTATTACCGCTACATTGATGACATTTTAATCATCTGGATGGAGTCTGAGCAACAGCTAAAGACATTACACGAACAGTTCAACCAATTTCATCCCACCATCAACTTAAAAATCAACTACTCCAGCACTGAAATTAACTTTTTGGACACCATCATTAAGCTAAAGAACAATGAAATAGAGACATCCCTGTATCAGAAGCCAATCGACCGTCCAACATACCTTAAATGGGACAGTTTCCATCCAAAACACATAAAAAACTATTATCTACAGCCAAGCCATCAGATACAACCGTATATGTTCCAACCCCATGGATAGAGATGAACACCTTGGTCGCCTCAGAAAGACCTTTTTAAATCAGGGCTACCATCCAAGAACAATTGAAAACCAAATTACAAGAGCCACCAGAATATCAAGGAATCACCTGCTACATTACAAAGCTAAAGAAGAAAATAACCGGGTGCCTCTAGTGGTCACCTACAATCCAAACCTGGAGGTGCTAAGAGGAGTTGCACGGAAATTACAACCTTTACTTCAAAAAGATGCCCGATCCATATTTGTAATTACAAGTTTACAAAGATTACAATCCATATTTCCAGACCCCCCACTACTGTGTTTTAGGCAGCCCCAAAATCTAAGAAGCTTCATTGTCAGATGCTCCCTGTCATCCCCAACAGCTGCAGGAACCTTTCCTTGCAACAAGAAAAAATGTAAAACCTGCCCATTTATAATGACCATGGACAAGATAAAGATCCCCAACTCACATCAGGACTACAAGATCCCAGGCACTTTCAGCTGCATCACATCTAAAGTGGTTTACCTAATTATATGTACTAAATGTCCAACTGGGGGTCTGTATGGGGGGAGACCGGGCAAAAACTGAGAACTAGGATGAATTATCATCGCCACACAATAAGAGAAAAGAGAATGGATCTACCTGTGGCCAAACATTTTTTATATCCCCGTCATAGCATGATGGACATGAAATTACTTGTATTGAAGTGTAATTTCACATCTCAGAGACACAGGAGAGTTTGTGAATACAAACTGATGACAACCTTTAACACTCTCAATGCTGGAATGAACCTATCACATGGATTTATGACTTTTTACATCAATTAAGGAATTTGCTCCTAGGACTCTGTGGGAACATCACAAAACATTACCAGATCCCGATCAGAGGGCAATAAAACTTTCACACTCCTTATCTATGAACTGGCCAATATTTATTGCCACAACTGTTCATCCCTCTCCCATATGGATAGTTCTGCTTTACGTCACTTGTCTTATCCATTGCACTATTCCTGTGTCCTGTTGTATATAAATATGTGATTCTTCAGATGTTGTATTAGTCTTTACCTGAGATGTACCCCCCTACATCTCCTCCCTCATTTCTATCGGCCTAACCGACTGCTGCGCTCTGCAAACGACTTTCGACTAAACTCTGCACTAATCTGTACCTCCCACTCCCGACTCCAAGACTTCTCCCGTGCTGCGCCAATCCTCTGGAATACTCTAAGCCAAGAAATTAGGACTACCCACAATTTGCATGGTTTCAGGCGCTCCCTCAAAACACATTTGTTCAGAGCGGTCTATCACGTTCACTAATCAAAGTCATTCTATGTGTAAGTGTGCGTGTGTAGCCCATTCACTATCTCCATCCATCCCTCACTCCCTCAAGATGGCTGGACCATCATTGTAAATACACCATTGTATATACACTAGAGTTGAGCGATACTTTCCGATATCCTAAAGTATCGGAATCGGAATGGTATCGCCGATATCACTAAAATATCGGCGATACCCGATACCGATACCGGAAGTCCCATGTAAGTCTATGGGAACAAAATATCGCAACTAAAAAAACCCCATTCTTTCCTTGTAAACACTAAATATACACACATAGAATACATATATATATATATACATGTCATTGTGACATATATATATACATATATGTATAGTTTATACACTTCTACATAGTAAAATATCCTCTCTGATTCAATTGCCGGGTAAAGCCGGCTTCAGTGAAAAGACAGAAGCACCCGACATGAAATGACACTTGGTGTACATAGGGTTAACCATGTCTTTTCATGTCGTTTGCTATCTGATTTGCACAAACAATTAAATCAGACTATGTGTGCAAAATTTCACACCTGTAGGGGTTAATTAAAGGTGTAAATTCGTTGTAAAAAAAACGGACTTTTTTGCTACGAATTTACACCTTTAATTAACCCCTACAGGTGTGAAATTTTGCACACATAGTCTGATTTAATTGTTTGTGCAAATTAGATAGCAAAGGACATGAAAAGACATGGTTAACCCTATGTACACCAAGTGTCATTTCATGTCGGGTTCTGCATTTTCACAAAAGCCGGCAATTGAATTAGCGGCTATTATACTATGTAGAAGTGTATGAACTACAAATATAAATATATATATATGTGTCACAAATTCAATGACATGTATATATATATATGAGGTGTAAAATTGCTGAAAAAAAATGCGTGGGCTCCCGCCCTATTTTCGCAACCAGACAGACAAAGCCAGTGAGTGGGGGCAGATAATAATAGCCCAGAGAGGGACCATTATTTTTGCCCCCCCCGGCTACTAACATCTGCCCCCAGACACCCCAGGAAAGACAAATCTATAATTAGATTCGCCCTTTCTGGCACTTTGCCCGTCTATTCCCATTGCCCTGTAGCGGTGGCGAATGGGTTAATATGGGGTTAAAGCCACCTTGCTATTGAAAGGTGACCTTAAGCCAGGTTAATAATTGAGAGCTGTCAATTAGACAACTATCAATTATTAATCCTATTGCATGAAATAAAAATAAAACACACACACTTTAACCCCTCTCTGACATTAGACGTACTATCCCGTCCATAAAACCCGTGCCATTCTGACCATGGACGGGATAGTACGTCATAGGCGATCAGCTGCGCTCCCCGAGGGAGCGCAGCTAATCGCCGCCGGGTGTCAGCTGATTATCACAGCTGACACCCGTGACTGTGTGTCAGGAGCGGTCACGGACCGCTCCCGGCACATTAACCCCTTGCACACCGCGATCAAACATGATCGCGGTGTACTGGGGCACAGGGGAGGATCGCGC
>JARQOD010000001.1:582772345-582905241 GCA_033576555.1 Oophaga sylvatica | reverse complement strand
AAAACGGGAAAACCTCTCTCTGTCAGACAAAAAAATGTTCTAGGAATGCGTGTAAAGAACCACGGGGAAAGGGAAAAACGGCACCATTTAGAGGGGGGGAAGGCAACTTAGGTAATGGCACAAGATGTATCATTTTGGAAACCTATCCAAATTCCCCGATGGGGTTTCTTCTTAGAAAAAGGAAGGTGGAAATGAAACCCTTGGTTGGGTCCAGGGTCTCTTGGGCACGGAATGGCATAAACCCAACCAAATGAGCGAGGAAAGGTTGGAGCGGAGAAAGCCCGCAGGACTGTAAAATTCCTGAATCACGAGAAAGGAGGCCCCAAAAGGCCCGACAAACCCAAGTCTCTGGTCCCAAAAATTCCGGGATCCCCAGCCAATGCGGAAAAAATTGAATCTCGATTAAAATCTTTTTTCCAGGGTCCGGGAAAAAATTTTCAACAGGGCAGCGCTCGGGCCTTCCCCCTGACCCCCTCCAGGCAAGTCTAAAAATTGGGGGGGAGATGGCGGGGAAAACTACCCCTCTTTCAAAAACAGAAGGACAGATAAATCAGGAGAGCCCCAAAAGGGAAATCTCGAGAGGGCATCCGCCTTTAAACTTTTTAGTCCCAGGAAAAAAGGGAAACCCACAAAATTTAAAAACGTGTGAAAAACAAGGCCCCCCTGGCCTTTTAGGATTGAGTCGCTTGGCAGATTCCAGATAGACTTTTTAGGGTGTAGGACCACCACCTGATTTTTTGGCTCCCCCCCGCAATGTTTTCCTTTTCCCAAAACCCCCTTTCAGGGCCAATTTTCCGATTAACCCCTAAAAATTTACGTTCAGTAGGAGAAAAATTTTGAGAGAAAAAGGCCCAGGGTTACTTTTAGAGGCTTGGATCTTTTGGGCCCCAAAACGGACCTGCCCCAATTTCAGAGGCATCAACCCCCACCTGAAATGGCCAGAGAAACTTTAGGTGCCGTAGAACAGGAGCAGAAGTAATCTCTGTTAAGTTCCTGAAATGCAGAGCTGCCTGGAGGCCAATTCCCCCATCAGAACCCTTTTGGTCAAATCAGTTAATGGTTTAACAATAAACCGAGAATTCCAAAAAATTTACGATAAAAAATTGGCAAAACCCAAAATCTCTGAAGACCCTTTAATGAAGTAGGTTGGCCCTATCCGATGGCTGAACCTTGACCAGTCCATTTCAATAACGGGGGGGACAAAATAACCCCAGAAATGAGTCCTCTGTAGCCAAAAAGAACCTTTGATCCTTAAAAATTAAGAGCATTCTCTCTCAAAATCTGGAATACAGTTCGAACATGTTTCACATGAGAGTCCCAGTCATTAGAAAAAATCAAGATTCATCCAAATAAACAATAGAAATTTGTCCACAAAAATCTGAAAATGTCATTCATGAAGGACTGGAAGATGGAAGGAGCATTAGTGAGCCCAAAGGGCATCACCAGGTACTCAAAATGCCTTCAGGGGTATTGAATGCCGTCTTCCATTCATCCCCGTGCTTAATGCGAATAAGGTTTATACGCCCCCTGAGGTCAAGCTTGGTAAACCCAAAAGTAGCGTTTTTCACCCTGGAAAACAGGTCAGAAATCAAGGGTAACGGGTATTGATATTTCACAGTAATATTGTTCAAGAGACGATAATCAATACACGGCCTTAATGAACCATCCTTTTTGGCCACAAAGAAAAAACCGACACCTAAGGGTGAAGAGGATGGTCTGATTGACCCTTCTCAAATGATTCCTTGATATAAGACCGCATAGCGTCATGTTCAGGTACAGAAAAGTTTAAAAAGGCGACCTTTAGGGAATTTACTACCGGCACTAATTCATAGCGCAGTCATAGCTCCTATGGGGAGGCAAGGATGCAGATTTACTTTCGCTAAACACATCAGAAAAAATCAATCAAAAAGTCAGGAACATTCCTGAGCCTGGGGGGAGGCAGAAAAAAACAGGAGTGTTGGTATTAACACATTGGAGCCCCAAACTGGTTACAGACACAGATTTCCAATCCAAAACAGGATTATGAAACTGTAACCAAGGAAAACCAGCACGATAATGTCATGCAGATTATACAGAACCAAAAATTTGCAGCATCCTGGTGATCAGGTTCAACCCCTCATTATCACCTGAGTAGAAAACTGGGTTTATTCTCAGCCAAAGGGGTAGAATCGATCCCCAGTAGGGGAATAGACTTCTGTAGGGTATCAAGGGAAATCCACAACGTTTAGCAAAATCATAATCCATCAGGTTAATAGCTGCTCCAGAATAAAACGAAAGCCCTGAGCAGAAAATGAGGACAGAGAGCATATCAGAGTGACAGTTAATAAAAACTTAGTCTGAACACTACCCAAGACAACTGAGCGTGCAAAACGTCTTCCCCGCTTAGGGCAGACTGAAATAGCATGAGAGGCATCACCACAGTAGAAACATAACCCATTGCGCTTTCGAAACTCATGACGCTGTGCCCCAGACACCACTCTATCACACTGCATGGGTTCAGAAGCTGGTTCACAAAAGGGAACACCATTCCACGCATACTTCTCCGCTCACACAAACGTCTGTCAATTTGAATCGCTAATGAATAGAATCATTGAGACAGAGGGGACAGGGAATCCCACCATAACATCCTTTACATTATCAGACAGAGCCTTCCGGAAAAGGGCTGCCAAAGCGTCGTCTTCCATTTGGTCAGGACTGCCCACCTACGGAATTCTGACAGTATAACTCAGCGTCATCAAGCCCTGATTTAATGCCAACAAGGCTTTTTCAGCTTGATCAGTGACATTAGGTTCATCGTACAATAACCCCAAGGCCTGAAAAAACGCATCAACATCACTCAAAACAGGATCCCAGGTATCAGGGAAAAAAGCCCAATCCTGAGGATCGCCCGCAGGAGAGAGATGATAATTTGAACCTGCTGCGCTGCGTTCCCTGAGGACTTAGTTTTTAAGGCAAAAAAACAATTTACAATTTTTTGAAATTCTGAAACTTAGCTCGATCCCTAAAACAAATCTGGCATGGGAATCCTAGGTTCCACAACAGGCAACCCAGCAAGATAGATAGCAATACTCCGAACCTCAGTGGCAAGCTGATCCACACGGCCAGGACAACTGTGCAAACTCCATTGAGAGAAAAGATCCTCCCCAGCACCCAGAGATACAGAGGGAAAAAAAAAAAATGCAACAAGAGAAAAATTTTCTCTGACAACTCGACAACCTTTTTTCTTTCACAATATTTTTCCCTTCTGTGAGTACCATACAATTTTCAATTTTTAGGCCAGTGATACTGTTATGTTTCGGTAGCGAGGAGTGCAGGTAAAAAGGCAATACACCAGAGCAGTTGGAATCTATGAGATTGCAGTACCCTGAATAACCACCCAACTAGAGGCAGCGTGGAGCGTTCCTACGTTGGTCCTAGACGCCTCGTCACAGCCTGAGAAACTAAACTACACCTAAAGATAGAAATAGGAAAGCTATCTGCCCGGAGCAGAACCCAAGATAAAAGAAAGCCCCCAAACATGTAATGGCGGTTAGACAAGATGAAATACTGACACAGAAAGAAAAGTATGAGCAAACGCTGGGGCCCAAACTAACTAAATAGAAAAGGATAGGAAGGGTACTTACTGCAATCCCAGAAAACCCTGAAAGGCACCAACTCTACTAATTTCAAAAAACACCTGAGATCACATGACTCTTCCACCTAAATTAGTTCTCTGGTGTAACAAATCAAAACAGCAGCCACTGAAAAAACTGGAAAAAAGCAAAAGTCAAACATCAGTGGCTGAACAAACTGAGAGGGCAGAAGCCCCCGGAGGGGACCTGAAGGCCCCCGCAGAAGTGCAGGACAAAAATGCAAAAATATAGCACAAACCAAAAGAAAAATGTCTTATCTGTTAGAAGGGATGCAGACACGACACAGCAGGCTACAAGGGAAACAGGAAAAAAGGATCCAGACCAGAACAATTGGTCACCGGCAACCCTGATGGGAAGGCGACTCCCTTATAAGACCAATCAGTAACACCTGATTCCAGTCCTCACAATCTTCACTGGACAGATAGCACCGCTTGTAACCACCAGAGGGAGCCTCTGCTCAGAACTCATCTCAAACCCATTCACAACACCTGTTATTCCAGAGACTCTCGCCCGCTCACCTGGGAGCGCTCATCTGTTACCTGCTGCTAGCCTACCGGGGGCTCAGCCATCACAGGTCGTATATACCTTTATCCGAGACTGCCCCGGTCACTTGCCGTGACCTCCTGCCCGTTCATCCAGAGACTGCCCCGGTCACTTGCCGTGACCTATGCCCGTTCATCCAGAGACTGCCTCCGGTCACTTGCCGTGACCTACTGCCCGTTCATCCAAAGACTGCCCCAGTCACTTGCCGGGACCTCCTGCCCGTTCATCCAGAGACTGCCTCAGTTACTTGCCGAGACCTCGGCCCGTTCTCCAGAGACTGCCCGGTTACCTGCTGTGACTGTCTCCCGTCTACCCGGGTCGCCACCCGCTCCCTTACAAGGACCGCCCCCTTGTATAGTAGCTCAGAGGTTCCGCTCCCAGACACGTTACACTTATTATTAACGATGATGGTGTTAAGACCTCTATAATCTATACACGGACGTAATTCTACACTCTTCTTCTGCACGAAGAACCCCGCTCCTGCTGGTGACACCGACTTCCTAATGAACCCTCTTGCCAGATTCTCCTGGATATATTGAGACATAGCCTCCGTCTCAGGAAGAGAGAGGGGATAGACCCTTCCCCGAGGAGGTTCTGCTCCAGACAAGAGGTCAATAGGACAGTCGTAGGGACGATGGGGCTGCAGAGTCTCCACAGACTTTTTAGAGAACACGTCTGCATATGACTGATAGCACTTGGGAAGAGGAGAAAGATCTGCGGGTATCTCGGTAGTGGTAACCTGACTGCGCTCCCTGACACATCTGTCCTTACATGACTCACTCCAACCCAGTATCTACCAGAGGTCCATTCAATATGAGGGGAGTGGGAACAGAGCCATGGTACTCCCAGTAGGATTTCGTCTATTCCCTCGGGAAGGACGAGAAGGGAAATAATTTCCTGATGGGAAGGGGGTACACACAAAGTAAGAGGGACAGTCTGATGTGTAATTGGCGAGGGCAATGTCAACCCATTCACTACCCGGACAATCACTGGTTTGTCGAGAGCTACCAGATGTATTGCGTGGCGACGAGCAAAGGTAGATGACATGAAATTCGCCTCTGCTCATGAGTCCACACAAAGCTCGACTGTAAGTGTGGAAGAGTCTACAGTGACTGTCCCTTTAAATGTCATCTTGGAGGAAAATGCCGCTGTCTCTAGTGAACCTCCTCCCAGGGCCACTAGACGCGATCGCTTCCCCGATCACCGTGGACATTTGTTGGCATAGTGTCCTGTCTGCTGACAAAGGTTACAGGCCACGGATACTCGGACGGCCCGAGACTAAGGTCCTGCACGAGGAACCTCTGTGGCCTTTTGAGGTTTGGATGCCAGATCGGGGATTCGAGAGGTTTGGCAAAGGTGGGAGCCAACCGAATCCTCTGCCTACACTGGGCCCGCTCCAACCTCTGCTCGTAAAAACGGAGGTCGATGAGGGTATATATGGAGATAAGCTTCTCCAGTGTGGCGGGAATCTCCCTTGTAGCCAAAGCGTCTTTAACCCCTTAACGACCAAGCCATTTTGTAGGTTAATGACCAGGCCAATTTTTACACATTTCTGACCACTTTCTGTTTATGAGGTTATAACTTTGGAAAGCTTCAACGGATCTTGGCGATTCTGAGATTTTTTTCTCGTAACATATTGTACTTCACATTAGTGGTAAAATTTCGATATAACTTGCGTTTATTTATGAAAAAAACAGAAATATGGCGAAAATTTTGAAAATTTTGCAATTTTCAAACTTTTAATTTTTATGCCCTTAAATCAGAGAGATATGTCACACAAAATAGTTACTAAATAGCATTTCCCACTGTCTACTTTACATCAGCACAATTTTGGAACCAAAATTTTTTTTTTTAGGAAGTTATAAGTGTTAAAAGTTGACCAGCGATTTCTCATTTTTTACAACAAAATTTACAAAACCATTTTTTTTAGGGACCACCTCACATTTGAAGTAAATTTGAGGGGTCAATATGACAGAAAATGCCCAAAAGTGACACTATTCTAAAAAACTGCACCCCTCAAGGTGTTCAAAGCCACATTCAAGAAGTTTATTAACCCTTTAGGTACTTCACAAGAATTGAAGCAATGTGGAAGGAAAAAATGAACATTTAACTTTTTTTCCCAAAATTTTTCTTTCGACACAATTTTTTTAAATTTTGTCAAGGGTATCAGGAGAAAATGAAACACAATATTTGTTGTACAATTTCTCCTGAATACACCGATACCCCATGTGTGGGGGAAAACCAATCTTTAGGCGCACGGCAGTGCTCAGAAGGGAAGGAGCATCATTTGAGATTTTGAATGTCAAATTGGCTGGAATCGAGAGCAGGCACCATGTTGCGTTTGGAGAGCCCTTGATGTACCTAAACAGTGGAAACCCCCCATAAGTGACCCCATTTTGGAAACTAGACCCCCAAGGAACTTATCTAAATGTGTGGTGAGCACTTTGAACCCCCAAGGGCTTCACAGAAGGTTATAACGTAGAACCGTAAAATTTAAAAATCATATTTTTTCAACAAAAATGATCTTTTCACCCCAATTTTTATTTTTCAAAGGATAAAAGGATCCCAAAAGTTATTGTGCAATTTGTCCTGAGTTCGTTGATACCCCATATGTGGGGTTAAACCAATATTTGGGCGCATGGCAGAGCTCGGAAGGGAAGCAGCGCCATTTGACTTTTTTGGCTGGAATTGAGATTGGACGCCATGTTGCATTTGGAGAGTCCCTGATGTGCCTAAACAGTGGAAACCTCCCAAAAGTGACCCCATTTTGGAAATTAGACCCCTCAAGGAACTTATCTAAATGTGTGGTGAGAGCTTGGAACCCCCAAGGGCTTCACAGAAGGTTATAACATGGAGCTGTAAAATTAAAAAATCATATTTTTTCCACAAAAATGATCGTTTCATCTCAATTTTTATTTTCCAAAGGATAAAAGGACCCCAAAATTTATTGTGCAATTTGTCCTGAGCACATTGATACCCCATATGTGGGGGTAAACCACTATTTGGGCGCATGGCAGAGCTCGGAAGGGAAGCAGCGCCATTTGACTTTTTTGGCTGGAATTGAGATTGGACGCCATGTCGCATTTGGAGAGTCCCTGATGTGCCTAAACAGTGGAAACCCCCCACAAGTGACCCCATTTAGGAAACTAGACCCCCCAAGGAACTTATCTAGATGTGTTGTGAGAGTTATGAACCCCCAAGGGCTTCACAGAAGGTTATAACGTAGAGCCGTAAAACTAAAAAATCATATCTTTTCCACAAAAATGATCTTTTCACCCCCAATTTTTATTTTTCAAAGGGTAACAGGACTCCAAAAGTTATTGTCCAATTTGTCCAGAGTACACTGATGCCCCATATATGGGGGTAAACCACTATTTTGATGCACGGCAGAGCTCGGAAGGGAAGGAGCGCCGTTTTCAAATGCAGACTTTGTTTAAATGGTCTGCGGGTGTCATGTCTCGTTTGGAGAGTCCCTGATGTGCCTAAACAGTAGAAACCCCCCACAAGTGACCCCATTTTGGAAACTAGACCCCCCAAGGAACTTATCTAGATGTGTGGTGAGCACTTTGAACCCCCAAGTGCTTCATAGAAGTTTATAACGTAGAGCCGTGAAAATAAAAAAATCATATTTTTTTCCACAAAAATAATCTTTTTGCCCCCAAATATTTATTTTATAAGGGTAACAGGAGAAATAGGATCCCAAAACGTATTGTGCAATTTGTACTGAGTACGCTGATACCCTATATGTGGGGGTAAACCACTATTTTGACGCATGGCAGAGCTCGGAAGGGAAGGCGCACACGTTTTCGAATGCAGACTTTGATGGAATGGTCTGCGGGTGTCATGTTGCACTTGGAGAGCCCCTGATGTATCTAAACAGTAGAAACCCCCCACAAGTGACCCCATTTTGCAAACTATACCCCAAGGAACTTATTTAGATGTGTGGTGAGCACTTTGAACCCCCAAGGGCTTCACAGAAGTTTATAATGTAGATCCGTGAAAATAAAAAAATCTTATTTTTTTTCACAAAAATGATCTTTTTACCCCCAAATTTTTATTTTTATAAGGGTAACAGGAGAAATAGGACCCCAAAAGTTGATGTGCAATTTGTCCTCAATACGCTGATACCTCATATGTGGGGGGGAACCACTATGATCGCCTTACTGCGATCTTTGGGAGGCAGAGTGAACAAATCCACAAAAGGTGAAGAATTGGTTTTATTTTTTACGCCGTTCCTCGTGCGGTATTAGTGATTAGGCAACTTTATTTTTCAGGTTGGTGCGATTACAGCGATACCAAATTTACATCCTTTTTTCATGTTTAGCTTCTGTCACACACTAAAAGACGCTTTTTTTTGGAAGAATTTTTTGTAAGAAATTTTTGCATCGCGTATTTTGAGAGCTATAAGTTTTCCATATTTCGGCCGACAGAGTCATGTGTGGGCTTGTTTATTGCGGGACGAGCTGATGTTTTTATTGGTACCATATTCGGGCACATAACGTTTTTTGATCGCTTCCTATTCCGATTTTTGTGGAAGTAGAATGAACAAAAACCAGCAATTCAGGAATTGTTTTTTTTTTTTTTTTCTCCGTTCTGCATGTGGTAAAATTGATAAGCAGCTTTATTCTTCGGGTCATTACGATTACAACGATCCCTCCTTTATATTTTTTTTATGCTTTGGCGTTTTTTACACAATAAAAAATTTTATAGAAAAAATAATTATTTTTGCATCAGTTTATTCCGCGAGCTATAACTTTTTTATTTTTTCGCTGATGATGCTGTATAGTGGCTTATTTTTTGCAGGACAAGATGACGTTTTCAGCGGTAGCATGTTTATTTATATCTGTCTTTTTGATCGCGTGTTATTGTACTTTTTCCAAGTGGTATGACGTGCACAGTTCGTCAAGGTGCCAAAACTGACACCTAGCCATGACGGAGTGTGCACGTCCATGGACATTAAGGGGTTAACATGGTCAGCCAGTCCTCCCAGTAGACTGGAATGAGAACTTTATCCGACCAGTCTAGCTCAGAGGCCAGAGTCCGAAACTGGACGGAAAACTGACTGACCAAAGACGAACCCTGTGCCAATGCCAACAGTTGGAGCGCCGTATCGTGGGTGACCTGAGGTCCTAAAAAGACCTTTTTAAGAGCCTCCAGGAAACGAGGAGCACTCCGCACCACACGATCGTCGCGCTCCCACAGCGGCGTTGCCCACTCCAATGCTCTGCCCGAGAGTAGAGACAGTAAAAAACCCACTTGTGCCCGATCCGTGGGGAAACGTGCAGCTAGAAGCTCGAGCTGTATGTATAGAGCACTGACTCACGAATCCCCAACATTGCTTGCTGTCACCGGCAAACTTGTCAGGAAGCGGGAGGTGGGATAATGTAGGGGCAGAGGTGACAGAGGACAAACTGGCTGCAGCCACGCTAGCAGCCTGAACAGCGACTGCGGTAATATCCACAGCTGAGGTTGTGCGCTCAAGAGGCGCCAACCTACCCTCCAGCTGCTGGATGTACTGCGGTAGACGCTGGTCATCCACCATTTTACTAGCCAGACACTGGCGCTAGTATTATGTTAAGGGCCTGCGGAACGCAACTAATACATATTAAGGAGAGGTGCGTTCGCAGCCCGGGGTCCACCGTGCAGGCAGAGCCTGCTGCTAGTAAGATGGCATAAATAGGCAGTATGAGCGAACTCTGTTATCCCCCAGAGTCGCAGATGTAAATGCCGTAGCACTATATGGCGAAATAAGCGGACTCTGTTAATTCACAGAGCCGCTGGAACAAAGACTGTGTCCTGTTAGACTCACAGGGAACACAGATGACTGCTAAGCGGATTACAGTCTGTGGTCATGCAAACAGAACCCAAGCAGTAATCTCCTCACCGGAGTAGCCGGTATTCTAATGGCGTTTTCAGCCGAGCCCTGAACACGTGCATACAATCTCCTCACTGGAGGTGCCGGTATTCTAGGGGCTTATTTCAGCCAGACCTAACCACATGCATACATGACCACACTGGCGCAAGCACGTAACAGATTTGATACTAGCGCACGGCCGTGCGGTAAAGACAGCCTTTTATAGCAGCCACGAGAAAAAGACCTTCCAGGAAGGACCAATGGGAAGCTGCTTCAGAACATCAACAGCCACAGGACCTTCCTGAAGGACCAATAGGAGTGGCAGCTGTATCTGAGCATGTGACCTCTGATCTCCAATGGGAGATCTTGCTCTGGGCATGCTCAGATGAAGCAACAAAGGACTTAGTCCTGAAGAAGTCTGCTCGCCACTGACCAGTACTGGCTACAATAGCAGAACCTGAAGAGGCAGCAGCAAGTCTCTGCACAGTATTAGACCAGGCGAGACGCTGGGACCGACGTCTTTGCTGAGCAGGTTCCACTGCGGCCGGAGATGGATGGGGGACCGCAGCGGGACTGGTTCGAGACTCCCCTTGTGTAGCAGCGGTAACTCAAACCTTAACACTATGCATCTAGATATGTTCCTTAGGGGGTCTAGTTTCCAAAATGGGGTCATTTGTGGGGGAGCTCCAAAGTTTAGGCACACAGGGGCTCTCCTAACACACATGGTGTCTGCTAACGATTGGAGTTAATTTTCCATTCAAAAAGTCAAAAGGCACTCCTTCCCTTCTGAGCCTTGCTGTGCACTCAAACAGTGGTTCCCCCCACATATGGGGTACCAGCGTGCTCAGGACAAACTGGACAACAACTTTTGGGGTCCAATTTATCCTGTTACCCTTGGGAAAATAATTTTTTTGAGGAAAAATTTTTTTTTTTTATTTTCACTGCTCTGCGTTATAAACTTCTGTGAAGCACTTGGGGGTTCAGAGTGCTCACAACACATCTAGATAAGTTCCTTAAGGGGTCTAGTTTCCAAAATGGTGTCACTTGTGGGGGGCTCTCCAAATGCGTCATAGTGTCCGCTAACGATTGGAGCATATTTTCTATTCAAAAAGTCAAATGACGCTCCTTCCCTTCTGAGCCCTGCTGTGCGCCTAATCAGTGGTTTATGACCACATATGTGGTATCGGTGTACTCAGGAGAAATTGCCCAACAAATTTTAGGATCCATTTTATCCTGTTGCCCATGTAAAAATGAAAAATTGATGCTAAAAGAAAATTTTTGTTGGAAAAATTAAAATATACATTTTTTCCTTCCAGGTTGCTTTAGTTCCTGTGAAGCACCTGAAGGGTTAATAATCTTCTTGAATGTAGTTTTGAGTAGCTTGAGGGGTGCAGTTTTTAGAATGGTGTCACTTTTGGGTATTTTCTGCAATATAGAGCCCTCAAAGTAACTTCCAATGTGAGGTGGTCCCTAAAAAAATGGTTTTGTAAATTTTGTTGTAAAAATGAGAAATTGCTGGTCAACTTTTAACCCTTATAACTTCCTAACAAAAAAAAATTTGTTTCCAAAATTGTGTTGATGTAAAGTAGACATGTGGAAAATGTTATTTATTAACTATTTTGTGTTACATAACTCTCTAGTTTAAAAATTCAAAATTAGAAAATTGCGAAATTTTCTAAATTTTTACCAAATTTCCATTTTTTCACAAATAAACGCAAAAAATATCGAACTAAATTTACCACTAACATAAACCCCAATATGTCACAAAAAAACTGTCTCAGAATCGCTAGGATCTGTTGAAACGTTCCTGAGTTATTACCTCATAAATGGACACTGGTCAGAATTGCAAAAAATGGCAAGGTCTTTAAGGTCAAAATAGGCTGGGTCATGAAGGGGTTAAAGAGGACCTATCACTAGGTTTAAAGTGTGCAGTTTTCACTCTTATTTTAATCCCACTAGTCCCCTGAGTATTATGTTTTTTTTAATTATCGTACAGCTCCAGAGTTATGGGCCTTTTAATTCAGAGTTAATTTTTTTTGTCATTCCAAGGGGCCGTTGCTCCCAAGATTCTTTGTTTGCTTCCCAAGATGCTGCGCATACTCCCGACCTGACCCGTGGTGAACTGACAGCGTGGGAAAATGTTCATAAACCTTCCCACGCTAATCAGTTCATCTCAGGTCAGCTGGGGAAGCTATGCAGGAAGCTTTTCCTTCATTCCTCCATGGTTTACAGCTGGGCCTGTCGCATTAGCACCGCTCACAGTTGTAAACTATTTAACCCCTTCAGATGGATTGCAGCTTGGGACTTGACTTTACAGGGGACAGGTTTGGGTACAGTGTTGCTTTTTTATTTTGGATTTTTTTCCAGGAGATCAAAGGCTTTGAATGGATTGGGAGTTAAATAAAGATGAAAAAAATGTGTGTTTATTTATTTCATTAAAACTCTTTATTCTTAATGTGTGTGCTTTTTTTAACCCTTTTAGACTAGTTTATTAATAATGGATAGCTGTGTTATTGACACCTATCCATTATTAATCAGGCTTAATGTCACCTTACAATAGCAAGGTGACATTAACCCCTTATTACCCCATATGCCACCCACTACAGGGCAATGGGAAGAGAGAGAGTAAGTGCCAGAATTGGCGCATCTTACAGATGCACCTTTTCTGGGGTGGCTGGGGGCAGATTTTTTTAGCAGGAGGGGCCCAAAAACAATGGTCCCTCTCTAGGCTATTAATTTCTGCCCTCAGTCACTGACTTGCCCTCTCTGGCGGAGATAATTGCGCGGGAGCCCAAACAAGTTTTTTCCGTGAATAAATCCTTTAATTTAACACCTACAGCTCCAAAATTTTACACACATACACTACTAACATTATTAGTGAGGGACATATATAAATCTAACGGATATGCAATGGTAAACCATGTCTCATATCCTGTCGGGTTCTGTAATGATTTTACAGATGCTGACAATTGAATTATCGGCTATTCTGCTATCTATCTCTGTATGAAAATAAAATATATATATATATATATATATATATGTCTCACTGACATATATATATATAGACTGTATATATGTTTTCACAAATATTTGAGGCCATGGATCCATTAGATGTCCATTCTGCAAGGCGGCGAGAAAATCTCGCTGTACAGACGACATACGGATGTAACACGGATGCTTAGATGCGAGAAAATCACATCCTCGCATTGCAAACGGATGACATACGGATCACTGTTCAGGGAACATTTGTGCGATTCTCGTCCGTGAAAAACGGACCTTTTTTCAACATTGTATGTGACTCCAGCCTAATGCTGAGAAGCTTCAGGTCCCTTTTTTGTAATTTTCATATGTGTGGTGTGCTTACCCACCTTCACACTATTCACTGCTGGAAAGGTGTGTAGGCGCACATGCAGCATACAGTGGGTACGGAAAGTATTCAGACCCCTTTAAATTTTTCACTCTTTGTTTCATTGCAGCCATTTGGTAAATTCAAAAACGTTCTTTATTTTCATTAATGTACACTCTGCACTCCATCTTGACTGAAAAAAACCAGAAATGTTGAAATGTTTGCAAAAAAAAAAACTGAAATATCACATGGTCATAAGTATTCAGACCCTTTGCTCAGTATTGAGTAGAAGCACCCTTTTGAGCTAGTACACACATGAGTCTTCTTGCGAATGATGCAACAAGTTTTTCACACCTGGATTTGGGGATCCTCTGCCATTCTTCCTTGTAGATCCTCTCCAGTTCCGTCAGGTTGGATGGTGAGCATTGGTGGACAGCCATTTTCAGGTCTCTCCAGAGATGCTCAATTGGGTTTAGGTCAGGGCTCTGGCTGGGCCAGTCAAGTATGGTCACAGAGTTGTTCTGAAGCCACTCCTTTGTTTTTTAGCTGTGTGCTTAGGGTCATTGTCTTATTGGAAGGTGAACCATTGGCCAATTCTAAGGTCCGGAGCGCTCTGGAAAAGGTTTTCATCCAGGTTATCTCTGTACTAGGCCGCATTCATGTTTCCTTCAATTGCAATCAGTCGTCCTGTCCCTGCAGCTGAAAAACACCCCCATTGCATGATGCTGCCACCACTATGTTTCACTGTTGGGATTGTATTGGGCAGGTAATGAGCAGTGCCTGGTTTTCTCCACACATATAGCTTAGAATTATCACCAAAAATTCTGTCTCATCAGACCAGAGAATCTTATTTATCATAGTTTGGGAGTCCTTCATGTGTTTTTTTAGCAAACTCTATGCGGGCTTTCATATGTCTGGCACTAAGGAGAGGCTTCCGTCGGGCCACTCTGCCATAAAGGTCCGACTGGTGGAGGGCTGCAGTGATAGTTGACTTTGTGGAACATTCTCCCATCTGCCTACTGCATCTGTGGAGCTCAGCCACAGTGATCTTGGGGTTCTTCTTTACCTCTCTAACCAAGGCTCTTCTCTCAAGATTGCTCAGTTTGGCTTGACAGCCAGGTCTAGGAAGACTTGTAGTGGTCCCAAACTTCTTCCATTTAAGGCTTATGGAGGCCACTGTGCTCTTAGGAACCTTGATACTGCAGAAGTTTTTTGTAACATTGACTATATCTTTGCCTTGCCACAATTCTGTCTCTGAGCTCTTTGGTCAGTTCCTTTGACTTCATGATTCTCATTTGGTCTGACATGCACTGTGAGCTGTGAGATCTTATATAGACAGGTGTGTACCTTTCCAAATCAAGCCCTATCAGTTCAGTTACACACAGCTGGACTCCAATGAAGGAGTAGAACCATCTCAAGGAGGATCACAAGGAAATGGACAGCATGTGACTTAAATATGAGTGTCTGAGCAAAGGGTCTGAATACTTATGACCATGTGATATTTTGGGTTTTCTTTTTTGATAAATTTGAAAAATTTCTACATTTCTGTTTTTTTTTTCAGTCAAGATGGGGTGCAGAGTGTACATTAATGAGAAAAAATTAACTTTTCTCAATTTACCAAATTGCTGCAATGAAACAAAAAGTGAAAAAATTAAAGGGGTCTGAATACTTTCCCTACCAACTGTACATGTACAGTAAGCTGCACACACTGTACAAATTATATATATCACTGACAGCTATATATCTATGCTCTGTGTATTGTGACAGGGTCACTGGCTTGGTATATGAGGGGTGATATGTGTTACTGTGCACATTACGTGCTGTGAGGGTGAAGTTAATGTTGCATACATGGGCTGGTTTTATGTGGACGTCTATAGAGTGTGTGGGAATATGTCCACCTTATCTCCACCTGCAGAGCCGGCACTGCCATGTGCTGACAGGACCTGTGTGATGTCACAGTCATGTGATCATTCACATGGGTGAAGAGTCACATGGTCTGGGTTTAAATAGTTCGACTGGAGAGACAGTCTGTGTCATGTGTGTTTGGAGGGGAAAGACTCCAAACGTGGCTCCAGGAGGAGCTGAGGACTTTATGTGTTACCTGCTGGTGAATCCTGCAGGAAAAGGATTCTATTGAACTTTATCTTTGTTTTGCTTTGTCATTAGGGCAGGAAGGCCACGTTTACTTTGTTCAAACCTGCTGCGTTTTATGCTGTCTCATAATAAACCAGTAGGTGATTCACCATAAGAGGCGTTCCTGAGTTTACCTGTGCAAGCAGCTGAGTGAGTCAACTCTGACACGTGGTGGAGAATGTGGGCATTGTTCCAGGAACATGCATAGTGGCTTTGGACAACTGAATGTCCTGGGTAAAATCTGCCATCCAGTACGAGACGCCTGGCAGCATGAAGAAGCTTGTGAATCATCTGGTCCAGGTTCAACAGCAGCAACAGCTGGCCAGTCAACACCTGCAAATGGAACAAGAGACGAATAAACTATTGGCACAGCAGCTTCAACAACACAACAGCAGCAGCAACAGCAACAGGAGGCACTAATGCGGCAAATGGAACTCCTCGCAGAGGTGGTTCGTGGGCGGCTGGCGGTCTCATCCCCAACTCAAGGTGAAGATTCGTACGTCCGGAAAGCAGTTAATATGAGCCATGCAAAATATGACCCCAGGTGATGATATGGAAGCTTTTCTGACTGTTTTTGAGAGGGTGGTTGAACGAAGAACCATCCGCCAGAGCAGTGTACAGAGATGCTGGCACCATATTTGACGGGCGAACCCTAAAAAGCATAATATGACTTAGCAATACAGGATGACAAAGAATACACCAAATAAAAGACTAAAATCTTGGCATGCCTGTGAGTAACTATGTCTGTTAGAGCTCAGCGAGTCCAATGCTGGACGTATGCTGGAGACAAACTTTCTTGCTCGCAGATGTTTGATTTGTTGCACCAGGTCCAAAAGTAGTTGCAGCCATAGACTTCCACTCTGACCCAGATAGTCGAGCATGTGGTGATGGACAGGTTCATCTACTCCCTTCCCAGGCCAATACAGACCTGGTTTACTGAGGGCAACCCTAGGAATGTGGAATACCTGGTTAGCCTGGTTGAGAGTTACCAGGTTGTTGATAAATCCACTGGAAAACCAGACATCACCACTTCCCCATACTGGGATACCCAAAGGGGGGTGGGCTCACCACGAAGGGTGGCTAGACCCACAAATGGGGGGCATAACAATCCCGCTGAGGGGTTTCCTAAGGTTGGTATTAAGGACGTGATGTGTTGGTGATGTCATAATCGTGGACACATAGCCACCCGGTGACATATGTCCCCTGCTCCAATGGACTGCAGGCTAGGCAGGCGTTGCTTCTATAATGTCTATCCGGCCTGTAGTGTGGACTGTCAATCCGCCAAGGGGCCGCAGTAGTGTACCGTGTCCATCAATGCGGTACTGGTTCTTGGACTTTTGGACTCTGGAAGTCTAGTGACCCTAATCAGTGCTACACTGCTCCACCAGTTGATCCCTAATAAGTTTGTGGCCGTCTGCTGCATACACGGAGACACCAAGGACTACCCTTTAGCCAGAGTGACCATGGGAACAGTGTTATGAATGTGCTAGAGATGGTTTCTGAGCAGAGGCTCCCTCTGGTGGTTACAGACAGTACTGAACCTTTCAGCGAGGAATGGCAATCTGGGATCACTGACTGGTCTGATATAAGGGAGGTTCCCTCCCATGATGGTTGCCGGTGATCAATTGTTCTTGTCTCAATTGTGGTTCCTGGTTCATTTGGAAGTTTGCTGAGTCTTGCCTGCATCTTCTGCAATCAGATAAGATATTTTCTGATTTTATTTTTGTGCTTGCTTTTTGCATAGTTCCCTGTACTTCTGTGGAGGTCAGCCAGGTCCCCTCCAGGGGCTTGTGCTCCTCTCAGTTTATCTGAAGCCACTGTTATTTGTTCATTTGCTTTTTCCTGTTTTTTCAGTGGCTGCGGCTTAGTTTTGTTACACCAGAGATCTGATTTAGGTGGATGAGATCGTGTGATCTCAGGTGTTTTTGCAATCAGAAGAGTTGGTATTTTTTAGGGTTTTTTTGGATTGCAGTGAGAATCCTTTCCTGTACTTTTCTGTCTAGACAGATTGGGCCCCAGCGTTTGCTCATTCTATTTTCTGTCTGTGTCCGTGCATCTTCTTGTCTAACCGCCATTACATGTTTGGGGGCTTCCTATTTTCTTTGGGGATGCTCCGGGGCAGATAGCTTTCCTCTTTCTGCCTTTAGGTGTAGTTATCTCTCAGGCTGTGACGAGGCGTCTAGGATCAACGTAGGAACGCTCCACAGCTACCTCTAGTTGTGTGGTTAGTTCAGGTTACTGCAATTCAATAGGTTCCAGCCTCTCTGGTGTATTGCCGTATTTGCTTTTTCTCCTCAGCTACCAAAACACAACAGAACAGACTGTGGCACTAAGTCCCATGAGGTTGGGGTAGAAAAAGACTTAATACATCCTGTCATACTGGGGTTGGATTTTTCACTATTCTGAAACTTGAGGCAAAAAGGGGCTGCACTAAGTGTCCCGGACAAAAGCCAGGTCCCTCTGAAAGAGGCTCGGTCAAAAGTAAAGATGGAGGAGTTTCCCCTATGTGTCGTCACTGGAGAAGAGGATGAGATGGTGACAGAAGAGCCCATCTTCCCTCAGGTAGAAGTGCCTGAAGAGAACTTTGGGACTGCTCAACTTAGGGATCTTACATTAAAGGGAGCGTTTGATAACATTTCCATATGTAATTGGGTTGCTCAAGAGCCGGGGGCTGACACCAGGTTCCCTCACTTTGCAGTCAATGGTGATTTGTTGTATTGGGTGACCAAACTGAGGCGAGGTGAGATAGTGGAGCAGCTGTTAGTTCCGGGACCCTACCGGTGGGTTTTAGACATGGCCCATTTGCATGTTTTTGGGGGGCATTTGGGGGTGGAGAAAACTCAGGAGAGAGTAATGCGGAGTTTCTATTGGCCAGGAGATCCTAAATCATTCCTAAATTATTGTTGGTCTTGCCACACCTGTCAGATAACCGCTCCTATGTCTCATTTCAGAAGACCCTTAGTACCATTGCCTGTGTATGAGGTCACTTTTAAGAGGATTGACATGGACCTAGTACGTTCCCTAGTTAAATCCGCATGGGGCCATCAGTACATCCTAGTAGTCATGGACTATGCAACCAGGTATCACTGAGGAACTCTTCGGCTAAGAATATTGCCTGGGAGCTTTCCACATCTTTACTAGGACGGGCCTACCAAAGTAGATTTTGATGAACCAGCAAACCCTTTCATCAGCAAAGTGATGAGGGAGCTGTGCAGAGTCCTCCAGATTGCCCAGCTGCAAACTTCGGTTTACTATCCGCAGACCGATGGCCTGGTGGAGAGTTTCAATAAGACCTTGAAGGCCATGCTCAAGAAGGTCGTTGAGAAGGAAGGTGGAGACTGGGACTATCTGCTTCCATTTCTGCTCTTTTCCATCAGAAAAGTCTCTTAAGCCTCCACTGGCTTCTCGCCATTTGAGCCCCTCTATGGTCGACATCTGCGAGGGCTCCTGGACATTGCCAAGGAAACCTGGGAAGCTGAGGTCACACCACACCATAGCGTCATTGAGCATGTCACCCAGTTTCAGGAGAGGATGGTGCATGTGATGCCAATCATGAAGGAACATCTTCTCCAAGCCCAGGAGGCACAGGCAAGGGTATACAACCGATCAGCAATGCTGAGGCAGTCCCAGCCCTGCGATCACATGCTATTGCTAGTGCTCACGGTGGGAGGCAAGTTCCTAGCCAATTGGCAAGGCCCTTACGAGGTGGTGGAAAAACTGGGTGAGGTGAATACAAGGTACACCAGCTCGATCGCAGGAAGCCGCACCAGATGTACCATGTGAACTTGCTCAAACCATGGCGAGATTGGGAATCGCTGAATGCTCATTGCCTAGGGGCCCTTCCTGAAGCCAAAGTGGAGGAGGTCACAATTGCGGAGACACTAACGCCGGACCTAGAAGCAACAGTGTTAGGAACTGTTGCAGTGGAACCATGACCTGTTCTCGGAGTTGCCAGGGCGTACACAGGTGGTGGAACACGACGTGTTAACAGAGCTGCATGTAAAAGTGAACCTCATGAAGCATGTTGGGAGATAATGTCATAGGAGGTTAAGAGAATACTAGATCTTGGTGTAATAGAGGAGTCAAAAAGTGGATGGTCGAGTCCCATCGTCCTTGTGCGGAAGCCTGACTGCGAGTGGAGGTTTTGTAATGACTACCACAGGCTGAATGAGGTGTCCAGTTTTGATGCGTATCCGATGCCCAACGTGGACAAACCCATTGAGCTACTTGGGTCCATGAGGTACATCACGACCCTCGACCTGACGAAGGGGTACTGGCAGATCTCCATGTCCCAGAGTGCCAAGGATGCCTGATGGGTGTTTCCAGTACACCAGAAAGCCCTTCAGACTGCAGGGGGCCCCAGCTACCTTCCAGAGAGCGATGTGTCAGATCTTGGCTCCACATAAGAAGTATGCCGCAGCCTACCTTGAGTACATTGTCGTCTTCAGCTCTGGCTGGAGTAGTCATCTACCAAAGGTTCAGATGATCCTGGATACATTAAGAAAAGCTGGGTTCAGCGTAAATCCAAAGAAAGTGTACAATAGGGAAAGAAAAAGCCAAGCACTTAGGTTACATCATCGTCAGAGGCGAAATCAAGCCACAGATGAACAAGATCTAGGCAATTCAGAAGTGGCCGCAACTACTCTCAAAGAAGCAAGTGAGGGCTTTTCTTGGAATTGTGGGATATTACTGGCGGCTTAAATTTCACCATAATTGCTGCACCACTAATGGATCTCCTTAAGGGCACCAAATCGATGATGGTGAAATGGACTACTGACACAGAGGTGGCATTTCATGATCTGAAGCAGGCTCTGTGCAAGCATCTGGTTCTGGTCGCACCAGACTTTAGCAAATAATTCATGGTCCAGATGGATGCTTCAGAAGTCCGGTTAAGAGCTGTACTATCTCAGGAAATAAATGGAGAAGAGCATCCCACCCTGTATCTGAGCTGAAAGCTCTCTTCCTGCAAGAAAAACTATGTGATTGTTGAGAAGGAGCCATAAAGTGGGCCATGGATACACTGGAATATTACCTGCTAGGCAAAAGGTTCAAACTAGTGTAAGACCAAGCCCCTCTGAGATGGTTAAGAGAAAAGAAGGGTAAGAATGCCCGGGTGACTATTTTTATTTATTATGCTTTGTTTATATAGCACTATCTTATTCCGCAGCACTTTACATACATTATCATCACTGTTTCAAATGGAGCTCACAATCTAAATTCCTTATCAGTATGTCTTTGGAGTATGAAGGAAACCAGAGTATCTGGAGGAAACCCACTCAAACACAGGGAGAACATGCAAAATCCTTGAAGATGTTGTCCTTGGTGGGATTTGAACCCAGCGCTGCAAGGTTTCAGTGTTAACCACTGAGCCACCATGCTGGTGAAGATGCATGGTATCGCAAATGCTCTCTCCTGAATCCCCTGTTTGTTGCCTGAAGGTGCCAAAACCCCGGCTTTGGGAAGATGGGGGAATATATAACAGGGTCACTGGCAACTTTCCACTCTACTTTCCAATAATATGATTGAATACAGCACTCTGTGAACAGCCAGCTTCTTTAGCAATTACCTTTTGTGGCTTACCCTCATTGTGGAGTGTGTCAATGACTGCCTTATGGTCAGCAGTCTTCCCCATGATTGTGGTGCCTACTGAAACAGACTAATGGACATTTTTAAACACATGAGGAAGCCTTTGCGGGTGTTTTTGTTGATTATTCTAATTTACTGAGATAATGGGTTTTCATTGGTTGTAAGCCATAATCATCAACATTATCAGAAATAAACACTTGAAATAGATCACAGTTTGTAATGACTCTATATAACATATGAGTTTCACTTTTTGTATTGAAGGACTGAAATAAATTAACTTTTTGATGATATTGTGTGAGAAGCACCTGTATATGTGTGTTTTGAAGAATATGTTCTTTGAAAACGATGTATAAATGACATAGAGAATTGCTTTATGTAAAAGCTCATGTTAAAATCGCATTGCAATCAGATAGCAATTCCACTGCATTCGGATGTAAATTGGATGTTAGGTGTGAAAAATTGGATTGTACTTGAATGAAAAACACATGACACTTGCATCACACTCAAGGAGACCAAGTATAAATTAATTAATTAATAAAATATAAATTTTTATTGTAACAATTCATAAAAATAGACACAATTAGACATACAAATGCAGAGATGCTGCTAATCCAAACAGGGAGCAGTTTAAACATGTGGCCCGAGCACACTAGGTGCAATCAATGATACAGCGTATATTAAGGATAAACATATCCATAGACAAGACCTATATTAAATATATTCAGTAACATCCCTTGTTATATATTACCTGCCATAGTCTACTAGTGACCTCAGGTGACGGGGAAGCAGCTGTGAAGCACACGGTTTCATGTAAGTGCCTGCAGGGATTTCTCCCTGATTTCATTTGTGCATTCCTATTGCCTTTCACCTGAGGTCACTAGTAGACTATGGCAGGTAATATATAACAAGGGATGTTACTGAATATATTTAATATAGGTCTTGTCTATGGATATGTTTATCCTTAATATACTCTGTATCATTGATTGCACCTAGCGTGCTCGGGCCACATGTTTAAACTGCTCCCTGTTTGGATTAGCAGCATCTCTGCATTTGTATGTCTAATTGTGTCTATTTTTATGAATTGTTACAATAAAAATTTATATTTTATTAATTAAGCAATTTATACTTGGTCTCCTTTAGTGTTGTTTAGTTGAAATAAGTTTTTGCTCTTGATTTTTTGGGTTTTTCATTGGTGATACTTGCATCACACTCGTTGACTTTGCAGGAACAAAATAGGACTGATTATAAAATCGGTAGTGTGAATCCAGCCTTAAAATTATACATTGGTTGATGAAATCTATCTTGTGGCTGTTGTTTAAACTTTATTTTCAGTGTTGAGTTAATGATATGCTCGTGCTTCGGGGTGGGCCTGTGGGGGGCTCTTCATGTGGTGCTCTGATTAGGTATTTATGTGTATGGCTTCTTAGGGTTTGTTTCCACGATGCGGAATTCTTCAGTAATTGTTGCGTGTTTGACGCTGTGCGCTGGCGCAGCATCAGACACGCAGCGTCCAGATGTTACAGTATAGTGGAGGGGATTTCAAGAAATCCCATCTCCACTATGCTTAAAAACACGCAGGCGGCAGACCTGCATTAACGGACATGCTGCACGTCTTTTTAGACCGCAGCATGTCCTATTCCCTTGCGGCGACGCTGCGTCGCCGCAAGGGAAATAACACAGGCCTGTGTAGCCCTGCGGTCAATCTGCATGTGTTCCGGATGTGTTCCTTGAACACATCCGGATTGACCGCGCGTTCACCAGGGGGCGGGGCTTTGGGCGGAGCGGACTTTCCGCTCCGTCCAAAGCGCTGTAGTTCCGGATCGTGGAACTACAGCCTTACAGGTCACTGATTGCTCACTGACCTGGCCCCTAGTTTACATAAAACATATTTTATATATATGTATATATATACACTGCTCAAATTAAAGGGAACACTCAAACAACACATCCTAGATCTAAATGAATGAAATATTCTCATTGAATACTTTGTTGCGTACAAAGTTGAATGTGCTATCAACATAATCACACAAAAATCATCAATGAAAATCAAATTTTTGAACCAATGGAGGCTTGGGTTTGGAGAGACCCCCAAAATGAAAATGGAAACAAGTCAAAATGATGCTCAGTATTGTGTGTGGCCTCCACATGCCTGTATGACCTCCCTACAACACCTGGGCATGCTTCTGATGAGGCGGCGGATGGTCTCAAGAGGGATCTCCTCCCAGACCTGGACTAAAGCATCCGCCAACTCCTGGACAGTCTGTGGTGCAACGTGACGTAGATGGATGGAGCGAGACATGATGTCCAGATTTGCTCAGTCAGATTCAGGTCTGGGGAATGGGCGGGCCAGTCCATAGCTTCAATGCCTTCATCTTGCAGGAAGTGCTGACACACTCCAGCCAAATGAGGTCTGGCATTGTCCTGCATTAGGAGGAACCCAGGGCCAACCGCACCAGCATCTCCACGCTCTCCACGGTGTCTCCAGACTCTGTCATGTCTGTCACATGTGTTCAGTGTGAACCTGCTTTCATCTGTGAAGAGGATAGGGCGCCAGTGGCGAATTTGCCAATCCTGGTGTTCTGTGGCAAATGCCAAGCGTCCTGCATGGTGTTGAGCTGTGAGCACAACCTCCATCTGTGGACGTCGGGCACTCAGACCATCCTCATGGAGTCAGTTTCTAACCGTTTGTGCAGACACATGCACATTTGTGGCCTGCTGGAAGTCATTTTGCAGGGCTCTGGCAGTGCTCCTCCTGATCCAACTAGCACAAAGGCAGAGATAGCGGTCCTACTGCTGGGTTGTTGCCCTCCTATGGCCCCCTCCACGTCTCCTGGTCTACTGGCCTGTCTTCTGGTAGCGCCTCCAGCCTCTGGACACTACGCTGACAGAGACAGCAAACCAGCTTGCATTGATGTGCCATCATGGATGAACTGCACTACCTGAGCCACTTGTGTGGGTTGTAGAGTCCGTCTTATGCTACCACGAGTGTGAAAGCACAACCAGCTTTCAAAAGTGACCAAAACATCAGCCAGAAAGCATTGGTACTGAGATGTGGTCTGTGGTCCCCACCTGCAGAACCACTCCTTTATTCAGTGTGTCTTGATAATTGCCAATAATTTCCATCTGTTGTCTATTCCATTTGCACAACAGCATGTGAAATTGATTATCAATCAGTGTTGCTTCCTAAGTGAACAGTTTGATTTCACAGAAGTTTGATTTACTTGGAGTTATATTCTGTTGTTTAAGTGTTCCCTTTATTTTTTGAGCAGTGTATATAGCTTGGAAAAAAAAACTCTCCTGCAGGCAGGTGCCGGCGGTGGTGCCTGCGCTGCAGCATGATCGCATATGTAATGTACATATAATTAATTTGTTTGATGTAATCTTGACATTCATAAAAAAATATCCATTTCAAAATGGTGTCGGTGGCAGCATCTTGGAGGAGGAAATTGTTTTTTTTTCTTTAGCAAGATGGCGCCACTGGCGCCTGCACAGTAGTAGATATCAGATCACCAAATGCTGCTACTGCATAGGCACGGTCGGCGCCATTTTCAAACAGATTTTTTAAATTTTTTTATGAATATCAGGATAACATCAAACAAATTAATTATATGCACATTACACATGCGTTCATGCTGCAGCCCAGGCGCCACCACCGGCAACTGCCTGAAGAAGGGTTTTTTATTTCCAAGCTATATATATATATAATATGTATTATGCAAACTAGGGGGCAGGTCACTGAGGGATCAGTGACTTGTCAGAAGCCATAGACATGAATAACTAATCAGAGCATCACAAGATTTTTTAAATTTTTTTATGAATATCAGGATAACATCAAACAAATTAATTATATGCACATTACACATGCGTTCATGCTGCAGCGCAGGCGCCACCACCGGCACCCGCCTGAAGAAGGGTTTTTTATTTCATAGCTAAAAATAAAGATTATTATTATTATTATTATTATATATATATAATATGTATTATGCAAACTAGGGGGCAGGTCACTGAGGGGTCAGTGACTTGTCAGAAGCCATAGACATGAATAACTAATCAGAGCATCACAAGAAGACCCCTCCACAGGCTGCCCCGAAGCACGAGAATCTCATTAACTGAAAACTGAAAATAAAGATTAACCCCTTAGTGACAGAGCCATTTTGCAGCTTAATGACCAGGCCAATTTTTACAATTCTGACCACTGTCATATTTATGAGGTTATAACTTTGGAACGCTTTAACGAATCCTGCTGATTCTGAGACTGTTTTTTGGTGACATATTGTACTTCACGCTAGTGGTAAAAAATTTTTTATATGACTTGCGTTTATTTATGAAAAAACAGAAATATGGCAAAAATTTTGAAAATTTAGCAATTTTCAAACTTTAAATTTTTATGCCCTTAAATCAGAGAGATATGTCACACAAATTTCTTAATAAATAACATTTTCCACATGTTTACTTTACATCAGCTCAATTTTGGGAACAAAATTTTTTTTGTTACGAAGTTATAAGGGTTAAAAGTTGACCGGCGATTTCTCATTTTTACAACACCATTTTTTTTTAGGGACCACATCACATTTGAAGTCACTTTGAGGGGTCTATATGATAGAAAATACCCAAAAGTGACACCATTCTAAAACTGAACCCCTCAAGGTGCTCAAAACCACATTCAAAAAGTTTATTAACCATTTACGTGCTTCACAGGAACTGAAGCAATGTGGAAGGAAAAAATTAACATTTAACTTTTTTGCAAAAACTTTACTTCAGAACCAATTTTTTTTATTTTCACAAGTGTTAAAAGAAAAAATAAACCACAAAATTTGTTGTTCAATTTCTCCTGAATACATGGATACCCCATATGTGGGGGTAAACCACTTTTTGGTCGCACAGCAGAGGTCGCAAGGGAAGGAGCGCCGTTTGACTTTTTCAACGCAGAATTGGCTGGACGCCATGTCGAGTTTAGAGAGCCCCTGATGTGCCTAAGCAGTGGAAACCCCCAACAAGTGACCCCATTTTGGAAACTAGACCCCTTAAGTAACTTATCTAGATGTGTGGTGAGCACTTTGAACCTTCAAGTGCTTCACAGAAGTTTATAACGTAGAGTCGTGAAAATAAAAAATAATTTTTTTCCTCGAAAATGATTTTTTAGCCCGCTGTTGTGAATGTGCTAGAGATGGTTTCTGAGCAGAGGCTCCCTCTGGTGGTTACAGACAGTACTGAACCTTCAAGCGAGGAATGGCAATCTGGGATCACTGACTGGACTGATATAAGGGAGGTTCCCTCCCATGATGGTTGCCAGTGATCAATTGTTCTTGTCTCAATTGTAGTTCCTGGTTCATTTGGAAGTTTGCTGGAGTCTTGCCTGCGTCTGCTGCTTTCACATAAGATATTTTTTCTTTTCTTTTTGTTCTTGCTTTTTGCATAGGTTTCTACACTTTTGGAGTTCAGCCGTGTCCCCTCCTGGGGCCTGTGCTCCTCTCAGTTTATCTGTAGCTACTGTTATTTGTTCATTTGCTTTTTCCTGTTTTTTCAGTGGCTGCGGCTTGGTTTTGTTACACCAGAGATCTGATTTAGGTGGATGAGGTCGTGTGATCTCAGGTTTTTTGGCAATCAGAAGTGTTGGTATTTTTAAGGGTTTTTTTGGATTGCAGTCAGAATTCTTTCCTGTACTTTTCTGTCTAGACAGATTGGGCCCCAGCGTTTGCTCATTCTATTTTCTGTCTGTGTCCGTGCTTTCTTCTTGTCTAACCGCCACTACATGTTTGGGGGCTTCCTATTTTCTTTGGGGATCTGCTCCGGGGCAGATAGCTTTCATCTTTCTGCCTTTAGGTGCAGTTATCTCTCAGGCTGTGACGAGGCATCTAGGATCAACGTAGGAACGCTCCACGGCTACCTTTAGTTGTGTGGTTAGTTCAGGTTACTGCAATCCAATAGGTTCCAGCCTCTCTGGTGTATTACCGTTTTTGCTATTTCTCCTCAGCTACCTAAACATAACAGCCCGCTATTTTTTTATTTTCCCAAGGCTAACAGGAGAAATTGGACCCCAAAAGTTGTTGTGCAATTTTTCTTGAGTACGCCAATACTCCATATGTTGGGGAAAACCACTGTTTGGGCGCACGGCAGGACTCGGAAGGGAGGGAGCGCCATTTGACTTTTCGAACTCCACTTCGTGTTTGGAGACCCCTGATGTGCCTAAATAGTGGAAACCCCTCAATTCTAGCTCCAACCCTAACCCCAACACACCCCTAACCCTAATCCTAACCTTAACCCTAATCCTAACCCTAATTCCAACCCTAATTGCATCCCTAACCCTAATTGTATCTGTAACCCTTATTGTATCCCTAACCCTCATTGTAACCCTAACCTTAGCCCTAACCCTAACCCTAGTCCTAACCCTAACCCTAACGGAAAAATGAAAATAAATACAATTTCTATATTTTATTATATGTCCCTAACAAAGAGGGTGATAAAGGGGGGTTTATGTACTGTTTTTTTATTTTGATCACTGTGATAGTTTATCATAGTGATCAAAATGTACTTTTAGAGAATGAATGAATCTGCCGGCAGGCAGATTCGGCGGGAGCACTGCACTTGCGCCCACCATTTTCTTTTACATGGAGAAGATGGCGGGAGCTGCGGGAGCTGCCGGAGGACAGAGGGGTCACCGGGAGGTACCGGGGTGGAACGGGGGTCCCGGTGGCCCTATTTCTCTCCCCTCTGATGTGCGATCACATCAGAGGGGAGAGAAATTACATGCAGGATCGCAGCTTTTTTAT
This sequence comes from Oophaga sylvatica, assembly GCA_033576555.1. Taxonomy (NCBI): domain Eukaryota; kingdom Metazoa; phylum Chordata; class Amphibia; order Anura; family Dendrobatidae; genus Oophaga; species Oophaga sylvatica. The sequence continues at coordinate 582,877,377 of JARQOD010000001.1, read as the reverse complement.
TTCTTTTGCAATCGCCGTGATATGGTTAATAACGGCGATCGCAAAAGCGGGGGGACTGCAGGGGACCCTAATTATGTTCTCTAGGGTCTCGGCTACCCCCGGCACATCGCAACGGGCGCACTGCGCATGCGCCCGCCATTTTCTCGCCATTGAAGCATGGCGGCGGCTCCGGGGGACTCAGGAGGGCCCTAGGACCACCAGGGGCCACAAAGGGGGGATCGGGGACCCTATTTCTCTCTCCTCTGATGTCCAATCACATCAGAGAAGAGAGAAATTAAATGGCACATCAGATTTTTTTTTTGTTGCGATCGCCTTTATAGGGTTAATAACGGCGATCGTAACACCGAGGTTGGTAAAAACCGACCCGAATCATGTTCTCTGGGGTCTCGGCTACCCCCGGCAGCCGAGACCCCGGAGAAAATCCGACTGTGGGGGGCGCTATACACTTTTTCCACAGCGCCGTTAATTAACAGCACTGTGGTTTAAGTACCCTGAACTACCGCCGTTAAAAGGCGTATCGGCGGTCTTTAAGGGGTTAAACAACCACAAGATGGATTTCATCAACCAAGGTATCATTGTAATCAATATTATGGCACCGACCTGACACTGTCTGTAGGTTACTGTGCACAAACCTGCTGACAGGTTCCCATTGAACGAATGATGGGATACTGCCTTTGTCTACAAATAGAGTATCAGTGTATTGTGTGATGTACTGCTCATATGGGATAGTAAGGTACCCAGTCTTACACTGGGGCCTACCGTGGAATCCACCTGATCCACTGTGGGACAGTACAAGCTTGTGTATTTCAACAGTAAGAACAGCATTATCATCCTAAAGGTACAATTGTAATCATGTTTTATTGCTGAAACAATAATACCATACTAAATATTACATAACTATATCTTGTGTTTATTTACAGTTTTACAATTCATAATACTCCTTTCAAAGTTCCTTTTATTTTATTTGTAAGTGTACAGATTGTTTTCTTTCAACTTGAAATGAAAGATTCCTTTCTTAATTTTGCAGACCTGTATTATTTTTATGAATATTTATATTCATACGATTCATTGGGACCAAAAGAGTAATTGACTGATTAAACCCAACATTTCCCCAAATACTTGGTTATATCAAAATGCCCTTCTGGCTATATATTGCAGTTTAATTATAAAATACATAGATTTCTTGTTTCCTTTTAGTTTAAGACAACTGCATAGAATACATTAAAAATTGAGCTCTATTTGGTATACATGTATTCAGCACCAAGTGAGATTAAATATCAATATTCAAACATTGTCATACTTCCTTTCACCTCTGATCAAAATTCAAGCTCTTACATGACTTAATCCTTCAAGCAAGGATACTAAATGTATTTAGCTTAACACCTTTTTAAGTCAGCTAATCAAATGGATTTTTTAGTCAATGAAGTGAGAACTGCAATCCCCAAAGAACAAGAAATTTCCATGACCTCATAGTTTATTAATTCTTGCTAGTAGCAAGACCACATCGCATCATTTAAAATGGAAGTTGAGTCATAGAGAGAAAGATAATGTTTTCAAACTTGTTCTACTTTTAGAGGTTTTGAGCAAGAAGAACGATACAAAGTTTGAAACTCTCAATCTTCTAACCTAAACCTTTTAGGTACTGCAACTGCATGAGGGTTGAAAAAATGTTCTTATTTATCTTCTTGAAAACGTTTGCTCTTGTCCATTATTGGTGTGACATCGTAAGCTCAATCCCATTAAAGTGAATGGGTCTCCACTGCAATACCAGTACGGAGCCATAAAAGCACAGTTTTAGAAAAAAAAACAGACCATATAATAATCTTATACAACCACTTTGAATTTTTATTTATTATTATTATTATTATTATTAAGGGGTTTCAGCTTGATCTCAAGCCCTGATGACTTAATAGATGAAAATTCTCATGATGGTATTGGTGACGTCAGTAAGGGGACCGGAGTTCATCGGCAATGAACTCTGATGACCTTACTCACGTCAGTGCTAGACACTGCAATAGCGTAATCACCACTCAGATCTTAGCAGAGCTGAAGTTCTTCATGGGATAGCATCACTTAGGGATATCTGCGGACAGGTGAGGAATGTGGTGTTTTATTATTTTTTATGTATACAGTATAAATGGGAAAAAGAGGGTCGGGAAGTATTTATTGCAAATAAAGGACTTTGTGTGTTTCTTTTAAATAAAGAACTTTACTTGGTCTGTGTCTATGGGATTAGTAATGAGGGTGTCTTATAGATGCCTCTCTATTGCTAACCCTGGGCTTTATGTCAGTTGACATTACAAAGCTGGCATCAACCCCAATACTATTAACTCACTTGCCACAGCGTCAGGGTAAGTGGAAGAATGAGGCTAAGCCCCAGAATTAACACATCTATTAGATGTGGTGGCTGAGGGCTGATGTTCTTAGTTTGGGAGGGGGCCAATATCCATGGCCCCTTCCTAGGCTATAAAATCAGGCTGCAGCTGTCTGCCTAGCCTTTGCTGGTAATTAAGTATAGGTGAAACCCAACGTCATTTTTTGGGGTCATCCTTGCTAATAACCAGGAAAGGCTAAATAGACAACTGTAAGCTGATATTAAGAGCTTGGGAAGCTCAATGTTTATTACCACCTTCTCAGGCTATAAACATCAGCCCCCAGTTATTGGTTTTCCCTTAGCTGGTTATTAAAAAGTAGGAAGACACCACGTCTTTTTTTTCTTTTATTTATTTAATTATGAGCTAAATACATGTACAGTAAGCTGCACTGCAAAGATTATATATCTCGATGACATCTATCTATCTATCTATCTATCTATCTATCTATCTATCTATCTATCTATCTATCTAATCTATCTATCTATCTGTATATAAGATTGTTTTATTAGTTAGAAAACTAGCTTGAAATTACATAGAGAATTCCTGCCTGTGAAAGCTGATGTTAAAAAAGGCATTGCATACGGATTGCATGTGATATGGATGCTAGGTGAGAAAAATCACATTGTACTCGCATGACACTTGCATGACACTGTTTAGGGCTCGCTCACAATTACAATGAGATCGAGCGAGTGCAATCAGATAAAAAAATTGGATTGCACACAGTCAATATTAAACTATGAAGCAGTTCTCATCTAAGATTATTTTCTCATGCCGATTTGGCATGCGAAAACAATTGCAGCATGTTGCGATTGCAATCAAGAATCGGATATCATGCACCCACACAAGTCTATTATGGGTGCGCGTGAAACATTGCACTGCACTCGGATATCACCGAGTGCAGTGCGATTCCCTCGGACGCCGGCAATGGAGGAGATGGAGAAATTAATGTCTCTGTCTCCTCATCAACTGTGATGCATTTCTTGCATGTTAGAGGATGGAAGCACAGAGCACTGACATTCTGCTCACGTTCGCAGCAGCGCTGGAGCCGAGTGTCATTAGCATAACGCATCCGATGCTCTCACATCGGATGCCATACAATAGTGTGACTTTGGCCTTAGAGGAGTTTAAGGAATGCTTAGATAGAATGGCAAGGTGAGCATTTTTATTAGTTTTTTCTTATAAATTAAAGTTCTGTGATTAACCACTTAATGACCACCTATATGCCTTTTAACGGCGGCAGTTAAAGGGCCTTATTTTTCAGCGTCACTTTTTAATGGCTCTGAGAAATAAATGCATAGCGCCCCTAGCGTCAGAAACTCTCCAAGTTCTTGGCCACTAGGGGGTAGCTGAGAACCCCTGGAGAACATGTTCAGAGCCGGTTTTTACTGTCCCTTGTCTTGTGATCGCCGTTATTCACTGAATAACGGCGATCACATAAAAAAAAGTCAAAATTAAATCCATTTCTCTCTCCTCTGATATGATTTGACATATCAGTGAAGAGAGAAATGGGGTCCCCCCGAACCCACCACGGTATGTTATGTACCGGATCAGTGATTCCCCCATTCCCCCCGCCCCCTCCTTCCTCCTGCAAAAAGAAAATGGCCCGCCAAGATCTGCCTGCACTCCGCAAATCCTGAGAATTTTCTCATTGGCTGCTGGCTTTTGATTATTGTGATAGACCCTATCACAGTGATCATAAGCACACAATATTGATAACTATGGCAGCACTTGGGCTATGCTGCTCTTTTCTCTCCTTGTAGTTGTTCTGGGAGAAAAGAGAGATACACTACGTCCGAGTGCTGCCTTGTCAGAAAAGAAAAAGTGCCAAAAAAAAATTTCTATGTCTACATCTGCAGACCCCCTAAACCTTATTGATTACTGTGTTCTGCGCCAGCCCCATTGTCAGATTAGATTTTTTTTTTATAATTTTAATTTTTCTCATTTTTTTGCAGTTAGGGTTATACTTATTAGGGGTAGGGTTATGCTTATTAGAGTTAAGCAGTAAAAAAAATTACTAGTGTTAAATTTGGGTTAGTTTTTGTTAGGCAGGCGAATAAAGCAATGGCCCACAGAACATTTATCACGGAGCAAGAGTACAGCCTTCTTTGCTCAGGCAGCTCTGGCAGTGATACTGAATCTGCCTCTTAAGTACAGCAATTTTCAGTGAGAGACGACGACTCTTCCTCCATGGGATCCCACAGCCCAATGTTAGCGGAGTCGGTCGTCAGTGCTGAAGTTTCAGAGGCAGGACCAAGTACCGCAGTCACCCCACCGCAGTGGTATCATGACAGTTCATTTTCCCCTGAAATTCCCCCTTTTTTAGCAGCCCCTGGAAAAAAATTAGATGTCACCAATTTTACCCCCTTTGATTTTTTCCAAATTTTCATTAGCCCAGATGTCCAACAATTGATTGCCCACCAAACAAATTTATATGCCCAACAATATGTCTCCCAAAAACCCACATCCTTTCATTCCCGTTTCTGGATCACCACAAATGTCCCCGAAATAAAAATAATTTTGGGCCTTAGGGCTCATACCCACTTGCGAGAAATACGGACAAGTGCTATCCGTGAAAAAATCGGATTGCACTCGGACCAATATTATTCAATAGGTGACATCTCATTTGCGAGTTTTTTCTCAGCCGAAATCGGACTGAGAAAAAAATTGCAGCATGCTGCATATTGCTGTGATTCTCGTTTGAGACTTACCAATACAAGTCAATGGGTGCGGGAAAAAAATCGCAAAGCACTCGCACCATACGAGTGCTGTCCGATGTTTACGCACCGGTGTCCTTTGAAAAGCTGGAAATTCATCCCCGGCTACTGAAAAATCACATTGACAGTTCACAAACAATACATATATACACATAGAATATCTATCTATCTATATTTATAGATAGATAGATAGATAGATAGATAGATAGATAGATAGATAGATAGATAGATAGATAGATAGATAGATAGATAGATAGAGAAATACAGTTAGGTCCATAAATATTTGGACAGAGACAACATTTATCTAATTTTGGTTCTAGACATTACCACAATGAATTTGAAACAAAACAAATCAGATGCAGTTGAAGTTCAGACTTTCAGCTTTCATTTGAGGGTATCCACATTAAAATTGGATGAAGGGTTTAGGAGTTTCAGCTCCTTAACATGTGCCACCTGTTTTTAAAGGGACCAAAAGTAATTGGACAAATGACTCCAAGGCTATTTTATGGACAGGTGTGGGCAATCCCTTTGTTATGTCATTCTCAATTAAGCAGATGAAAGGGCCGGAGTTGATTTGAGGTGTGGTGTTTGCATTTGGAAGGTTTTGCTGTGAAGGAAACATGCGGTCACAGGAGCTCTCCATGCAGGTGAAACAAGCCATCCTTAAGCTGCAAGAACAGAAAAAAACCCATCCAAGAAATTGCTACAACATTAGAAGTGGCAAAATCTACAATTTGGTACATCCTGAGAAAGAAAGAAAGCACTGGTGAACTCATCAATCCAAAAAGACCTGGGAGCCCACGGAAGACAACAGTGGTGGATGATCGCCGCATACTTTCTTTGGTGAAGAAGAACCCGCTCACAACATCAACTGAAGTCCAGAACACTCTCAGTGAAGTAGGTGTATCTGTCTCTAAGTCAACAGTAAAGAGAAGACTCCATGAAAGTAAATACAAAGGGTTCACATCTAGATGCAAACCATTCATCAATTCCAAAAATAGACAGGCCAGAGTTAAATTTGCTGAAAAACACCTCCAGAAGCCAGCTCAGTTCTGGAAAAGTATTCTATGGACAGATGAGACAAAGATCAACCTGTACCAGAATGATGGGAAGCCAAAAGTTTGGAGAAGAAAGGGAACGGCACATGATCCAAGGCACACCACATCCTCTGTAAAACATGGTGGAGGCAACGTGATGGCATGGGCATGCATGGCTTTCAATGGCACTGGGTCACTTGTGTTTATTGATGACATAACAGCAGACAAGAGTAGCCGGATGAATTCTGAAGTGTACCGGGATATACTTTCAGCCCAGATTCAGCCAAATGCTGCAAACTTGATTGGACGGCGCTTCATAGTACAGATGGATAATGACCCCAAGCATACAGCCAAAGCTACACAGGAGTTCATGAGTGCAAAAAAGTGGAACATTCTTCAATGGCCAAGTCAATCACCAGATCTTAACCCAATTGAGCATGCATTTCACTTGCTCAAATCCAGACTTAAGAGGGAAAGACCCACAAACAAGCAAGACCTGAAGGCTGTGGCTGTAAAGGCCTGGCAAAGCATTAAGAAGGAGGAAACCCAGCGTTTGGTGATGTCCATGGGTTCCAGACTTAAGGCAGTGATTGCCTCCAAAGGATTCGCCACAAAATTTTGAAAATAAAAATATTTTGTTTGGGTTATGTTTATTTGTCCAATTACTTTTGACCTCCTAAAATGTGGAGTGTTTGTAAAGAAATGTGTACAATTCCTACATTTTCTAACACATATTTTTGTTCAACCCTTCAAATTAAACGTTACAATCTGCACTTGAATTCTGTTGTAGAGGTTTCATTTCAAATCCAATGTGGTGGCATGCAGAGCCCAACTCGCGAAAATTGTGTCACTGTCCAAATATTTCTGGCCCTGACTGTACACTGCCGTTCAAAAGTTTGGGGTCACCCAGACAATTTTGTGTTTTTCATGAAAACCCATACTTTTATTAGTGAAATGAGTTTCCAAATGAGTTTAAAATCTAGTCCAGACTTTGACAAGGTTCGAAAAAAAGATTTTTATTTTAAATAAGAAGATTCTCAACTAGCTCAAAGAAAAGTCAGGTTTATAGCTTTTCTAATCAGCCAAACTGTTTTCAGCTGTGCTAACATACTTGCATAAGAGTTTTCAAGGGTATTCTAACCATCCATTAGCCACCTTACACAGTTAGCAAACACAAGTACTATAAGAACACTGGAGTGATGGTTGTTGGAAATGGGCCTCTATACACCTATGAAGTTATTGCATTACAAATCAGACGTTTGCAGCTAGAATAGTCATTTACCACATTAACAATGTATTTCTGAATCATTTAATATTAGCTTCATTGCAAAAAACTGTGCTTTTCTTTCAAAAATAAGGAAATTTCAAAGTGACCCAAAACTTTTGAACCGTAGTGTATATGTGTCAGTGACACACACGCACACATATATATAATACTAGATGGTGGCCCGATTCTAAGGTATTCTAGAATACGTATGTAGTTTATTTATGAAAATTTAAGAATAGTGCAATGAATACACAGGATTTTCCGGGTAAAATATATACATTATCATTAAATGTATGCTGCTGGGGTGTATATAGAGGCTGCAGGGGTGTATATAGAGGCTGCTGCTGGGGTGTATATAGAGGCTGCTGGGGTGTATATAGAGGCTGCTGGGGTGTATACAGAGACCTCTGGGGTGTAGATAGAGGCTGCTGGGGTGTATATGGAAGCTGCTGGTGTATATAGAGAAAATATATATATCCAGAGAATATAAGATACACAAAAAATATATATATGTTAATACCTCCAAAGGATAATAATAGTGAAAAATAAAATATGTGCCTATATCACCAGACAAAAATTGGATGGTGGACCATCCGAAAATATAATAGAAAGACACCCAGGATGTGGAAGGGAATGACCCAGTGAACGGGAAAAGACAACGAGACCAAAAGTATAATCAAATATTGCCTTTATTATACAAAAAATTGGCACACAAAAATACGATAAAACCATGTAAAAAGAATGAAAATAATAAAATGAAAATAAAATAAGCACGCCACAGAATGATATAATATATTGAAAGCACAAAACAAATAAAATGAGAATTTGTTTGTATAGTATCAATGTAAATGCATACAAAAGCTCTAATAATGACCAGGTATATAAATAAATATATAATATAAATGGTGTAAGTGGCACAAAAAATAAAAAATGAAAAGCGCGTTCTCCATGAGCACACCACATTTGATCTTGCTCCCAGGTATTATTTCAGGTATGCGGCACATCTATATGGTATTTTGTTATCATACGGCTATTGTGAGCACTGATATTTGGTTTTTAATCCCACGCTGTTTAGTTTAACACAATCAATTACTTTTTGCCCACTTTGGGTTTTTTCAGTTGGTCATTATGACTCTTATTCATTAACTCTTTCATTGTGTGCACTGAGGGTTCTTATATTTTCATTATCCCTGTTATTATTAGCACCAGATAGACGTTCTTTTCATTTTTTATTTTTTGTGCCACATACACCATTTATATTATATATTTATTTATATACCTGGTCATTATTAGAGCTTTTGTATGCATTTACATTGATACTATACAAACAAATTCTCATTTTATATGTTTTGTGCTTTCAATATATTATATCATTCTGTGGTGTGCTTATTTTATTTTCATTTTATTATTTTCATTCTTTTTACATGGTTTTATCGTATTTTTGTGTGCCAATTTTTTGTATAATAAAGGCAATATTTGATTATACTTTTGGTCTCGTTGTCTTTTCCCGTTCACTGGGTCATTCCCTTCCACATCCTGGGTGTCTTTCTGGTGTATATAGAGGCTGCTGCGGTGTATATAGAGGCTGCTGGTGCTGGGATGTATATAGAGGCTGCTGCTGCTGGGGTGTATATAGAGGCTGCTGGGGTGTATATAGAGGCTGCTGCTGGGGTGTACATGTAGGCTGCTGCTGGGGTATATGTGGAGGCTGCTGCTGGAGTATATGTGGAGGCTGCTGCTGCTGTGATATATGTGGAGGCTGCTGCTGCTGGGGTATATGTGGAGGCTGCTGCTGCTGGGGTATATAGATGCTGCTGCTGGTGGGGTGTACATGGAGGCTGCTGCTGGGTTTATGTGGAGGCCACCTGTCAGGGTACTTCCGCTGCGTCACCGCTGACCTCCATGCAGCAGGAGATGACCGCGGCTAGCGCCGGGAGATCAGCGGCTGGCGCCGCTGATCTCCTGACGATAGCGGTGGCGTGCGTGGTTCAAGTCCTGTGCCAATTTGCGGCCGGACTGCGTCTGTCGCTAATTGGTTGCGCCCGGCCGAGCGCGACCAATCAGCGACGCGGGATTACCGTTACAGACAGACAGGATTAGACGATTATATAGATATATACTGTATATATATAATATATATAATCTATATACAGATCTACATCTCTGGACCAGATATCACCTCCCTACTAAACAGAATCCCTCAATGTCTGTCCGCTATTTCATCCTTTTTCTCCGCTAGATTCCTAAAACTTAATATGGACAAAACAAAATTCATCATCTTTCCCCCATCTCACCCAACCCCTCCAATGGACCTATCAATTAATGTAAACGACTGCCCACTCTCTCCAGTCCCACAAGCTCGCTGCCTCGGGGTTATCCTTGACACTGATCTCTCTTTTACACAACATATCCAAGCCCTCTCTCCACCTCCTGCCGACCTCAGCTCAAAAATATCTCACGGATCCGTACATTCCTCAACCAAGAATCTGCAAAAACCCTAGTCCTGCTCTGTGGCCTCCCCTCTAACACTCTTGCACCCCTCCAATCTATTCTAAACTCTGCTGCCCGACTAATCCACCTGTTCCCCCGCTATTCCCCGGCCTCTCCCCTCTGTCAATCCCTGCACTAGCTCCCCATTACACAAAGACTCCAGTTCAAAACCCTAATCATTACATACAAAGCCATCCACAAACTGTGTCCTCCATACATCTGTGACCTCGTCTCCCGGTACCTACCTGCACGCAACCTCCGATCCTCACAGGATCTCCTCCTCTCCTCCCCTCTTATGTCCTCTTCCCACAATCGCATACAAGATTTCTCCCGCACATCCCCTCTACTCTGGAAGTCTGTCTGCATGGGAACATATGAATCCTCTCTTCAGACTAAAATCTACATCTCTGTGACTTTTCTAAGTGAGGATTGGCATAGTTAGGACCTGGAATATGAGAAGAGCCTTAACGTGACTTCCAGGTACACATAAATTGGCCTTTTTATGTGCTAAAACTTCTCAATTTTTCATATTTCTAAGGCAGTGATGCAATTCATTTTTCATATTTTTCATATTTTTTCATATTTTGTGTCCGCAAGCTATGGCGCTACAGTGTGCTACCTTTTTTTCTTGAATGTGTATGAGTAGTGTTGAGCGATACTTTCCGATATTGGGAAATATTGGATCGGATTGGATCGGACCGATACTCAAAAAGTATCAGATATCGCCGATTCCGATACCGGAAACCAATGCAAGTCAATGGGACAAAAATATCGGAATTAAAATAAACCCTTTCTTTCCTTGTTAATTGTACATGAAGGAAAACAACTAAGAATAATGTAGAATGTATTGGGGGAGGTGGAGGAGACATTAAAGGAATAGAGGTTCAGCCCAATCAAATAGAATAGTAGGAATAATTTTTTTTTTTTAAGACGTTCGGAGTTACAAAGAAATTGACTATGTAGTTAACCTTTTTTCTATTTTGGCACATATGTATGTTTCACTACTTCCATGTTCTTCACCTTCTTTTTTACTTCTCCCACACTTTCTCCTTCATGATCCTCAGCAGCAGCATCTTTTTCATCAACTTCTTCACCTTATTTATCTTCTTCTTCAACTTCTGCCTATTATTCTTTTTTTTACATTCTTCATATTCTTCTTATTCAACTATTATTCTTCTTCATATTCTACTTCTTCATCTCTTCCTATTCATCTTCTTCATCATATTCTTATTTGTGACAGGCATTCCTGTAGTTGTAATCTCTAAAAGTTTGAAGATTATACCTTCCGTTCTTGCTGTCACAAAAGATTTACAACAGTATTTGTCCGCGTTAAGTTTGGCCTGCAGCAGCAGGCATTTTCCAGGGGCACCACGAGGAGGAACGGACTCACCCCCATACACTGCTTAGTCTTCTTCTGCTTATAATTTAGAGCATATCTTTTGCTCTGATTTTTTGTCTAATGCTTAATGTTCTTCTGCTTTTTGTTCTTCTGCTTCTTGGTCTTCTGTCTCTTGTTCTGTATCTTGTTGGTTGTCTTCATGTTCTTTGTCCCCTTGGTCATCTTCTTCTGGGTAATCTTTTTGGTCTTCTTTGGGGTGGTGTTCAGGCTCGTCGTCTTCATGGTCGTCGTCCTTGGGGTCGTCTTCTTCGGGGTGGTCTTCAGGGTCGTCGTCTTCAGAGTCATTGTCTTCGGGGTCGTCGTCTTCTTCGGGGTGGTCTTCAGTGTCGTCGTCTTCAGGGTCGTCGTCAGGGAGATCCAGAGTGATTGCCAAAAATGATTTAAAAAATCTTCAACTTGGAAATGTAGCTGAAGGTACAAGAAGGCAGAGTAACTGCCGAGAACCAGCTGACTGTCCTGGAACCCGGATGGGTAGTGAAAGGAACAAGAGCCAATGGCACTACCGAGGACCAGCTGACGGTACTGGGACACGGTTACTAAGCAGGAGGTACCTGTGCTAGAAAGCACTACCAAGGACCAGCAGACGTTGCTGGAACTCGGATACCGAGATGGAGGCACTTAGGCCAAAGGCACTGCCGAGAACCAGCTGACGGTACTGCAACCCGGACGGGTAGCAGAAGGTACAAGAGCCAATGGAAGTATCGAGGACGAGGACCAGCTTGACTGTGCCTGAACTCGGAGGGGCAGCAGAAGGAACAGAGCCAATGGCACAACCGAGGACCAGCTGTCGGTACTGGGACACGGTTACTAAGCAGGAGGTACCTGTGCTAGAAAGCACTACCAAGGACCAGCAGACGTTGCTGGAACTCGGATACCGAGATGGAGGCACCTAGGCCAAAGGCACTGCCGAGAACCAGCTGACGGTACTGGAACCCGGATGGGTAGCAGAAGGTACCCATGAAAAATAAAGTTGCGCGGCCACGAGCCGGCCGCAGTTACCGAATCCCACAGTCCTACAGGGGGTGCTTGTCCTATTGGCACTACGGAAACAGCCTTTAGTTCCAATCCCACAGCCCACATAGGAAGCACCTAAACTGCAGGCACCATAGAGTCGGCTAACCCGACCGCAACATGACAGGACAATGTATTGGAGGCAAAGTGATGTTAACACTGCCCGGAAACAGCTGGCGTGCTGTAACCTGGCTGGGCAGGAGGGAGTACCCGTGCCAAAGACACTGCCGAGAACCAGCTGACGGTACTGGAACCCGGAAGGGTATCAGAAGGTACCCATGAAAACCAAAGTTGCAAGGCCGGGAGCCGGTCTCAGTTACCGAATCCCACAGTCCTACAGGGGGTGCTTGTCCTATTGGCACTACAGAAACAGCCTTTAGTTCCATATCCCGCAGCCCACATAGGAAGCACCTAAACTGCAGGCACCATAGAGTCGGCTAACCCGACCGCAACACGACAGGACAACGTATTGGAGGCAAAGTGACATTGACACTGCCCGGAAACAGCTGGCGTGCTGTAACCTGGCTGGACAGGAGGGAGTACCCGTGCCAAAGACACTTCTGAGCAGCAACTGGCGATGTTGGAGCCCAGGGATGAGAGTGGTAACAGAGTGGAGGCAGAGGACAAATTTGAGCAAATTTAAAATCTGTATTTGTGTGAGTGTGGACAGAGCAGAAAAGATTGCCAGCTACACAGCTGGGGATCAGCTGACATTACTGAACCCCAATAACACAGGAGCTAGTGTTGACTGTGCAGACGGCACTTCCGAGCAGCAACTGGCGATGTTGGAGCCCAGGGATGAGAGTAGAAACAGAGTGGAGGCAGAGGACAAATTGGAGCAAGTTGAAAATCTGGACTTGTGTGAGTGTGGACAGAGCAGAAGACATTGCCAGCTACAAAGCTGGGGATCAGCTGACAATACTGAACCCCAATAACAGAGGAGCTAGTGTTGACTGTGCAGGCGGCACTTCCGAGCAGCAACTGGCGGTGTTGGAGCCCAGGGATGGGAGTAGAAACAGAGTGGAGGCAGAGGACAAATTGGAGCAAGTTGAAAATCTGGACTTGTGTGAGTGTGGACAGAGCAGGAGACATTGCTAGCTACACAGCTGGGGATCAGCTGACAATACTGAACCCCAATAACACAGGAGCTAGTGTTGACTGTGCAGACGGCACTTCCGAGCAGCAACTGGCGGTGTTGGAGCCCAGGGTCAAGGAGGGTGTAGGCTGAGGCCTAGTGTGAGCAAGTTTAATCTCTGGTGTAACTTGAAATTGGATGGAGCAGGACTTATTGCCGGACACACAGCAGGGGAACAGCAGGCATTACTGGACCCCAGTAACACAGGAGCGAGTGTTTTTCTCTGTGCATACAACACTTCTGAGCAGCAACTGGTGGTGTTGGAGCCCAGGTCAGTCAGGGTGTAGGCTGAGGCCTAGTATGAGCAAGTTTAATTTCTGGTGTAACTTGAAATTGGAGGTAGCAGGACTTATTGCCGGACACACAGCAGGGGAACAGCTGGCATTACTGAACCCCACAAACACAGGAGCGAGTGTTTTTTTTGTGCATACAGCAATTCTGAGCAGCAACTGGCGGTGTTGGAGCCCAGGGTCAAGGAGGGTGTAGGCTGAGGCCTAATTTGAGCAACTTTCAAATCTAGTGTAACTTGAAATTGGAGGTAGCAGGACACACAGCAGGGGAACAGCTGGCATGCAAACGCACAACCTCGTTGCATATTAGACCAAAGGGTGACTCAAACACCTGTAGTAGTCTACATAAGGGCAAAGAACAATTACCTGCTCCAAACAAACATGTCGACCAAGAGAAACAAAGGAGCGTATAGGTTAATGAAAGTATAAATTTTTATTATTAATAACTATATATATCAGTGTACATAAAATTGAGTCATGTAGGACATACAATGTGGGTGGCAGCACAGTTACATCAAATTTATTAAAAATCACATCATATGGGACCCCAAGTTCAAATTAATAGGTCTGGACCGGGCCAAGCCTCACACAGTGTGAGACTGTAGTAGCCACTCGGTAAGTGCAAAAAAGTCCATTTAATGAAAAAAGTGCTTAGTGCAGACAACTAGAAAACATCTCACCGAGCGGTAAGGCATATTGTGCATGCCCGGTAAAAGATTATACAAACAGCCCATGTCCAAGCAAAAAGCGAGGGGAGATGCAAAGTGAGCACATAGAGCGGCTACAAGTCTGAAGATCAGTGTGTGCACATGAGCGTATAAGCACACAGGTGGCCAAGTGGACACATTTCCTTTTGCATGAGCCAGTAACCTCACAAAAGTGCCCACAGTAAAACCAAAAGATAAGCACCCCCTGCTGGATTACATAGAGCCTGGGATCGTAACAATGTTGTGACAGGTTGCAAAAAGTGTGTAACAATGCAGAGATCTTACCCAATTATACTGGAATAGGTACCCCCAGCACTGGTAGGCTGTCCGGTCCCGACACACGTTTCGCGGGTTAAAACCCGCTTTCTCAAGGGACGGTACGTTGTAAAGGAAGACCAGGACCTTCTTAAGCCCAACGTCAGATGTCACATGCTGCCGTGCGGCCAATCAGTGTGGTGTACAGTGGCGCATGTGCAGTGTGTCTCCCAGGTCCTGTAACATGAGGCCAGGGCGTCAGGCAGTGCAGGCACAGGGGAAGAGAGGATTCCCCGGGCCTGCCCCCGCTAGTGGAGCGACGCCCGGCGGCATGCCAGGAGAGGAGGACACAAAAGCGCATGCGCTCCACCGACAATGTTAGATTGGACACAGTGTGTCACATATGGCAGTTGTTGTAGAAGGGTAATAAATATATGATAGAAAAATAATAAACACATGAATAGCACATGAATAGCGATGACGTTGGAGCCTAGTACCCACCACTGGCAATATAGAGTATATACCCAATATCAGCAATAATGAATAGAAAATTCCAATAAGCATATAACAATGTAGATCGCAATATATCATCATCTCAATCATCTTGAATATTGCATGAAGTATTCATAGGGTGAGATACTTTTAAGAAGGTTGGTCCAGAACTGATCTCGAAGGATAATGTCCATACATAAGTGGCCAAAGTCATATTGGCAAAAATTACTGAACCCCAGTAACACAGGAGCGAGTGTTTTTCTCTGTGCACACAGCACTTCTGAGCAGCAACTGGCGGTGTTGAAGCCCAGGGTCAAGGAGGGTGTAGAAATCCCATATAGAGTAGTTGCCTTGTTCCGTGGCACTTCAAAATGTGTATACTCCAAACAAGAGAAACGTAAGCTTTACTAACATAAAATGATGAATTTTCTTCAAAAATATTGAAATAAAGACATTTAAAATATAAGCGCATATATGCACATGGCGACAACAAATGCAACCAAAAAAAACAACATAGGGTATAGGGGTTGAAATGAATGCATACAAGTACATTTCATAATCCATTAATGCTGCCTAAGGAACGGTATGTACACCTGTAATATAGTGCAGACAATGTATGTAGGACTAGTCATCATCATCATTAGAAGTTATATGTGACAGTAAAAAAACACTCATTGAGGAAAACTGTTAGTTCACACCCCATATATTAAAGGTCCAGCATGTAATCCTGATAATATGGCGCAATAATCAATGATCAAGCATAACCTAGAAAAAGTGCATCGTGCATAGTGAAAATTGCTATGTATGCCTGCAAGTGCAGGTGAAACAACGCCAACGGATAGCAAAGGTATATGCTATCTATGTATCAGAGTGCATAGCCAGTGATGTCAAATGGCGATATAATACTCTACCTCAATAAAGGCTGCGGCACCACTCACGCGCGTTTGGCTTGTAGCTTGTTGAAGAGGGGAAGTGCGTGTATGCTTGCGCGTCGGTTTTGCTGCACAGACTGCCTTCCTGCTCTGACGCGTTGGGTAGGGGAGCGGCTGTGCGTCATATGACACTGACTTGCAGTGACGTTGCGCAGCGTTCGTCAGCGGTAGCATAGCGCCGAAACAAAGCCGGCATCATGACTGATTTCCTATATAAACATGCACCTATGAGCAACCATGCACGTACGTCCCCTGTTGAATAAGCTACAAGCAAAACACGCGTGAGGGTGTCACGGGTGTGTCGCCACGAAGATCGTCACGATTACTCAGCCTGACTTCTCGCAGCTGAGTTTTTGGTGCTTTGTGTTTTTCGACAGTGAGGGAGTTAATTCTCTCTCTCTGTGCTAGATGAGGCCCAGCCTCGCCCAGCTGCAGTCAATGCTGCAGTAGTGGGACTCCTTCAAATACCTGCCGGTCTGTTAGGGAAGTTGTCGGTGAAAGCATTCCTTGCAGACAAACAGAGCGGCTCGTGGTATTTTGGAGTTTGGAGTGAAGTGTACTTGGTGTGGTTTTTTCCCTTCCTCGCTTTATCATTTATATCCTTACCCGTTGGTGTTCCCTCTGTTGTTGTGGTGTGAGTTTTTGTATGCAAGGTGTTTTTTGGTTTTCCCCTTGTACTGTCTCGTTCGTCTAGCACTGTATGTTGGCTTATACTATCCTGTCCCCTGTTGTTGTGATCGGGGTCCTTCTCAGGACTAGATTACTGAGGTTCAGGGATCCTCAGGAGGTAGGGGTTACGCTGGCGGCCTGGACCTCTGTACCTTTAACAGTACCTCCAGGTAGAGGGATTAGTCAGGGCCCCAGCTTAGGGTCAGCTTGGGCCCTGACCTCCTGTACGCAGAGACAGCGTGACATTTTCACCAACCGACAAAAGATTCTCTCCAGCTACCATGGATCCAGTAGCCAGTCTAGCTCGGCAGTTGCAGAGTTTGTCCATGGAGCTGGCGGACGTTAAGTCCAAGGTTTTGCATCCCTGGAGCAAGCCGGACCAGAACCTAAAGTAGCTCTCCCTGACAGGTTCACTGGGGGGCGGGACAAGTTTTTTGTTTTCCGGGAGGCATGTAAATTGTACTTTCGGCTGCGGCCACGGTCATCGGGGAGTGAAGAACAAAAGGTGGGAATTGTCATCTCGCTCCTACAAGGGGACCCACTATCATGGACGTTCTCTCTTCCCCGGGCTCCCCGGCTCTCCAGTCAGTGGATAGGTTTTTCGCAGCTCTGGGTCTCGTATATGATGACCCGGATCGGATCTCCCTTGCTGAATCTAAGTTACGTAGGATCCAGCAGGGAGATCGTCCGCCGGAGGAATTCTGTTCGGAGTTCCGTAGGTGGGCCACGGACACCCAGTGGAATGACCCAGCTCTTAGGAGCCATTTTTGTCAAGGTTTATCTGACAAATTAAAGGATGTGTTGGCACAGTATGACCCTCCCGCGTCACTGGAAGCCGCTATGGCCCTTGCTATTTGCATTGACAGACGGCTTCGGGAGAGGTGCGGGGTAACTCCGCCCCCTGTGATGACTCCACCTTCTTCAAGGGTCCCTTATATGGAGGTTCCCCTGGTCAGTCCAGAGGAGCCTATGCAATTAGGAGGGACATCATTTCGGAGGAGGGGACCGGCGGTGCCCACAAGACAGGAAGGTGTTTCTTCTGCGGGAGAAAGGGACATTTTATTGGAGGGTGTCCATCCCGTCCTTTACAGAGTAAAGGGTCGTCGGAAAACTGTTGATCCCATGTTGTGTGGTGGACGGCAATCTGGGAGTAGGTATTTCGTCCCTAGGTTTGTTTCATTTCATCGTACCGGTGGAGGTGGTGGTGGGTACGAGAACTGAGAGGATATCTGTTCTTCTGGATAGTGGGGCCGGGGCTAATCTGGTGGATGCTCGGTTTGCCCGGGTTCAAGGTATGCGATTGAGTGTGTTGGCTAAACCCATCCCCATATTCTCGATCTACGCCAGGCCTCTCGGTCAGGGAAGTTTTTTGCAAGCGGTGCATAACGTAAAACTTCAAGTGGGGGCGATACATAAAGAACTGTTGTCTTGTTACGTGTTGGAGGGTCTTCCCACTCCTATAGTGTTGGGCCTTCCTTGGTTAACTAAGCATAACCCAGTTATTAATTGGCAATCCAGAGAGATAAGCCAATGGAGTGAATTCTGTAATAAAAACTGCATGAATACGGTCATCGGTGCGGTCACTCCTAGGGTCTTACCTCCATTTCTGGCGGACTTTGAGGATGTATTCTCGGAGAAAGGGTGTCAGGAACTACCTCCTCATCACGTGTATGACTGTTCTGTAAAACTGCTCCCTGAGGCCAAGTTACCTAAATCTAGGTTGTATAACCTATCTGGTCCTGAGAGGCAGGCCATGAAGGATTATATTTCTGAAAGTCTGGCTAAGGGGCATATTAGACCTTCATCTTCCCTGGTGGCCGCGGGGTTCTTCTTTGTGAAGAAGAAAGATGGAGGCCTACGCCCTTGCCTGGATTTCCGAGAACTTAATCGGATTACGGTCCGAGATCCGTATCCGCTCCCACTTATTCCCGATCTCTTCAATCAGATCGTGGGCGCCAAATGGTTCTCTAAGTTGGATCTCAGGGGGGCGTACAATCTGATTAGGATGAAGGAGGGGGATGAGTGGAAGACGGCGTTTAACACTCCGGAGGGGCATTATGAGAACCTTGTCATGCCATTCGGTCTGACTAATGCCCCGGCGGTGTTCCAACACTTTGTAAATGACATTTTTCACCACCTGGTGGGATAGTTTGTTGTCATATATCTGGTGATATCTTAATTTACTCTCCGGATCTTGTGTCTCATCAGGAGCATGTTAGGCAGGTGTTACAGATCTTGCGGGATAATAAACTGTACGCCAAATGGGAAAAGTGTGTGTTCGCCATACAGGAACTCCAGTTTTTAGCTTCCTGGTTTCAGCGTCCGGTTTTCGTATGGACCCTGGGAAAGTGCGGGCAGTTCTTGAGTGGGATCTGCCAGAGAATCTTAAGGCTCTACAATGTTTCCTGGGGTTTGCTAATTATTACCGGAAATGTATTCGTAATTTCTCGTCCATGGTTAAACCTCTCACAGACATGACAAAAAAGGGGACGGATTTTTCTAGGTGGTCTGACAAGGCTTGTCAAGCATTCTCCTCCTTGAAAAAATGTTTTGCCTCGGCACCCATACTCATTCAACCTGATGTGTCACAGCCGTTCATTGTAGAGGTAGACGCTTCCGAGGTAGGGGTGGGAGCAGTATTGTCACAAGGTTCGTCCCCTGGTAAGTGGCATCCGTGCGCCTTTTTCTCTAAAAAATTGTCGTCCGCTGAGAGGAATTACGATGTCGGCAATAGGGAAGTCTTGGCCATTAAGTTAGCTTTTGAGGAGTGGCGCCATTTTTTGGAGGGGGCAGTCCATCCGGTCACCGTCATCACCGATCACAAGAACCTGCTATATCTGGAGTCCGCAAAACGTCTGAATCCCAGACAAGCTAGGTGGTCGTTGTTTTTTACCAGGTTTAATTTTGTCGTCACATATCGTCCTGGGTCAAAAAATGTAAAGGCGGATGCCTTATCTCGTAGTTTCCCTGGGGCTGGGAATACAGATGACCCGGTTCCTATCCTTCAGGAGGGGGTGGTGGTGTCGGCAGTATGCTCTGAGCTTGAGGAGGAGGTATTGGAGGCTCAGGGGGATGCCCCTGTTGGACCTCCAGGGAGACTGTTTGTTCCAGATCAGTTGCGACAAAAGGTGATCGAGGCACACCATAACTCAGCTTTGGCAGGACACCCAGGGAGTAAAGCAACTGTGGATCTCCTCTCGTGTCGGTTTTGGTGGCCTAACTTACATAGGGAGGTGGTAACTTTTGTCGCGTCCTGTGGGGTTTGTGCGCGCTCTAAGACCCCACATACCCGTCCGTCTGGGGCCCTCTTACCTTTGAAAATCCCGGAGTGTCCTTGGACTCATCTGTCTATGGACTTTATTACCGACCTCCCGCCGTCTTCGGGTAAAACGGTCATACTCGTTGTTTTGGACAGGTTCAGCAAGATGGCACATTTTATCGCTCTTCCTGCTCTTCCTAATGCTAAAACTCTTGTGCAGGTGTTCATTGGGGAGATTGTGAGGCTTCACGGGGTACCCTCCGATGTGGTGTCTGATCGGGGGTCTCAGTTTGTGTCCAAATTCTGGAAGGCATTTTGTACACGGCGGGGGATGCATTTATCGTTTTCATCGGCTTTTCATCTTCAGACCAATGGTCAGACGGAACGTCT
The DNA here is from genome assembly GCA_033576555.1 of Oophaga sylvatica. Taxonomy (NCBI): domain Eukaryota; kingdom Metazoa; phylum Chordata; class Amphibia; order Anura; family Dendrobatidae; genus Oophaga; species Oophaga sylvatica. Next base: position 582,856,955 of record JARQOD010000001.1, on the reverse strand, counting down.
GAACCAGAGCTTGGAGACATATCTCCGGTGTTTTGTGTCAGAGAACCAGGAGGACTGGGCTTCTTTCTTACCTCTGGCAGAGTTTGCTCTTAATAATAGGCGGAGCAAGTCCACTGGTAAGTCCCCGTTTTTTGGGGCATATGGTTTTCACCCCCAGTTTTGTACTTTCAGTAGGGGGGGCTCTTCGTGGGTTCCTGAGGAAGAACGATTTTCGTCATCACTCGCTTCAGTATGGAGAGGGGTGCTGAATAATCTGAATACTATGGGGAACCGATACAAAAGTATGGCTGATAGGAGGAGAGTGTCTGGTCCGGACCTAAGTGTGAACGATCAGGTATGGTTGTCTGCCAAGAATATAAAACTTAAGGTTCTGTAACGGGTCTGGTGGGTGGAACTACTGACGAGACAGGTCAGGTAGGTGGAACCACAAAGCTTTATTATACAAGAGAGTTTACTTGTAAGAGAGCGGGTGGCACCTGGGAAAAGGGCAGGGATTCACGGCAGGAGATATAGGTAGTTTCTGGACAGGCAGGTTTGTCACAGCAAGTGACCAAGGAAGTCTCTGGGCAGGCAGGTTGTAACGGTAAGTAACCGAGGCAGTCTCTGGACAGGCAGGTTGTCACGGCAAGTGACCAAGGCAGTCTCTGGACAGGCAGGTTGTCACGGCAAGTGACCAAGGCAGTCTCTGGGACAGGCAGGTTGTCACGGCAAGTGACCAAGGCAGTCTCTGGGACAGGCAGGTTGTCACGGCAAGTGACCAGCTACCGGCAGTCTCTGGGACAGGCAGGTTGTCACGGCAAGTGACCAGGCAGTCTCTGGACAGGCAGGTTGTCACGGCAAGTGACCAGGCAGTCTCTGGGACAGGCAGGTTGTCACGGCAAGTGACCAGGCAGTCTCTGGACAGGCAGGTTGTCACGGCAAGTGACCAGGCAGTCTCTAGACAGGCAGGTTGTCACAGCAAGTGACCAGGCAGACTCTAGACAGGCAGGTGTATACGACCTGATATGGTGGAGCCTCCAGGTAGGCTGCAGTCGGATGGCAGATGATCGCTCCCAGGTGAGCAGGCAAGAGCCGTGGATCTCTGCAGATGATGTCCGAACTTCCGGATGGAGCTGCAGTCGGATGGCAGATGATCGCTCCCAGGTGAGCAGGCAAGAGCCGGGGATCTCCGCAGATGATGTCCGAACTTCCGGATGGAGCTGCAGTCGGATGGCAGATGATCGCTCCCAGGTGAGCAGGCAAGAGCCGGGGATCTCTGCAGATGATGTCCGAACCTCTGGATGGAACTGCAGACGGATGGCAGACAGGCAAGCCGATAGGTAACAGGCAGGTAACTGGAATCAGGAGCTGATGGCTGAAACAGAGTTAGACTGCACAGGAACAACATTGCTCGGGCACCTACATTAAGGAGGAAGCCCTTAATATAGGGTGGAGTCCTCCAGCATTGGCTGGAGACTGATTTGGAAAATGCGCGCGGCTCCTTTAAGAGCGGGGGAGGGTGCGGGCGCGCGCCCTAAGGCCAGTAGCAGGGCAGGAGCGCGCGGGACCAGCAGGGCGGAAGGAGGGCGCCGAGGATAGGTGAGGAGAGCGACGTCCCTGTCTGGCAGCAGGCAGGGACGCGGGCGCTACAGTACCCCCCCCTCTAGGCCCCCCCTTCTTTAGGCCAGAAAGAAATTTAGCTAGGATAAGAGGGGCATGGATGTTCTCCCGAGGCTCCCAGGTTCTCTCCTCAGGACCAAACCCCTTCCAATCCACCAAAAAATAAGTCTTTCTTCCTACCCTTTTTGTGGCCAGAATGTTCTCTACCTCAAATTCATCATCAGCAGACACTGGAGCAGGAGATGTACCTGTAGACTTAAAAAAAGAGTTAAGAACCACAGGTTTGAGGAGAGATACATGAAAAGAATTAGGAATTCTCAAATTGGCCGGGAGTTTCAATTTATAGGACACTGGATTGATCTGACTGATGATCTCAAAAGGACCGATGAACCGAGGACCTAACTTGTAGGACGGAATTTTGAGTCGAACATATTTGGACGAAAGCCAGACTTTGTCCCCAGGACGGAATTGAGGAGGATCCAGACGTTTTTTGTCAGCATGTCTTTTCATGCGCTCGGAAGACTGAATGAGTGCGGACCGGGTACTCTCCCAGATGGAGGAGAATTCTCTAACTAGAGATTCCGCAGCTGGATTGTCCACAGAGATGGAAACAGGGACAGGGATCCGAGGGTGTTGACCGAAGACTACAAAAAACGGAGACTTGGTGGAAGATTCGCTCTCATAATTATTGTAAGAGAATTCAGCCCAAGGCAGGAGCTCCACCCAGTCAGAATGGTGGGCATTAACGAAGTGTCGAAGATAACTGGTCAAATTCTGATTTATTCGTTCCACTTGTCCATTGGACTGTGGGTGGTAAGCGGAGGAAAAATCCAGGGTGACGTCTAGCAACTTACAAGTGGCTCTCCAGAAACGTGAGGTGAACTGAACCCCACGATCCGACACAATGTGAGAGGCAGACCATGAAGACGGAAGATGTGGCGGATAAAGTCTTTAGCCAACTCGGGTGCAGACGGAAGACCTGGCAGAGGAATGAAGTGAGCCATCTTGGAAAAGCGGTCAGCGACCACCCAAATGACCGTACAACCGGCAGAGACGGGCAGATCTGTTATGAAGTCCATGGCTATATGCTGCCAGGGGGCAGCGGGTACAGGAAACGGAAGAAGACGGCCGGTAGGCAGGTGTCTCGGAACTTTGTTGCGGGCACAGGAAACACAGGCAGAAACAAAGTCTATTACGTCTTTGTGCAGGGTAGGCCACCAATAATGCCGGGTAATGAGTTGGAGGGTCTTTCTTTGACCAGCGTGGCCAGCGAGTTTAGACGAGTGACCCCAATGTAGGATTCTCTTCCGATCGGTTTCTGATACGAACGTCTTACCAGGAGGGAGACGATTTAGACTCACGGGAGCCACCTGCATCACTCTGGCGGGATCGATGATATGTTTAGGCTCATCTTCGAGATCCGACACCAGGAAAGACCGAGACAAGGCATCCGCCTTGACGTTTTTGTCAGCTGGGCGAAAATGCAAAAGAAAATCGAAGCGGGCAAAAAAACAAGGACCACCGGGCTTGGCGAGGATTAAGTCTCTGTGCCTGCTGGAGGTATGCCAGATTTTTGTGGTCCGTGTAGATGATTATCGGATGAAGAGCCCCTTCGAGTAGGTAACGCCACTCCTCCAATGCCAACTTAATGGCCAATAGCTCTCGATCTCCTATGGAGTAGTTGCGCTCGGAGGAGGAGAAGAGTTTGGAGAAGAAACCGCAGGATACCATCCTCCCGGATGGCGATTTTTGGGTAAGAACCGCTCCGGCTCCAGCAGAGGAAGCGTCCACCTCCAGGAAGAACTGCTTGTTGCCATCCGGGCGATGCAGCACTGGAGCGGAAGAGAAGGCCTGTTTCAGAGAAAGGAAGGCCTCCTCTGCCTCGGTCGTCCACTGTTTGGGGTTAGCATCCTTGCGAGTGAGCGCTGAGATTGGAGCAGTCCTGGAAGAGAAGTGCGGTATGAAGAGACGGTAATAGTTGGCAAATCCCAGGAACCGCTGAATGGCCTTCAACCCCTCCGGTCGGGGCCACTTCTCGATGGCAGACAATTTCTCCGGATCCATTCGTAGACCTGTCTGAGAAATGATGTAGCCCAGAAACGGAAGCGATGTCTGCTCAAAGAGGCACTTCTCATATTTGGCGAAGAGGTGATTCTGCCTGAGCCTGAGCAGAACCTGACGAACATCCCTCCGGTGAGACTGAAGATCCGGAGAGAAGACCAAGATGTCGTCAAGGTACACCAACAACGCAGGAATAGAGGAGGTCCCGGAAGATGTCGTTGACCAACTCCTGAAAGACTGCTGGAGCATTACAGAGACCAAAGGGCATCACCAAGTACTCGTAGTGGCCGTCCCGGGTGTTGAATGCCGTCTTCCATTCATCTCCTCGACGGATACGAACCAGGTTGTATGCTCCACGAAGATCTAGTTTGGTGAAGACTCTAGCCCCTCTAAGACGATCAAACAGTTCTGGAATGAGCGGAAGAGGGTACTTATTCTTCACCATGATCGAATTTAGGCCTCTGTAGTCAATACAGGGACGGAGAGATCCGTCTTTCTTTTTAACGAAGAAGAAACCTGCTCCCGCTGGGGAGGTAGATTTCCGGATGAATCCCTTTGCTAAGTTCTCCTCGATATATTCGGACATCGACCTGGTCTCAGCAGCAGACAACGGGTAAATACGCCCACGGGGAGGCGTAGTACCGGGCAACAGGTCAATCGGGCAATCATATGGTCTATGCGGGGGTAATGTCTCTGCTTCCTTTTTATTGAAGACATCAGCAAATGACCAATATGGAATCGGGAGTCCAGGTAGATTAGCAGGTGTAGGAGAAGAATAGACAGGATGAACAGACACCAGACACGTTTTATGACAGTCCTGTCCCCAGCGAAGAACCTCTCCATTCTGCCAGTCGAGCACAGGTGCATGTTTTTGGAGCCAAGGCAGACCTAGTAAGAAAGCATGAGAGAGTCCGGGTAAAACATGAAACGAGATGCTCTCAGAATGCAACATTCCCACCTGCAGGGTTATGACTTCGGTGATAAGTCGGATGGGACGAGGTAGGAGGCCCCCATCCACAGCAGCAACAGATACAGGTTCAACAAGAGGTTTGGTGGGAATGTGATACTTCTCTACTAGAGCCTGTGACACGAGATTCCCAGCTGCTCCAGAATCAAGTTGGGCCATTTCGAAGTGGCGGTTCTTACCGATCAGAATTGAATCCGACAGCAGCAGGGATGAAGAGGATTTATTTTTGTCTAGATTGACCTCTCCGAGCGAACCTAGACACAGGCGTTTTCCCGACTTCTCCGGACAGGTTTGGATCCAGTGCTCCTTACTGCCACAGTAGAAGCAACTTTTCTCGGCACGGCGTGAGTCCTGACGGGCTTTGACCATCTTGGTCTGGTCGACCTGCATAGGCTCAGCAGTGTGCACCTGAGGAGAAACGGAAGAGGTTATAGATCTCTGACACGAGGGTGCAAGATGGGAAAACTCTTTTTTACGGGTGATCTCTTTGGCTCGTTCCTGGAACCGTAGATCAATTCGATTGGCAAGATTTATTAAATCATCTAGAGAGGTTGGAACGTCCCGACCGGCAAGTTCGTCTTTAATACGGCCGGACAGACCCTCCCAGAAGACCGAAATTAGAGCTTCATTGTCCCAAGCTAGTTCTGAGGCTAAAGTCCGGAACCGTATGGCATATTGACCAACGGTGAAACTCTCCTGACGGAGACGCAGCAGAGCTGATGCAGAGGAAGTCTTCCGTCCAGGTTCGTCGAATACCTTCCGGAAGGCCGAGAGAAACGCAGGCAGGTCAGACACCAGAGGATCCTCTCTCTCCCAGAGAGGGTTAAGCCAGGCCAGGGCCTCTCCAGTGAGATGGGACATGATGAAGGCAACTTTGGCCCGGTCAGAGTTAAACTGGTGTGCCAGGAGTTCAAAATGCAGGGTGCACAGATTAATGAAACCCGAGCCAGAGCAGGATCGCCTCCAAACCTAGGAGGAGCTGACAGTCGGGGTCCGGGAATGGAAACCACGGAATTGGGAATCAGCGGGACTGACGGATTATGAGTCATGGCTCCAGCGATGGTTGCTAGTGATGATTTCAGAGTGTCCAGACGGGATTTGACGTTCCGCAGGTGACCCAGGATGGCCTCCTGTTGAGACCTCTGGCGAGACAGCTCATGACACAGTTCCGGGAGTGAAGGGGTTTGGGTGCCACCGGGTTCCATGGCCCGAGCAAACTGTAACGGGTCTGGTGGGTGGAACTACTGACGAGACAGGTCAGGTAGGTGGAACCACAAAGCTTTATTATACAAGAGAGTTTACTTGTAAGAGAGCGGGTGGCACCTGGGAAAAGGGCAGGGATTCACGGCAGGAGATATAGGTAGTTTCTGGACAGGCAGGTTTGTCACAGCAAGTGACCAAGGAAGTCTCTGGGCAGGCAGGTTGTAACGGTAAGTAACCGAGGCAGTCTCTGGACAGGCAGGTTGTCACGGCAAGTGACCAAGGCAGTCTCTGGACAGGCAGGTTGTCACGGCAAGTGACCAAGGCAGTCTCTGGGACAGGCAGGTTGTCACGCAAGTGACCAAGGCAGTCTCTGGGACAGGCAGGTTGTCACGGCAAGTGACCAGGCAGTCTCTGGGACAGGCAGGTTGTCACGGCAAGTGACCAGGCAGTCTCTGGACAGGCAGGTTGTCACGGCAAGTGACCAGGCAGTCTCTGGGACAGGCAGGTTGTCACGGCAAGTGACCAGGCAGTCTCTGGACAGGCAGGTTGTCACGGCAAGTGACCAGGCAGTCTCTAGACAGGCAGGTTGTCACAGCAAGTGACCAGGCAGACTCTAGACAGGCAGGTATATACGACCTGATATGGTGGAGCCTCCAGGTAGGCTGCAGTCGGATGGCAGATGATCGCTCCCAGGTGAGCAGGCAAGAGCCGTGGATCTCTGCAGATGATGTCCGAACTTCCGAAATGGAGCTGCAGTCGGATGGCAGATGATCGCTCCCAGGTGAGCAGGCAAGAGCCGGGGATCTCCGCAGATGATGTCCGAACTTCCGGATGGAGCTGCAGTCGGATGGCAGATGATCGCTCCCAGGTGAGCAGGCAAGAGCCGGGGATCTCTGCAGATGATGTCCGAACCTCTGGATGGAACTGCAGACGGATGGCAGACAGGCAAGCCGACAGGTAACAGGCAGGTAACTGGAATCAGGAGCTGATGGCTGAAACAGAGTTAGACTGCACAGGAACAACATTGCTCGGGCACCTACATTAAGGAGGAAGCCCTTAATATAGGGTGGAGTCCTCCAGCATTGGCTGGAGACTGATTTGGAAAATGCGCGCGGCTCCTTTAAGAGCGGGGGAGGGTGCGGGCGCGCGCCCTAAGGCCAGTAGCAGGGAAGGAGCGCGCGGGACCAGCAGGGCGGAAGGAGGGCGCCGAGGATAGGTGAGGAGAGCGACGTCCCTGTCTGGCAGCAGGCAGGGACGCGGGCGCTACAGGTTCCCTCCTGGAAACTGGGTCCAGGTTCATCGGGCCGTACAGGATCAGTTCTATAATTAATCCGGTGGCATTCCGTCTTGACCTCCCCCCTACGTTTAAAATTCACAACGTGTTCCACAGATCGTTGCTTAAGAGGTATGTGGCGCCGGTGATACCGTCACCTTTACCTCCTCCTCCAGTGGTGGTCAATGGTAACTTGGAGTTTCAGGTATCGAAAGTCATCGATTCACGCTTTAATCGCCGGTCCCTTCAGTACCTGGTTCATTGGAAGGGGTATGGTCCTGAGGAGAGGATGTGGGTTCCTGCGTCGGATATTAACGCAGACCGATTAATTCGGGCCTTCCACACGGCTCACCCGGATAAACATGGCCCTGAGGGTCCGGAGGCCCCTCGTAGAAGGGGGGGTACTGTCACGGGTGTGTCGCCACGAAGATCGTCACGATTACACAGCCTGACTTCTCGCAGCTGAGTTTTTGGTGCTTTGTTTTTTTCGGCAGTGAGGGAGTTAATTCTCTCTCTCTGTGCTAGATGAGGCCCAGCCTCGCCCAGCTGCAGTCAATGCTGCAGTAGTGGGACTCCTTCAAATACCTGCCGGTCTGTTAGGGAAGTTGTCAGTGAAAGCATTCCTTGCAGACAAACAGAGCGGCTCTTGGTATTTTGGAGTTTGGAGTGAAGTGTACTTGGTGTGGTTTTTTCCCTTCCTCGCTTTATCATTTACATCCTTACCCATTGGTGTTCCCTCTGTTGTTGTGGTGTGAGTTTTTGTATGCAAGGTGGTTTTTGGTTTTCCCCTTGTACTGTCTCGTTCGTCTAGTACTGTGTGTTGGCTTATATTATCCTGTCCCTGTTGTTGTGATCGGGGTCCTTCTCAGGACTAGATTACTGAGGTTCAGGGATCCTCAGGAGGTAGGGGTTACGCTGGCGGCCTGGACCTCTGTACCTTTAACAGTACCTCCAGGTAGAGGGATTAGTCAGGGCCCCAGCTAAGGGTCAGCTTAGGCCCCTGACCTCTGTACGCAGACAGCGTGACAGAGGGGTGCCGCAGCCTTTATTGAGGTACAGTATTATATCGCCATTCGCCATCAGTCGATATGCACTCTGATACCTAGATAGCATAAACCTTTTCTATCCGTTGGCGTTGTTTCACCTGCACTTGCAGGTATACATTGCTATTTTCACTATGCACGATGCACTTTTTATAGGTTATGCATGATTATTGCGCCTTATTATCAGGATTAGATGCTGGACCTTTCATATATGGGGTGTGAACTAAGAGTAGTCCTCTATCAGTGTATTTTTTACTGTCACATATATAAGTAATGATGATGATGACTAGTCCTACATCCATTGTCTGCACGATATTACAGGTGTACATACCATTCCTTAAGCAGCAACAATGGATTATGAAATGTACTTGTATGCATTCATTTCAACCCTATACCCTATGTATGGTAGGCTTTTTTGGTTGCATTTGTAGTCGCCATGTGCATATATGAGCTTATATTTAAAATGTATATTTGTACATATTTGGGACTACAATTCATCATTTTATGGTTGGAAAGCTGCAGTTTTTCTGGTTTGGAGCATATCAATCAGGGTGTAGGCTCATCCCTATGTGGAAAAAGTTACACATCTGATGTTGTGTGCATGTGGAGGGAGCAGGAGACTTATTGCCGGACACACAGCAGGGGAACAGCTGGCGTTACTGAACCCCACTAACACAGGAGCTTGTGTTTTTCTCTGTGCAGACGGCACTTCTGAGCAGCAACTGGCAGTGTTGGAGCCCAGGGAGTACAGTTCAGGTGGTAGAAACATGAGCAGAACAGGAGACATGGATACTGTTGCCAACCAGTTATTTAATCGGAAACCGGACAGGCAAATTCAGGCGAGATCCATGCCTTGTTCATTTTCAGAAAAGTAAGCCGGTCAACGTTATAGGAGGATAGTCACATGCGACGGTCTGTTAGTACACCACCTGCGGCACTAAAGACGCGCTCCGATAATACACTAGCAGCAGGGCAAGCCAGCACCTCCAATGCATACTGGCTAAGCTCTGGCCATGTATCCAGCTTAGAGACCCAAAACTTGAAGGTGGAAGAGCCGTCTGGGAGTACACTGAGAGGGCAAGACATGTAGTCTGTCACCATCTAACAGAAACGTTGTCTCCTGCTGACTGGAGCCGTCTGTGATGGTGTAGACATTTGTGGCGGTGAAACAAAACTTTGCCACATTTGGGCCATACTGGTCTTGCCCTGTGCAGAGGCACTGCTTCTGCTCCCTCTTGGTGCAGAGCTTCCTCCACTGCCTCGACGCACAGAGCTGCTTTTTAAAGCACTAGCAGCAGTGCTCTTGGCTGGAATGGAGAACATGATGGAATGCACCAGTGTGTCTTGGTACTCCCGCATTTTACGCTCCCGGTTCAACGTTGTTATGAGGCTTTGTAAGTTGTCCCGGTAGCGAGGGTCTAGGAGGGTGTACACCCAATAATCAGACGTGGTGAGAATGTGGGCGATGTGGCGGTCGTTTCTCAGGCACTGCAGCATGAAATCAACCATGTGCTGCAGACTCCCAACTGGCCAAGAAACGCTGTCCCCTGCAAGAGGCGTCATCTCTGCCTGCTCTGCATCACCCCACCCTCGCGCTACATACTGACTACTAGAGCATTGTGTATCTCCCTCCTCTGGAGCTATGTCTTCCTCCTCCATTGACTACTCCTCATCCTCCTCACAAAGTGTCCCCTGCCTAGGCCTTTGTGAGGAACCATGTTGCGCATACTGTCCAGAAAGTGATGGAATTTGTGACTCCTCAATCTCCACCTCTTAAAAAACCTCATCCCTTAGTGCTTGCAGTGTTTTTTGAAGCAGGCAGATAAGAGGGACAGTCATGCTGACTAGTGCATCATCTGCACGCGCCATCCACGTGGAATAATCGAACGCATGCAAAACGTGGCTGATGTCCTTCATAGAGGCCCACTCAGTGGTGGTGAAGTGTGAACGGCGCAAATTGCGAGTTGATTGCGCCTGATGCAGCTGGTACTCCATTACTGCTGCCTGCTGCTCACACAACCGCTCCAACATATGTAACGTGGAATTCCACCTGGTGGGTAGGTCACATATGATGCAATGTTCCGGAAGGCGGAATCAGCGTTGCAGAGCTGCAATGCGCGATCTTGCCATGCTGGAACGCCACAAGTGAGCGCACTCTATGCGGACCTTGTGCAGCAGTGCATCAAGATCCGGATAGTCCCTCAAAAAACTCTGCACGACCAAGTTGAGCACATGTGACAGACGTGGTATGTGAGTGAGATTGCCTAGGTCCAGAGCTGCCACCGGATTTCGGCCATTGTCACACACTACCAAGCCTGGCTGGAGATTCGCTGGCACAAACCACACGTCGCTCTCCTGCTTGATGGCATTCCAGAGCTCCTGCGCTGTGTGGTTTCGATTCCCCATAGAAATTAATTTCAGGATGGCCTGTTGACGTTTGGCCATGGCTGTTCTCAGGTAAGCGTTCACGGGTCCATGTGGAAGTAGACCGTGACGGCTCCTGCAGCGATGATTCTGAGGAACTGGAGTAGGAGGAGGAGTCAGATTGGATTCCTGCAATCCTTAGAGTTGGCAGAACACGTACAGCGCCACTCTCAAGATCTGTACCCGGATCCACAACATTGACCCAATGGGCAGTGAGGGAAAGGTATCGTCCCTGTCCATGGTTACTGGTCCACGCATCGGTGGTCAGGTGGACCTTGCTACTGACGGCGTTTAGTAGCGCATGTTTAATTTTACCCTCCACATGCTTTTGCAGGGCAGGGACGGCTTGCCTGCTGAAATAAAAGCGGCTGGGCACGTTGTATTGTGGGACTGCCAATGCCATGAAGTTACGGAAGGTGTCAGTCTCCACCAGCCTGAATGACAGCATTTCAAGGGACAGGAGTTTTGCAATGCAAGCATTCAGAGCCTGTGCTCGGGGATGGTTTGCCGAGCATGGCCGCCTTTTCTCCCATACCTGTGCTACCGATGGCTGTAGAGTGGCCTTGGAGTGTGAGGATGACAGGGAACGTGGTGCTGTGGGTGGAATTACACTGGGTCTCTGTACACCAGTGCCAGAGGTTCTTCCAGGGCGATCCTGTGAGGAAACCGAACCAGCTGTGTGTGAGCTGGAGGAAGAGGCTACAACACGAGCTGAAGATGTAGGTGGTGCTGTAGGTTGGCCTACGTCTCCAGTGTGTCTTTGTAACTCCACCACGTGCTTGGTCCGCACATGTTTCCACATATTTGTGGAATTGAGAATGCTGACACTTTTACCTCTTTTTACTTTTTGATTACACAGCTTGCATTTGACAAAGCAAATGTCATCTGCAACTGTGTCAAAAAAGGACCATGCACTGCAAGTCCTGGGAGCGCCCGTTTTGGCTTTTGGAAGAGAACTGCTCCGAACGGGTGCCAAAGTGGAGGCTACAGGCAACCGAGTCTGAACCCTACCTCTCCCTCCTGTTTGGACCATCTCTTCCTCAGAGCTGCTCCCACCACCTTCCTGTTCCTGGGTCAAGGACCTCATCATCTCCACTACCTTCTTCAAACACCGGCTTCTCCTGGGTCTCTGGCCAGCACCATGCGCAACAGAATCTGGCACCTGAGTCTCATCATCATCAGATGCGTTCTGAGGTGTGCTGACCATAGGCACTGGCCCACCCGCCTCTTCAGATTCAGAGAGACAAAGCAGTTGCGCATCACTGCATACTCCTCTTCTTCACATTCTAGAATGCTGCTTGGCTGGCCCCCTCTTTCCAAGCCAAAAGATTCAGAGAACAGAAGTAGAGACTGAGCTAGTTTTAGGGTCTGCGGAACGCATCAAATATATGATGTGGAGAGGTGCGTTCGCAGCCCGGGGTCCACCGTGCAGGCGGAGACTGCTGCTAGTAAAATGGCGCAAGAAGCGAACTCTGTTATCCCGCAGAGTCGCCAAAATAAACGCCGTAACGCGCTGTGGCAATATGTGCGAACTCTGTTAATCCACAGAGCCGCTAGAAGGAGTGCCGCAGCGCTATATGGCGATGTGTGCGAACTCACTTAACACAACTGAGTCGCAAAATAAACACGCTAGGGCGCTGTCTAGCGTTGAAAGCGAACCCTGTTACGTCACAGAGCCGCTGAGACAAACTTCTGTGTCCTGTCAGGCACCCAGGTACACAGTTAACTGCTAAGCGAACATAGAACGTGATCATGCGCTAATGTCCTCGCGGGAGTCACCGGCAATCTATGGCATCTGAACGCCAGACCCTGAATACGGCAATCAAACGCCTCACCGGTTACGCCGTTAATCTAGGGCATCTAGGACACCGACCCTGACCAGCTAGCATACCAAACTCCTCACCGATTAAGTTGGTATTCTAGGGGCTTATTTCAGCTGGGCCCTAACCACACACACGCATGACCACACTGGAGCATAGCATAATAAGATTGATACTAGCGCATGGCGGCCCATCCATGCTACCCTTTTATAGTAACAGCTACAGGACCTGCCAGAAACAAGGACCAATGAAACTTGTTCCAGAACACCAGTAGTCACAGGACCTTCCTGGCGGACCAATATGAGCTGCTGCAGTACCTGAGCATGTGACCCCTGATCTCCAATGTCCGATGTCCAAGCTGAGCAGGCTCCACTGCGGACGGAGACGAATGGGAGACCGCAGCGGGACTGGTTCGAGACTCCCCCTGTGCAGCAGCGGGAATTCGAACCCCAACATTACCCCCCCTCCTAGGGCCCCCCTTCTCTGGGCCTCGCTGCGCTCAAAGGCAGCGATGAGCTGCGGAACGTGAATATGCTCGGCAGGCTCCCAAGACCTATCCTCAGGCCCATAGCCTCTCCAGTCCACCAAATAAAACTTTTTGCCCCGTACCACCTTACACCCTACGATGGCGTTCATCTCATGGTCGTCCGTAGACGAACCCGATGTCCCGGCAGATGACTCAGAAAACCGGGACATGAGCACAGGTTTCAGGAGGGATACGTGAAAGGTGTCGGAGATGCCCAAGCGTGGTGGAAGAGCCAAGCGGTATACCACAGGGTTAACCTGCTCGAGGACCTTGAAAGGACCCAGGTAGCGGGGTGCCAACTTAGTGGACTCAACTCGCAGCCTAATGTTACGGACGGAGAGCCACACCAAGTCCCCAGGAGCAAATGTTGGAGCGGGGCGCCGATTTGCATCGGCGGAGGACCTCATCCTCTCCTTGGACGCCTGAATCGCATCCTGGGTACGGTACCAAATGTCCCGTGCCTCCACAGCCCAGTCTGCCACACTGGAGTCGGCGGAAGACACGGGCATGGGCACCGGAACCCGCGGATGCTGACCGTAGTTCAGGAGGAATGGAGTCTGTCCGGTGGAGTCAGCCACAGCATTGTTTAGTGCAAACTCAGCCCATGGTAGCAAGGATGCCCAGTCATCCTGCCTGGCTGAGACAAAATGTCGTAGATAGGTGACCAAGGTCTGGATGGCCCTCTCTACCAACCCATTCGTCTCAGGATGGTACGCTGAAGAGAGATTTAAATCAATACTGAGTAGACGACAAAGCTCTCTCCAGAACCGAGAAGCAAACTGGGGACCTCGGTCACTGACAATTTTGTCCGGCATGCCGTGTAGACGGAAGATGTGCCTCACGAACAACGCTGCCAGAGCCCGTGCAGAAGGTAACCGTGGTAGCGGCACCAGATGCACCATTTTGGAAAAATGGTCGGTGATTACCCAAATGATGGTGCAACCCCGAGACTTGGGCAAGCCCACCACAAAGTCCATCCCAACCATCTCCCAGGGCCTGTCTGCCACCGGCAAAGGGTAAAGTAACCCAGCCGGCCGTTGTCGTGGAGACTTATTATTGGCGCAGAAGACACACGCCCGAACGTAGTCCCCAACGTCATGGACCATATGCGGCCACCAGTATGTCCTCGCCAGCAATTCAGATGTCCTCTTTGCCCCAAAGTGTCCACCCACCCTGGACGAATGTGCCCAAGAGAGTACCTCCAGTCGCAAATTGGTAGGCACAAAAGTCTTGCCCGGGGCACAGACTCTAGTAAAACAGGGGCCACTGTCCTCAGAGGACACCACAGAGCAAGAGAGAGCGTCGGCACGAATGTTCTTCTCTCCCGAGAGGAAATGGAGTGTGAAATGAAACCGGGAGAAGAACAAGGACCATCTGGCCTGGCGAGAGTTTAGCCGCTGGGCTGTCTGAAGATACACCAAATTTTTGTGGTCGGTGAAGACTTGGAAGGGAAAGCGGGCCCCCTCCAACAGATGTCTCCACTCAGAGAAGGCCAACTTCATGGCTAGCAACTCCCTATCCCCGATGGAATAATTCCTCTCCGCTGATGTGAAGGTCTTAGAGAAGAAGAAGCAAGGATGCTTCCGACCTTGAGCATCATTTTGGAAGAGGACTGCTCCAGCACCAACGGATGAGGCATCCACCTCCAATAAAAATGGCTTATCAACATCGGGGCGATGTAGGATGGGAGAGCTAGCAAAATGAGACTTAATAGAAGTGAAAGACTTGGAGACCTCCTCCGACCACAATTTGGGATTTGCTCCCTTCTTGGTGAGGGCTACCAAGGGAGCTACCAAGGTAGAGAAATGAGGAATGAACTGGCGATAGTAATTAATGAACCCCATAAAGCACTGCACCGCTTTAAGAGAGTGGGGTTCTTGCCAGTCCATCACAGCCTGTAATTTGGCCGGATCCATAGCCAATCCCTGGGTTGAGATGATATAACCAAGGAAAGGTAAAGACTCCAGCTCAAACATACATTTCTCTAACTTAGCATAAAGGGAATTTGCCCGTAAGAGGTCGAAGACTCTGCAAACATCTCTCCGGTGGGAGTCAATATCTGGAGAGAAGATGAGTATATCATCCAGATAGACTACGACCGAGGTGGAGAGCATATCCCGGAAGATGTCATTGACAAAGTCTTGGAAAACACTGGGGCATTACAGAGCCCAAAGGGCATCACCAGATATTCGTAATGCCCATCCCTGGTATTAAAAGCCGTCTTCCATTCGTCCCCCTCACGGATGCGAATCAGGTTATAAGCACCGCGCAGATCTAGTTTAGTGAATACCCTTGCTCCCCGAAGCCTATCAAAGAGCTCAGAAATCAGGGGCAACGGGTACTTGTTCTTAATGGTGATGGCGTTAAGACCCCTGTAATCAATACACGGACGTAATTCTCCGTTCTTCTTCTGCACGAAGAAGAATCCTGCCCCTGCCGGTGACACCGACTTCCTAATGAACCCTCTTGCTAGGTTCTCCTGAATATATTGCGACATGGCCTCTGTCTCAGGAAGAGAGAGGGGATAGACCCTTCCCTGAGGAGGTTCTGCGCCAGGCAAGAGGTCGATAGGACAGTCATAGGGGCGATGAGGTGGAAGAGTCTCCGCAGCCTTCTTGGAGAACACATCTGCATATGACCAATGGCACTTGGGAAGTGGAGTAAGATCTGCCGGTAACTCAGTAGTGGTAACCTGAACGCAACTCCTGACACATCTGCCTCTACATGCATCACTCCAACCCAGTATCCTACCCGAAGTCCACTCTATATGTGGGGAGTGGAAACGGAGCCAAGGTATACCTAGTAGGATCTCGTCTATTCCCTCGGGAAGGACGAGTAGTGAAATAAGCTCCTGATGGAAAGGGGATACAGACAATGCTAGAGGAACAGTCTGGTGTGTTATTTGTGAGGGCAATGTCGACCCATTCACTACCCGGACAGTCACTGATTTGTCAAGCGCCACCAGAGGTATTGCGTGATGACGAGCAAAGTTAGAGGACATGAAGTTCCTCTCTGCTCCAGAGTCCACGCAAAGCTCGACTGTAAGTGTGGAAGAGTCTACAGTGACTATCCCTTTAAATGTCATCTTGGAGGAAAATGCCGCTGTCTCTAGTGAACCTCCACCCAGGGCCACTAGATGCGATCGCTTCCCCGATCGCTGTGGACATTTGTTGGCATAGTGTCCTGTCTGCTGACAAAGGTTACAGACCACGGATACTCGGACAGTCCGAGACTTAGGTCCTGCATGAGGAACCTCTGTGGCCTTTTGGGGTTCAGACGCCAGATTGAGGGATTCGAGAGGTTTGGCAAAGGTGGGAGCCAACCGAATCCTCTGCCTACACTGGGCCCGCTCCAATCTCCGCTCGTGAAAACGGAGGTCGATGCGGGTAGATATGGAGATAAGCTTCTCCAGTGTGGCGGGAATCTCCCTGGTAGCCAAAGCGTCTTTAATATGGTCAGCCAGTCCTCGCCAGTAGACTGGAATGAGAACTTTATCCGACCAGTCTAGCTCTGAGGCCAGAGTCCTAAACTGGACGGAAAACTGACTGACAAAAGACGAACCCTGTGCCAATGCCAGCAGTTGTAGCTCCGTATCGTGGGTGACCTGAGGTCCTAAAAAGACCTTTTTAAGAGCCTCCAGGAAACGAGGAGCACTCCGCACCACACGATCGTCGTGCTCTAACAGCGGCGTTGCCCACTCCAACGCTCTGCCCGAGAGTAGAGACAGTACAAAACGCACTTGTGCCCGATCCGTGGGGAAATGTGCAGCCAGAAGCTCGAGCTGTATAGAGCACTGACTCACGAATCCCCGACATTGCTTGCTGTCACCGGCAAACTTGTCAGGAAGCGGGAGGTGGGATAATGTAGGGGCAGAGGACAAACTGGCTGCAGCCACGCTAGCAGCCTGAACAGCGACTGCGGTAACATCCACAGCTGAGGTTGTGCGCTCAAGAGCCGCCAACCTACCCTCCAGCTGCTGGATGTACTGCGGTAGACGCTGGTCATCCACCATTTTTCTCGCCAGACCCTGGCGCTAGTATTATGTTAGGGTCTACGGAACGCACCAAATATATGATGCGGAGAGGTGTGTTCGCAGCCCGGGGTCCACCGTGCAGGCGGAGACTGCTGCTAGTAAAATGGCGCAAGAAGCAAACTCTGTTATCCCGCAGAGTCGCCAAAATAAACACCGTAACGCGCTGTAGCAATATGTACGAACTCTGTTAATCCACAGAGCCGCTAGAAGGAGTGCCGCAGCGCTATATGGCGATGTGTGCGAACTCACTTAACACAACTGAGTCGCAAAATAAACACACTAGAGCGCTGTCTAGCGTTGAAAGCGAACCCTGTTACGTCACAGAGCCGCTGAGACAAACTTCTGTGTCCTGTCAGGCACCCAGGTACACAGTTAACTGCTAAGCAAACATAGAACGTGATCATGCGCTAATGTCCTCGCGGGAGTCACCCGCAATCTATGGCGTCTGAACGCCAGACCCTGAATACGGCAATCAAACTCCTCACCGGTTATGCCGGTAATCTAGGGCATCTAGGATACCGACCCTGACCAGCTAGCATACCAAACTCCTCACCGATTAAGTCGGTATTCTAGGGGCTTATTTCAGCCGGGCCCTAACCACACACACGCATGACCACACTGGCGCACAGCATATAAAGATTGATACTAGCGCATGACGGCCCAGCCATGCTACCCTTTTATAGTAACAGCTACAGGACCTGCCAGAAACAAGGACCAATGAAACTTGTTCCAGAACACCAGTAGTCACAGGACCTTCCTGGCGGACCAATATGAGCTGCTGCAGTACCTGAGCATGTGACCCCTGATCTCCAATGAGAGATCTCACTCTGGGCATGCTCAGAAGGGGAAAACAAGGACTTTGTCCAAAAGACGTCTGCTCGCCGCTAACCAGTACTGGCCACAATAGCAGAGCCTGGAGGAGCAGCAGTAATCCTCTGCACACTGTCAGACTGGGCGAGACGCTGGGACCGACGTCCAAGCTGAGCAGGCTCCACTGCGGACGGAGATGAATGGGAGACCGCAGCGGGACTGGTTCGAGACTCCCCCTGTGCAGCAGCGGGAATTCGAACCCCAACAGCTGGCTCCTGTACAGAGCTCTCCGACTGCCTGGACAATTTGGCAGGTGGTGAAGATACAGATAGTTGCTCTTCAGTGCTCTGGTCCTGAGAGGATGTGGAAGTAATTGAAGTCGATGCGTTAGCTGCCATCCATCCGACAACGGCTTCAATTTGTTCTTCCCGCAGCAGGGGGTATGGCGAGCTCCTACAAAGCTGCGCATAAAGGACCGCTCCCGGAGAAAACTGGGGGATGCTGTGTCACTGGTGCCCGCAGCAGGCACAGAATCCCCACGTCCTCTCTCTGCTGAAACTCCAAGCCCACGACCACGTGCCTTACTCCCTGCCTTCTTCATCTTGGTAGATTGATAAAGATAGGCAGAAAAGTATTAAGGCCTTAGTGTGCTTATTCCTGAACAGCTGCTAACAGGTATAAGAAACACTAAGTTATTAAGTGGACTACACTTTAATATGAGCTAATGTGGCCTAACAAGTGTAAAGTGTATTGTTTGGTGAACTTTATTCACTTTTTTGTGTTTTTCACAAAAAAACAAAGGTTGTGATTGAGACAAAAGATGTACAATCGATAGTATCACAAATTTTTTGTAGCTATTACAATGCAGGAAACTACAATGCAATAGATAAGGCTACAAAAAATAGAGTAATACTAATCTGGCTGGTCCTGCAGGCCGCAAACCAGCCGAAAGGCTCCTCTATCTACTCCTATCTAGTGTTTTCAACCAATGTATTGGATACGGATGAAAGCGCGGCAAACTAATAGGAGAGAGTTAATTTAAATTGAATTGAGCAGCACCAATTACAAAAAAAAGAAGGATGAGGCAGTGACACACGCTTAGCAGACTACAACCAGCAGTGGATGCAGAACTAACTTCAGCGTGAGCTGCACTCACAAAGAGACCTCACAGACAGCCGTGAACACTGTAGACAACTGTGCACTAGCTCTGAAAGGCTCAAGTATGTACTTCTATAGTGTTTGCAACCAATGTATTGGATACGGGTGGAAGCGCAGCACACTAATAATGAGAGTTAATTTAAATTGAATTGAGCAGCACCAATTACAAAAAAAAAAAGGATGAGGCAGTGACACACGCTTAGCAGACTACAACCAGCAGTGAATGCAGAACTAACTTCAGCGTGAGCTGCACTCACAAAGAGACCTCACAGACAGCCGTGAACACTGCAGACAACTGTGCACTAGCTCTGAAAGGCTCCGCTATGTACTTCTATAGTGTTTGCAACCAATGTATTGGATACAGATGGAAGCGCGGCACATATTAGGAGTTAATTTAAATTGAATTGAGCAGCACCAATTACAAAAAAAAAAAAGGATGAGGCAGTGACACACGCTTAGCAGACTACAACCAGAAGTGGATGCAGAACTAACTTCAGCATAAGATGCACTCACAAAGATACCTCACAGACAGCCGTGAACACTGCAGACAACTGTGTACTAGCTCTGAAAGGCTCCGCTATGTACTTCTGTAGTGTTTGCAACCAATGTATTGGATACGGATGGAAGCGCAGCATACTAAAGATGAGAGTTAATTTAAATTGAATTGAGCAGCACCAATTACAAAAAAAAAAGGATGAGGCAGTGACACACGCTTAGCAGACTACAACCATCAGTGGATGCAGAACTAACTTCAGTGTGAGCTGCACTCACAAAGAGACCTCACAGACAGCCGTGAACACTGCAGACAACTGTGCACTAGCTCTGAAAGGCTCCACTATGTACTTCTATAGTGTTTGTAACCAATGTATTGGATACAGATGGAAGCGCGGCACACTAATAGGAGTTAATTTAAATTGAATTGAGCAGCACCAATTACAAAAAAAAAAGGATGAGGTAGTGACACACGCTTAGCAGACTACAACCAGCAGTGGATGCAGAACTAACTTCAGCGTGAGCTGCACTCACAAAGAGACCTCACAGACAGCCGTGAACACTGCAGACAACTGTGCACTAGCTCTGAAAGGCTCAAGTATGTACTTCTATAGTGTTTGCAACCAATGTATTGGATACGGATGGAAGCGCGGCACACTAATAGGAGTTAATTTAAATTGAATTGAGCAGCACCAATTACAAAAAAAAAAAAAGGATGAGTCAGTGAGACACGCTTAGCAGACTACAACTAGCAGTGGATGCAGAACTAACTTCAACGTGACCTGCACTCACACACAGACCTTGCAGACAGCTGTGAAAACAGCACTGCAAGGCAAAAGGAAGCTTTACACATCGGTTGGTAAACTAGCCTGCCTTAAGAACAATTCACAAAATCGCAATCTCTAACTGTCCCTCAGAGTCAGAAGAGCAGCGTTCTGTCCCTAACTGAATTCACAGCAGAGTGAAACCAAAATGGCGGCGGCGCCTTTTATAGTGCATTCATGACATCATTTCAGCAGCCAATCACAGCCATGCCATTAGTTAACATGACGGCAGCCTTACAGGATGTGCCCACACTTCTTAGGCTTCCTCATTGGCTGAATCAAATCACACTGCCTCTCATATCATTATGGGAACTTCCGACTCCGGTATACGATATAGCAAAAGTATCAGAACTCAGTATCGGAATTCCGATACCGTGAATATCGGCCGATACCCGATTCTTGCGGTATCGGAATGCTCAACACTATGTATGAGTTGGTGACTCTAGGTTTTAGTACCTGTTCACACTGGATCTATGTTTGGATGTGCCGGTCAGTTTTTTGATATGTATTCATTTACCTTCTACCTGAGCACTCCACCTGTTGGTCACAGGCGTTTTAATTATACCAGGTTCATTACCCCTCCACAGAGATGTAGATTTTAGTCTGAAGAGAGGATTCATATGTTCCCATGCAGACAGACTTTTCTAAGTGAGGATTGGCATAGTTAGGACCTGGAATATGAGAAGAGCCTTAAAGTGGCTTCCAGGTACACGTAAATTGGCTTTTTTATGCGCTAAGACTTCTCAATTTTTCATATTTCTAAGGCAGTGATGCAATTCATTTTTCATATTTTTCATATTTTTTTCATATTTTGTGTCCGCAAGCTATGGCGCTACAGTGTGCTACCTTTTTTTCTTGAAAGAAGAGAGCACAGACGGCGGAAGTCAGCACATGGAGGGGAGAGATTCTCAACGCTGCAAAGCTTTCCCCACCGTGACATTACCACCCTTCCGATGCGATAGCATTGGGCCTCCATCTAGTATATATGTGTGTATATATATATATATATATGCATATATATATATATATATATATATATATATATATATATATTACACTGCTCAAAAAAATAAAGGGAACACTTAAACAACAGAATATAACTCCAAGTAAATCAAACTTTTGTGAAATCAAACTGTAAACTTAGTAAGCAACACTGATTAACAATCAATTTCACATGATGCTGTGCAAATTGAATAGACAACAGATGGAAATTATTGGCAATTATCAAGACACACTCAATAAAGGAGTGGTTCTGCAGGTGAGGACCACAGACCACATCTCAGTACCATAACATCATTTCTGCCTGATGTTTTGGTCACTTTTGAATGTTGGTTTTGCTTTGACACTCGTGGTAGCATGAGACGGACTCTAAAACCCACACAAGTGGCTCAGGTAGTACAGCTCATCCAGGATGGCGCATCAATGCGAGCTGTGGCAAGAAAGATGGCTGTGTCTGTCATCGTAGTGTCCATAGGCTGGAGGAGCTACCAGGAGACAGGCCAGTACACCAGGAGATGTGGAGGGGGTCGTAGGAGGGCAACAACTCAGCAGCAGGGCCGCTACCTCTGCCTTTGTGCAAGGAGGAACAGGGGGAGCACTACCAGAGCCCTGCAAAATGACTTCCAGCAAGCCACAAATATGCATGTCTCTCACTAACGGTTAGAAACCGACTCCATGAGGATGGTCTGAGTGTCCAATGTCCACAGGTTTGTGTTGTGCTCACAGCCCAACACCGTGCAGGACGCCTGGCATGTGCCACAGAACACCAGGACTGGAAAATTCGCCACTGACATATGAAAGCAGGTTCACGCTGAGCACATGTGACAGAAGACGTGACAGAGTCTGGAGACGCCATGGAGAGAGATCTGCTGCCTGCAACATCCTTCAACATGACTGTTTTGGCAGTGGGCCAGTAATTGTGTGTGGTGGCATTTCTTTGGAAGGCCGCACAGCCCTCCATGTACTCGCCAGAGATAGCCTGACTGCCATTAGGTATCAAGATGAGATCCTCAGACCCCTTGTGAGACCATATGCTGGTGCAGTTGGCCCTGGGTCACTCCTAATGCAGGACAATGCCAGACCTCATGCGGCTGGAGTGTGTCAGCAGTTCCTGCAAGATGGAGGCATTGAAGCTATGGAGTGACCCGCCCATTCCCCAGATCTGAATCCGATTGAGCACATTTGGAACATCATGTCTCGCTCCATCCACCAACGTCACGTTGCACCACAGACTGTCCAGGAGTTGGCTGATGCTTTAGGATGCTGATTATTTTTGGTGTATTATTTCTTTGAGGAACTATTTGTTAATATTTTTCTGACAATAAATCATCAGATCAAAGTAATGGGATTGTCGACCATTAATCTTTATGGTTATTTCAAACAAGGGATTCAGAACCTGGGAAGGGGCGCCTCCGCTTTAGTGACAATGGGGTTGAGGGACCTGGAACTATTGGTGCAGAATACCTCCCCTATATGTCATCGGTGGTGGGAAGTTGCCCATAAAAGGGAACTGTTCCACTTACCGGGGTGGTTACGATGCCTACCAAATCCCTTATGGTAAATGAACCCTTAAAGGAAGTGTTAAATTATATAATACTCCTGCGCATTATAATGCACAGGAGTTTTGAAAGAATATTGATTATTGGTTGCTGTGATAACAAATGAAGAACAGAGGATAGGTGGATATATCCTTTAAATATGGTGCGATTATTGGGTTGACACCCTATTTTGATAATTAGAGTGTTCTTATTACGATTTGCCACACACAAGATGGCGTCTCTGAGCAGATAATGTGACACACAACTGCTTTGATTGGCTGTAAGCTGTTATACCAAAATGACGCGCAAAGGACATGCGCAGTCGCTTTGTATACATACCGAATGTAGCGTCTATGGCATCCTCCACGTGTAGCACTGTCTCACCTGATATGTGAGTACACTTGTGTATAGTCACTGTCACAGCTGCGTTAATCTGTTTTATATTATCAATCAGTGGATTGTATAGAAGTTATGAGCATATCGTTGATGTGATTCTTACTGAACACAGTTTGTGACTAGTGTTGAGCGATACGATACCGCAAGTATCGGGTATCGGCCGATATTAGCTGTATCTGACTTTCGATATTGACTTTCGATATTTCCCATATATCGTATACCGGAATCGGAATTGTCACTGTCACTGTGAGTGTCCGTCGGTCGGGTCTGTCAGGAGTCAGCGGCACTTACCTGGCAGAAGATCTCCGGTGGTCACGGCCTGGACTGGTTGATGGCCGCCATCATCTTTCCCCGGCGGTCACATGCAGTTTCTCGCGATAACTGCAGTGACTGCTGGGTAATCCCGGCCGTAAAGCAGTCAGTCCGATGACGTCACCGCCGGGGAAGCAGGTAATCAGCTGTGCTGCGCCGGGATGACAGCCTCTGCCTGTCATTCCGATGTAGCAGAGTACATCGAGCTGGATCGTCGTGGGACAGTCGTTACTATGGACTGCGTCGGACAGGTGGTATACTGTTGGTTTGTTTTTTTCCTTTTTTTACAGGAGATCGATGGCGTCGCAGGAATGAGAGTATAATAAAAGAAATGAAAACTGTGTTGTCTCTTTTATTTCATTAAAATACTTTTTTCTTGCTGTGTCTTTTTTTTTATACATTTAAAAACTTTGGGATTAATAATGGATCGGTGTCTTATTGACACCTCTCCATTATTAACCGGGCTTATTGTCACCGTGCAATCAACGGTGACATTAACCCCTTATTACCCCACTTGCCACCGCTACAGGGCAGTGGGAAGAGCCGGGTAAAGTGCCACAATTGGCACATCTTTTGATGCGCCAAATGTGGGGCTGCTGTAGCCTGGTATTATCAGGCTGTTGAGGGCCAAAATCCATGGGCCTTGACAGTCTTTTAATACCAGGCCGCAGCAGTCTGCATTTTACTTGGCTGGTTAACAAAAATAGGGGGACCCCTACGCCGTTTTTTTTTCAAGGGGATCCCCTATTTTTGTTAATCAGCCAAGCTAAGCAGACTGCTGTGGCCTGGTATTATCAGGCTGGCAAGGTCCATGGATATTGGATCCTTACCAGCCTGAAAAACCAGGTCTCAGCGGTCTGCTTCATCTGGCTGGTTAACAAAAATAGGGGGGACCCCACGCCAATTTTTTTCGAGGGGATCCCCTATTTTTGTTAATCAGCCAAGATATGCAGACTGCTGTGGCCTGGTATTATCAGGCTGGCAAGGTTCATGGATCTTGGCTCCTTAACAGCCTGAAAATCCAGGCCTCAGCGGTCTGCTTCATCTGGCTGGTTAACAAAAATAGGGGGGACCCCACGCCAATTTTTTTCGAGGGGATCCCCTATTTTTGTTAATCAGCCAAGATATGCAGACTGCTGTGGCCTGGTATTATCAGGCTGGCAAGGTCCATGGATCTTGGCTCCTTAACAGCCTGAAAATCCAGGCCTCAGCGGTCTGCTTCATCTGGCTGGTTAACAAAAATAGGGGGGACCCCACGCCAATTTTTTTCGAGGGGATCCCCTATTTTTGTTAACCAGCAAAGATAAGCAGACTGCTGTGGCCTGGTATTATCAGGCTGGCAAGCAGGGTCGGACTGAGCCACCGGGACACCGGAGAAACCTCCGGTGGGCCCCAGCTCCTGCGTGGTGGGCCCTGATTTGAAAGGATAGGTCGCGGGGCAGAGGGGGCGGTGGCCCCGGGCCCCGCGCTCTGAGGGGGCCCACCCGGAGCTACGCTACAGTAACTGTATCGGCGTGCACAGCACGCCGATACAGTTACATTCTGCGGCAGAGCAGGGAGAATCGCTCTCCCTGCTCTGCCGCCCGGAAGCTATGGGGCCTGAACAGGCGGTGGGCGGGCCCGGTGCCAGCAGTGGGCCCCCCACCCGTCATCGGAGGGTCAGCTGTATCGGCATCCAGCCGATACAGCTGACCGCATAGAGAGAGAAGGAGCGAGCGCTCCTTCTCTCCCATAATCCCCCTCTCAGCGTCTGACAGCGGGCGCGATGACATCACCTGCCGGCCCCCGCTGTCAGACGCAGAGAGGGAGAACAGTGAGCAGCACAGGAGCCGGGAGGTGAGTATTTTTTTTTTTTTTTTTTAATGGGGGTGCAGTCGAGTCCTGGCTGGAGAAGTCGTCATGTCGGTGTGGGCCAGATGGAAAAGACATGAAAAGTGAACAATTCCATTAGAAAGAACATCAGCGGTAAGTCATTATCTGTACCTGTGCTGTAATCTATATGTTCTGTAGGACTGGTATTATTTAACACAGATCATATGGCGGTAATATCAATATTGGTCTTTTTATATATAGATTATTTTGGCCAACAGCGCGGTCATTTGCTGAGGTTCTCTGATGATGGGCCCACTCAGAAGTTTTGCCCCCACTAAACCAAAACCCTAGCTACGCCTATGGCTCTCTCTCTAGTCTTTCTTTCTCGCTCTCTGTTCTTTCCTTCTCGCTCTCTGTTCTTTTTTCTCTCTGTTCTTTCTTTCTCTCTTTTCTTTCTTTCCTCTCTTTCTTTCTCTGTTTGTTCTTTCTCTCTCGCTGCTCTTTCTTTCTTTTCCTCAGTACCAGCCACTGTGCCCTCATTACCAGTCAGTGTGATCAGCAGTGCTAAATGGTTACGCTTGGGGCGAGGATATGGGTGTGATTAGCTGTGAAATGGGTGTTGTCGGGGCGTGGGCTAAAATTTTCAGCGGCGCGCAACACGCGCCGCAGCCTTTAATTTTCTTTCCTGTCTTCCAAATTTGGGAGGTATGCTGTATGACCTCCCTACAACTTCTGGCCATGCTCCTGATGAGCGCGACGGATGGTCTCGTGAGGGATCTCCTCCCACACCTGGACTAAAGCATCCACCAACTCCTGGACAGTCTGTGGTGCAACGTGGCATGGCCTAAAATTTTCTGCAGCATGCACAGCGTGCCACAGCCTTTGTCCCTCTTTCCCTTATTCAAAGGTTGGGAAGTATGATGGTGGGCCCCAAGAATATATTTTCTCTGGTGGGCCCAAGGTACTCCAGTCCGATGCTGCTGGCAAGGTCCATGTATGTTGGCTCCTTAACAGCCTTAAATACCATGCCTCAGCAGCAGGGGCGTACATATAAATCATGGGGCCCCATAGCAAAAGTCTGAATGTTCCCCACCCCCCCAAAAGAAAAACCCAGAGGCATTGTAAATGTAAAGTGCCAGCACAGTGAGGGAAGTTGAGTCGCACAGAGACAGGGGTTTTGGGGGTACTCGGCACCGATCACGTCGACTTCTATGGGGGATGTCACGAGTAGCACAGCTCGGTCCGTGACCTGGGCGATCACTGGAATGTGGGATATTTCCAGGGGATGATAGAATGTTCGTGTAGTTTGTCGTGACGCCACCTGTAGTACCTGGTCAGGGTGTCCAGCGCTGCTGTGCAGGTCCTCTGGAAGGGATGGTGTAGTGCAGGTAGGTGATAAGTCTTCTACAGGTAACACGCTATCCTTCCAGGGCAGATAGATGTGAGATAGAGCAATGGTGCAGAGTGATGTAGCAGAGTGGACTATGCGACGTAGTAAGAAAGCAGGAAACACTTCAAGTTAAACGTTGCATAATAAATTTTTTAATAATAACATTACAAAAGTGCAAATAGCATTACTGCCGAAATTCGTTGAGACTTCTTAGGACTACCCCCACCGGGGTAACTTCACAGTGTCCTTTACTTGTGCTTGTGGAGGACCCGCTCCAAACCTCCAACTGTGGTCTTGGGTGGGCTGCAAGACTTTCCTTGAGCAGACCTCACTTTCGGCCACACCAAACGGGTTTTTAGTTTCTGAGGTAGTTGAAAATAGTGCACAGTTAAGTTTTTTGTAAAACCAAGATGGAGCACCGAAGTGCCAACTATTTACAGAAAAGTTTGTGAGCCAGTACAGTTCATGGCTTCAAAGTTCAACATTTTGATTACATTGAAACACCATTACCCAACCTGGGTATATAAAGGCAACAATAAACTTGTTCTTCTGAACATTCACCCGTCCGGGTACATCAAACCATTACCCAACATGGGTATATTAAGGCAACAATAAACTTCTTTTTATGAACATTCACCCGTCCGGGTACATCAATAATTTAACGATTTACATACAGAGACCTGTCCGGGTTATTTAGACTTCTTTGGCTGGCCTCTTACAGGTACCACCTGGTACTCTTCTGGAGCTTGCCAAACATCCGTGACAGGAGGGTCCACCCAGACCTGATGACGTCATGTGGCCTGTACAGTTACGTCGTGACCCGCTATCTGGGTCTGTGTGGCCACCTCTTTCGTCTCCCTCCGGGTCTGGAACCCTATGTCCCGGACTGTACGAACCCCAGGGGGCCTAACAGGCGCCGGGTACGGGCCAGCTATCATTATCATGTCCATAGCTGGGGCTGCTGAGGAGACCACTGAGGGAGGCTGGGGAGATTTACGGCGTGGGGTGGGCACTTGTGCAGAGGCCTGGTTGGGGGAGGCTGAAGGCTCGGAGGGTCTGTCAGTTTCCTGACACTCTGGGGAGTAGGGGTCGCACCTGGTAACATTTAGGGCGTACCATCCATTGTAACCCCAGTGTCGGGTGTAAGTCACCAAGTCTCCTGCCAACAGGTCCCTCCCCAGGTGTCCTTCTGGGAGGTGAGCCTCCACGTCCCGCCGGGTTACAAAGACTTCTAAATAAAGTCCAGGCTCCTGGATGAAGCCCCAACCACCTTTTAACTTAAAGTTCCGTACTGCACCCTTACGCCGCGGCTCCCTCAGCGTACTTTTATCCTTTCTCATACGTGCCTTCTCTGCCAGGTCCTTGTTCAGGTGACGTTGCCGAAGCTTTTGGGATTCTCGCTGCTCCCTTTGTCGCTCTGCTTCCCGCTCCCGACGTCTCCACTCTTCCTCCTGATGCCGGTTGTAATTCTCCTCCACCAGCAGCTCCATGTCTCCACCATCAAATGCCAGTTTACGATGTCCGGTTTGCGGCAGCTCTCCTGGCGCCCGCCAGTCCTGGCGGCGCTCACCTGTGGCGGAAGCAGCCGGCTCTGGAACAGATGACGGTCGGGGCTCCGGTACAGGCAGGTAGAGCTCTGGTGCCTGCGCGGCCTCCTCCATGAGAACGGGTGTCGCTTCTTCTGCCTCAGCGACGGGGGCAGACAGCGGGATCTGGGGTGCTGGTGCGGCGTTTTCTGCTGGAACGGGTGCCTCCACTGTGATACTGGCAACCGGTTCAGATTGCAAGGGCTGGAATGCCCGCACGGCCTCCTCTACTGGAACGGGTGCCTCCACTGAGATACTGTCAACCGGTTCAGATTGCAAGGGCTGGGATGCCCGCATGGCCTCCTCTACTGGAACGGGTGCCTCCACTGAGATACTGTCAACCGGTTCAGATTGCAAGGGCTGGGATGCCCGCACGGCCTCCTCTACTGGAACGGGTGCCTCACCTTCCGGTACAGACACTTCAGGGGGTAAGAGGGATTGGCGCCGCTCCAAGTGTAGTTTTAGGGCCCGCCAGCTCGCTTCCATCCTGGCGACCTCCTCTCGTGCCGGGCCAGGTCTCTCAGGGTATCCTCCGCTTCTTCCAGTGTAGGAGGGTTTCCAGGCCGGGTGCCAAACGGTGGCTCCGTGGCGATCGGGTCGCTTCCGTGGGGGGAGAGCTCTGACTCCTCCATCCCTTCCCACTTCTGCTCACGTCCGTTCGCCATCTCTGCCAAGTCACATGTGTCATTAGCATCAGGAGAGGCGCCATCTTTTGTAGGGAGGCGGGACCTTCGCGTTAGTTTCCGCCCACTGAGGAGGATGAGGAGGCGGAACTCCAGAGCTGTGGGGCACGATCTTACATTGCAGTAACATTTAGAGTGGGCGGACATCGTTTTCGCGCCACGGAGTGAGTGTACGCCCACGAGAGCACGCCCTTATTCTTCACCTGTGCCTCGTGGCGCAGATATGACGGAAAAATGGCAAATACAGTCTATGATGATTTTTGCAATTCTCAAGCAAAAAAACAGTTCAATTAAGGCACACAGGACTCGCTTATAGCGAGCTTCTGAATCCTGTTCGTGACGCCAAAGTTGAGTCGCACAGAGCCACAGGTTTTGGGGGTACTCGGCACCAAGCCCGTCGACTTCTATGGGGGATGTGACGGGTAGCACAGCTATGTCCGTGCCCTGGTCGCTCACTGGAATGTGGGATATTTCCAGGGGATGATAGAATGTTTGTGTAGTTTGTCGTGACGCCACCTGTAGTACCTTGTCAGGGTGACCAGCGCTGCTGTGCAGGTCCTCTGGCAGGGATGGTGTAGTGCAGCTAGGTGATAAGTCTTCTACAGGTAAGACGGTATCCTTCCAGGGCAGATAGATGTGAGATAGAGCAATGGTGCAGAGTGATGTAGCAGAGTGGAGTATGCGACGTAGTAAGAAAGCAGGAAAGGAAACAATTCTTACTACAAAGACATGCAGCATAAGGCTGCCTCAACCCCTCCCATCCAACTAGCTACACCCTGTTCTAACCAGCCTGAGCTAGACCATCCCATTGGGTCCGCCTACACTCAGCTGGCATAGTGTACTGTTGAATGCAGTGGTTGGAGTCAATGGGGTGTTTCCTCCTTACCTGAGAGTAAGTTGTCACACCGCTGGGTGCGATGCAACATCTCTGTGGCGACTGGACCCTCGGGTGCTTCTGTCTTTTCACAAATGCCGGCTTTACCCGGCAATTGAATCAGAGGCTATTTTACTATGTAGAAGTGAATAAACTATAAATATATGTATATATATATATGTCACAATGACATATGTATATATATATATATATATATATATATATATATATATGTATTCTATGTGTGTATATTTTGTGTTTACAAGGAAAGAAAGTGTTTTTTTAGTTGCGATATTTTGTTCCCATAGACTTACAAGGGACTTCCGGTATCGGAATCGGATATCGCCGATATTTAGTGATATCGGCGATACCATTCCGATCCGATATTTTTGGATATCGGAAAGTATCGCTCAACTCTATTTGTGACATTAGTATGAGCTATTTACCCACACTGGTGTAATGTACAGATGCTTTATATACAATGTATATATTATATTTATGAGATGACGAGTTAATTGATTATTATGACATAATGTGATGCACTGACCCTATAAAAACCTGCATATATGTGTTAAGCATTGCTTGAGGAAGGCTCATGGAGCCGAAACGTTGCCTTATTATGTGGGTACAATAAATATCCACTTTTTTCTACTCATCTATGGAGTGCTGCCTATTTTTTTAATATTTTAATTGGCAAGTATTGGAATATTGCTGAAGAGGATTTGCACCCAACATTTATATAATTCTGTGCTGCTCTAATTTTTGTAAAATATTTTGTATCCAGGAGATTTTTGCATGGACATGTTGTTCTTTATCTCTTAGTTACTATTTTGTCTAAACTGCGGTAGCAATTGTATCACACAAAGACCACTACAACGGATCATAGGCAGTCAAGCCATGGAGCCCGGGGTCTTTAATTACACTGCTGAAGATGAGGAGAGAATTCTTGGGGGAATTGAAGGCGATGCCACATTCCTTAGGACACCATCCATTATTGAAATAAAACGCAAGTATGAGAATGAAAAAAAACATTTGATGAGTTTGCAATTGCATCTTACTACTTTGGGACAATATTATAAGAAAAAAAGATACCAAGAGGACTTAAATCAAATATACGCCCGAATTTATTTGCAGGAAGTTCTTCCTTTTGCACACAATTTACTATGATCTCAAATAAATATGCCATGGATGTAATTCTGTTAAATATTGAATACTTACAAGTGGATATTAAAAAATTGCATGATGGTCTGGTTGAGACAGAACAAAAGATACAAGACATATTGAAAGTGGAAAATTGGAATATGTTTAAAGAGAAGGTTGATAGAGATGTGGACAAACATAGGAGTGAATTAGAAGAAACCAAGAGAAGGAAATGGTGTAGAGATATGGAGGACTATGATACGGGCCATGTATATACCTGGCAAATAAATAATGTTAAATCTACTTGGAAGAAAAAAGGTTGTGTGGAGGATAAAGAGAAAGGAGGGGATGACTTTATTGTGGATATTAATGAAAAAATTTTTCACAGATATACTGTAGATGTAATAAAGCCAAAAGGAGAGGAGGGAGGCACCACAGCCAACAACAAAAGAGGCAAACAGGAGAAGAACCGATCTCAACCACAGAGGCAAGCTGCATTGAGGAAAAAGGACTAGAACTTGTTATTAATATATCTAAAAAGGTATTAACTGATTCTCAGCTAATAGTATTGAGTAAAGGTTTGAGCTTTTGTCCTTGCGTGCATGTAAATTGGTTTGAGCTACAATTTGACCTGGAAAGATTTTTAGAATGATTAAGATAAAAGAATGGTCATCTGGTGTGATGTTACCTAAAGAGGGAAGAATTAGTGAATTTAACTTGAAATCTGTTAATTTAAGAAAAAAAAGTGACTTTGTGCCGCCAAATAGTCCTGCTGTCATAGATGCCTTTATAAAAGCTGTAAGAATGGATGTGGAGGGTTTGAGAAATAATATGGTTAAAACTTTTAAATATCCTAACATTACTAAGGAGGAGTATGATGCATTGCAAGAGTTGGTCCATGACGATGACATCATTGTGAAACCCGCGGATAAGGGTGGTGCGGACGTCATCATGGCCAAACTTGTATACCTGAAGGAGATACAGTTGCAATTGAGTGACGGAAATGTGTATAAGAAATTGGATGGGGATACGAAATTTAAAATTATAAAAGAGATTAAAAACTGTTTGGAAGACGCATTGGGCTTCGAAGTTATAGATCAGTCTTCACATGATTATTTATTGATAGAAAATCCTAGAACCCCAGTCCTATATATTGTACCTAAAATCCATAAGTCGCTAAAAAACCCACCTGGATGTCCCATATTGTCCGGGGTGGACTCAGTATTTAGTATATTTGGGACACAGTTGATTTCTTGAAAAAATTAGATGATCCACATCTGGAGGACCAGGTGATCTTGGTATCCTTCGATGTGGTATCCCTATATACATCCATTGATCATGACAGCGGAATAGCAGCGGTGATAAAGATGCTCAGTAAAGGTGATTTCTCAGTTAAAGGAAAGGAATTTATCCTAAAAATTTTAAAAATAATATTGAGACATAATTATTTTCTCTTTGGTGATAATTATTATTTGCAATGCAGGGGAACCGCGATGGGGCCAATATAGCCCCCACCTATGCAAATTTGGTAATGGGAGTCCTGGAGGAGGAGTTTATCTATGTATCCCACCACTATCGGCATGTGTCAATGTGGTGGAGATACATAGATGACATCTTCCTCCTCTGGACTGGGACTCAACAGGAACTGGAAGCGTTCCATTTATACCTTAATCAGATTGATCAAACAATTAAATTCACCTTGAATTTTTCCAGGGAGGAAATCCAATTTCTGGATGTCCTAATTAAACAAAAGGATGGGAAATTGGTAACAACACTATATTTTAAAAAACAGACAGAATCAATTTGCTCCTACACAATAGTCAACATCCACGTAATATGATCAACTTTGAGCCAGTTATTGAGAGTTAGACGTGTTGTGATTGTGAATGATTCAGAAGGTATAGATGGGATCATGGACTCTATGGTAAAAATGTTTCTAGATAGGGGATATCCAAGGAACCTTTTAAAATCTACAAGGGAAAATGTGCTTCAGAGGAATAGAATGGATTTGTTGGGAACAAGAAACCCTAAGAAAGAATTGGTTAGGGTCCCGTTTGTCTCCAGATTTGCAGAGGAAAGCGGTAATATTTCAAGAATTATTAATAAACATTGGGGGATGTTAACCAAATGCCTCCCTAAAATTGAAGGGTATAAACTTCCTCCTCTCTTTTCTTATAAAAGGGGCAGGAATATTAGGGATTATCTAATTAGATCTGATATAGGACCACAAAGAAAGATCACCCAGACTTCATTAACAGGAATGGTTAGAAAGGGGTGTTATCCCTGCTTGAGTTGCATTAAATGCAATTTAATGATCAAAGGAGCACAGTTCACACATCCAATAACCAATAGGGTATACAAAATCGATCACTTCTTAAGATGTGACTCTGATCATGTAATATACTTTCTAGAATGTCCTTGTAATCTATGGTACATAGGTGAAACGACATGTGACTTTAAGACACGGATAAGTCACCATAAAAATACGATTAGGAAGAAAAGGATGGATCTTCCGGTTTCTAAACATTTTACAGAATCTAAACATACTGAGAGACAATTGAGATTTAGATTAATAGATAATGTACCAATACAAAGAAGAGGGGGGATAGGATTAACCTCCTCAAAGAGAAAGAACTAAAATGGTTTCCTAGCAGCTATTTTACCATGAAGGCCTGCTGCACAAAGTCTCTCTTAACAGTTGTTGTAGAGATTTGTCTGCTGCTAGAACTCTGTATGACATTGACCTGGTCTCTAATCTGAGCTGCTGTTAACCTGCGATTTCTGAGGCTGGTGACTTGGATAAACTTATCCTCAGAAGCAGAGGTGACTCTTGGTCTTCCTTTCGTGGGGCGGTCCTCATGTGAGCCAGTTTCTTTGTAGCGCTTGATGGTTTTTGTAACTGCACTTGGGGACACTTTCAAAGTTTCCCCAATTTTTCGGACTGACTGACCTTCATTTCTTAAAGTAATGATGGCCACTCGTTTTTCTTTACTTAGCTGCTTTTTTCTTGCCATAATACAAATTCTAACAGTCTATTCAGTAGTACTATCAGCTGTGTATCCACCAGACTTCCGCACAACACAACTGATGGTCCCAACCCCATTTATAAGGCAAGAAATCACACTTATTAAACCTGACAGGGCTCACCTGTGAAGTGAAAACCATTTCCGGTGACACCTCTTGAGGCTCATCAAGAGAATACCAAGAGTGTGCAAAGCAGTAATCAAAGCAAAAGGTGGCTTATTTTAAGAACCTAGAATATAAGACATATTTTCAGTTGTTTCACACTTTTTTGTTAAGTATATAATTCCACATGTGTTAATTCATAGTTCCGATGCCTTCAGTGTGAATGTACAATTTTCAGAGTCATGAAAATACAGAAAAATCTTTGAATGAGAAGGTTTGTCCAAACTTTTGGTCTGTATTGTTTGTGTGTGTTTTGGAGATTATTTGATTTTTAAACGATGTGTACGTGGCGGGATGGCTTGTACATTCTTTTGATCAAAATTATGTTTACTAAATACCCTTATAATTATTACTACCTTCATGCATTTTTTGCAAAAATTTTTTATTTATTTTATTTTAGGATATTTGTTTTTTTTGTGCCTGGTTTTCTGTGTAATGGTCATGTGTTAATATGCATTTACATTTTGCATACACATTAACTTACTTTTTCAGTTCAGAACTAGTTTCTTATTTTGTTCAGAGAGCATCTTGTGCATATAAGTGTGTGACCGCCCTGTTTCTGAGCTGAGAAATCCATCCTGTCTGGCCTATGCTTTAACTGGTGGGTTCAGTCCCTTGCCCTTGTACACATTTACGTCACTTGACAAGTGGAAAGGTTTTTAATACTAGAGTTAGGACTGTCCCACAGGGGTTGCCTTGACGTGGCGGGATGGCTTGTACATTCTTTTGATCAAAATTATGTTTACTAAATACCCTTATAATTATTACTACCTTCATGCATTTTTTGCAAAAAAATTTTTATTTATTTTATTTTAGGATATTTGTTTTTTTGTGCCTGGTTTTCTCTGTGTAATGGTCATGTGTTAATATGCATTTACATTTTGCATACACATTAACTTACTTTTTCAGTTCAGAACTAGTTTCTTCTCTTGATGTGTACAGTTGTGTTTTACAATGTGATTTGAACCTGAGCTTTTACATACAGAGAACTGCTGTATACAAAATCTCATGTTAAAATCGCATTGCATACGGATTGCATACGCATGTCATACGGATGTTCTGTTGCAAAATCGCACGGAAATCACATTTTTTTTCGGTCCGGAATTCGGACCTTTTTTTTCTATCCAATGGTTACGTACCCTTACTCTGAACATGTGATTGGTAAAACACCCCACACTCTGCTCCTACTGGCCAACAAAATCTGTCCACTGCATCCTTGTATTTGCAGCCATCATGTCCCGTGCCTGTTATGAAGCACCTAATGAGATTCCTCCACTTTAGTGATAATTCCCAGGCCCTCCCAAGAACTGACTTCAACTATGATCGGCTAAACAAATTGAGACACCAAATTTCCCTCCTACAACATTCATTTCTTAATTCCTTTACCCCAGAGCAAAATGTGGCAGTCGACAAGTCCTTGATGAGTTTCAAGAGTCGTCTGTCATTCCGCCAATTTATCCCCTCCAAACGAGTCAAATACGGCATCAAACTGTATAAAATATGTGAGAGTACGGCAGGCTACACATCCACCTTCCTAATATATGAAGGTAGGGACCACCAAATCCAACCCCCGAACTTCCCCCCAGTCAATTGGCATCCCAGGCTAAATTGTTTGGGAGCTAATGACACCCTTTCTCCATCAAGGGTGCCATGTCTACACAATTACTACAAGAGCAATCCCCTATACAAATCCCTCCATGATGAAAAACTGAGTGGTGTTTCCATCACATTTGGTGTCCAGGCATTTGAAGAAGGCGACATCATTCTCACTCACAAGTGACTAACATCTTGCAGTGAAGTAGAATGACAGAAAGGACATCTACATACTAACCACACTGCATGCGGACACCACTGTGATGGTCATAGATAGGGGTGCCACCAGGGACAAGCAAAAACCAATCTGCATTACAGATTACAATAAATTCATGGGTGGCATTAACCTGTCATACCAGGTGCTACAACCTACAACCATACCTTGCAAAGCGGAAGACCAGGGCCTTGTACAAAAATGTAGCAATATACCTCATCCACACTGCTACCTACAATATTTTTGTATTATACAAAGGTCCCAAGGACCGTTCACTTTTCCCCAGTCCCTGCCACTCTCACCCAAAAGTCATAGAATGGTAGAGTTGGAAGGGACCTCCTGGGTCATCTGGTCCAAACCCCTGCTCAAAGTATCCCCAAAAATGATGCCGGGTTTGTAGGAAGCATGGTAGAAGGACTGTTTCCTGGTACCATTGCCCATGTGCCCATTCCAACCAGGCCTTTGAATCTCCCCCTGTTTTGATACCTACCACACTTCTAACAATTTTTAGTTTTTTTTTTTCAAATAATTTATATTTTCTGCTTAGTTGGCAGTGGCACCAGTAGAGTAATTTTTTTGGAACAAGTAATGCAGAGAATATCTTCATCAGTAAAAAACAATTTTACCCCATTTCACAATTAATTCCAGGACTTGATCTATCACATACCAAACTACTATTCAGACAAATCTCATGAATGTACCCACATCTGTACACTCCAGACTGTGGACCTCACAAATGTTCTTGAAAAAAAGTCAGGTCGTCCGACAATTAACTCCAGGACTTGATTACTTACAAGCATTTTTGACTATTTATGTCTTGCTACACAAAACTTTTGTTTCCATTTATATTACTTATATATTTATGTTGGTGATACGGGCGTGATCATTTTATTGGAGGATCTCTAATAATGAGGATGTTCCGTATTTATACACTATGTGCTTTTCTGTATGGTTCTTACCTTGGCGGACCGGAGTTTGCTATAGTGTACCATGTCTATTGGCACATTCATCTCACATATGGATTGATAGAGCTATACAGATGTTGTACAACCAGTCTCTGAAAGTATTTGTCATTCTAGCCCTGCTGGTGTTTTTTCATCTTTGGAACAAACTGAGCTTGCCACATACTGTAGTTGGCTGCATTTTCCTCCACATTTTTTCCTTCATTCCAGTACAGTTTATTCTTCCTGCTACAATATATGCAAATGCGGTACAACTGTTTTGTTAGCAAGACCAAGTTTTATAATCAGCCAGTGTGTTTTTAGGGGCATGCCTCCCTCTGTGAGTGATATTTCCTAGAAGGATTTTCTTGTTTGCTCAATGTCTCTGTAAGGTTTCAATGAGTCCTGGAATTTTTTCAATTTTACCCTAAAGACCAAATGGTGTGTCCAGACCTCACATTGGTGCCATATTGGATGTACTTTTGAACACTGAAAAAGTAGTGCAGTAAAATTTGAGGTGTGTTTCTCAGAACGTACAAAAAAAAAATCATAAAAGGACAGTGAAAAAAATGCAAATTGGAAATTTTCAAACCTGTGTTGCATCAACTCCATAAAAAATGGTGATATCAAACTACTCACTACCTCCATAGATAAATACATTGGAGGGTATAATTTACAAAAAAGACATTTATGGGGGATCTCTGTTGCTCTTAAACCACACAGGCTCTGCAAATATGACAATCTATTTCAAATAAAGCCAAATTTGTGCTCCAAAATTCACATTGTGCCCCTTCCTGATCGAACCCTATTGTTTGTTCAAACATAACTTTTTGACTCGTAAGAAAGTGGGTTACAAACTGTGGGGTCCACTTTTTAGTGTAATCTCTGGCAAAAGTGATAAATTCAGGGCTAAAACAAGATTTTGGTGCAAAAAATGAACTTGTTTAATATGACAACCTAATGTTATCAAATTCTGTCGTACCGGTTTGTTAAAATTGCTCGATTTACCCCTGGATAAAATCCTTGAGGAGTGTAGTTTCCAAAATGTGGTTAGTTGTGGGGGAGTTTTGAGCACCTTGAGGGGTGCAGTTTTTAGAATGATGCCACTGTTGGGTATTTTCTATCATATAGACCCATCAAAGTGACTTCAAATGTGAGGTGGTCCCTAAAAAAATGGTTCTGTAAATTTTGTTGGAAAAATGAGAAATCGCTGGTCAACTTTTAACCCTTATAGCTTCCTAACAAAAAAAATGTTGTTGCAAAAATTGTACTGATGTAAAGTAGACATGGGGGAAATGTTATTTATTAACTATTTTTTGTGACATAACTCTCTGATTTAAGGGCGTAAGGATTCAAAGTTTTCTCCAAATTTTCTATTTTTTTCACAATTAATTGCAAGTTGTATCAAGTAAATTTTATCACTATCATGAAGTACAATATGTCTTGAAAAAACATTCTCAAAATCAGTGGGATCAATTGAAGCTTTCCAGAGTTCTAACCACATAAAATGACAATGGTCAGAATTGTAAAATTTGGCTTAGTCATTAAAGTGAAAATTGGCTCTGTCACTAAGGGGTTAAACATGTGAAATAAGATTGCATTTTGATTGCCCCAGTTGTATAAAAGAAAATTAATGTGGAATACCAAACATTGCAAACAGTCTAGCTCATTATAGTCAAGGACGTTTACAATGGGTAAAGCATCGAAAGTCAATTGTAATCAGATACCTGACCTTTCATTCCTCAATAGGAGCTCTTAAGTTCTATCATTTTTTTTTTAGCTTTCTAGGAACAGAGAAGTGCTAGAACATTTCCATCAAAAATGGTGTAAATAAAGAGTGTGCTGTTTATTAAAAACACTTTAAATTCCAACAGATGTTTCATTTAAAACTGTTGATAAAACAAATTTGAAAAATATAAAAACATCAGTTAAAGACAAAGGAATGCATACAAAGTTCTCAAATATATTGTACAAGCAAATATTTTATTTGTAAATAACAAAAACAGACAAATTACATTAAAACACTCAAAATATCCAACGATTAATACCAGAGGATAACTCGATGTGAATCGTAATAAATACATAATCCAAATCCAAATTTTGCCAAACAATATGCTGCAATAGACAAATAGCCGCATATTGTATAATCTCATATAAAGTACAATATCAGACCACAAATATGTAGTATGTAAACTACTTTGCGTACCTCAAAAGCACTATCAACGGTATATAAGAATGTACCATGGTAATATACAATTATAGAATATATCAATGTAGTTCATGACATAGCTCCTAAGCATGCAAAATATGTCACAGGGTTTCCACCTATCATGCCATTAATAAATGCAAAGCAAGGAAAAAAAATGGTCTTGTGTCAAAAAAGAGATAAAAAAATTGCACAATATAATATTTTATTAAACATGAATGAACATATTGTAATGTGTCTGCCAGGCACATAGTAGATGGGAGATATATATCACAGAGGTTGAAGGCCTCTGTGATGTAAACCTGGAGTAATGCTCTAGTTCATATATTACTGAGGAGTTAATCGGCCATTACATGGCCGAGTTTAATGTGAGCTTCTGAAGAGCTAGACGGGACAGGTGCTGACCTCCAGGATTAAATGCCTTTGCTAAAGGACTAAGACTCTGGACTCTAACACAAGCGGGCAAATCCACATTATTGTATGGACTTTTTACTTTATGTTTCACTTTCTGCCAGATGAGGTCTGTATTTAAGTTTTCCTGTGATGTGGTTTATGAGGACTGAAATAAACCTGCCGGACTTTTAAATAGAAACAGTTCCTGTGATACCTCATCTCATTCCCAAGTGAGTAGCATTGTTGCAATATTAACCCCTTCCTGATCAATGATCGGTAAGGATCCCCTTCTTTGAGGTGGGCTCCGGCGTTGAGCCCACCTCAAAGCCGTGACATGTCAACTGTTATAAACAGCTGACATGTGCCCACAATAGGCGCGAGTGGAATCATGATCCGCTCGTGCCTATTAACTAGTTAAAACTCGATGTCAAAGCTGACAGCAGGCATTCAGCTAGAGCTTCCGGCCGCCAGGCCGGAAGTGAGCGCATCGCCGACCCCCATCAT
This sequence comes from Oophaga sylvatica, assembly GCA_033576555.1. NCBI lineage: Eukaryota > Metazoa > Chordata > Amphibia > Anura > Dendrobatidae > Oophaga > Oophaga sylvatica. Next base: position 582,816,955 of record JARQOD010000001.1, on the reverse strand, counting down.
GTGATCGGGGGTCGGCGATGCTTTGCCTTGACAACCAGAGGTCTCATGCAGACCTCTATGGTTGTTGCAGGCACATTTCTATGAGCGCATCCCGGTGGTCAGTGGTCATAGCAGTGCAGTTAATCTCCTACATATGGGCGATCTGCTCATCGCCCATATGTAGCAGAGCCGATCAAGTGTGGCATGCTTCTAGTCTCCCATGAAGGCTATTGAAGCATGCCAAAAGTAAAAAAAAAAGTGTCTAAAAATTAAAAAATTAAAAAAAAATAAAAGTTCAAATCACCCCCTTTTCGCCCCAATCAAAGTAAAACAATAAAAGAAAAATCAAACATACACATATTAGGTATTGTTGCATTAAGAATCGCCTGATCTATCAATAAAAAAAGGATAAAACCGATCGCTACACGGCATAGCGAAAAAAAAATTAAAAACAACAGAATTCGTTTTTTTTGGTCGCCGCGACAATGCATTAAAATTCAATAATAGGCGATCAAAAGAACGTATTTGCACAAAAATGGTATCATTAAAAATGCCAGCTCAGTGCACAAAAAATAAGCCCTCAACCGACCCCATATCATGAAAAATAGAGACGCTACGGGTCTCAGAAAATGGCGCAATTTATTTTTTTTTTTACAAATTTTGGAATTTTTTTTCACCACTTAGATAAAAGAGAACCTAGACATGTTTGGTGTCTATGAACTCATAATGACCTGGAGAATCATAGTGGTAGGTCAGTTTTAGCATTTAGGGACCCTAGCAAAAAAGCCAAGCAAAAAACAAGTGTGGGATTGTATTTCTTTTGCAATTTCACCGCACTTGGAATTTTTTTCCTGTTTTCGAGTACACGACACGGTAAAACCAATGTGTCTTTCAAAAGTACAACTCGTCCCACAAAAGATAAGCCCTCATATGGCCATACTGACGCAAAAATAAAAAAGTTATGGCTCTGGAAAGAAGAGGAGCAAAAAACGAAAAGAAAAATCGAAAAAAGCTCAGTGAGTGAAAGGGTTAAAAAGTAGACCCCCCCCCACAGCAAGAATGGACCATAGGAAACACAAAGTGCACTGTGCTAAGCCAAAAATATATATTTTTGTATTTATATGTATCAATAGTATTTCAATATGGTAGGCATAAATATAAGCATGGGGAGAACCATGAGTCCATTCTGCTTAGAGAGGTTTGGGCTAGAGCAGTGGTCCCCAACTTTTTTTGCACCAGGGATCGGCTTCAAGGAAGACCATTCTTCCATGGCCCGTCAGGACGGGGATGGAGGTGGGGCAGGGGCGGGGCTTTGGTCATATGGGGCGGGCTTTGGATGTAGTTGTAGTATGTATAGCAAGATGGTCCCACACATATAATCCCCCTATGTATAGTATGATGGTCCCACACATATAATCCCTCCATGTATAGTATGATGGCCCCACAAAGTGCTGATTGAGATATATATATATATACTGTATTGTTGTGAACACTCTGAATCTGACTTCTGAGTTTGGGCTCCCCCTGGTGGCTGCTGATATTAATGAAGCTGCTTTGGTTAACAGAAGTCTATCACCTGGGGCGATTATTGGCAATCAGGTGTTTCTGACTGGGGAGACATAAGTGAGCAACCTTTCCATAATCCTTTCCGGTGACTTGTTTCTTCCTGGTCCCTGTTGGAAGTCAGCTTGCTTCCTGTTTTGTCCTGCAACTTTCAGATAAGTTATTTTCTGTTTATTTCTGTGGCATTTGTTTTTACTTTTGTCTTTCTCAGTTTTCTGCCCTTCTAGAGTTAGTACAGCCAGGTTCCCCAGCGGGGGCCTGCGCTGGACTCGGTTTCTCATTTTCCACTGTTTATGTATTTTCAGTTCCCTGTGGTTTCAGTATCTGCTAGTTTGCTACCAGTTCACACCAGAGTTCTGATCTAGCGGGGGAGAGATCGTGTGGTCTCAGTATTTTTGCATATCAGACGTGTTGGAATTTTTCTTAGAGTTTTTGCTGGATTGCAGACAGCATTCTTTCCTGTCATGTTCTATCTAGATAGTTTGGGCCCCAGCATTTGCTTGCTCTATTTTCTGCCTGTGTTTGTATTTCATCTTGTCTCACAGCCAATATATATTTGGGTGCTACATATTCCTTTGGGGGTCTACTGTACTCCAGGGCAGTTAGCTTTTCCCTTTCTCTCTTTAGGCTTAGTTAATTCTCCGGCTGTGTCGAGGCGCCTAGGGCACCGTCCACGGCTACTTCTAGTTGTGCTGTCAGTTTAGGGGTCTGCAATCCGCTAGTTACCAACCTCTCTGGTGTCTGGATGTCTAGCCTATTTTTACTACTGTCCTCCTTGGCTACCAAATCATAACACTGTATATACTCGAGTATAAGCCGACCCGAGTATAAGCCGAGGCACCTCATTTTGCCACGGAAAACTGTGTAAGCTTATTGACTAGAGTATAAGCCGGGTATGCATTGTCCCCTCATTACTATCCCAGTATGTGTGGTTCCCCCTGTCCTGTCCAGCTCTGTGTGGCTCCACCTGTTGTATGCATGGCTCCCCTGTCCCATCCTGTATGCATGGCTCCGCTCCCACCATCCCATCCTTGTATGCATGGCTCCAATCTCACCCTCCCATCCTTGTATGAATGGCTCCGCTCCCACTCTCCCATCCTTGTATGCATGGATCTGCTCCCACCTCCTCCTTATATCATGCTCCTATCTCTGTATGCATGGCTCTGTCCCACTCTCACATCCTTGTATGCATGGCTCCCTGTACCATCCTGTATGCTGCTATCCTTGTAAGCATGGCTCCCCTGTCTTATCCTGTATGCATGGCTCCGCTCCCCCCCTCCCATCCTTGAATGCCTGACTCCGCTCCCACCCTCCCATCCTTGTATGCATGGCTCCGCTCCCACCCTCCCATTCTTGTATGCATGGCTGGGCTCCTCTGGGCTCCTCCTTTCTCCCCCGTCCTCCCCCCATCATACTTACCCTCACACCGTTGCTGAACTTCCCTGCATCTCTATCCTGGCGCGTCAGCTTCTTCCTGTGCGGATCGGTCACATGGTACCGCTCATTAAGGTCATGAATATGCCTCCACGCCTATGGGAGTGGAGTTGCGTCCATATTCATGACCTTAATGAGCGGTACTACATGACCACTCTACACAGGATGAAGCTACCGCGCTGGGACAGGGATGCAGGGATGGAAGGTGAGTATAGCTGACTTCTGGAAGCCGGCGGCTGCAGCTGTCACTACAGTGCTACAGACACCATCTCCCCATGTGTCCAGCATTCTGAGCTGTGGCTCCACGGACCGGCAACAAAACTCCAACGGACTATTCCGCAGACCGGTGGTTGGGGACCCCTTGGCTAGAGAACTGCCATGACAGAATCAGTAGATATGATGTTGCTATTTGTGTGCAACTTTATCTAGCATACAGTGGGGAAAAAAAATATTTTTTCAGCCACCAATTGTGCAAGTTCTCCCACTTAAAAAGATGAGAGAGGCCTGTAATTGACATAATTGGTAGACCACAACTATGAGAGTCAAAATGAGAAAACAAATCCAGAAAATCACCTTGTCTGATTTGGCAAAATTTATTTTGAAAATTATGGTGGAAAATAAGTATTCGGTCACCTAAAAACATGCAAGATTTCTGGCTCTCACAGACCTGTAACTTCTTCTTTAAAAGGCTCATCTGTCCTCCACTCATTACCTGTAGTTATGGCACCTGTTTGAACTTGTTATCAGTATAAAAGACACATGTCCACAACCTCAAACATTTACACTCCAAACTCCACTATGGTGAAGACCAAAAAGCTGTCGAAGGACACCAGAAACAAAATTTTAGCCATTCACCAGGCTGGGAAACCTGAATATGCAATAGGCAAGCTGTTTGCTGTGATAAAATCAACTGAGGGAGCAATAATAAGAAAATGGAAGACATACAAGACCACTGATAATCTCCCTCGATCTGTGACTCCACGCAAGATCTCACCTAGTGAGGTCAAAATGATCACAAGAACAGTGATCAAAAATCCCAGAACCACACTGGGCACCTAGTGAATGACCTGCATAGAGCTGGGACCACTGTAAAAAAGGCAATCATCAGTAACACACAACGCCGCCAGGGACTCAGATCCTACAGTGCCAGACGTGTCCCCCTGCTTAAGCCAGTACATGTCCAGGACTGTCTGAAGTTTGATAGAGAGCATTTGGATTATCCAGAAGAGTATTGGGAGAATGTCATATGGTGGAATGAAACCAAAGTAGAACTGTTTTGTAGAAACAAAACTCGTCGTCTTGGAGGAGGCAGAATGCTGAATTGCATCCAAAGAACACCATCCCTACTGTGAAGAATGGGGGTGGAAACATCATACTTTGGGGCTGTTTCTCTGCAAAGGGACCAGGACGACTGATCCGTGTACATGAAAGAATGAATGGGGCTATATATTGTGAGATTTTTAGTGCAAACCTTCCATCAGCAAGAGCATTGAAGATGAAACGTGGATGGGTCTTTCAGCATAATAATGATCCCAAGCACACTGCCAGGGCAATGAGGGAGTGGCTTTGTAAAAAGCATATGAAAGTCCTGGAGTGGCCTAGCAAGTCTCCAGATCTCAACCCCATAGAAAACCTTTGGAGGGATTTGAAAGACTGTGTTGCCCAGTGACAGGCCAAAACATCACTGCTCTAGAGGAGATATGCAAGGAGGAATGGGCCAACATACCACCAACAGTGTGTGGCAACCTCAGGGCTCATTACTGCCCTGACTGGCTTATGGGGCCTGATGAACATGAGGCCCATCTCTTCTGCTCATCAGGCCCCAGTGGCAGGCTTCTACCGGTGAAGTAACTGAACCTGCGTCCGAGACGCAGGTACAGGTAAACTCTATTGCCGTGCGGGCCCACGACAATAGTTAAACCGCCAGCCAATCGGAGGCTGGCAGCTGACGCCAGTGCCACGTCGCCGGCGTATGACATCATTGTCATTTGCCGGTGAGTCGACGCTTGAAGTGCCTGGAGGGAGCATTGCCGCAGGAACGCGCCGGGTAAGGAGAAAGGTTTTTATTTTTATTGACAGCAACAAACCGTAATATGGACTATGAGTCTTCATCCTGCCGGGGCAGAATGGAGATACAGGGCAGAATGGAGACACAGGGGGCAGGATGAAGACACAGAGGGCAGGATGGAGACACAAGGGACAGGATAGAGACACAGGGGGCAGGATGGAGAAGGGGCAGAATGGAGACATGGGGCAGGATGGAGACACAGTGGGCAGGATGGAGACACAGTGAGCAGGATGAAGACACAGTGGGCAGGATGGAGACATGGGGCAGGATGGAGACACAGGGGGCAGAATGGAGACACAGGTGGCAGAATGGAGACACAGGGGGGTAGGATGGAGACAGGGGGCAGGATGGAGACACGGGGCAGAATAGAGACATGGGGGAATAATAGAGACATGGGACAGAATGGAAAAGGGGCAGAATGGAGACACAGGGCAGGATGGAGACACCAGGGCAAGATGGAGACACAGGGGGGCAGGAAGCAGACATGTTGCTGGATGGAGACAGATGGGGCAAGAATACAGGCAGGATGGAGACAGATGGTGCAGGATGGAGACAGATGGGGCAGGATGGAGACACATGGTGCAGGATAATGAGGCAGGATGGATACATGGGGAAGGATGGAGACACATGGTGCAGGATCATGGAGCAGGATGAATACAATGGAGACAGATGTGGCAGGATCATGGGACTGATGGGGTAGGCTCATGAGACTGATGGGGCAGAATCATGAAACAGATGGGGCAGGATCATGGGACAGATGGGGCAGGATGGGGAGATCATATGGGGCAGGATGGGACTTCACATGGGGGCAGAAAGGATACTCATGAGGGCAGGATGGGAGAGCATATGGCTGGAGCCAGGAATGAGACACATGAGGATCAGGATGGGGGATGTTATTACCATAGGGGCTAATTAAAGGATATTATTACTGCATTGATGAATTTATTTTATTTGTTGAGGATACTGTTTGAATGGGGGTGGCGGACCTGTTATTGTGCAAAGCGACACTATGTCGCCTTTTTTCTTCATCTGGTGTAGTTTAGAAGTTGGGAAAAAATTAAGTAATGTGTTCTGTAAGTGGTGCTCTAGATAAATGTGTTATTTCCTGCAGAGATGAGTTCTGGCTGGAAGAAGTTATGGAGGTCTGTGCTGGATGAAGTTGAAAAGCGAAGATAAAGGACTTCATCTAGTGATGTCACTGTTGAGTTAGTGTGTTACCTGTACACTGACACTATACACTGTATACTATATACAGCTGTCCTGTGTACAATGTCACCAGTGATCACTGTATTATTTTTACACTGACACTTTATACAGAGCTCCTGTGTATAATGTCAGTGATCACTGTATAACCTGTACAATATATACAGCGCTTGTGTGTATAAGGTCACTGTTAATAACTGTACAGTCATGGCCAAAAGTTTTGAGAATGACACAAATATACATTTTTACAAAGTCTACTGCTTCACTTTTTCTAATGGCAATTTGCATATACTCCAGAATGTTATAAAGAGTGATCAGCTTAACAGCAATTACTTGCAAAGTCAATATTTGGCTAGAAAATGAACTTTATCCCCCAAAACAGATTTCAACATCATTGCAGCCCTGCCTTAAAAGGACCAGCTAACCTCTTTTCAGTGAATGCTCCATTAACACAGGTGTGGGTGTTGATGAGGACATGGCTGGAGATCAATCTGTCATGATTAAGTAAGAATGACACCACTGGACACTTTAAAAGGAGGCTGGTGCTTGGCATCATTGTTTCTCTTCTGTTAACCATGGTCATCTCTAAAGAAACACGTGCAGTCATCATTGCAATGCACAAAAATGGCCTAACAGGGAAGAGTATCGCAGCTAGAAAGATTGCACCTCAGTCAACAATCTATCGCATCATCAAGAACTTCAAGGAGAGAGGTTCCATTGTTGCCAAAAAGGCTCCAGGGCGCCCAAGAAAGACCAGCAAGCGCCAGGACCGTCTCTTAAAAGTGTTTCAGCTGCGGGATCGGGCTACCAGCAGTGCAGAGCTTGCTCAGGAATGGCAGCAGGCAGGTGTGAGTGCATCTGCACGCACTGTGAGGCAGAGACTCTTGGAGCAAGGCCTGGTCTCAAGGAGGGCAGCAAAGAAGCCACTTCTCTCCAGAAAAAACATCATGGACAGACTGATATTCTGCAAAAGGTACAGGCAGTGTACTGCTGAGGACTGGGGTAAAGTTATTTTCTCTGATGAATCCCCTTTTCGATTGTTTGGGACATCAGGAAAACGCCTCATTCGGAGAAGACAAGGTGAGCGCTACCACCAGTCTTGTCTCATGCCAACTGTTAAGCATCCTGAAACCATTCATGTGTGGGGTTGCTTCTCAGCCAAGGGAATCGGCTCTCTCACAGTCTTGCCTAAAAACACAGCCATGAATAAAGAATGGTACCAGAATGTCCTCCAAGAGCAACTTCTCCCAACCCTCCAAGAGCAGTTTGGCGATCAACAATGCCTTTTCCAGCATGATGGAGCACCTTGCCATAAAGCAAAGGTGATAACTAAATGGCTCAGGGAACAAAACATAGAGATTTTGGGTCCATGGCCTGGAAACTCCCAGATCTTAATCCCATTGAGAACTTGTGGTCAATCATCAAGAGACGGATGGACAAACAAAAACCTAAAATTCTGACAAAATGAAAGCATTGATTGTGCAAGAATGGACTGCTATCAGTCAGGATTTGGTCCAGAAGTTGATTGAGAGCATGCCAGGGAGAATTGCAGAGGTCCTGAAGAAGAAGGGTCAACACTGCAAATATTGACTTGCTGCATTAACTCATTCTAACTGTCAATATAAGCTTTTGTTACTCATATGTTTGCAATTATTATATTTCTGTCTGTGATAAAAACATCTGTCAAACACACATAAAAACCAGAGGGCAGCAGATCATGTGAAAATATAATATTTGTGTCATTCTCAAAACTTTTGGCCATGACTGTATTACCTGTACACAGACACTGCATACTAAGTACAGATCTCTTGTGTATAATGGCACGTATGATGATATTAGTATTGTGTTTTTTTTTATTAATGATCAGTATTGTAGTAATCAGTCACTCTGTAGTGGTAATATGTTGTCCGGCCATGATGTGGCGGTATTTGTTCCTTGTTTGTGCTATTATTTAGTCACTATGTGGTGGTAATTTGTGGTCTGGTCATGGTGTGGTGGTATTTGTTCCTTGTATGTGGTATTATAGGTCACTATGTGGTGGTAATATGTGGTCTGGTAATAGTGCGGTGGGATTTGTCCCTTGTATATGATATTATTGGTCATTTTAAAATTGAAAAATAAAAAAAATACACCTAAATTGTATTGGATATTTCAACAAATGTTTAATAGGTTAGAGTAGATTAGGGCCAGTCCAAAAGAGTCTACCTGTGTGGTGACATCTTAAAAATGTTTTGGCCTAAACAAAAGCTGCTGCATATGTGTGATCTGGTGATAGGAACTGTTAATGTGTGACTAGTGAGAAGTGGAGCTTTTCCAAGAGAGAGCGGTGGGACTGTGGCAGATCAAGGGGTGGGGGCGGGGCTGGGGTGATGCCTCAAGGAGGCCCCTGAAAATTTTGCCAGTATGGGGCCCCAAAATTCCTAGTAGCAGCCCTGGGCAACCTTGTGAAGACTTACAGAAATGTTTGACCTCTGTCATTGCCAACAAAAAATATATTACAAAATATTGAGATGAACTTATTACTTATTTTCCACCATAATTTGCAAAATACAGTATATACTTGTGTATAAGCCGAGATTTTCAGCACCTTTTTTTGTGCTGAAAATGCCCCCTCGGCTTATACACGAGTCATAGGGCAGAAACCAGCGGGGGAGGGGATGCGGCGGCAGGAGCCGGTGGCTGGGACATCATACTCACCCTCCCCGTGCCATCGCTGAATGTCCCTGCAATCCTGCGTTCTCCCCGGCTTCCTGCAGCTCTCCAGCGCTGAGCGGTGACATAATACCCGCTCATTAAGGTCATGTAATATGGACGCGTCGCCACTCCCATGGGCGTGGCCTCCATATTCATGGCCTTAATGAGCGGTATTACGTCACCGCTCAGCGCTGGAGAGCTGCAGGAAGCCGGGGAGAACGCAGGATTGCCGGCCGAAATGTTCAGCGATGGCACGGGGAGGGTGAGTATGATGGAGGAGGATGGGGGGAGCATGGAGGAGGACAAGGAGCACGGAGCAGGACGGGGGTGGGCACAGAGGAGACTGGGGGAGTGCAGAGCTGGATGGGGGAGCACGGAGCAGGACGGGGGAGGATGGAAAGCATGGAGCAGGACAGGATAATGGAGCAGGAGGAGGGGAGCACAGAGGAGAATGGGGGCGCACAGAGCTGGATGGGGGAGCACAGAGCAGGACGGCAACTTATACACCCGGCTTATACACGAGTCAATAAGTTTTCCAAGTTTTTTGTGGCAAAATTAGGGGGGTCGGCTTATACACGGGTCGGCTTATACACGAGTATATACGGTACATCTTGCCAAATCAGACAAGGTGATTTCCTGGATTTGTTTTCTCATTTTGACTCTCATAGCTGTGGTCTACCTATGATGTCAATTGTCATGGGTGTATCGCCACGAGGATCGTCGCGATTACACCTCTGACTTCTCACAGCTGAGTTGCTGTTTCTTTGTGTTTGGTAATGAGGGAGTTAATTTTACCTAGCTCTTTGCTAAGACTAGGTCCAGCCTCGCCTGGCTGCTTTTGATTATGTTCTAATTAGATTCCTTCATATACCTGCCAGTCTGCTTGTTAGATGCCGGTGAAAGCATTCATGTAGTCTAGCAGACTGGATCGGTTCTGAGAATATTTAAGCTAAGAGCTCCTTAGTTGTTTTTACTCTTACAGCTTATAGTTTATCTCTGAGACCTTAGGTGTTCCTACTGTGTGTGAGTGTTGTATGTAAGACTTTATTTACTTTATTTCTTGTCTTTTTTGTATGTCTTTCTGTTCATTAACCGTTACTTGTTCATTCCCTTTGGTGGTAATCAGGGTCCTTCTTAGGACTAGATTACAGTTGGCAGGGATTGATAGGAGACAGGGTTTACGCTGGTGGCCTGGACCTCTGTACCTTTAACAGTACCTCCAGGTAGAGGGATTAGTTAGGACCCCAGTTTAGGGTCAGCATAGACCCCGGTCACCTCTAGCCGGAGACAGCGTATAACGGATTCCGTATTGACCCACTGGACATTCTGTCAGGTAATTCTATGTTATCATATATCTATGCGCATGTTATATAGTATGTTGCCCTTTTGATATAGATTACTGACATCACATATATATATACCTGCTATACAGCGTGACTCAATTACAGGCCTCTCTCATTTTTTTTAAGTGGGAGAACTTGCACAATTGGTGGCTGACTACCCATAAATACTTTTTTCCCCACTGTATACTCACCTTAGTGCCCAATCCCTGATGCCCATGTCTACTATAAAAAATCAAAATAATAAACCACTGTACACTCATCTGTCTGCCATAGTCCATGTTATCTGGAGTGTCCCACGGAGATCTCAAGTGTAGAACAGTCACCTTGGGAGATGTGACTGCTCTATCCAACCGCCATCAATACACTGACAGTAGGTAATCGCTCCCACAGTGTAAAGCGCTCAGCTGCTGTGAGAGAGGTCACACGAGTTCATGATGAACTCCAGTGAACTTTCTCATGTAGTGGTGGTGCAGTAAGATCACTGGAGGTCATCAGCTGATGAACTCGTGTGACCTCTCTTATGGCAGCTCAGTGCTATACACTGCAGGAGCGTTTACCTCCTGTGTCAGTGTAAAGCCGGCTTTCTTTGAGAGCAGTCACAACAGTGACTGTTCTGAAAGTCATCAAGATCGTCATAGGAAATTATGGATTATCTTCTTGGCAGACAGGTGAGGAATATTGTGGTTTATTATTTTATTTTTGTTACAGGAGACGTTTGCTTCAGTGGATTAGGCGTTCGGTGAGTATGGTTTAATTTAGATTCAATAAAGGAGTCTGTGTCATTAATTCAATTAAAGGACTTTCTTTTGTATGTGTTTTACTTGTATAATATCACTATGGGGTTAGTAATCGGGGTGTATTATAGATGCCTCTCCATTACTAACCTGTGGGCTTGATGTCACCTGACAATACAAAGGTGACATCAACCCCCAAACATTAACCCCAATTCTCCACTTGCCACGACTACAGGGCAAGCAAGAAGAGTGAGGCTAAGTGCCAGATTTGGCGCCTTTCCTGGGGCCCCTGAGAGCTGATGTTTTTGAGATGGGCGAATATCCATGGCCCCTTCCTAGGCTATTAATATCAGCCCGCAGTTGTCTGCCTAGTCTTTGCTAGTTAGATTTGCTACGTAAATTTTTTTCTGGAGTCCCTATGGAAATTAGCCAGTAAAGGCTAAGCAAACAACTGTGAGTTGATATTAAAAGCCTGGGAACCTTTATGGCTATTGGCTCCTTCCCAGAAAATTAACATCAGTCCTCAGCCTTCGGATTTCACTCTGCTGGTTATGAAAATTACATGGGAGCCATTGCAATATTTTTTTAAAGTTATTTTTATAACAAATAACAGTTGCTGTTTGGTTACAGTTTGTGCGTGCATGTGTGCGAATGTGTACGTGTGTGCATGTGTGTTTACTTACCAACTTAGTAATGAGGGTGTCCGAGTTTTTCATTTACTTATTTATTGCAAAGGTGGCAAGTGATGAATACTCCCATCAGCCGCTCTTACTGTCACTGTTATTAGCGGCAGCAGGTGTAGGTTGATGAGGGTAATATAGTCCCAAGAGCCACAGCCTGCTGTCTTTGTTCTCACTTGAATACAGCTCTCATCCCATGTTCATGCTGATCGCCAGCAGAGCAGTGGAGAATGATGGAAGTCTTCTTCAGCACCAGACACCAGGGAGCAGTGCTTACTGTACTGCTGCTTCCCTGGTGCCCGTTGTGTGGTACTGATGAGGCACACGGGTGACACATAGTTGCCACACATGTTACACACATGGACGTTGAAATCTCCGGTACCGTTTTAACTTTTGCGTGAGCACTGTAGAAAAATTTCTAACATCGCTCACGCTGACGTCAGATAAGTGAAGTGAGTTAATTTGCTGTGAATTCCCAGGTCCTTCCTGACTTCACCGCGAGCATGAGAAATTTTTATGCTCGTGGTGACGTCAGACGGTTATCAGTGTCTCTGCTAGATGGCAGGCTTTATAGTCACATCATGCAACCATACAGCCTGCCATCTAGATGCAGCAGAGTTAGACCCGTCATGGGACAAATGGATTATTATCTTCTCTGTGGAAAGGTGAGGAATATTGTTGTTTTTGTATTTTAATTCTCTTGCAGGATACAATGCCATCACCGGAATTGTTGATGCAATAAATAAGATTTATTTAAGAGTCTGTGTCATTCTTTCAATTAAAGTACTTTTTTCTGGTTGTGACATTAACCCCCCCAACTATCACCCCTCTTGCCACCGCTACAAGGCAAGTGGGAAGAGTGAGGCTAAGTGCCAGAATTGGCGCATCTTATAGATACGCCTTTCCTGGGGCGGCTAAGAGCTGAAGTTTTTATCCTGGGTGGCAATATCCATGGCCCCTTCCTAGGCTATTAACATCAGTCCGCAGATGTCTGCCTAGCCTTTGCTGGTTATTAATTATAGGGGGACCCTACATCATTTTTTGTGGGTCCACTGTTTTAATATCCAATAAATCTAAGTTTACAGATGTGAGCTGATATTAATAGCCTGAGAAGCTCCATGGGTATTACCCCTTCCCAGGCTATAAACATCTGCCTCTACTGTTTAAGAAAATTACGCGGGAGCCCACAACATTTTTTTCAGAAAAATAACCTTTTAATTAGTAAATACATGTACAGTGAGCAGCACACACACCGTACTAATTATATATTTCACTAACATCTACATAACTATCTATTCTATGTGTATATACTGTATGTAATCTATCTCTTCTATCCTGTCGGGTCCTGCTGTGATTTTACAGTACGTGGCTGCTGAATTGCCGGCTTTTCTTCTATCTATCTATGTAATATATATACATGTATACATGTGTGTTAGTGATGGGTGAGCACTAAAATGCTCGGGTCGAGCATATTGAAATGCTTGGGTGCTTGACCCAAGCAACAAGCCCAATGTACAGTCATGGCCAAAAGTTTTGAGAATGACACAAATATTATATTTTCACATGATCTGCTGCCCTCTGGTTTTTATGTGTGTTTGACAGATGTTTTTATCACAGACAGAAATATAATAATTGCAAACATATGAGTAACAAAAGCTTATATTGACAGTTAGAATGAGTTAATGCAGCAAGTCAATATTTGCAGTGTTGACCCTTCTTCTTCTGGACCTCTGCAATTCTCCCTGGCATGCTCTCAATCAACTTCTGGACCAAATCCTAACTGATAGCAGTCCATTCTTGCACAATCAATGCTTTCATTTTATCAGAATTTTTAGGTTTTGTTTGTCCACCCGTCTCTTGATGATTGACCACAAGTTCTCAATGGGATTAAGATCTGGGGAGTTTCCAGGCCATGGACCCAAAATCTCTATGTTTTGTTCCCTGAGCCATTTAGTTATCACCTTTGCTTTATGGTAAGGTGCTCCATCATGCTGGAAAAGGCATTGTTGATCGTCAAACTGCTCTTGGAGGGTTGGGAGAAGTTGCTCTTGGAGGACATTCTGGTAGCATTCTTTATTCATGGCTGTGTTTTTAGGCAAGACTGTGAGAGAGCCGATTCCCTTGGCTGAGAAGCAACCCCACACATGAATGGTTTCAGGATGCTTAACAGTTGGCATGAGACAAGACTGGTGGTAGCGCTCACCTTGTCTTCTCCGAATGAGGCGTTTTCCTGATGTCCCAAACAATCGAAAAGGGGATTCATCAGAGAAAATAACTTTACTCCAGTCCTCAGCAGTCCACTGCCTGTACCTTTTGCAGAATATCAGTCTGTCCATGATGTTTTTTCTGGAGAGAAGTGGCTTCTTTGCTGCCCTCCTTGAGACCAGGCCTTGCTCCAAGAGTCTCCACCTCACAGTGCGTGCAGATGCACTCACACCTGCCTGCTGCCATTCCTGAGCAAGCTCTGCACTGCTGGTACCCCGATCCCGCAGCTGAAACACTTTTAAGAGACGGTCCTGGCGCTTGCTGGTCTTTCTTGGGCGCCCTGGAGCCTTTTTGGCAACAATGGAACCTCTCTCCTTGAAGTTCTTGATGATGCGATAGATTGTTGACTGAGGTGCAATCTTTCTAGCTGCGATACTCTTCCCTGTTAGGCCATTTTTGTGCATTGCAATGATGACTGCACGTGTTTCTTTAGAGATAACCATGGATAACAGAAGAGAAAAAATGATGCCAAGCATCAGCCTCCTTTTAAAGTGTCCAGTGGTGTCATTCTTACTTAATCATGACAGATTGATCTCCAGCCATGTCCTCATCAACACCCACACCTGTGTTAATGGAGCAATCACTGAAAAGAGGTTAGCTGGTCCTTTTAAGGCAGGGCTGCAATGATGTTGAAATGTGTTTTGGGGGATAAAGTTCATTTTCTAGCCAAGTAATTGCTGTTAAGCTGATCACTCTTTATAACATTCTGGAGTATATGCAAATTGCCATTAGAAAAAGTGAAGCAGTAGACTTTGTAAAAATTAATATTTGTGTCATTCTCAAAACTTTTGGCCATGACTGTAAGTCTATGGGAAACCCGAGCATTTTTGCCGGGACCCCTCTGGGGGTCTTTCTAGGGCTTAAAATCGTCGGAAATCAATGGCAACAGTGCTCAAATGAAATGGGAACATCATGGGAAGACCCCTGGAGGCATTTATGACTCACAGGTCGCAGCTGTGAACAATGTTGGCAGAGTCTTTTATGCCAGTTTTACAAGCGCACAATAAAACATACAAAAACTAAACCAAAATGGATTTTCCTAGGAAACATGTTAAGGAACATCCTTTACAGGATAATGATTTGTATGTAAGGCAAAATAAATAACCCAAAACAAAATGCTCCTCCACCACTCGGGCTATGTTCAGACATAACATTTTTCAACTTTAGCATTGCTTTCAACCGAGACAAATGCATTTACTTGGAAATGTCATTTTAACATTTTACAACCTTATCTGGCCATGTGGTGTGTGACACATCATCTGACACATCCTGTTTCATTTATGAAGGAGGGACTCTGAAAGTCACAAAGCCTATTTTTATAGGACCATCAGGTGGCCTTTACTATCTTTAAAGGGCCTGCAGTCGGCCTTCCGGTATGCTTTACTGTTCTCATTATTAAACAGTGGGTTTCCTAGACTGTTGTTGCATATGCAGTGAGTGGCAGGGCTGCCCAAAATTTGGACGCTCCCCAATAACAGACGTGCTGGATGTCCACATGAAACCAAAGTTCCCATTATTATGAATTTGCTACTCCATACTGTTTGCCTATGAAGTGAATGCAAGGCCTGCACTGCCAAAGTTACATGCACCCCAATAACCCATTTGAACAGACGTCCTGGTTGTCCACATGAAACCAAAATTCCCATTATTCATTTGGTACTCCCATAATGTTTTCCCATGAAGTGAATGCAAGACTTGCTCCAAATTTGGACACACACCAATAACTCTTTGAACCAACGTCCTGGATGGCCACATGAAACCAAAATTCCCATTATTATTCATTTGGTACTGTTATAATGTTAGCCCATGAAGTGAATGCAAGGCCTGCTCCAAATTTGGACGCAACCCAATACCCAATAACGCTTTGAAACAACATCCTGGATGTCCACATGAAACCGAAGTTCCCATTATTCATTTAGTGCTCCCATAATGTTTGCCCATGAAGCGAATGCAAGCCCTGCTCCAAATTTGGACACACCCCAATAACCCTTTGAACAGATGTCCTGGATGGCCACATGAAACCAAAGTTCCCATTATTATTCATTTGGTACTCCCATACTGTTTGCCTATGCATTGAATGCAAGGCCTGCCCTACCCCAAAGTTACACGCATCCCAATAACCCTTTGAAACTATGTCCTGGATGTTCACATGAAACCACAGTTCCCATTATTCATTTGGTACTCCCATAATGTTTGCCCATGAAGTGAATGCAAGGCCTGCTCCAAATTTGGACTCACTCCAATAAATCTTTGTACCGACGTCCTGGATGGCCACATGCAAACAAAGTTCCCATTATTCATTTGGTACACCCATAATGTTTGCCCACGAAGTGAATGCAAGGACTGCTCCAAATTTGGACTTCCCCCAATAAATCTTTGAACCGACGTCCTGGATGGCCATATGAAACCAAATTTCCCATTATTATTCATTTGGTACTACCATACTGTTTACCTATACATTGTAAGCAAGGCCTTACCTACCCCAAAATTACACGCACCCAAATAACCCTTTGAAATAATGTCCTGGATGTCCACATAAAACCAAAGTTCCCATTATTCATTTGGTACTCCCATAATATTTGCCCATGAAGTGAATGCAAAGCCTGCTTCAAATTGGGACGCACCCCAATAACCCTTTGAACCGATGTTCTGGGTGGCCAAATGAAAACAAAGTTCCCATTCTTCATTTGGTACTCCATACTGTTTGCCTATGCATTGAATGCAAGGCCTGCCCTGCCCCAAAGTTACACGCACCTCAGTAACCCTTTGAAGGATGAACTGGATGGCCACCTGAAAACAAAGCTCCCATTATTCATTTGGTACTCCCATACTGTTTGCCTATGCATTGAATGCAAGGCCTGCCCTGCCACGAAGTTACACGCACCTCAGTAACCCTTTGAACGAACGTACAGGATGGCCACATGAAAACAAAGCTCCCATTATTCATTTGCTACTCCCATACTTTTTGCCTATGCATCAAATGCAAAATTACACGCACCCCAATAACCCTTTGAACTGACATACTGGATGGCCACATGAAAACACAGTTCCCATTATTAGTCATTTGGTACTCCCATAATGTTTGCCCATAAAGTGAATGCAAGGCTGCTCCAAATTTGGACGTACCCCAATAAGCTTTTGAAACGATGTCCTGGATGTCCACATGAAACCAAAGTTCCCATTATTTATTTGGTACTCCCATAATGTTTCCTATGCATTGAATGCAAGGCCTGCCCTGCCCCAAAGTTACATGCACCCCAATAACCCTTTTAAGCGATGTACTGGATGGCCACATGAAACCAAAATTCCCATTATTCATTTGGTACTCCCATAATGTTTGCCCATGAAGTGAATGCAAGGCTTGCTCCAAATTTGGATGCACCCCAATAATCCATTGAACAGATGTCCTGGATGGCCACATGAAATCAAAGTTCCCATTAATATTCATTTGGTAATCCCATACTGTTTACCTATGCATTGAATGCAATGCCTTCCCTACCCAAAGTTACACGCACCCAAATAACTCTTTGAAACAATGTCCTGGATGTCCACATGAAACCAAAGTTCCCATTATTCATTTGGTACTCCTTTAATGTTTGCCCATGAAGTGAATGCAAGACTTGCTCCAAATTTGGACACACACCAATAACCCTTTGAACCAACGTCCTGGATGGCCACATGAAACCAAAGTTCCCATTATTATTCATTTGGTACTGTTATAATGTTAGCCCATGAAGTGAATGCAAGGCCTGCTCCAAATTTGGACGCACCCCAATAACCCTTTGAACTGACGCCCTGGATGGCCATGTGAAAACAAAGTTCCGATTATTCATTTGGTACTCCCATACTATTTGCCCATACATTAAATGCATTAAATGCCTGCTTTGCCCCAAAATTACAAGAACCCCAATAACCCTTTGAATGGACGTACTTGATGGCCACATGAAACCCATGAAGTTCCCATTATTAGTCATTTGGTACTCCCACAATGTTTGCCCATGCAGTGAATGCAAGGACTGCTCCAAATTTGGACACACCTGAATAACCATTTAAACCAAGGTCCTGGATGGCCACATGAAAACAAAGTTCCCATTATTCATTTGGCACTCCCATACTGATTGCCTATGTAGTGAATGCAAGGCATGCTCTGCCCCAAAGTTACACGCACCCCAATAACCCTTTGAACTGACGTACTGGATGGCCACATGAAACCAAAGTTTCCATTATTAGTCATTTGGTACTCCCATAATATTTGCCCATGAAGTAAGTGCAAGTGTTAGGCTTAAGAACCTGCATTGGAGCATTGCAGTGTTGAGGCTGAAGGACCAGCAGTGGAGAATTGCAGTGTTGAGGCTGAAGAACCTGCACTGGTGAATTGCAGTGGTGAGCCTCAAGTACCTGTAGTGGACAATTGCAGTTTGAGGCTGAAGACCCAGCAGTGGAGTATTTAAATGTTTAGGCTGAAGACCTGGCTTTGGAGCATTGCAGTGTTGATGCTGAACACCCAGCAGTGGAGAATTTCAGTATTGAGCCTGAAGAACCTGCATTGAAGCATTGCAGTGTTGAGGCTGAAGACCCAGCAATGGATCAGTTAAGTGTTGAGACTCAAGACTTGGCATTGGAGCATTGCAGTGCTGAAGCTGAAGAACTTGCATTAGAGTATTGCAGTGTTGAGGCAGGAGACCCGACAGTGGAGCATTTAAGTGTTCAGGCTGAAGACCTGGATTTGGAGCATTGCAGTGTTGAGGCTGAAGACCTAGCAATGAAGCATTTAAGTGTTGAGGCTGAACACCCGGCAGTGGAGCATTAAATTTTGAGACTGAACACCCGGCAGTGGAGCATTGCAGTGTTGAGCGTGAAGAACCTGTATTGGAGCATTGCAGTGTTGAAGCTGAAGACCTGGCAGTGGAGCATTTAAGTGTTCAGGCTGAAGACTTGGCTTTGGAGCATTGCAGTGTTGATGCTGAACACCCAGCAGTGGAGCATTTCAGAGTTGAGCCTGAAGAACCATCAGTGGAGAATTGCAGTGTTGAGGCTGAAGAAACTGCAATGGAGAATTGCAGTGTTGAGGCTGAACACCAGGCAGTGTAAAATTGCAGTGTTGCAGCTGACCAACCCCTACATTCCCATTATTAGGAAGTGAGTCTCAAATACTGTTTGCCTATCCAGTGAATGCAAGGCCATCTCCAAATTTGAACACACCCCAATATCCCTTGGAAGAGGTGTGGAGGAGGGCCTTCCCATTACAAAGGAGCGGGTCTCCTATACTTGTAATGCCTATACAGTAAGTGTATGGGCGACAAACATTCCCCCCTGAGGGGTTTACAACAACATACTGTGTTAAAAAGTTGTTAACGGGCATCATAAACACCCTTTACAACACTAATGTGGGTGCTGCATCACGGACCACGGTCACCCTGGTGATCTAGTGGTGGTGGATGAAGACGAGATGTGAAGGAAGGCCTCCTAAAAACTCTGTTCCTTCCCATTACAAAGGAGTGGGTCTCCTATACTTGTAATGCTCATGCAGTAAGTGTATGGGCCGACAAACATTTCCCCCTGGGTGGTATACAACAACATACTATGTTAAAAATTTGTTTACGGGCATCATAAACACCCTTTACAACACTAACGTGGGTGTTGCATCATGGACCACGGTCACCCTGGTGATATAGTGGTGCTGGATGATGAGGAGGAGGAGGACAACAGCAAATATGCCAAATCAGAAAGCGCATAACTCTGTATGTGTGAGAAGAGGTGCATGGGAATAGATCTCCCAAAAAAGACACTAGATTTGAGTTTGTTACGCTGCTATCATTCGGTGGTGTTGAGAAGTCTGGCCCAATCCAGCCCTTATTCATTTTTATAACAATCGGCCTGTCAGCATTTTCAGTTGACAGGCGGATGCGCTTATCAGTTATAATTCTACCAGCGGCACTAAATACCTCTCTTATAAAACACTAGCGGCAGGGCAGGCAAGGACCTCTAAGGCGTAGAGAGCCAGTTCATACCACCTGTCCAGCTTGGATACCCAATAATTATAAGGCACAGAGGAATCACGGACAGCAAGGTACTCCCTCAGCATCTTCCAAAACTTTGCACTCCTTTTGAGAGTATCCCGCGTCTCAAAAACCTGTGTGATGGGAGGGTCTGAGAAGTCTCCCAGAACTTTGACAGTGTTCCCTTGCCTCTGCTGGATTGGAGTTGTGTCTCTCTCGCCGGTACTCCTTGGTTTTCCAATAAACTGTGACCTCTGCCGCCAGCGTTTTCAGATGGGAATTTTTTTTTAATAATTCCGCAACAAGGGCCCTCTGGTACTGCAGCATTTTAGCACACCTGTCTGCCTCTGGAATAAGAGATTGAAAGTTCCCCTTGTAGCGTGGGTCTAGGAGTGTCACAAAGCAGTAATGACTGTCACCCAAAATTTTGCGAATGTGAGGGTCACGGTCAAGGCAGCGTAACATAAACTCAGCCATGCGTGCCAGACTGCTAACAGACTGACCATGCTCTCCTTCTCCTCCTCTTCCTCCTCCTCCTCCCTGTCCTCAGGCCATCCACGCTGAATAGATGTTATGACAGTTGTGCTTGTAGTACCGTCTATAGCGCATGAAACTAGCTCCTGTTCTTCCTCATCCTCCTCCTCTTCCTCATTCTCACCCAATCCATGTTGGGATGAGATGAGGCTAGGCTGTGTGTAATCACCCTGTATGGTTCCTTGCTCCCCTCATCATGCTCCGCCTGCAATGCATCCTCTTTGATTGTGAGCAGAGAGCATTTCAGAACACAGAAAAGCGGAAGACAGGAGAGACTGGGGAATAATGGAGGAACAGTTGGATTACTCTGGCAGCAGAGTTTAGGATAGATTTGAGTGGTGCAAGAGTGCTAGAGGGGAGGTCAGAGAGTATAAGGTTGCACTAGTCGAGGCGGGAGATCATGAGGGCATGCACAAATATTTTTGAGTTGTAGTGGGTCGGAGGAGGCAAGGGCTTGGATATGTAGCTTAAAGAGATGGCAGAGTCGAGGATCACCCCAAGGCCATGAACAAGCGGTGCTATTTTTCACGGTGTGCTGTCCGGTCATTACACAGGCACGTGTCCCACAACATTACCCTTGCCCTTCTCAATGCTGTTACTTGGAAACTCAACCTAACCACAAACACGCGGACAAGTGCTTGTGGTCAGGGACTGTACATCTTACTGAGGGCACACTGGGTTAACATAGTTGAAGCCGGGACCCACTCCGACCTTGGTATGGTGCACATCCTCCCAACCTCTAGTATTGCGGACTCTATGTCAATTTTGGTTGCCCCCACAGTCTACAGCTCCTGCACCTCCTCCTTCTCCTTCTCTTCCTCTTCAACCTCCATCTCCAAAAGTAGCACATCAGTCAAACGCTGGAAGCACTGCAGCACTGCCTCATCAAAGCTGTAAAAGGCTGTGCTGAAGCTAATATGCTTAGGTGACAAAAAGCACAATGATGAAGAGGTGTGGACAGCTCTGAAAGAGCAGGCAGATCTATGGCTGACACCACTGAACCCACAGCCAGTCATGGTTGTGTGTGACAATGGCTGAACCTGGTGGCTGCTCTGTGGCGAGGCGAGCTCAGACACGTGCCATGCCTGACAAATGCGCTTAACCTCATTGGTCAATGTTTTCCGAAAAGCTACACTGAGCTGCCAGATCTGCTTGGAATAGTACAACACTCTGTGGACCCATTTTAGAAAGTCAGCTAAAGCTTCAGCAGTGCTTGCAGCTTCTGGCTCACCGACTGGTGTGTGATGTCCCGACTCCCCAGGCGTTGGAACTCTACACTGCAGATGTTGGAAAGGATTTGTGAGCAGAAGAGGAATTTGGTGACTAGTCTACCAGCATTCTCAAGGTTGTCGGTATTCAGTTCTGAATTCACACATAAGATCTCAGGAGTGGACTTGAATGTCAGACATATGTACCATCTTCCAAAACTTTGGGGACTCCAACAAGATGGTGAGCCTAAATGACGCCATCATTAATGTCTCCATCCTGCTTCTCTGTGTTCTAATCTGAATATTTATAGTTATTTATATAGCGCAAACATATTTACAGTTTAACATTTTGAAAACACAGTCTTAAGTAACAGTGATAACAATAATACAAATTTAAACCGAAATAAAATGACCCTGCTCGTGACAGCTTACAATCTACACTAAGTAACAACGATAACAACAATACAATAATTATACAGAAATAAAATGATCCTGCTCGTGACAGCTTACAATCTACTCAAAGTAACACAGATAACAATAATGAAACCTCAAAAAAACAATCCTGCTCGTGACAGCTTCCAATCTACAATGATGTGGGGAAGATAAAAACTACAGGGGTGTATTTACAATAATGTATTTACAATTATATTACTGAGGTTAGTCGAAAGTCGAGGAGGCCTGAGGACAAGTAGGAAGAGGAGAGCATGGTCAATCGTCCTTTTGGTGAGGACATGGGAGTATTGACTGTTAGCAGTCTTGCACGCATGACTTAGTTTATGTTTCACTGCCTTTCCCGTCACCCTCACGTTCTCAAAATTTTGGGTGACGGGCAATACTGATTGGTGACACTTCTAAACCCACGCTACCAGGAGAACTTTCAATCTCTTATTCCAGAGGCAAACAGGTGTACTAAAATGTTGGAGGACCAGAGGGCCTTTCTTGTGGAATTATTAAAAAAATTCCCATATGAAAACGCTGGCAGCAGAGGTCACAGTTGGTTGGACATGCAAAGAGTACAGGTAAGAGAGACACAACTCCAATCCAGCAGAGGCTGTGGAACACTGGCAAAGTTTGGGGAGAGTTTTCTCAGACCCTCCCATCTCCCTGGCTCTGAGGCACAGTGGACTCTCACAAGGAGTGAAAAGTTTTTGAAACTGCTAAGGGACTAACTTGCTGACGGTACCAATGTCCTCTGTCATTCCTCTGTGCCTTATAATTATAGGTTATCCACGCTGAACACATGACATGACCTGGCTCTCTGTAGTGCGCACGTGAGCTGTATTCATGGTCAAGGAGCGCATTGCGCCTCGCTCTCTGGCGGTCACTGTGCACATGGCGCCTCGCTAAATGGCTGTACCGCCTTTAGTGGTGGCAGCAACGGGAACAGTCCTTTGCAGAGCCAGTGCTCTAAGGATGGAGCCCGCTGCTCAGCATCCTATGCGCTGCTTGTCCATGCCAAAAATCTATGCTGTTGTGCCCGCTTTGTGTAAGTTATCGGGTTTGTCTGTCTGCTGCAGTTAGCCACAGCATCGGAGCTTCGGGTGCATAGTGCACTGCCCCTTTAATACTCACATGCTCACCACTGTGGACTCACTCATGCTTTTCTTTTTTTTTTTCACACCATCCGCACAGGTTCCCTGTCTAAACATGTCCCCTCTTCATGGGTAATTGAACCTGTCCGTTTCCTTTTTCCTTCCCTCGGGAAACAGGGGACGCAGCATTGACAGTTCTGGACCCGGCGCAGCACTGCTACCCGTAGCCCAGTCATCCTGAAAACAGTACAGATCAAAAGTTTGGACACACCTTCTCATTTAAAAGATTTTTCTGTATTTTCATGACTATGAAAATTGTACATTCACACTGAAGGCATCAAAACTATGAATTAAAACATGTGGAATTATATACTTAACAAAAAAGTGTGAAACAACTGAAAATATGTCTTATATTCTAGGTTCTTCAAAGTAGCCACCTTTTGCTTTGATGACTGCTTTGCACACTCTTGGCATTCTCTTTATGAGCTTCAAAAGGTAGTCACCAGAAATGGTCTTCCAACAATCTTGAAGGAGTTCCCAGAGATGCTTAGCACTTGTTGGCCTTTTTGCCTTGACTCTGCGGTCCAGCTCACCCCAAACCATCTCAATTGGGTTCAGGTCTGGTGACTGTGGGAGCCAGGTCATCTGGAGGTGTGTTTGGGGTCATTGTCCTGTTGAAAAATAAATGATGGTCCAGCTAAATGCAAACTGGATGGAATAGCATGCCGCTGCAAGATGCTGTGGTAGCCATGCTGGTTCAGTATGCCTTCAATTTTGAATAAATCCCCAACAATGTCACCAGCAAAGCACCCCCACACCATCACTCCTCTCCTCCATGCTTCACGGTGGGAGCCAGGCATGTAGAGTCCATCCGTTCACCTTTTCTGTGTCGCACAAAGACACGGTGGTTGGAACCAAAGATCTCAAATTTGGACTCATCAGACCAAAGCACAGATTTCCACTGGTCTAATGTCCATTCCTTGTGTTCTTTAGCCCAAGAAGTCTCTTCTGCTTATTGCCTGTCCTTAGCAGAGGTTTCCTAGCAGCTATTTTACCATTAAGGCCTGCTGCACAAAGTCTCCTTTTAAGGGCAGAGACACACTGCCGTATTTCACGTGGGAGAGAATCGCATCGTAAAACTCATACTGGCTGTTTGCTCTCCTGACCTGAGCTTGACCTCTGCATAGTAATCCATCACGCTGTCATGCTCAGATCAGGAGAGGTGTCAGGCCAGTCCGTGCAGTGCGATGCGATTATCGCACGAGTTTTACGGCCGTGTGACTCCAGCCTAACGGTTGTTGTAGTGATGTGTCTGCTGCTAGAACTCTTGTGGCATTGACCTGGTCTCTAATCTGAGCTGCTGTAAACCTGCGATTTCTGAGGCTGGTGACTCGGATAAACTTATCCTCAGAAGCAGAGGTGACTCTTGGTCTTACTTTCCTGGGGCGGTCCTCATGTGAGCCAGTTTCTTTGTAGCACTTGATGGTTTTTGCAACTGCATTTGGGGACACTTTCAAAGTTTTCCCAATTTTTCGGACTGACTGACCTTCATTTCTTAAAGTAATGATGGCAACTCGTTTTTCTTTACTTAGATGCTTTTTTCTTGCCATAATACAAATTCTAACAGTCTATTCAGTAGGATTATCAATGTGTATCCACCAGACTTCTGCACAACACAACTGATGGTGCCAACCCCATTTATAAGGCCAGAAATTCCACTTATTAAACCTGACAGGGCACACCTGTGAAGTGAAAACCATTTCCGGAGACTACCTCTTGAAGCTCATCAAGAGAATGCCAAGACTGTGCAAAGCAGTCATCAAAGCAAAAGGTGATTACTTTGAAGAACCTAGAATATAAGACATAATTACATACTTTTTTGCTAAGTATATAATTCCACATGTGTTAATTCATAGTTTTGATGCCTTCAGTGTGAATTTACAATTTTCATAGTCATGAAAATACAGAAACATCTTTAAATGAGAAGGTGTGTCCAAACTTTTGTTCTGTACTGTATCAGGCCAATCAGTTCTTTAATGCAAGCATCATAGAAGGCATGTTCTTCCAATTTTAAAGAGAAAATTGTGCATTACATCCAGAACAGTGTCACTTTGAAGGACTTTGTGGCTCATATCAATCCACAACTTGACACTAGTAGTCTCATACTTCTAATTTTTGTTGAAAATGATTTTCCAGTGATCGGTTGTGTATGTTCTGACTTATGTAACATCATTTGAGTGATAAGAATTATTCATACCTATATGCTTCACAATATATTCATCTTTTTCTTTAAGGCTTCCGAATATAATGTTGTAAAAGTGAAAACAAGTTGGTGAAGTGTGTTTAAACTCAAATGTGAAAATAATTGTCATCTTTACTATTTCTCCATTCCATGTGTGGCTAACCCATCTCATTGATCTTATTGATTTTCTTTGGCAAGAAACCAACAGCTCCATCAATACCACGTGCTTTTCCAATTAATTCATCATAATTTTAAAGTAGAGGTGAGATTAGGGATCTAGATAACATCTCGGGACTGTAATCAACATGACACTGTGCCACGACCCATGGGGTTTAACTAATAATTTCACATAGTTAGTGCACTGCAGAACAGAGTTGTTAGAAAAACAAGATTTTGATTCAATAACATGTTGGATGGATTGTCAAGTTGAAACACCCATATAGTTTTATTATAATTATTATTTAGTTATACAGCGCCATTTATTCCATGGTGCTGTACATGAGAAGGAGTTACATACAAAGTAATAGATATCGTTTACAGTTAACAAATTTAAAATTACAGACTGGTACAGAGGGGAGAGGACCTTGTCCTTGCGGACTTACATTCTGCGGGATAATGGGGAAGAGACAAAAGTTCGGGGGTGTGGCACCTCAGTTGGTGGAAAGGCGGCATCTCGGATGGTGTTGTACAAGTCACATCTACGACCACCATGCTCTCCAATTGACACCTCTTGAAATGCAGCCAAAATGTCACAATCTCTAGCTTCTGCTACAGAAAATGCAGGGGCTCCTTTTTGATATCATCGTCCAACTAGTTCAGTATTAGTAGGTGATGGCTTGTCAGAATCCAGCCTAGGAACACCAGGCTTCAGTAGTTGCGAGTCCTGGCCCCGTGCTCTTCCAGGTGCTCTTCCTCCGGCTCTTCCATTCCTGATTTCATCTAGAAAATTTCGCCTTCATAATCCAGAGACAGAGTACAACACTGCCCAAGCGTTCACCCTCTGCTCCTCAGACTTTCTATCTGTGTTGTGACAGACTCTAGTCAGAAGATGATGATGGTGGTAGTAGTTGGAGCATTTAAAGGGAATCTGTCACCCCATTTTTGGACGATTCTGTAATGCTGTAAATAAGCCCCCGATGTCACCTGAAAGAGAAATAAAACAAGTTATATTATACTCACCCAGGAGGTGACCTTTGACCTTTGACCTTTCCTGCGCACTGCAGTACTCTGCTCTGCCCTCACCAGGGCAGATCAGTGCGCCTTCGCAGGAGTCGCGACGGGACGGAAAGAAGAGGCCGGCTTCGCTAGAAGATGGGAGGCGCCGAACCGGACCACGACGCCCATCGGATCGGACGGCGTACCTCGTTTTTCTTCTCTTTCAGGTGACATCGGGGGCTTATCTACAGCATTCCAGAATGCTGTAGATAAACCCCTGAGGGGTTGGCCGTATCTCATAGTCCAAAAATGGGGTGACAGATTCCCTTTGAGACAGTCATGAAGCAGCCATAACAACTTGAAACCGAAGTATTTTTACCGAGATACCACACTGTTCAATATTTGGGCTGTATTTTTACCCAAAATTAGTGTAGAGAACTAGGGTAACATACAGCAAATACAGTGGAATGTAGGCCTGAATTGCCACAATTTAGGGTCCACAAATACATGAGATGTCTGACATCGATACCAGACTGTTCAATTTGTGGCTTGAATTTTTAATTTTAAAAAAGTCTTTAAAAAAAAAACAGACTCGGGAAGACCTAACAGTTGGCCTGGCAACTTCTATCATGTTGATGTTACGGGGAACAGTTGCCCGTCTTCTGTCTGCAACCACCACACGGCTTCTTCCTGCCTGAAGGGGTGCTATGCCTCCCTCCCACCCTCCCACTGTGTGCTGCTGTCCTCGCTTTGCATGTCCTCCTGCCAGGTTGTGTCAGTTACTATATCATCCACCACTTCATCTTCTACTTCCGCACCCTCGTCCTACTACTGACTTTCCGGCAAATGTGTCTCATCATCGTCCATTCTTTGGACCATCGCTGCTCAAATATTTGGGTATCTCTACATGGAATCTCATCTTTCCCCGCTTCAAGTGGACCAGGCGAGAGGCCCGAATATATAAATGAAAAAGTGAACAGCTCTTTGGAGTGTCCAAGTGTGGGATCAGGTGTCTCAGGGCACTCAGCATGGTGGGAGGAAGGAGGATCAGGGTAAGCAATATGCAGGCCAGATTCACGGCTACTCAGACTTGACCATGTGTAAGACAGGGTGCTGGTGGTGGTGGCCATGTAACTGGAATTATTATCAGCTATCCAACTGGCTTCAATAGTGCTGTCTTGCTGTGGTCCTCTAGGACTTCAGAAACTAAGGTCCAGTGAGAAAATGCGGGTGTTTTTGTTTGCCCAATTTCAGCTTGCGACGGTCTCTGCCACGTGCCTTGCCCATTGTAAATGGACTAGAATATTATACATGTTCACTACAAATGGCTGAATTGGTAGCAAACTTGTATGTGATAAGTGTGCCGGAAAACCACACTTTAAAATATGTGGACTGTAGTTACAAATGTTTTTTTGCTTAGCCAATTGGTGCCGCTAAGTACCGTAACAGACAGCAAAAACACTAGAATAGGTAGGCCTACAATGCCCAAATTTGTAGCACAAGGATGTATGATGTGTGTCACATATATACCACACTATAAAACATGTGAGTTGTTTTATTTAAAGAGCAACATAGTGCTGTATATAACTTGAGTAACAGACAGGAAAGCACAGGACTACCGGCCTAAAATGCACCAATTTGGAGCACACGGATGTATGAGGCGTGTCACAGATCTACCACACTGTAAAATATCTGGGCTGTTTTTTTTTTAACAAAGCAACATAGTGCTGTATATAACTAGAGTGACAGACAGCAGGAAAAATTGAATACCGGCCTAAAAGGCCCAAACTTAGAGCATGCAGATATCTGAGCTGCCACGGAGATAGCAAACTGTAAAATATGTGGGCTGTTTTATTTAAAAAAGCAACATAGTGCTGTATATAACTTGAGTAACAGACAGGAAAGCACAGGACTACAGGCCTAAAATGCACCAATTTGTAGCACACGGATGTATGAGGCGTGTCACAGATCTATCACACTGTAAAATATCTGGCCTGTTTTTTTAACAAAGCAACATAGTGCTGTATATAACTTGAGTAACAGACAGGAAAGCACAAGACTATCGACCTAAAATGCATCAATTTGGAGCACAAGGATGTATGAGACGTGTCACAGATATACTACACTGAAAAATATGTGGGCTGTTTTATTTCAAAAAGCAACATAGTGCTGTATAATAACTTGAGTAACAAACAGGAAAGCACATGACTAACGGCCTAAAATGCACCAATTTGGAGCACACAGATGTATGAGGCGTGTCACAGATCTACCACACTGTAAAATATCTGGGCCTTTTTTTTAACAAAGCAACAGAGTACTGCAGGAATTAAGTACAGTCATAGATAGACCATTATTTTTAATCTTTAAAGATTCCATAACAACGGGGTCTGTACCACAAGACTGGCGTATAGCAAATGTGGTGCCAATATTCAAAAAGGGGACAAGAACTGAACCTGGCAATTATAGGCCAGTGAGCTTAACATCTACCGTGGGTAAAATCCTGGAGGGTTTTCTAAGGGATATTATATTGGAGTATCTGAAGAAAAATAACCTCATGACCCAATATCAGCATGGGGTTTTTGAGAGACCATTCCTGTCAGACTAATCTGATGAGTTTCTATGAAGAGGTAAGTTCCAGACTGGACCAAGGGAACGCAGTGGACGTGGTGTACATGGACTTTTCAAAAGCTTTTGATATGGTGCCACACAAAAGGTTGATACATAAAATGAGAACAATGGGGATAGGGGAAAATATGTGTCAGTGGGTTAAGAACTGGCTCAGGGATACAGTCATGGCCAAAAGTTTTGAGAATGACACAAATATTATATTTTCACATGATCTGCTGCCCTCTGGTTTTTATGTGTGTTTGACAGATGTTTTTATCACAGACAGAAATATAATTGCAAACATATGAGTAACAAAAGCTTATATTGATAGTTAGAATGAGTTAATGCAGCAAGTCAATATTTGCAGTGTTGACCCTTCTTCTTCAGGACCTCTGCAATTCTCCCTGGCATGCTCTCAATCAAATTCTGGACCAAATCCTGACTGATAGCAGTCCATTCTTGCACAATCAATGCTTTCATTTTGTCAGAATTTTTAGGTTTTTATTTGTCCACCCGTCTCTTGATGATTGACAACAAGTTCTCAATGGGATTAAGATCTGGGGAGTTTCCAGGCCATAGACCCAAAATCTCTATGTTTTGTTCCCTGAGCCATTTAGTTATCACCTTTGCTTTATGGCAAGGTGCTCCATCATGCTGGAAAAGGCATTGTTGATCGACAAACTGCTCTTGGAGGGTTGGGAGAAGTTGCTCTTGGAGGACATTCTGGTACGATTCTTTATTCATTGCTGTGTTTTTAGGCAAGACTGTGAGAGAGCCGATTCCCTTGGCTGAGAAGCAACCCCACACATGAATGGTTTCAGGATGCTTAACAGTTGGCATGAGACAAGAATGGTGGTAGCGCTCACCTTGTCTTCTCCGAATGAGGCGTTTTCCTGATGTCCCAAACAATCAAAAAGGGGATTCATCAGAGAAAATAACTTTACCCCAGTCCTCAGCAGTCCACTGCCTGTACCTTTTGCAGAATATTAGTCTGTCCATGATGTTTTTTCTGGAGAGAAGTGGCTTCTTTGCTGCCCTCCTTGAGACCAGGCCTTGCTCCAAGAGTCTCCGCCTCACAGTGCGTGCAGATGCACTCACACCTGCCTGCTGCCATTCCTGAGCAAGCTCTGCACTGCTGGTAGCCCGATCCCGCAGCTGAAACACTTTTAAGAGACGGTCCTGGCGCTTGCTGGGATTTCTTGGGCGCCCTGGAGCCTTTTTGGCAACAATGGAACCTCTCTCCTTGAAGTTCTTGATGATGCGATAGATTGTTGACTGAGGTGCAATCTTTCTAGCTGCGATACTCTTCCCTGTTAGGCCATTTTTGTACATTGCAATGATAACTGCACGTGTTTCTTTAGAGATAACCATGGTTAACAGAAGAGAAACAATGATGCCAAGCACCAGCCTCCTTTTAAAGTGTCCAGTGGTGTCATTCTTACTTAATCATGACAGATTGATCTCCAGCCATGTCCTCATCAACACCCACACCTGTGTTAATGGAGCAATCACTGAAAAGAGGTTAGCTGGTCCTTTTAAGGCAGGGCTGCAATGATGTTGAAATGTGTTTTGGGGGATAAAGTTCATTTTCTAGCCAAATATTGACTTTGCAAGTAATTGCTGTTAAGCTGATCACTCTTTATAACATTCTGGAGTATATGCAAATTGCCATTACAAAAAGTGAAGCAGTAGACTTTGTAAAAATTAATATTTGTGTCATTCTCAAAACTTTTGTCCATGACTGTAGGAAACAAAGGGTAGTTATTAATGGAGCACACTCAGACTGGGTGACGGTTAGCAGTGGGGTACCACAGGAGTCAGTATTGGGGCCGCTTCTTTTTAATATATTATTGACCTTGTAGGGGGCATACAGAGTAGTAGTTCAATATTTGCAGATGACACTAAACTCTGCAGGGTAATCAACACAGAGGAGGACAATGTTATATTACAAGAGGATTTATGTAAACTAGAAGCTTAGGCTGATAAATGGCAAATGAGGTTTAATGGGGATAACTGTAAAGGTACTGCCACACTAAAACAATCCCGCTAGCGATCACGATAACGACGCATACTAATGCGATCGCTAGCGGGATTGTTTCTATATCGCTAAGTGCGGCCACATTTAGCGATATAGTTAACGACGCTATCGCCGTTAGCGATCTTCTTAACGACTTTAGCGGTACAAAAGTACCGCTAAATCGCTAAGAAAAGGTGCCACACTAGCGATATATACTTACCCAGCGGGAGCGCCGACGAGAAAATAGGGTCAGGAACGATTCCAGCGACGAGCGAGATCACAGCAGGAAGCTCGTCGCTGGAAGCTGCCGCACTGAACAACATCGCTAACGGGATTGCTAAATAGTGACGTTTTTTAGCGATCCCGTTAGCGATATTGTTCAGTGTGGCATACCCTTAAGGTCATGCACTTGGGTAGAACAAACAAGATGTATAATTATATGCTTAATTGTAAAACAATGGGCAAAACTGTCACTGAAAAAGACCTGGGTGTATGGGTGGACGACAAACTCACATTTAGTGGCCAGTGTCAGGTAGCTGCTGCCAAGGCAAATAAAATAATGGGATGCATTAAAAGAGGCATAGATGCTCATGAGGAGAACATAATTTTACCTCTTACAAGTCACTAGTGCGACCACACTTAAAATACTGTGTACAGTTCTGGACTCCGGTGTATAAGAAAGACATAGCTGAACTGGAGTGGGTGCAGAGAAGAGCGACCAAGGTAATTAGCGAACTGGGGGGTCTGCAATACCAAGACAGGTTATTACACTTGGGGTTATTTAGTTTGGAAAAACAAAGGCTTGGGGGTGATCTTATTGCAATGTATAAATATATGAGGGGACAGTACAAAGACCTTTCTAATGATCTTTTTACTCTTAGACCTGTGACGGGGACAAGGGGGCATCCTCTATGTCTGGAGGAAAGAAGGTTTAAGCATAATCACAGACGCAGATTCTTTACTGTAAGAGCAGTGAGACTATGGAACTCTCTGCCGTATAATGTTGCAATGAGTGATTCCCTACTAAAATTTAAGAAGGGACTGGATGACTTTCTTGAAAAGTATAATATTACAGGTTATATACATTAGTTTCCTAGATATTGCGTTGATCCAGGGAGCTAGTCTGATTGCCGTATGTGGAGTCGGGAAGAAATCTTTTTCCCCAATGTGAAGCTTACTGTTGCCACATGGTTTTTTTTTGCCTTCCTCTGGATCAACATGTTAGGGCAGGTTAGGATAGGATATGGGTTGAACTAGATGGACTTAAAGTCTTCCTTCAACCTTAATAACTATGTGACTATGTATATAACTAGAGTGACAGACAGCAGAAAAAAATGAATACTGGCCTAAAAGGCCCAAACTTAGAGCACGCAGATATCTGTGCTGCCATGGAGATAGTACACTGTAAAATATGTGGGCTGTTTTATTTAAAAAAGCAACATAGTGCTGTATATAACTTGAGTAACAGACAGGAAAGCACGGGACTACCAGCCTAAAATGTATCAATTTGGAACACACGGATGTATGAGGCGTGTCACA
Organism: Oophaga sylvatica; assembly: GCA_033576555.1. Lineage (NCBI taxonomy): Eukaryota > Metazoa > Chordata > Amphibia > Anura > Dendrobatidae > Oophaga > Oophaga sylvatica. Next base: position 582,784,159 of record JARQOD010000001.1, on the reverse strand, counting down.
GATATACCACACTGTAAAATATCTGGCCTGTTTTTTTAACAAAGCAACATAGTGCTGTTTATAACTAGATTGACAGAAAGCATGAAAAATTGAATATCGACCTAAAAGGCCCAAACTTAGAGCACGCAGATATATGAGCTTGCACGGAGATTCCACACTGACAAATCTGTGGCCTGTATTTTTTTGCTTTCGTAGGCTAAATAGTGCTGTATACAACTAGAGTGACACACAGGAAAAAAATTGAAAACTGGCCTAAAATGGCCAAAATTGGAGCACGCAGATATATAAGCATGCTTGGAGATACCACACTGACAATTCTGTGGCCTGTATTTTTTACTTCTGTAGGCTAAATAGTTCTGTATATAGAGTGACACACAGGAAAACAATGGAAAACAGGCCTAAAATGGCCAAACTTGGAGCACGCAGATATATAAGCAGGCTTGGAGATACCACACTGACAATTCTGTGGCCTGTATTTTTTGCTTTTGTAGGCTAAATAGTGCTGTATATAACTAGAGTGACACACAGGAAAAAAATTGAAAAACCGGCCTAAAATGGCCAAACTTGGAGCACGCAGATATATGAGCTGGAAATAAGAAAAAAAAGTGACAGAATTTTTTATATATTTTTTCCTCTTTTTCTCTGGGGGCCATAGGAGGATTTTTTTTTCTATGGAGACTAAGCATTTGTCTGACCGTGTTGAGCAGCTCGCTGCTGAAGTTCGGAGAATTTCTGCCTATCTCGCTCAGTTGTCTACTTTAGAACCTAAGATCCCTATTCCTGATTTGTTTTCTGGGGATCGGTCTAAATTTTTGAACTTTAAGAATAATTGTAAATTGTTTTTTGCTTTGAAACCTAATTCCTCGGGGAACTAGGTGCAGCAGGTTAAACTTGTCATCTCCCTGTTGAGTGGCGACTCTCAGGACTGGACTTTTTCCCTGACACCTGGGGATCCTGTTTTGGCTAATGGGGATGTGTTTTTTCAGGCTCTGTGGTTGTTGTATGACGAACATAATGTTATTTGATCAAGCTGAAAAAACCTTATTGGCATTGAATCAGGGTCAGGAAGCGGCAGAGTTATATTGTCAGAAATTCCAAAAGTGGGCAGTCCTTACTAAATGGAACGATGATGCCCTAGCGGCTCTTTTTCGGAAAGGTCTGGCAGAGACCGTAAGGCTAAGTGCACACGTCAGGAATTTTCGCACTTTTTTCGTGTTTTTTTCCGCCGCAAAAACGCGAAAAAAACGCAAGCATTAAGCATCCTATTCATTTAAATGGATTCTGCAATTTTTGTGCACATGCAGCGTTTTTTTTCCGCGAAAAAAAAAAAACGCTTCGCAGAAAAAAAAGCAACATGTTCATTAATTTCGCGTAATCTCGGCGGAATCGCCACCATAGGAATGCATTGAACCGCTTACTTTCCGCATGTGGCTATGCGGAATGTAAGCGGTTCATGTGCGGATGGTACCCAGGGTCCGGAGGAGAGGAGACTCTCCTCCAGGCCCTGGGTACCATATCCCTGGTAAAACAATAATTAAAATAAAAAATAATGATATTCTCACTTTCCGGCGGCCCCCGCAGTCTTCTCGCCTCTCAGGGACGCTCCCGTTCCCAGTACTGCATTGCGAGAATCACCCAGATGACGTAGCGGTCTCGCGTGATGCTACGTCTTCTGGGGTCTGTCGCAATGCATCCTTGGGAACGGGATTGGCCGGGAGCGTCGCTGAGAGGCGGGAAAGCTGCGGGGGCCGCCGGAAGGTGAAAATATCTTTATTATTTTTTTTTATTATTTTTACATTAGATTTTTTTACTATTGATGCGGCATAGGCAGCATCAATAGTAAAAAGTTGGTCACACGTGTCAAACACTATGTTTGACTCGTGTGACCAACCTGTCAATCAGTTTTCCAAGCAATGCTACAGATCGCTAGGAAAACGCTAGCATTCTGCAAGCTAATTACGCTTGCAAAATGCATACCAAAAAAATGCGTATTTCCCACGGCAGAGAAGTGCGGGATTGCCGCGGCAATTTCCACGGCAATTCCGCAACATGTGAACTTAGCCTAAAAGATGTTATGGTGAGATTTCCTGTCCTCTCTGGTCTCAACGACTCTATGTCATTAGCCATTCAAATTGACAGACGTTTACGTGAACGTAAAACTATGCGAGAGGCGGTGTTGCCTTTCAAACAAACCTCTGAGCCCATGCAGTGTGATAGGGTTGTTTCTAGGGCTCAATGTCAAGAATTTAAAAGGCGTAATAAGTTGTGCTTCTTTTGTGGGGACGCCTCTCATACTATTCCCGTCTGCCCTAAGCAGGAAAAACGTTTTGCTCACTCATTTGTTTTGGGCAATGTACAGTGTTGTGAATGTGTTAGAAATGAGTTCTGAGCAGAAGCTCCCTCTGGTGGTTGCAGACAGTGCTGAACCATTTAGTGAAGATAGGCAATCAGGAGTTACAGACTGGTCCTATATAAGGGAGGTTCCCTCCCATCAGGGTTTCCGGTAGAGTTGAGCGATACTTTCCGATATCCAAAAGTATCGGAATCGGAATGGTATCGCCGATACCAAAAATATCGGCGATACCCGATACCGATACCGGAAATCCAATGTAAGTCTATGGGAACAAAATATCGTAACTAAAAAAACCCCATTCTTTCCTTGTAAACACTAAATATACACACATAGAATACATATATATATATATACATGTCATTGTGACATATATATATATACATATATTTATAGTTTATACACTTCTACATAGTAAAATAGCCTCTGATTCAATTGCCGGGTAAAGCCGGCTTTTGTGAAAAGACAGAAGCACCCGACATGAAATGACACTTGGTTTACATAGAGTTAACCATGTCTTTTCATGTAGTTTGATATCTGATTTGCACAAACAATTACATGAGTGGCTGTGTGCAAAATTTCACACCTGTAGGGGTTAATTAAAGGTGTAAATTCGTTGTAAAAAAAACGGACATTTTTGCTACGAATTTACACCTTTAATTAACCCCTACAGGTGTGAAATTTTGCACACTTACACTCATGTAATTGTTTGTGCAAATCAGATATCAAACTACATGAAAAGACATGGTTAACTCTATGTAAACCAAGTGTCATTTCATGTCGGGTTCTGCATTTTCACAAAAGCCGGCAATTGAATTAGCGGCTATTATACTATGTAGAAGTGTATGAACTATAAATATATATATATATATATGTCACAAATTCAATGACATGTATATATATATATGAGGTGTAAAATTGCTGAAAAAAAATGCGGGGGCTCCCGCCCTATTTTCGCAACCAGACAGACAAAGCCAGTGAGTGGGGGCAGATAATAATAGCCCAGAGAGGGACCATTATGTTTGCCCCCCCCTGGCTACTAACATCTGCCCCAGACACCCCAGGAAAGACAAATCTATAATTAGATTCGCCCTTTCTGGCACTTTGCCCGTCTATTCCCATTGCCCTGTAGCGGTGGCGAATGGGTTAGTATGGGGTTAAAGCCACCTTGCTATTGAAAGGTGACCTTAAGCCAGGTTAATAATTGAGAGCTGTCAATTAGACAACTATCAATTATTAATCCTATTGCATGAAATAAAAATAAAACACACACACTTTAATTAAAAATCATTTTAATGAAATAAAGACACATGTTTTTGACCATCTTTTATTTTACTGCAAAAAACATTTCCTGTAATAAAAATAAAATAAAAAAGCAAAATTATTCTTACCTATCCCATGCACAGTCAGGTCCCACGGTGTAATCCTTCAGAAAGGGTTGTTTACTGCAGGGACCGCAGCTAATGCTGCAGCCTCACAGTAAACCCCCAAATGAATGAGTTCCTCTCCTGGCTGACAGGAGAGTAAAGGCTGGGTCTCACATAACAATACACCAGCGATCCCGACAACGATATGCACTTGTCAGGATCGCTGGTGTATCACTACATGATCGCTGCTGAGCTGCCAAACAGGCAGCTCAGGCAGCGATCTGGGACAGCGACACTGCGGGTAACATCGCTTAAGGGCCCGTCTCACATAGCGATATTGCTACCGAGATCGCTGCTGAGTCACTAGTTTTGTGACGCAGCAGCGAGCTCACCAGCGATATCGCTGTGTGTGACATTCAGCGACGATCAGCCCCCCTGCCGGGTATCGCTGATCGTCGCTGAAATGTCAGGACCTTTTTTTGATCGCTGGTTTCCCGCTGACACGCACGCATCGCTGCGTGTGACAGGCGGGAGACCAGCGATCCGCTGGTAACCAAGGTACACAGCGGGTTTCCAGGCGCGGGGCTGTGCCTAGAAACCCGCTGTGTACCTTGGATACCAGCGCCCTGATGCAGGGGAGCTGGTATCCAAGGTACACAGCGGTTTTCCAGGCACCGCGCAGCGCTTGGAAACCCGCTGTGTACCTTGGATACCAGCTCCCTGCATCAGGGCGCTGGTATCCAAGGTACACTGCGGGTAACTAAGCGATGTTACCCGCAGTGTCGCTGTCCCAGATCGCTGCCTGAGCTGCCTGTTTGGCAGCTCAGCAGCGATCATGTAGCGATACACCAGCGATCCTGACAAGTGCATATCGTTGTCGGGATCGCTGGTGTATCGTTATGTGAGACCCAGCCTTTAGTTACCCGCAGTGTACGTTGGATACCAGCGCCCTGATGCAGGGAGCTGGTAACCAAGGTACACAGCGGGTTTCCAAGCACTGCGCGGTGCCTGGAAACCCGCTGTGTACCTTGGATACCAGCTCCCTGCATCAGGGCGCTGGTATCCAAGGTACACAGCGGGTTTCTAGGCACAGCCCCGCGCCTGGAAACCCGCTGTGTACCTTGGTTACCAGCGGATCGCTGGTCTCCCGCCTGTCACACACAGCGATGCATGCCTGTCAGCGGGAAACCAGCGATCAAAAAAAGGTCCTGACATTTCAGCGACGATCAGCGATACCCGGCAGGGGGGCTGATCGTCGCTGAATGTCACACACAGCGATATCGCTGGTGAGCTCGCTGCTGCGTCACAAAACTAGTGACTCAGCAGCGATCTCGGTAGCGATATCGCTATGTGAGACGGGCCCTTAAGTTGAAAGCTTAATTGATTGCTTTCCACTTTCACTTCAGGTCAGCCAGGGACACAATCAGTGACGTCAGAGGGAACTGATTAACAAAAATAGGGGTTCCCCTCGAAAAAAAAACGGCGTAGGGGTCCCCCTATTTTTGTTAACCAGCCAAGTAAAATGCAGACTGCTGCGGCCTGGTATTAAAAGACTGTCAAGGCCCATGGATTTTGGCCCTCAACAGCCTGATAATACCAGGCTACAGCAGCCCCACATTTGGCGCATCAAAAGATGTGCCAATTGTGGGACTTTACCCGGCTCTTCCCACTTGCCCTGTAGCGGTGGCAAGCGGGGTAATAAGGGGTTAATGTCACCGTTGATTTCACGGTGACAAAAAACCCGGTTAATAATGGAGAGGGTCAAAAGACACCGATCCATTATTAACCCAAAGTTTTTAAATTTTAAAAAAAGACACACAAGAAAAAATCTTTTAATGAAATAAAAAGACAACACAGTTTTCATTTCTTTATTACTCCTCTTCCTGCGCGCACGATTCCTGAAAAAAATAAAAAAAACAAAACCAACATATACCACCTGTCCGACGCAGTCCATAGTAACAAACTGTCCCACGACGATCCAGCCTGTACATGGGAATGACAGGCAGAGCCTGCATCCCGCGCAGCACGCTGCTTACCAGCTTCCCCGGGGTGACGCATCGGACGTTTTTACGGCCGCGATTACCCAGCAGTCACTGCATTATCACAAAACTGCATGTGACCGCCAGGGGAGAGGATGCGGCCATTAAGCGTCCGGGATGTGACCGCCGAGATCTTTTTGCCGGGTAAGTGCCACTGACTCCTACAGACCCACCGACGGACACTGACATGACAGTGACATTCCGATTCCGGTATCCAAAGACGAAAATATCGGACTCGGAATCTGAATTCCGAACAGCCAATATCGGCCGATACTCGATTTTGCAGTATCGGAAGCTCACACTATTGCCGGTGTCAATTTTTTTCTGTCTCAACTTGGTTCCTGGTTCACTTGGAAGCTTGTGAATTTGCCTCTTCTCCTGCTCTCAATAAGACATTTTCTGTTTTTATTTTTGTGCTTGCTTTTTGCATTGTTTCCTGCACTTTTTGTGGAGGTCAGCCAGGTCCCCTCCGGGGGCTTGTGCTCCTTCAGTTTGTCTGAGCCCACTGTTGTTGTTCATTGCCTTTTCAGTTTTCTTCATGGCGCGGCTTATTTTTTTACACCAGAGAACTAATTTAGGTGGTAGGGGTCGTGTGACTCAGGTGTTTTTTTGCAATTAAAGAGTTGGTACTTTTTAGGGTTTTTTGGGATTGCAGTAATGCCTTCCTATCCTTTTCTGTAGGAAGTTTGGGCCCCAACGTTTGCTCAACTTTTTCTGTCTGTGTCTGTATTTCCCTTTGTCTCCCCCGCCTTACGTTTGGGGGCTTCCTATGTTTTTTGGGGATCTGCTCCGGGGCAGATAGCTTTTCCTCTTTCTATCTTTGGTGTAGTTAACCCTCAGGCTGTGAAAGGGTCTAGGACCAACGTAGGTCGCCCACGACTGCCTTAGTTGTGGTGGTTGTCAGGGTACTGCAACCCAGTAGATTCCAACCTTCTGGTTTATTGCCTTTTTTTTTGCTTGTCTCCCAGCTACCAATCATAACATTTCCCCGGCCAAACTGAAAATTATATGGTACTCAACAGAAGGGAAAAATAGTAAAAGGAAAAAGAAAAAAAAAGTTGTCAGAATTTTTTTTTTCTCTGTTTGTTGCATTTCCCTCTTTTTCTCTGGGTGCGAGGAGGATTTTTTTTTTTCCTCTCAATGGGTTTGCACAGTTGTCTGGCCGTGTGGACAGCTTGCCACTGAAGTTCAGAGAAATTCTACCTATCTTGCTAGGTTGCCGGTTGTGGAACCTAGGATCCAAAAGCCGATTTATTTTTGGGGATTGAGCTAAATTTCTGATTTCAAAAAAAATCTGTAAGTTGTTTTTTGCCTTAAAACCAAGTCCTCAGGAACGCAGCACAGCTTTCAAATTGTCATTTCTCCTGCGCGGCGACCTCAGGATTGGGCTTTTTCCCGACAACCGGGGGCCCTGTTTTGAGTAAGTTGTGCATTTTTTTTGACTCGGGGTTATTGACGATGAACCTAATGTACTATCTAGCTGAAAAAACCTTGTTGGGATTAAATCAGGGGATTTTGAGCACCTAGTGATGCCCTTTGGGCTCATAATGCCTTCCGCCTTCCCTTCCTTCTGAATGACATTTTCTTATTTTGTGAAAATTTTGATTGTTTTTTTTGGGATGATATCTTGATTTTTTCCAATGACTGGGACTATTGAAACATGTTCGGCTGTTTCCAGATTTTTTGGGGAGAATGCCCCTTATGTGAGGGATCAAATGCTTTTTGGGCATACAGAGGATCCATTTCTGGGATTCATTTTGTCCCATCTTTTTGAAATGGACCCGGTCAAGGGTTCAGGCCATCTGTGATTGGGTCCAACCTACTTATAAAGGCTCTTCAGAGATTCTTGAGTTTGCCCAATTTTTATCGTAAATTTATTGGTAATTTCTCTGTTATTGTTTAAACCATTGCTGATTTGACCAAAAAGGGGTTTTGATGTGGTGAATTGGCCTCCGAGGCGTCTCTGCGTTTCAGGAACTTAAGCAAGATTCACTTCTGCCCGTTCTGCGGCAGCCTGATGTTTCTCTGCCATTTCAGGGGAGGTTTGATGCCTCTGAAATTGGGGGAGGGCCGTTTTGTCCCCAAAGAGATCCGGAGACCTCTAAAGCCCTTGTGCCTTTTTCTTCAAAAATTTTCTCCAACCTGAACATAATTATGACGTGGGAACGGGAGGTTTTTGGCCATGAAGGGGCTTTTGAAGAATGGAGACTTGGCTGGAGGGAGCCAAACATCAGGTGGGGTCCTCACGGACCAAAAGAATCTGGTTTATCTGGAGTCAGCCAAGCCGACTTAATCCTAGACAGGCCAGGTGGGCCTTGTTTTTCAACGTTTTTAATTTTTTGGTTTCCTTTTTTTCTGCACTAAAAAATTTTAAGGCGGATGCCCTCTCGAGGGTTTCCTGGGACTCTTCTGGTTATCTGAACCTCTGTTATTTTGAAAGAGGGTGTAGTTCTTTCTGCCATCTCGCCAATTGAGACTGGCTCTGGAAGGGGGTCAGAGGATAACCGAGCCTGCCCTATTGGGAAATTGTTTTCCCAGACCGGTGGAAAAAGAGTGTATGTCTGAGATTCATTGTTCCGCGTTGGGTCCCTCCCGGAATTTTTGTACCAAGACTTGGTTAGTCGGTCCTTTTGGGGGGCCTCCTTGTCTCGTGACGTCAGGGGAAATTTTGCAGCCTGGGGGGACTTGCTCTCCCCTCCAAGCCTTGTCTCGCTCTAGTGGTTTTTATGCCATTGCCCGTGCCCAAGGACCATGGACCCATTCCTTGGATTTATTTCCGACCTCCCTGTTTCTCGAAATGACTGTTATCTGGGGATTTGTGAAGGTTTTTCCAAAAAGATACCCTCTTGGCCATTACCTAAGTTGCCTTCCCCTCCGAATTGGTGCCTTTGTTCCTTCAGCCGTGGTTCGTTTTTCACGGGATTCCTGAGAACATTGTTCTGACAGAGGTCCAGTTTGTGTCCAATTTTGGGAGGACTTTTGTTCTAAAAATTGGTGTTCAATTGCTTTCCCCCCCTCGGCTTTTCATCCTCAGACCAATGCAAACTGAGAGAACAAACCAGACATTGAGATTATCAGTGCTTTGGTCTGTGTCAAAGATTTGTTCTCTTTTTTTGCCTTTGGCTGAGTTTGCTCTGCCACTTTGATGTCTCCATTTTTCTGAAATTTTTTGGGTTTACCCCGATTTTCTTCGGGACAGCGGGGCTTCTGTCTGCCGGTGTTGACTCTCTGTGGAGCGTTGAGCAGATTTGGACCAGGTAGTCCCTCCTAGGAGAGGGCCCTGCGGTTTGCCAACCAGCATAGGACTGAGGTCCCGGTTTGAAGTGGGGATTGGTCTGGTTGTCCTCAAAAAATTTCCCTATGAATTTGATTCCAAGTTTAAAGTGTGTTACTGTTTCCTTTAAAAAAACACAGCTTTATTTCGATCCCTTTAAAAAACCCCAAAAACCCCAGTGAAGGTATAACTAAGCGTTTATACCGTAATGCTATTCTGTCAGACACCCTGTATTCCTAACTGTAGCCTACCTTGCCGGGGAGGTTGGCACCTAAAAAGCGATCTGGCGCCCCCATCAGTAGCTTCCCTATCTCCCCTATTAATCCCTTAATGAAGGTGGGAAAACAATTTATGGTAGTGAAAATGAAGGGGTCTTGGAACAAACGTGTCTAACACAAAATAGATAATAAAATGCCATGTCATCATCTGTAAACCATATAATATTAATGCACAAAATATTATACAATGAATTTTCATAGGAAAGAGTCCGAACAGTGCAAGAGAAATAGTGCCACAGGTAACACATTAATTATCAATACACAGATATGGCAGCATAATAGCCTGTAAAAAATTTTAAAGAGGTTATACGGGTTAGTAGCGGGTGACCCGACGCGTTTCCCCATTAATGCAAGGGGTTTCCTCAGGAGAATGCATGATGCCGATGACATAGAGATGATGACACCGGGCACCGTAACGTATGGACTTAAAAAACCCCCGCTGAAAAGCGCCTTAGGAAGGCTCCACCCTTTGCAATCAGGGAGGATACAAAACCGGGTTGAGAATCCGCTCAAAATGAAATTAAACCCTCACAGAAACGCTGAGACTGGCGTGTTTCCCCTTCATTTTACCGCTATACCGGAAGTGCCCATAAACATTGCGGGATGACCACTTCCGCCCCTCTGATCAACAATGTGCTTCCAGATAGTGGGAAAACAGTAAGGGGGGGGGAAAAAGCCATTCAAATTTTAATTCTCTGCGTGCTTAAAAAAAGAAGATGAATAGAAACAAAATAAAGCCCCTCAACATTTTTTAAGAGAAGGACATATTTTGAGTACTTTTATACCCGGTGGACAACGCCCCTAAAAAGAAATAAAAAATAATACATAACCTGCCACAATATAAGGTATTTTGTCCGCAATATGCATATACAAAGCCACATGCACCTGTGCTTTAAAACTATAATTGGTAAAAACCAAAAGAGAACTTAGGAGAGGTTGGCGGCATCGCAATGATATCAGGAATAACAGGGATATTCACTGGCTCGCCATATGTGAGGTTCACGGGGGTAGAATTTCGAAATTTCCTTCACAAGATTGAACTGTGAAGCCCAAAGTGAGGGGGGAGCTTTGGGAAAAAATTTTCCTCAGACTGAGCTGAGTGGATATTCGCTTCAATCCCTGAGTCCGAAGGGGTTAAATGAGGCTTTATCTTATGTTCCGTTTATTTGATTAAACCTATTTTCGTTTGTCCCCCTGCACTGTTTGGGTATTATGCCAAATTTTTGGCCACCCACCTGGCATAATCTGCAGACCCCTTGTGGGCGCTATTATCAAGAATCTAAGAAGCAATGTTTGCTTAATATATTTTTTCTTTTTAAAAATTTTTTATGCTGCAAATTTACCTCGGATATAAAATCATGATTGCGGACCATAAAAACCCTTTTAAAATTTTGGGGAGGGTATGTATTAATTTTTTTTTTCTATTTCAGGGCGTTGTCACCGGTAAAAAGTACTCAAATATATTGTCCTTCTCTTAAATAAATATCGATGGCTTTATTTGTTGCTATTCATCTCTCTTCTTTTTAAGCACGCAAGAATTAGAATTGAATGGCTTTTTCCCTCCCCCTTTCTGCGTTCCACTATCTGGAACGCCACATGATCTTGATCAGAGGGGCGGAAGGGTCATCCCGCAATGTATTATGGGCACTCCGTATACGGTAAAAAAGAAGGGGAACACCCGGTCTCAGCGTTATCTGTGGGTAATCCCTTTCTTTTGAGCGGCATCTCACCCGGTTTTATCCCCCTATTGCAAAGGGGGTAGCCTATCCTAAGGGGCTTATCACGGTGGGGTTTTTAAGTCATCGTTACGGTGCCTGTGTCATCATCTCTATGGCCCTCAGGCAATGCATACCTCCTAGGAACCGTTGCTTAACGGGAAACGCGTCGGGTTTACCCAGCTCAGCTAAGCCCAGCTATATACCTCTTTATTAATTACAGGCATTATGCTCCATTCTGTGAAATTGATTATTAAGTGTTACCTGTGGCAATATTTCCTTGCACGTTACGGCTCTTTCCATGAAAGATTATTGTAAAATATTCTGTGCATTAATATCTATTGGTTTTACAGATGCATGACATGGCATTTTATTTATCTATTTTGTTTTAGACACTGTTTAGTTCCCCCCCCCCTTCTTTCACTACCATAAAAATTTTTTTCCACCTTTATCTAAGGGATTAATAGGGGAGTAGGGACAGCCTACGTTGAGTGGGGGGGCCAGAAACGCTACTTTTAGGGTGCCAACCTCCACGCAAGGTAGGCTACAATTAGGAATAACTAGGGGGTCTGACAGATAGCTTATCGGTAAAAGCTTTGTTATCCTTTACTGGGTTTTGGTTTTATTTTTAAAGGTATCGAAATAAAACTGTGTTTTTTAAAAGGGTACTTACCACAAATTTTTGTTTATTCCTTTGGAAACCTTTTTCTTGATTAGTCCAAAAAATTTTCCGTGGCATGGCCGGTTTTTTTTCAACCCCAATTAATGTGATCTTTGGGCACAGGACGCAA
>JARQOD010000001.1:582744169-582772245 GCA_033576555.1 Oophaga sylvatica | reverse complement strand
TGGACCTTGCCAGCCTGATAATACCAGGCCACAGCAGTCTGCATATCTTGGCTGATTAACAAAAATAGGGGATCCCCTCGAAAAAAATTGGCGTGGGGTCCCCCCTATTTTTGTTAACCAGCCAGATGAAGCAGACCGCTGAGGCCTGGATTTTCAGGCTGTTAAGGAGCCAAGATCCATGGACCTTGCCAGCCTGATAATACCAGGCCACAGCAGTCTGCATATCTTGGCTGATTAACAAAAATAGGGGATCCCCTCGAAAAAAATTGGCGTGGGGTCCCCCCTATTTTTGTTAACCAGCCAGATGAAGCAGACCGCTGAGGCCTGGTTTTTCAGGCTGGTAAGGATCCAATATCCATGGACCTTGCCAGCCTGATAATACCAGGCCACAGCAGTCTGCTTAGCTTGGCTGGTTAACAAAAATAGGGGATCCCCTCGAAAAAAAAACGGCGTAGGGGTCCCCCTATTTTTGTTAACCAGCCAAGTAAAATGCAGACTGCTGCGGCCTGGTATTAAAAGACTGTCAAGGCCCATGGATTTTGGCCCTCAACAGCCTGATAATACCAGGCTACAGCAGCCCCACATTTGGCGCATCAAAAGATGTGCCAATTGTGGCACTTTACCCGGCTCTTCCCACTTGCCCTGTAGCGGTGGCAAGCGGGGTAATAAGGGGTTAATGTCACCGTTGATTGCACGGTGACAATAAGCCCGGTTAATAATGGAGAGGTGTCAATAAGACACCGATCCATTATTAATCCCAAAGTTTTTAAATGTTTAAAAAAAAGACACAGCAAGAAAAAAGTCTTTTAATGAAATAAAAGAGACAACACAGTTTTCATTTCTTTTATTACTCTCTCATTCCTGCGACGCCATCGATCTCCTGTAAAAAAATAAAAAAAACAAACCAACAGTATACCACCTGTCCGACGCAGTCCATAGTAACGACTGTCCCACGACGATCCAGCTCTGCTACATCGGAATGACAGGCAGAGCCTGACATCCCGGCGCAGCACAGCTGCTTACCAGCTTCCCCGGCGGTGACGTCATCGGACTGCTTTACGGCCGCGATTACCCAGCAGTCACTGCAGTTATCACGAGAAACTGCATGTGACCGCCAGGGAGAAGAGGATGGCGGCCATTAAGCAGTCCGGGATGTGACCGCCGGAGATCTTCTGCCGGGTAAGTGCCGCTGACTCCTGACAGACCCGACCGACGGACACTGACAGTGACAGTGACATTCCGATTCCGGTATCCGATATGACGAAAATATCGGTACTCGGAATCGGAATTCCGATACAGCCAATATCGGCCGATACCCGATATTTGCAGTATCGGAATGCTCAACACTAGTTGCCGGTGATCAATTGTTCTTGTCTCAACTGTGGTTCCTGGTTCACTTGGAAGCTTGCTGAATCTTGCCTCTTCTCCTGCTCTCAGATAAGACATTTTCTGTTTTTATTTTTGTGCTTGCTTTTTGCATTGTTTCCTGCACTTTTGTGGAGGTCAGCCAGGTCCCCTCCGGGGGCTTGTGCTCCTCTCAGTTTGTCTGAGCCACTGTTGTTTGTTCATTTGCCTTTTCCAGTTTTTCTTCAGTGGCTGCGGCTTAGTTTTGTTACACCAGAGAACTAATTTAGGTGGTAGAAGTCGTGTGATCTCAGGTGTTTTTGCAATTAGTAGAGTTGGTACTTTTTAGGGTTTTTTGGGATTGCAGTAAGTGTCCTTCCTATCCTTTTCTGTCTAGGAAGATTGGGCCCCAACGTTTGCTCATACTATTTTCTGTCTGTGTCTGTATTTCCTCTTGTCTAACCGCCATTACATGTTTGGGGGCTTCCTATGTTCATTGGGGATCTGCTCCGGGGCAGATAGCTTTTCCTCTTTCTATCTTTAGGTGTAGTTAACCTCTCAGGCTGTGACAAGGCGTCTAGGACCAACGTAGGTACGCTCCACGACTGCCTTTAGTTGTGGTGGTTAGTCAGGCTACTGCAATCCAGTAGATTCCAACCTCTCTGGTGTATTGCCGTTTTTTGCTTGCTCTCCTCAGCTACCAAATCATAACAGTATCACCGGCCAAACTGAAAATTATATGGTACTCAACAGAAGGGAAAAATAGTAAAAGGAAAAAGAAAAAAGAAAGTTGTCAGAATTTTTTTTTTCTCTGTTTGTTGCATTTCCCTCTTTTTCTCTGGGTGCTGAGGAGGATTTTTTTTTTTCCTCTCAATGGAGTTTGCACAGTTGTCTGGCCGTGTGGATCAGCTTGCCACTGAAGTTCAGAGTATTGCTACCTATCTTGCTAGGTTTCCGGTTGTGGAACCTAGGATCCATATGCCAGATTTATTTTTGGGGGATTGAGCTAAATTTCTGAATTTCAAAAATAACTGTAAGTTGTTTTTTTGCCTTAAAACCTAAGTCCTCAGGGAACGCAGCACAGCAGGTTCAAATTGTCATCTCTCTCCTGCGCGGCGATCCTCAGGATTGGGCTTTTTCCCTGACACCTGGGGACCCTGTTTTGAGTAATGTTGATGCATTTTTTCTGGCTCTGGGGTTATTGTACGATGAACCTAATGTCACTGATCTAGCTGAAAAAACCTTGTTGGCATTAAATCAGGGGCATTTTGAGTACCTAGTGATGCCCTTTGGGCTCACTAATGCTCCTTCCGTCTTCCAGTCCTTCATGAATGACATTTTCAGGGATTTTGTGGATAAATTTCTGATTGTTTATTTGGATGATATCTTGATTTTTTCCAATGACTGGGACTCTCATGTGAAACATGTTCGGACTGTGTTCCAGATTTTGAGAGAGAATGCTCTGTATGTGAAGGGATCAAAGTGTCTTTTTGGCATACAGAGGATCTCATTTCTGGGATTCATTTTGTCCCCATCTGTTATTGAAATGGACCTGGTCAAGGTTCAGGCCATCTGTGATTGGGTCCAACCTACTTCATTAAAGGCTCTTCAGAGATTCTTGAGTTTTGCCAATTTTTATCGTAAATTTATTGGTAATTTCTCTGTTATTGTTAAACCATTGACTGATTTGACCAAAAAGGGTTCTGATGTGGTGAATTGGCCTCCTGAGGCAGTCTCTGCGTTTCAGGAACATAAGCAGAGATTCACTTCTGCTCCTGTTCTGCGGCAGCCTGATGTTTCTCTGCCATTTCAGGTGGAGGTTGATGCCTCTGAAATTGGGGCAGGTGCCGTTTTGTCCCAAAGAGATCCGGAGACCTCTAAAAGTAACCCTTGTGCCTTTTTCTCTCAAAAATTTTCTCCAACTGAACATAATTATGACGTGGGTAATCGGGAGTTATTGGCCATGAAGTGGGCTTTTGAAGAATGGAGACATTGGCTGGAGGGAGCCAAACATCAGGTGGTGGTCCTCACGGACCATAAGAATCTGGTTTATCTGGAGTCAGCCAAGCGACTTAATCCTAGACAGGCCAGGTGGGCCTTGTTTTTCACACGTTTTAATTTTGTGGTTTCCTTTCTTCCTGGCACTAAGAATGTTAAGGCGGATGCCCTCTCGAGGAGTTTCCTTGCGGACTCTCCTGAGTTATCTGATCCTGCTGTTATTTTGAAAGAGGGTGTAGTTCTTTCCGCCATCTCGCCCAATTTGAGACTGGCTCTGGAAGGGTGTCAGGAGGATAAACCGAGCGCTGCCCTATTGGGAAATTGTTTGTCCCAGACCGGTGGAAAAAGAGTGTGATGTCTGAGATTCATTGTTCCGCGTTGGCCGGTCATCCCGGAATTTTTGGTACCAGAGACTTGGTTAGTCGGTTCTTTTGGTGGCCTACCTTGTCTCGTGACGTCAGGGAATTTGTGCAGTCCTGCGGGACTTGCTCTCTCTCCAAGCCTTGCTCTCGCTCTAGTGGTTTGTTGATGCCATTGCCTGTGCCCAAGAGACCATGGACCCATATCTCTATGGATTTCATTTCCGACCTCCCTGTTTCTCAGAGAATGACTGTTATCTGGGTGATTTGTGATAGGTTTTCCAAAATGATACATCTTGTGCCATTACCTAAGTTGCCTTCCTCCTCAAAATTGGTGCCTTTGTTCCTTCAGCACGTGGTTCGGTTACACGGCATTCCTGAGAACATTGTGTCTGACAGAGGAGTCCAGTTTGTGTCCAGATTTTGGAGGACTTTTTGTTCTAAACTTGGTGTTCAATTGTCTTTCTCCTCGGCTTTTCATCCTCAGACCAATGGACAAACTGAGAGAACAAACCAGACATTGGAGACTTATCTGAGATGCTTTGTGTCTGCTGATCAAGATGACTGGGTCTCTTTTTTGCCTTTGGCTGAGTTTGCTCTTAATAATAGGGCTAGCTCTGCCACTTTGATGTCTCCATTTTTCTGCAATTTTGGGTTTCACCCTCGATTTTCTTCGGGACAGACGGAGGCTTCTGTCTGTCCAGGTGTTGACTCTGCTGTGGAGCGTATGCAGCAGATTTGGGACCAGGTAGTCCCTCTCTCAGGAGAGGGCCCTGCGGTTTGCCAACCGGCATAGGACTGATGGTCCTCGGTTTGAAGTGGGGAACTTGGTCTGGTTGTCCTCAAGAAATATCCCTATGAGAGTTGCATCTCCTAAGTTTAAGCCTAGATTCATTGGACCTTATAAGATCATGGAGATTCTTAATCCTGTTTCCTTTCGTTTACTTCTTCCAGGGACATTTAAGATCCATAACGTGTTCCACAAGTTCTTATTGAAGGGGTTTGTCGAGCCGGTGGTTCCTATGGCTGCTCCTCCTGACCCTGTTTTGGTTGGGGGCAATCTGGAGTATGTGGTTGAGAAGGTATTGGATTCTCGTTTTTTTAGACGGAAACTCCATTATTTGGTTAAGTGGAGAGGTTATGGTCAGGAGGACAATTCTTGGGTGTTTGCTTCAGACATCCATGCTAGGAGACTGATCCGTGCGTATCACAGAGCTCATCCTGACCGACCTGGTTGCCCAAGTGAGGGTTCGGTGACCCCTCCTCAAGGGGGGGTACTGTTGTGAATGTGTTAGAAATGAGTTCTGAGAAGAAGCTCCCTCTGGTGGTTGCAGACAGTGCTGAACCATTTAGTGAAGATTGGCAATCAGGAGTTACAGATTGGTCCTATATAAGGGAGGTTCCCTCCCATCAAGGTTGCCGGTGATCAATTGTTCTTGTCTCAACTGTGGTTCCTGGTTCACTTGGAAGCTTGCTGAATCTTGCCTCTTCTCCTGCTCTCAGATAAGACATTTTATGTTTTATTTTTGTGCTTGCTTTTTGCATTGTTTCCTGCACTTTTGTGGAGGTCAGCCAGGTCGCCTCCGGGGACTTGTGCTCCTCTCAGTTTGTCTGAGCCACTGTTGTTTGTTCATTTGCCTTTTCCAGTTTTTCTTCAGTGGCTGCGGCTTAGTTTTGTTACACCAGAGAACTAATTTAGGTGGTAGAGGTCGTGTGATCTCAGGTGTTTTTGCAATTAGTAGAGTTGGTACTTTTTAGGGTTTTTTGGGATTGCAGTAAGTGTCCTTCCTATCCTTTTCTGTCTAGGAAGATTGGGCCCCAACGTTTGCTCATACTATTTTCTGTCTGTGTCTGTATTTCCTCTTGTCGAACCGCCATTACATGTTTGGGGGCTTCCTATGTTCTTTGGGGATCTGCTCCGGGGCAGATAGCTTTTCCTCTTTCTATCTTTAGGTGTAGTTAACCTCTCAGGCTGTGACGAGGCGTCTAGGACCAACGTAGGTACTCTCCACGGCTACCTTTAGTTGTGGTGGTTTGTCAGGGTACTGCAATCCAGTAGATTCCAACCTCTCTGGTGTATTGCCGTTTTTGCTTGCTCTCCTCAGCTACCAAATCATAACAGTACAGCCTAAATTCCTCTTGACGGTTACCTTGATCTGCTCCTTAGCTTCATTTCTCCTTATCTTCATTTTCTGCTAAGACTTTTGTTGATTCAGGAGCAGCCCTGAACCTGATCGATTTTCACTTTGCCAAACGTTGTGGTTTTCCCATAGTACCCCTGTGGACTCCTATTCCTTTGAGGGGTATTGATGCTACCTCCTTAGCGGAGAATAATCCCCTGTTTTGGGTCCAGGTGATAATGCGGGTAGCCCCGGACCACCAAGAGAACTGTAAATTTTTGGTGTTACATAATTTACATGACATTATTGTACTGGGTTTTCCTTGGTTGCTGACCCATAATCCTGTTCTGGATTGGAAGTCTGTGTCGGTGGTTAGTTGGGGTTGTCAATGTGTTCTTAGGGACACTCCTGTTTTCTCTACCTCTCCCCAGTCTCAGGATGTCCCTGACTATTTGGCTGATTTCTCTGATGTGTTTAGTGAGAGTAAGTCTGCGTCCTTGCCTCCTCACAGGAGTTATGATTGCGCGATCAAGTTAGTGCCCAGTTGTAAATTTCCCAAGGTTCGGCTCTTCAATTTAGCTGTACCTGAACATGATGCTATGCGATCTTATATCAAAGAGTCATTGGAGAAGGGTCATATTAGACCGTCCTCTTCATCTTTAGGTGCCGGCTTTTTCTTTGTGGCCAAGAAGGATGGCTCATTGAGGCCATGTATTGACTATCGTCTCCTTAATAAAATCACTATTAAATATCAGTATCCGTTACCCCTGATTTCCGATTTATTCTCCAGAGTGAAAGGTGCTAGTTGGTTTACCAAGCTTGACCTTAGGGGGGCGTATAAACTTATTCGCATTAAGCACGGTGATGAATGAAAGACGGCGTTTAATATTCCTGAGGGGCATTTTGAGTACCTAGTGATGCCTTTTGGGCTCACTAATGCCCCTTCCGTCTTCCAATCTTTCATGAACGATATTTTCCATGATGTTGTGGACAAGATTTTGATCGTTTATTTGGACGATATTTTGATTTTTTTCCAATGACTGGGATTCTCATGTGGAACATGTTCGGAGTGTATTCCGGATTTTGAAAGAAAATGCTTTGTATGTTAAGGGACCGAAATGTCTCTTTGGCGTACAAAAATTTTTGTTTGGGATTAATTTTGTCTCCGTCCGCTATTGAAATGGACCAGGTCAAGGTTCAGGCCATTTATGATTGGGTTCAGCCCACTTCCTTGAAGAATCTTCAGAAATTTTTAGGTTTTGCTAATTTTTACCTTACATTCATAAGTAATTTTTCTACTATTGTGACACCACTGACGGATTTGACTGAAAAGGGCGCTGATGTGGTGAATTGGTCTCCAGAGGCAGTTTCGGCGTTTCAGGAGCTTAAGCGGAGATTCACTTCTGCTCCTGTTCTATGGCAACCTGATGTTTCTCTCCCATTTCAGGTGGAGATAGATGCTTCTGAGATTAGTGCAGGAGCCGTTTTGTCTCAAAGAGATCTGGCAACCTCTAAGATTAACCCTTGTGCCTTCTTTTCTCGAAAATTTTCCCTATCTGAACGTAATTATGATGTGGGTAATCGGGAATTATTGGCTGCGAAGTGGGTGTTTGAAGAGTGGAGACATTTGTTGGGGAGCCAAACATCTAATTGTGGTCCTTACTGACCACAAGAACTTGATCTCTCTCGAATCAGCCAAGCGATTGAATCCTAGACAGGCCAGGTGGGCCTTGCTTTTCACGCGTTTTAATTTTGTGGTCTCCTTTCTTCCGGGCACTAAGAAGATTAAGGCTGATGCCCTCTCTAGGAGTTTCCTTGAGGATTCTCTTGATGTGACTGAGCCTACTACCATTCTGAATGAAGGTGTGGTTCTTTCCGCTATCTCACCCGATTTGAGACTTGCCCTGGAGGAATTTCAGGAGGATAAACCTGAATGATGCCCTATGGGGAAATTGTATGTCCCCGAACAATGGAGGAGGAAAGTAATGTCTGAAATTCATTGCTCCGCGTTGGCTGGTCATCCCGGTATTTTTGGTACCAGAGATTTGGTGAGTCGGTCCTTTTGGTGACCTGCTTTATCTCGTGATGTTAGGAATTTTGTGCAGTCCTGTGGGACTTGTTCTTGGACCAAACCCTGCTCTCTCTCTAGTGGATTGTTAGTGCCACTGCTGGTGCCCAGGAGGCCATGGACACATATCTCAATGGATTTTATTTCCAACCTCCCTGTCTCTCTGGGAACGACTGTTATCTGTGTGATCTGTGATAGATTTTCCAAGATGGTCCATCTTGTACCACTGCCGAAGTTGCCATCCTTTTCCGAGTTGGTGCCCTTGTTTTTTCAACAGGTGGTTTGTTTGCACGGCATTCCGGAGAACATTGTGTCTGACAGAGGAGTCCAGTTTGTTTCCAGATTTTGTAGAGCTTTTTGTTCTAAACTGGGAATTCAGTTGTCCTTCTCCTCTGCGTTTCACCCTTAGACCAGTGGTGCAGATTGAGAGAGCAAACCTGACTTTGGTAACTTATTTGAGATGTTTTGTGTCTGCTGATCGATATGACTGGGTCTCTTTTTTGCCCTTGGCTGAATTTGCTCTAAATAATAGGGCTAGTTCTGCCTCTTTCAATGTCCCCTTTTTTCTGCAACTTCGGATTTCATTCTCGGTTTTCTTCAGGGGAGGTGGAGGCTTCAGCCTGTCCAGGTGCTGATTCTATGGTAGAGAGAATGCAGCAGATTTGGAATCAAGTAGTGGATAAGTTGTCTCACTCTCAGGAGAAGGCCCAACGGTTTGCCAACCAGCATAGGACTGATGGTCCCCGGTTTAAAGTAGCTGATATGGTTTCGTTGTTCTCTAAAAATATTCATATGAAGGTTGCGTCTCCAAAATTTAAGCCAAAGTTCATTGGACCTTATAAGATTTTGGAAATCCTTAATCCTGTTTCTTTTTGTTCGGCTCTTCCAGGAATGTTCAAGATTCACGTTTTTCATAAATCTTTGTTAAAAAGGTTTGTTGAGCCAGTGGTTCCTATGGCTGCTCCCCTGATCCTGTATTGGTTGAGGGCAATCTGGAGTATGAAGTAGAAAAGGTATTGGATTCTCGTCTGGCTAGACGGAGACTCCAGTACTTGGTCAAGTGGAAAGGTTATGGTCAGGAAGATAATTCTTGGGTGTTTGCTTCTGATATTCATGCCGAGAGATTGGTTTGCGCCTTTCACCAGGCCCATCCTGATCGGCCTGGTGGCTTGGGTGAGGGTTCGGTGAACCCTCCTCAAAGGGGAGTACTGTTGTGAACACTTTTAATCTGGCTTCTGAGTTTGGGCTCCCTCTGGTGGTTGCTGCTGGTAATGGAACTGGTCTGGCTGACAGAAGTCAATCACCTGAAGAGGATGATTGGAGATCAGGTGTTACTGACTGGAGAGATTTAAGTGAGCAGCCTTCCCCTAGTTGTTGCCGGTGATTTGGTCTTTTTCCTGAGCCTTCTGGAAGTCTGCTTGCTCCCTGCTTTGTCCTGCATCTTTCAGATAAGTTATTTGTCTGTTTTACTCTGTGGAATTTTTGCTTTTCTCTGTTCTCTGCCTTGCTGATGTGAGTTCAGCCGGGTTCCCTGTGGGGACTTGTGCTGGACTCTGTTTTCTTTTGCCACAGCTTTGCCAGTCTTTTCTGTATTTCTAGTCCCCAGTTCTTTCAGTATCTGTTGTTTTGCATCCAGTTCACACCAGAGTTCTGATTTAGTGGGGGAGAGGTCGTGTGGCCTCAGTATTTTTGCATATCAGACGTGTTGGAATTTTTCATAGGGTTTTGCGAGATTGCAGACAGTATCCTTTCCTGTCCTGTTCTATCCAGACAGTTTGGGCCCCAGCATTTGCTCACTCTATTTTCTGCCTGTGTTTTGTACTTCATCTGTCACACTGGCAATATATGTTTGGGGGCTATCTATTCCTTTAGGGCTCTACTCCGGGGCAGTTTAGCTTTCCCCTTTTTCTCTTTAGGCTTAGTTAACTCTTTGGCTGTGTCGAGATGTCTAGGGCATCATAGGTACGCCCCACGGCTAATTCTAGTTGTGTTGTCAGTTTCGGGGTCTGCAATCCGCTAAGTTACCAACCTCTCTGGATGTCTGGTTGCCTAGCCTATTTCTCTGTTATCCTCCTCGGTTACCGAATCATAACATGTGAGCATAAGCTGACACTCGGCCGCGATCGGCCGCTCTCCCCTCATGAGCGTGGCCGATGGCATATGAAGTACTATCCCGTCCATGGTCATTAAGGCCCAGGTCACATGGACGGGATAATACGTCAAAGGTCAGAAAGGGGTTAAAATCATCTTCAAAATTAACTTTGTTTGTAGGAAAACTACTTACAGTCATTTGTCTATCCATACATTGCTTTTTCTCTTTCCAAACAGTCAACCTTTTGCTGATACCAAAATAGAGAAAAAATGTTAAAGCTTAGTAAAAAAGCCATAGGATATTCATTTAACATACAATAAAACAATTTTTTACTCCATAAACTAGGATAATTTTTCAACCACCACTTATCAAAAATTCATGACTTGGTCTGTGTACACTGCCTATGTATAAATATCAGCAAGGCAGGTTTCTGCCCACTGTTGGTTACCACCGGAAACACCCATTTTCCAAAAACAAATGGTCAAATATTATGAGGTCACTTTGATAAAGGTAATGGAACAAGTACAATATGATTTTATCTGGTGGAGAAATTGGTTTCTCTTGAGCTAAATGTGATGTTGAGTCATAGACAAGTCATGAGTCTGGGAAGTCAAGGAGTCAGAGGTCAAGTACCAGAAGAGTACTTCAGAGATAAAAGGAGTAGACAAAAAAATAGACAAAGGCAAAGTCTAAGGTCAGGCAACAAAGGTCAGAGTAAGTCAAAGGCAAAAGGGGCAGTACGAGTGAAGTGTCAAAGAGGCAAAATCCGAGGTCAGGCAATGAAGATCCGAGAGACATACAGAGAGCTCAAAGTACCCACACCACCGAGCAAGACTACTAGTGGCTATGGTCTCACCATTATCAGCCAGTTAAATAGCTAGGCAATTACAGTGAAAGTAGGGAAACCAGCCCGGCCTGGTTGAGTTGCTGGGCAATTCTATTAACAATACTGACATCCCAGCAGGCCCCTGCATACTATAGTATTGTCACTCACAATACTGACAGCCCAGCACAAGAGATGAGCAGATCTTTCAAGGTTCAGTTCGGCAAACATCCCGATGTTCACCAAACAGTTCACCAAACATACCCGATCCCCATTGAATTCAATTGGAGTCAAAACCAAATGCATAGACAACATTTTCAGGGCGGTCAATAAGTTCCCAAAACAGCTCAAATTAAGGGCAGACACCAGGAAAATTGCCATCAATTGGCCCAGAGTACAAATAGTATAATTGGGCAGCACGGATGCATGGGAGAGTGCCTTGGACAGGACTTGAACCAGCATTTCTAGCTTAAACATTGATCAGAAACAGGTGGATGAGTGACAGATGTAGCCGTGGTGCTCTGAGAGGCCTGCCAAATTCAGGTAACAGAAATGAGGGAGACCCAACTTGGAGTCCAAACAGTTCCAAAAATTAGGTGCAGATACCAGGAAAAGCGGCATCAATTGACCCACAGTAAAAATGTGATAATGGCACTAAAGCATGAGTCATGCATGAGGTGTCAGGGTCTGGTCCAGCATTTATAGCTTTGAATTTAAGCTTAAATTAAGATGAGGAGGGTGAAGGACAGTTGTAAGCCTGCTGTGCTGGGAGCCCTGATACCTCAACAGCTCATACTGCTTTTTCTGCTCAGACACATTCAGATGGCACAAATATCAGTTTGGTAGACTGCTATTGTTTAAAAAATGTAAGGATAGTAACACAGTAAGTGCAGGCCTGCCGGTCGGTCTGGGAGCCCTACTGCTCCAGGCAACACACATGAAGTTGACCCAACTTGGAGTCCAAACATTTAAAAAAATTAGGGGCACACACCACTAAAGTGGGATCAATTTCCCCAGAGTAGAAATGGTATAATGTGGCGCTGATACCCCTTCCAATACAGGCAACCTACCAAATGGAGACCCAACTTGGAGTCTCCACATTTCAAAAAGCCATAGATTCTTCATTTAACATACAACAAAACCATTTGCTACTCCCCAAGTAAGGATAATTTTTGGCCCACCAGTTGTCCAAAATTCATGGCTTCGTCTGTGTACACCGATTGTGTATAAATACCAGCAAGGCAGGTTTCTGTCCACTGTTGGTTACCACTGATAACCATCCATTTACCAAAAGTAAATGGTCAAATATTATGAGGTAAATTTGAAAAAGGGTAATAGAACAAGTGCAATAGGTTTTTATCTGGTGGAGAAACTGGTTTAGGTGAGAGATATAGGAATTGCTCACCTTTTGTGGCTGTTTTAATCCACAACTGAGGAATTAAAGTCTGTGTGTAACAGCTGCTGAAGTACCCTCAAGTTGGGAGTTCCCGCCGTGTAGAGTAATTAGTAGGAGGATAGGAGTAATAGTTTGCGCTGCTGTTCTGTATTCAAGAAATCCAGAGAAGACAGGAATTGGAACATTCGGTTTATTCTCAACACGTTTCGAAGTTGGACCAGCTTCTTCATTAGGAGAAGCACAATATTGTTCACAGTGCTATATAATATGATGATTGCAATATATTAAGAGGATACTTTGATGGAAGTACTTCTTTAAGATTACACTGGACCCTCTAACATTTTTGGCCTCAATGAAGCTGCACATACTGCACCAATGCTCCTGTGTAACTAAATATAACACTTTGTCACTTTCCTTACTTTATAATATTTCAACATTGTAACAAAAGATTTTTTTTATCTTATTTTTAATATAAAATGTACTACTTTATTAAATGGAGTCTGGTGTTTGAACTCTGCTCCATTGTGCTCTGTTGTGCATGAAAGAAAGTGTTGGAGGTGCTTGATGTTATGTGAAAAATGTCACATTGCTTCCTCATATCTATTAGTAAAGATAAAATGATCTTTATGGTTTTTATACATGAAGTGTCTTCTTTGTGATATCGGTTGTTCAACTTACTAATCCAAGGGTCTTTGCTTGCAGTCTCATTACTTTCAACCAATCGTATAAAGTAGTTGACTCCATTTGACCTAATTTTGCTTAAAAAGTATGATAGTCACAGCAGTATTTCCATTTTTCCATTTTAGACATTAAAATGAAACATTGAAGAAGGGAAATAGAGTTATAACACTGAAATATCCATAGCAATGTTGCCATTTTGTCCTTAAAAATTCTTTCTGGAACGTGGACTACAAACTTAAATTAAGGGTGTATATTTTAGATGCTGGTTTGGGAGAAAAATAGTATATTGTTAAAGTACTAGATGGTTACAGTATTTTGATATCTTTGATATCTTGGTTTGGACACTTTATGCGTCTTTTTTATTTTCCCAGTTATTCCATCTTCATAAATGGGTATTGTCTTGTTGTGCTTGTAAACACAAGCAATTTTGTAATTTACTGCTTTTTAAAAATTTCAGCTCTTCTTGAGACATTAATAATTTCGTTTTGTTTACAGTTCATTGCCTAGGAGATCGACTACTGCTGCTAGACAGCAGAACATATGCAGAGTGGAGATAAGCAGATCTTTATAAAAGCGGATTTGCTTACTTTGCCAAATGTTCCCCCCAAATTCAATTTGTGGCAAATAAATTTGCATGAATCTCAATAATGAAAAGCTTGTAATTGCTCTGAAAAAGCACATGGGGAAGAGTTGAGAGGGAGTGTGCCCTGCTGATCATAAAATATTACACTCTACAGCAGGAATCCCTAACCTGTGGCTCATGGTCCTGTGATGTGTGGCTCTCGGATGTCTGCCAGTTTGGTGCATTAGCACCAGGTCTTTCAAGCAGATCTCTATGCTCATATATTGTCCTTGGGATTGGAGAGGTAAATTATTTGGTAAACTCGAGATAAAATGATACTGCCAGACAGAAGGAGTGATTCATACAAGACTACCATAGATGCAAGTACATTATATTGCCTGGTGTGTTTTCTGTAGTGAACCTTTGGCTTTCATTATACCGGTATTGGGGGCTCTGGATGTCATTACTGTTTTTTTTAATTAACACTGGATCCTATGTACCCTTTTGTAGGCTTTAGCCCAGGAGAGGCATGTTTGATGAATATTAAGTTTAAGGTCGCATGAAAGAAAGGTACCCAATTCCCTTAGCTGGTGGGCTTTCATGAATTTGTATAAAAAATATATTCTATATAGCAGTAATGCACTCCAAATTTCATATATTTAAGGTTCACATACATGTTAGCTTTTGCCGTGCACTGCTGTATTCTTTTGTTTGTATATTATGCAGTTATAGGAGCTTGCACCAGTTCACATTTGCTTTATTTTGTTCAGAGGTGCTGGTCAGTTTTTTGTTTTGTGTAGTACTTTGGGGAAGGCAGGACCTGGATGTCACTATACGGGGGCTCTGAACGTGGCTCACAATTCTCTCTTGGAGCTAAATGTGATGCTGAGACACGGATAAGTTATGAGTCACGGAAGTCAAGGAGTCAGAGGTCAATTGCTAGGAAAGTACTTCAGAGACAAAGAAATTAGACAAATATTCAAAGGCAAAGTTCAAGGTCAGGTAAAAAAGGTCAAAGGGTCAAAACAAGTGAAGGGTCAAAGAGGTAAATTCTAAGGTCAGGCAATGAAGATCAGAATGACAGATACACAGAGCTAAAAGTACCCTCACCACCAAACAAGACTACTATGGTCTAACCATTTTCAGCCAGCTGAATAGCTAGGCAATCACAGTGAAAGGAGGAAACCCAACAGGTCTGGCCTGGTTGAGCTGCTGGGTAATTCCATTAACAATACTGACAGCCCAGCAGGCCTTTGCATAATATAGTATTGTCATTTACAATACTGAGAGCCCAGCACTAGAGATGAGCGAACCTTTCAAGGTTCGGTGAACGTCCCAATGTTCGCAGAACAGTTCACCGAACATACCCGAACCCCACTGAATTCAATGTAAGTCAAAACTAAACGCATAGAAAACATCTTTGGGTGGGCAAAAATCTGTCAAAATAGCTAAAATTAAGGTCACACACCAGAAAAAATGGCATCAACAGACCCAGAGTACATAGAGTACAAATAGTATAATTGGGTAGCATGGATGCATGGCATAGGGCCTTGGACAGGGCTTGGACCAGCATTTTTAGCTTAAACATTGATCAGTAACAGATGGATGAGTGACAGGTGTAGGCCTGGCGCTCTGAGAGGTCTGCTAAATTCAGGCTACACACATGAAGGAGTCCCAACTTGGAGTCCAAACATTTCCAAAAATTAGGGGCAGGTATCAGGAAAATAGGCATCAATTGACCCACAGTAGAAATTTGATAATAGCACAACTGTAGTCAGCCATGGACCATGCATGAGGTAACAGGAGCTGGCCAGAATTTATACCTTTGAATTTAAGTTTAAATTAAGATGAGGTGGGTGATGGACCAGTGTAAAAACCTTCTTTTCTGGGAGCTCTGATACCTCATGCAGCAGCTCAAAGTATTATTTTGCTCAGCCGTACTCAGACGGGACAAATATCAGCTTGGTAGACCACTAATGCTAGAAAAATTAAGGATAGTAACACAGGTAGTTGACTGATCAATTCAACCACAATAGATATTTTAGAATGGCACAGCAGCAGTCAGACATGGGCAATGCATGAGGTATCAGGGTCTGGGCCAGAATTTAGAGATTTGAATTTAAGTTTAAGTTAAGATGAGGTGGGTGAGGGACCGGTGTAAGCCTGCTGTGCTGGGAGACTTGATACCTCATGCAACAGGTCAAACTGTTTTTCTGCTCAGCCACACTCAGGTGGCACAAACATAAACTTCTTTATCTAGTAGAAATCTTAGTGGATATCCTCTGCACTGCTGAATGGTTGAAAAAACGTCAGTCCAAGTAGAATTTAATAAATAAATTGTGGCTTTATTCTATGAGTTTTGAAGTTACAAGAACTTCTTCAGGAAAAAGAAGGACCACATGTGAGTCTAAAGTCTTTTAGGTTATGTTGTAACCCATGGATAAGCAGCAGCTGTTAAATTCTACAAGCGCATAAGAAGTCTTATCTAAAGCTTATACCCCTACTGTATGTGGGTAAAACCCTATTTTGCACCATATTCTCTTCCCAGCAATTTTCTACAAATGTCAGCTTGGTAGACTACTATTGCATAAAAAATGTAAGGATAGTAACGCAGGTAGTTGACTGAAAGTAGGTGCAGGCCTGCCGGTCTGGGAACCCTTCTGCTATAGGCAACAAAGGAGGAGACTGTTACGCACAGTGTAGGATAGACTAAGTGCAACACGAAGGGATAGGGAAGGGAGCCCAACTCTAGGAAAGGGGGGAGTGGGAACCCCTAGGGAGATTTAAAGCCACCCTGTCTGCCCTAAATGTCCCTATACAGGTACTGCAACTATCGGGAAGCAGGAACCTAATCCCGGCCTGATCGTGGCAATAAGCCCTGCTTACGGAAGGACAGGGTACCCACTAGTCAATCCCCACTACAACTATAAACAACTAGGATGGACAAACAAGGGGAACACTAATCTTGAGTAGACTCAGCAAGGTAACACAGATGTCCTCCAGCAGCACCAAAGAGGAAGACAGCCGACTGCTATAGCTCCAAGCCTCAACAGGGGAAAATAGAAATATTATTATTATTATTTATATAGCACCATTGTTTCCATGGTGCTGTACATGAGAAGGGGTTACATACAAATTACAGATATCACTTACAGTAAACAAACTAACAATGACAAACTGACACAGAGGGGAGAGGACCCTGCCCTTTTGGGCTTACATTCTACAGGTTGGTGGGGAAGGAGACAGTAGGTTGGGGAGTAGCGGCAGTTCCGGTGTTGGTTGAGTGGTAGCTCAGGTAATGGTGAGGAGTAGCGGGGTCATTGCAAGCTGTAAGCTTTCCTTGAGAGGTGAGTTTTCAAGTTCGGTCTGAAGGATCCGAATGTGGTTGATAGTTGGACGTGTTGGGGCAAAGAATTCCAGAGGATGGGGGATATTCGGGAGAAGTCTTGGAGGCGGTTGAGTGAGAAGTGAATAAGTGTGGAGGAGAGAAGGAGGTCTTGGGAGGACCGGAGATTACGTGAGGGAAGGTATCGGAGATTAGTTCAGAGACATATGGAGGAGACAGGTTATGGATGGCTTTGTAGGTCAGCATTAGTAATATTTGAACTGGATACGCTGAGGGAATGGTAGCCAGTGAAGAGATTTGCAGACGGGAGAAGCGGAGGAGTAGCGAGGAGAGAGATGAATTAGTCGGGCTGCAGAGTTTTGGATGGACTGGAGAGATGCAAGGGTGTAAGCAGGGAGGCCACAGAAAGGGATTTTGCAGTAGTCAAGGCGAGAGATGATGACGGCATGCACAAGCATTTTATTATATTGAGGGTTGAGGAAAGGACGGATTCTGGAAATATTTTTGAGCTGGAGACGACAGGAGGTTTTATAGAACTTGAATGTGCAGTTTGAAGGACAGGGCAGAGGAAAGGGTTACTCCGAGACAGCAGACTTCGGGTACGAGGGAAAGCGTGATGTCATTAATTGTGATAAATTGGTCAGGTAAGGAAGATCTGTGAGTAGGGGAAAGATGAGGAGTTCTGATTTGTCCACATTGAGTTTGAGGTAGCGAGAGGAGAAGAAGGAGGATATGGCTGATAGACCCTCCGGGACTCTGGACAGCAGAGAGGTGACGTCTGGGCCAGAGAAGCAGATCTGAGTATCATCAGCATAAAGGTGGTACTGGAATCTGTGGGACTTTATGAGCTGCCCCAGGCCGAGTGTATAGATTGAGAAGAGTAGGGGAAATATCTCCGGCAATTCCCAGAAGCAGACAGGAAGTCTATAAACACCCAGTCCAGGTGTGTCAATTAGAGCCGGGGGAGGAAACCACTGGGTCCAAGAGTCAGAAATACTAGGAAGGTGTCTTCAAAACCAACTGCAGAGACCTTCTGCAGCCAGATGCTGTGCGTCTGTCTGCAGCCTCTGACACACCCGTGACAGTACCCCCTTCTACAAGTAGCATCCGGACACTCAGGACCAGGCTTCTCTGGACAAGAGGTGTGAAATGAACGAATCAGCCTGGTAGAATTCACCTCTGATGCCGAGACCCACATCCTTTCCTCTGGGCCATAACCCTTCCAGTGCACAAGGTATTGTAGGGAATGACTTTGGAGGTGAGAATCTACAATCCTCGAAATCAGAAACTCTAGGTTTCCATCAACCATTATTGGGGTTGATGGTAGGGGTGAGGGCTCAAAAATTTCCAGATATTTCTTAGGCAAAGACCTATGGAAGATATTGTGGATCTTAAGGCCTTGAGGTAGCTCAAGACGAAACGCTGCTGGATTAATGACGGTGGTTATTTTTTAGGGACCAATAAATCTAGGTTCTAACTTCCAGGAAGGAACCTTCGACCTGATATTCCTGGTAGACAGCGACACAAAGTCATTCACATTCAGGTCCGGACCTGGCAAGCATTTTCTGTCAGCCATACGTTTGTTAGTATGTTCGACGTCAGAAAGGGGTTAAAACTAGAGATGAGCGACTTTGCCTATCTCAAAAGTCGAGTCGAACGAAGTCGGCCGACTAACGGAAATGGTCGGGTCTGAGTCGAAAATCCGACCCCAATGCAAGTCAATGGGGAATAAAAGTCGGCAGGGAGTGGAGGACAGTAAACACACCTACAGTGCCCATTTCAATGCCAACGACATCAATTCTTATTACTTAAGCTTGTCAACCTTAATTTAATTAATAATAATAACGCATTGAAAACTGGTGATTATTTGGCTAAAGTTGTGGGGGGGACAGTGCTGGCTCCAGGTTTTCATGGGCCCCGGGCCAAAGATTCTCAGTGGGCCCCTTTAACACATACCACAATTCATGATGCTCCAATAGGGCAGAGAAATAAAGGTATAGTACAATGCCAAATACTTCACTTCTTACATTACATGAGTGATATCTATTTTAAATTGTACAATAGCTCAAAAAACGGACAGTATAGTCCTCCATACAGTATTATGGGCACCACATAGTGCGCTATACATAATAATGAGCCCCATATATTGCTCTATACAGAATAATGAGCCTCATAGATTGCTCAATACAGAATGGGATCCATAAAATCTCCATACAGAATAGGCCCCATATGTGCTCCATATGATGCACCATATATAAAGGGCCCTATATGATGCTCCATATATAAAGGGCCCTATATGATGCCCCATAAATAATGAACCCCATATGACGCTCTAGTATAATGATGGGCCCCATATATGATGCTCCAGTATATGATGAACCCCATATAACGCTCCAAATATAATGGTCCCCATATATAAAGCTCCATATATAATGGTCTACATGTGATGCTACATATATAATCTGCCCCATATGATGCGCCATATATAATGGGCCCCATATGATGCTCCAGTATATGATGCTCCAGTGTATAATGGACCCTATCCATGATGCTCAAGTGTATGATGGGCCCCATATATAATTCTCCAGTGTATAATGCTCCCCATATATTGCTCCAACCATTAAAAAAAAATGAAATACCTCTCCTCGCTGGGCACTGCTCTACTCTGGACTCCTCAGTGTCGCCATCTTCCAGCTCTCTGCACTGTGACTGTTCAGGCAGAGGGCGCACAGATGTGACATCATCGCGCTCTCTGACCTGAATGTCACGGTCAGGAAACGCGGAAGATGTCATAGCGGTGGAGCAGGGAGATGTAAGTATTGCAAGTGCTGGGGCCCTGAGCTAGCAGGGGGGCCACACTTGTGGGCGCCGGGAACCGGCACAGGGCCACTCATAGTACGCAGGTGTCTCTGACGGCAAGGAGTGGGCCCCCCCACCTGCTCAGGACACCGGCACTTGCCCGGGTGCGCCAGGTGCTGACCCCGACCCTGGGGGGGTTACAGCCCAGTTAGGGAGGTGGAAAAACTGGCATATGTTGAGGTGTAGGCTAGACGTTCAGCAGCTGCAAATGGAGAAATTGGAGAAGTCGGAGGAAGAGGAGGACAAAGCGAGCCATTTTTCTGGCAACCTATGTGTCATCAGGGGAAGGTGGTACAAAATCCTTTGAAACCCAGGCATGGTTCATTTTAATAAAGGTGAGATCACCTACATTTTTGGTTCGACAGCCGGGTCCTTCTTTCTGTCAGGATTGATCCAGCAGCACTGAAGACTCTTTCTGATTGCACACTACCAGCAGGGCAAGCGAGCTCCTGTAAGGCAAATTGTGCCAATTCAGGCCAGGTGTCCAGTTTACAGGCCCAGTAGTCAAAGCGGAATGAACTGTGAGGGAGAACATCGATAGGGGAGGAAAGGTAATTTTGAACCATAGACAACTATTGTCTCCTGTCTGTTGCAATCGATTCAGTATTACCAGTCGTGTGAGCGTTTCTCGAGAAATCAGACCACAACATGGTCATGAAACCCCTGTCTCCAATGCCACTTCGGCTGTGTGCACCATGAACACCTCTTCTGTTTGGCCCAGTACGGCTCGTGGTTAGGGTTGAGCATTCCGATACTGCAAATATCGGGTATCGGCCGATATTGGCTGTATCGGAATTCCGATTCCGAGTTCCGATATTTTCGTCATATCGGATACCGGAATCGGAATGTCACTGTCACTGTCAGTGTCCGTCGGTCGGGTCTGTCAGGAGTCAGCGGCACTTACCCGGCAGAAGATCTCCGGCAGTCACATCCCGGACTGCTTGATTGGCCGCCATCCTCTTCTCCCTGGCGGTCACATGCAGTTTCTCGCGATAACTGCAGTGACTGCTGGGTAATCGCGGCCGTAAAGCAGTCCGATGACGTCACCGCCGGAGAAGCAGGTAATCAGCTGTGCTGCGCCGGGATGTCAGGCTCTGCCTGGCATTCCGATGTAGCAGAGCTGGATCGTCGTGGGACACTCGTTACTTTGGACTGCGTCGGACAGGTGGTATACTGTTGTTTTTTTTTTTTTTTTTTTTTTACAGGAGATCGATGGCGTCGCAGGAATGAGAGTGTAATAAAAGAAATGAAAACTGTGTTGTCTCTTTTATTTCATTAAAAGACTTTTTTCTTGCTGTGTCTTTTTTTTAAACATTTAAAAAACTTTGGGATTAATAATGGATCGGTGTCTTATTGACGCCTCTCCATTATTAACCGGCTTATTGTCACCGTGCAATCAACGGTGACATTAACCCCTTATTACCCCGCTTGCCACCGCTACAGGGCAGTGGGAAGAGCCGGGTAAAGTGCCACAATTGGCACATCTTTTGATGCGCCAAATGTGGGGCTGCTGTAGCCTGGTATTATCAGGCTGTTGAGGGCCAAAATCCATGGGCCTTGACAGTCTTTTAATACCAGGCCTCAGCAGTCTGCATTTTACTTGGCTGGTTAACAAAAATAGGGGGGATCCCCACGCCGTTTTTTTTTCGAGGGGATCCCCTATTTTTGTTAACCAGCCAAGCTAAGCAGACTGCTGTGGCCTGGTATTATCAGGCTTGCAAGGTCCATGGATATTGGATCCTTACCAGCCTGAAAAGCCAGGCCTCAGCGGTCTGCTTCATCTGGCTGGTTAACAAAAATAGGGGGGACCCCACGCTAATTTTTTTCGAGGGGATCCCCTATTTTTGTTAATCAGCCAAGATATGCAGACTGCTGTGGCCTGGTATTATCAGGCTGGCAAGGTCCATGGATCTTGGCTCCTTAACAGCCTGAAAATCCAGGCCTCAGCGGTCTGCTTCATCTGGCTGGTTAACAAAAATAGGGGGGACCCCACGCCATTTTTTTTTCGAAGGGAACCCCTATTTTTGTTAATCAGTTCCCTCTGACGTCACTGATGGTGTCCCTGGCTGACCTGAAGTGAAAGTGGAAAGCAATCAATTAAGCTTTCCACTTCCTCTCCTGTCAGCCAGGAGAGGAGCTCATTCATTTGGGGGTTTACTGTGAGGCTGCAGCATTAGCTGCGGTCCCTGCAGTAAACATTAACCCTTTCTGAAGGATTACACCGTGGGACCTGACTGTGCATCGGATTGGTAAGAATAATTTTGCTTTATTATTTTATTTTTATTACAGGAAATGGTTTTAGCAGGTAAATAAAATATGGTCAAAAACTGTGTGATTATTTCATTAAACTTCTTTTTTATTAAAGTGTGTGTGTTTGATTTTTCTTTCATACAATAGGATTAATAATTGATAGTTGTCTAATTGACAGCTCTCAATTATTAACCTGGCTTAAAGTGACCTTTCAATTGCAAGGTCATTTTAACCCCTTATTAACCCATTCGCCACCGCTACAGGGCAATGGGAATAGACAGGCAAAGTGCCAGAAAGGGCAAATCTAATTAGAGATTTGCCCTTTCTGGGGTGTCTGGGGGCAGATGTTAGTAGCCGGGGGGGGGCCAAAAATAATGGTCCCTCTCTGGGCTATTATTATCTGCCCCCACTCACTGGCTTTGTCTGTCTGGTTGCGAAAATAGGGCGGGAGCCCATGCATTTTTTTTCAGCAATTTTACACCTCATATATATATATACATGTCATTGAGTTTGTGACACATATATATATATATATATATATATATATATATAATTTATAGTTCATACACTTCTACATAGTATAATAGCCGCTAATTCAATTGCCGGCTTTTGTGAAAATGCAGAACCCGACATGAAATGACACTTGGTTTACATAGAGTTAACCATGTCTTTTCATGTAGTTTGATATCTGATTTGCACAAACAATTACATGAGTGTAAGTGTGCAAAATTTCACACCTGTAGGGGTTAATTAAAGGTGTAAATTCGTAGCAAAAAAGTCCGTTTTTTTTACAACGAATTTATACCTTTAATTAACCCCTACAGGTGTGAAATTTTGCACACTTAAGGGTATGCCACACTAAACAACATCGCTAACGGGATCGCTAAAAAAGTCACTATTTAGCGATCCCGTTAGCGATGTTGTTGTGTGCGGCATCTACCAGCGACGTGGCCCCTGCTGTGATCTCGTCCGTCGTCCTGATCGTTCCGGACCCTATTTTCATCGCTGGCGTCCCGCTGGTAAGTATCTAATCGCTGAGTGTGGCACCTTTTTTAGCGATTTAGCGGTACTTTTGTACCGCTAAAGTCGTTAAGGAGATCGCTAACCGCGATAGCGTCCTTAACGATATCGCTAAATTAGGTAGCTACTAGCGATTTAGAAACAATCCCGCTAGCGATCTCATTAGTATGCGACGCTAACGAGATCGCTAGCGGGATTGTGTAGTGTGGCAGTACCTTTACACTCATGTAATTGTTTGTGCAAATCAGATATCAAACTACATGAAAAGACATGGTTAACTATGTAAACCAAGTGTCATTTCATGTCGGGTGCTTCTGTCTTTTCACAAAAGCCGGCTTTACCCGGCAATTGAATCAGAGGCTATTTTACTATGTAGAAGTGTATAAACTATAAATATATGTATATATATATATATGTCACAATGACATGTATTATTATATATATATATATATATATATATATGTATTCTATGTGTGTATATTTAGTGTTTACAAGGAAAGAAAGAGGTTTTTTTAGTTACGATATTTTGTTCCCATAGACTTACAATGGATTTCCGGTATCGGTATCGGGTATCGCCGATATTTTAATGGTATCGGCGATACCATTTCGATTCCGATACTTTTGGATATCGGAAAGTATCGCTCAACTCTACTCGTGGTAGAACCTGCACCGCTGTGGTGTGATGGGAATGCCTCTAACAAACGGTTTACCAGAGTTGCTTGTTTGTTCGCCAATATTAGCTCTAGGGTCTCCTGTGGCATGATGTTCTGCAATTTGCCTTTATAGCGTGGATCGAGGATGCTGGCCAACCATTAGTCATCATCCTTCATAATTTTGGCAATGCGGGGGTCCCTTTTTAGGATCCGCAAGACATAATTACACATGTGGGCCAATGTTCCAGGTGTCAATGATGCACTGCCAGTGGTGGGTGGAGGAGCACTTTCTGCCAAATCCACATCCCTCCATTCACGCACAAACCCTGTACCTGACCTTGGCAAGCCAACATTTTCTCTTGCCCCCTGAGAAGCATCATCCTCCCCAAAATAATCATACCCCTCATCCTCATCCTCTTCCTCTTCTTCCTCCACCTCATCCAGGACAGTTCTCTGAGCAGACAATGCTTGACTGTCATGAAGGTTTCCCTCCTCCTCCTCCGCTGCAGACGCCTGATCCTTAATGTGCGTCAAAGTTTACATGAGCAGACGCATAAGTGGGATGCTCATGCTTATGATGGCGTCGTCTGCGCTTACCAGCCATGTGCATTCCTCAAAACACTGAAGAACTTTACAGAGGTCTTTCAGCTTTGACCACTGCACACCTGACAACTCCATGTCCACCCTCGAACTTCCTGCCCATGGATCCTCCCACAAATGCATTACAGCCTGCCTCTGTTTACACAGCCTCTCAACCATGTGCATGGTGGAGTTCCACCTTGTTGTAACGTCTATGATTAGGAGGTGCTTGGGGAGGTGGAGCGATCGCTGCAGCCTCTGCATACGACTGGAGTCTACGGGTGAGCGACGGATGTGCGAGCACAGTCTTCGCACCTTATGGAGCAGGGCTGGTAACTCCGGATAATTATTTATGAAGCACTGCACCACCAGGTTCAAGGTGTGAGCCAGGCAAGGTATGTGTCTGAGTTTTGCCAGGGCTATGGCTGCCACAAAATTATGGCCGTTATCACTGACTACATTACCTGGCTCAAGATGTAGACTGCCCAGCCATGACTCAGTTTCTCGCTGCAAGTAGTCGGCCTGTACCTCCGCGGTGTGTTTGTTGTCGTCCAAAGACATCATCTTTAAAACAGCCTGCTGACGCTTACCACTAGCTGATCTATAGTGGGACACCTCGTGTGCAACACTGGCAGCTGCATATGGAGTGCTCGTGTGACTGCGCTCTGTCGACAAACTTTTGCTTCCGGAGGAAGAGGAGGGTCGAACGCCTACAGCCAATTGTTGCCTAAACAGTGGGCTAGGCAGCACTGTCCCACCACCGCTGTCCCCTGTGGACCCTGCATCCACCACGTTAACCCAGTGCGCAGTGATGGACAAGTAACGGCCCTGGCCATGCCTACTGGCCCATGCATCTGTTGTGAGGTGCACCTTTCCACTCACTGATTGTTTGAGTGCATGGACAATGCGGTCTTTCACATGCAGTTGGAGGGCAGGGATGGCTTTTCTAGAAAAGAAGTGCCGACTGGGTAGGTCACAGCATGGGACAGCGTAGGCCATGAGCTCTCGGAATGCTGCACTTTCAACCAAACGGAAGGGCATCATCTCTAATGAGATCAGTTTGGCAATGTAGGCGTTCAAAGCCAGTGAGGTTTTGTAGTCCTTCCATGCTTGCAAGTGCATGGTGTTTAAATGTCTAAGCATGCAACTGGTATTCAATTTTCGGAGATTTTTCCCTCGGCTAAAGGTCCTTCCGCACTTCTTACAGATATCTTTGCCTCATCAATAGGATTTTGGTCAAAAAAGTGCCACACTGCACTCTTCCTACTATGGGATAAATTTTCAGGGCTTGCACGCAGTGCTAATTTACCGTCTGGCCAAGCTGTCCTGCAACTATTTTTGTTTTTTTTCAACACGTTTTTGGACTGCTACTGGCCTGCCAGATAACAGCAGTTGCGATGTTGATGCCTGCCGCGGATCCTCCTCCTCTTCTGAACTATTGCCAGCGGCACCCTCTTCCCCATTGGATGCCAATCCGGGTCAACAACTGGGTCATCCATCACCTCCTCTTCAATTTCATCTGCACCTTTCTCTGTGTCACCGTGTAAGGTGGTATCGTATGCGGGAAGGGGCACCTGAGTTTCATCAGGGTCAGATTCTGGCTCAGTAGACTGCGAGGGCAATGCAGTGCTCTGGGTGAATGTACCAGCAGAATTAGATAGCAGTGGCTGTGTCATCAGTGTACTCCATGTCAGATTCATCTTGGACTGGGGAATTCAGGATTTGACTTGATAACCCAGGCATGGTATGTGAAAAGAGCTCCATGGATAAACTGAAGTGTGGCCTGCCGCATCCTTCAGTTTTGGTGGGGGTGAAGGACACAAGGAAAGGTGTCGTTCCTGACCAGGAGCCTGCACTGACGACTCAGTGCTTGCATTTTTTGAAACTTCAGAAGAGGAGGTGATAGAACTGGAGGCTGTTTCGGCAATGTAAGCCAAAACCTGTTCCTGATGCTCGGCTTTAAAAGCGGTTTACCTACTCCCAGTAAAGGGAGCCTTCCAGGCCTTCTGGAGCCAGACGATGACTCAGGCTCAACACCTCCTGCCTTAGGTGCTATTGGGCTTTCGGCACTACCAGCAGATTCACCACCACCATCATTCCCAGCTGCCCCCCCGCTCATGTCCGCGGCCTCTTCCACCATACTTCCGAAAATGTACCAAAAATACCAGCAGATATATGGTTCTGTATGAGAAGTGTACAGCTGTATATGGCGTAGGGGAAAATTTAAATCTTCGTATATATTTCCAGGGTCACACACAGACGCTCACTCAGTATGGATTTGACCGTAATACAAAGAGCAGATATACGGTACTGTCTCAGAAGCGTACAGCTGTATATGGTGTAGGGGAAAATTGCGGTCCAGCTCACTCCAAAACATCTCGATTGGGTTCAGGTCTGGTGACTGTGGAGGCCAGGTCATCTGGTGTAGCACCCCATCACTCTAGTTCTTGGTGAAATAGCCCTTACACAGCCTGGAGGTGTGTTTGGTGTCATTGTCCTGTTGAAAAATAAATGATGGTCCAACTAAAAGCAAACTGGATGGAATAGCATGCCGCTGCAAGATGCTGTGGTAGCCATGCTGTTTCAGTATGCCTTCAATTTTGAATAAATCCCCAACAGTGTCTCCAGCAAAGCACCCCCACACCATCACACCTCCTCCTCCATGCTTCACTTTGGGAACCAGGCATGTAGAGTTCATCCGTTCACCTTTTCTGCATCGCACAAAGACACGGTGGTTGGAACCAAAGATCTCAAATTTGGACTCATCAGACCAAAGCACAGATTTCCACTGGTCTAATGTCCATTCCTTGTGTTCTTTAGCCCAAACAAGTCTCTTCTGCTTGTTGCCTGTCCTTAGCAGTGGTTTCCTAGCAGATATTTTACCATGAAGGCCTGCTGCACAAAGTCTCCTCTTAACAGTTTTGTAGAGATGTGTCTGCTGCTAGAACTCTGTGTGGCATTGACCTGGTCTCTAATCTGAGCTGCTGTAAAACTGTGATTTCTGAGGTTGGTGACTCAGATAAACTTATCCTCAGAAGCAGAGGTGACTCTTGGTCTTCCTTTCCTGGGGCTGTCCTCATGTGAGCCAATTTCTTTGTAGCGCTTGATGGTTTTTGCAACTGCACTTGGGGACACTTTCAAAGTTTTCCCAATTTTTCGGACTGACTGACATACATTTCTTAAAGTAATGATGGCCACTCGTTTTTCTTTACATAGCTGCTTTTTTTTGCCATAATACAAATTCTAACAGTCTATTCAGTAGGACTATCAGCTGTGTATCCACCAGACTTCTGCACAACACAACTGATGGTTCCAACCCCATTTATAAGGCAAGAAATCCCACTTATTAAACCTGACAGGGCACACCTGTGAAGTGAAAACCATTTCCGGTGACTACCTCTTGAAGCTCATGAAGAGACTGTCAAGAGTGTGCAAAGCAGTCATCAAAGCAAAAGGTGGCTACTTTGAAGAACCTAGAATATAAGACATAATTTCAGTTGTTACTCACTTTTTTATTAAGTATATAATTCCACATGTGTTAATTCATAGTTTTGATGCCTTCAGTGTGAATTTACAATTTTCATAGTCATGAAAATAAAGAAAAATCTTTAAATGAGAAGGTGTGTCCAAACTTTTGGTCTGTACTGTATGTCACACAAAGTAGTTAATAAATAACATTTCCCACATGTCTACTTTACATCAGCACAATTTTGGAACCAAAATTTTTTTTTGTTAGGAAATTATAAGGGTTAAAAGTTGACCAGCGATTTCTCATTTTTACAACAAAATTTACAAAGCCATTTTTTTTAGGGACCACCTCACATTTGAAGTCACTTTGAGGGGTCTATATGACAGAAAATACCCAAAAATGACACCATTCTAAAAACTGCACCCCTCAAGGTACTCAAAACCACATTCAAGAAGTT
>JARQOD010000001.1:582723985-582744069 GCA_033576555.1 Oophaga sylvatica | reverse complement strand
AATATACTATTTTTCTCCCAAACCAGCATCTAAAATATACACCCTTAATTTAAGTTTGTAGTCCACGTTCCAGAAAGAATTTTAAGGACAAAATGGCAACATTGCTATGGATATTTCAGTGTTATAACTCTATTTCCCTTCTTCAATGTTTCATTTTAATGTCTAAAATGGAAAAATGGAAATACTGCTGTGACTATCATACTTTTTAAGCAAAATTAGGTCAAATGGAGTCAACTACTTTATACGATTGGTTGAAAGTAATGAGACTGCAAGCAAAGACCCTTGGATTAGTAAGTTGAACAACCGATATCACAAAGAAGACACTTCATGTATAAAAACCATAAAGATCATTTTATCTTTACTAATAGATATGAGGAAGCAATGTGACATTTTTCACATAACATCAAGCACCTCCAACACTTTCTTTCATGCACAACAGAGCACAATGGAGCAGAGTTCAAACACCAGACTCCATTTAATAAAGTAGTACATTTTATATTAAAAATAAGATAAAAAAAAATCTTTTGTTACAATGTTGAAATATTATAAAGTAAGGAAAGTGACAAAGTGTTATTTTTAGTTACACAGGAGCATTGGTGCAGTATGTGCAGCTTCATTGAGGCCAAAAATGTTAGAGGGTCCAGTGTAATCTTAAAGAAGTACTTCCATCAAAGTATCCTCTTAATATATTGCAATCATCATATTATATAGCACTGTGAACAATATTGTGCTTCTCCTAATGAAGAAGCTGGTCCAACTTCGAAACGTGTTGAGAATAAACCGAATGTTCCAATTCCTGTCTTCTCTGGATTTCTTGAATACAGCACAGCAGCGCAAACTATTACTCCTATCCTCCTACTAATTACTCTACACGGCGGGAACTCCCAACTTGAGGGTACTTCAGCAGCTGTTACACACAGACTTTAATTCCTCAGTTGTGGATTAAAACAGCCACAAAAGGTGAGCAATTCCTATATCTCTCACCTAAACCAGTTTCTCCACCAGATAAAAACCTATTGCACTTGTTCTATTACCCTTTTTCAAATTGACCTCATAATATTTGACCATTTACTTTCGGTAAATGGATGGTTATCAGTGGTAACCAACAGTGGACAGAAACCTGCCTTGCTGGTATTTATACACAATCGGTTGTACACAGACGAAGCCATGAATTTTGGACAACTGGTGGGCCAAAAATTATCCTTACTTGGGGAGTAGCAAATGGTTTTGTTGTATGTTAAATGAAGAATCTATGGCTTTTTGAAATGTGGAGACTCCAAGTTGGGTCTCCATTTGGTAGGTTGCCTGTATTGGAAGGGGTGTCAGCGCCACATTATACCATTTCTACTCTGGGGAAATTGATCCCACTTTAGTGGTGTGTGCCCCTAATTTTTTTAAATGTTTGGACTCCAAGTTGGGTCAACTTCATGTGTGTTGCCTGGAGCAGTAGGGCTCCCAGACCGACCGGCAGGCCTGCACTTAAGGGTATGCCACACTAAACAATATCGCTAACGGGATCGCTAAAAAACGTCACTATTTAGCGATCCCGTTAGCGATATTGTTCAGTGCGGCAGCTTCCAGCGACGAGCTTCCTGCTGTGATTTCGCTCGTCGCTGGAATCGCTCCGGACCCTATTTCATCGCTGGCGCTCCCGCTGGGTAAGTATCTTATCGCTGTGTGGCACCTTTTCTTAGCGATTTAGCGGTACTTTTGTACCGCTAAAGTCGTTAAGAAGATCGCTAACGGCGATAGCGTCGTTAACTATATCGCTAAATGCGGCAGCATTTAGCGATATAGAAACAATCCCGCTAGCGATCTCATTAGTATGCAACGCTAACGAGATCGCTAGCGGGATCGAGTAGTGTGGCAGTACCTTTACTGTGTTACTATCCTTACATTTTTTAAACAATAGCAGTCTACCAAACTGATATTTGTGCCATCTGAATGTGTCTGAGCAGAAAAGCAGTATGAGCTGTTGAGGTATCAGGGCTCCCAGCACAGCAGGCTTACAACTGTCCTTCACCCTCCTCATCTTAATTTAAGCTTAAATTCAAAGCTATAAATGCTGGACCAGACCCTGACTCCTCATGCATGGCTCATGCTTTAGTGCCATTATCACATTTTTACTGTGGGTCAATTGATGCCGCTTTTCCTGGTATCTGCACCTAATTTTTGGAACTGTTTGGACTCCAAGTTGGGTCTCCCTCATTTCTGTTACCTGAATTTGGCAGGCCTCTCAGAGCACCACGGCTACATCTGTCACTCATCCACCTGTTTCAGATCAATGTTTAAGCTAGAAATGTTGGTTCAAGTCCTGTCCAAGGCACTCTCCCATGCATCCGTGCTGCCCAATTATACTATTTGTACTCTGGGCCAATTGATGGCAATTTTCCTGGTGTCTGCCCTTAATTTGAGCTGTTTTGGGAACTTATTGACCGCCCTGAAAATGTTACGTTTCGGCCATTTTAGGCCTTTATCAAGTATACAAAAACAGGCAAAATGGTGTCCTTAAATGGTGTGGAGGAGCCAATCACCATCCAGGAACCGCCCATAATACAAATAGACATATATACATATATACAACGATAATCAATTTAAAACAGTGATCAAAGCTCAGAATAGTGACATCATAGAAAAATACAGCAATGTTATAATTGTGCATGTAATATGCCATAGATTACTCCATATAAACAATATCACCATTTAGTCTGCCAATCGATGATCTGTTACTGCACACTCCCATTCTGGTGCTGCACCAATCATGTACTCACTAGCAGCAGCGTCCTCCATATCCAATCAGTGTCAGTTCAGCAGCGCTTAGTCAGAGCACTTATCCAATAGCCCACAGGATAACAAATCGGGAGGCACACCTAACTCACTCCCCACTGTGTGGTAAACAAAGGCACATGTTCAGAAGTCATCATAGCAAACGCCCAGTGGATCATGTGAACACCAGCGTCATCAGACACCCAGTCACATGACCGCAAGCATCATCCGAGGTCTAATCACATGATAGTCCCATCATAAGCCTCTATTCTAAGCTGAAAACACTAAAATAGCGCGCGATCACCGGCATCATCCGACACCTGAAAAAAGAACACGCATGCACAATAAACTCTATCATTATTTATATTACTCCAGCTATGTCATCAGGAAACCTGCAGGTCACATGACCGTCAGTATTGGCATAATGTAAGCAAGAGACCGCACATGCGGATCTATATAGAATGGAAGATTAACAATATAGCAGACACCTAAAGAAATATATATAATATCTACAAAATAAATGATGTCATCAGGAACCATTAAGTCACCACTCCGATCACTCCAGATAATAATCCTACGAAAACAACAAACATAAGTAAAATATATATCTAAAAACAAACACAGAATATAGATGCAAAAATTACCTAGCACAAATATGCAAATTATATTCGATATTCAACCCCTTTGGTTGCAATGTCTCCAAAACGGAGATCCACCGGAGTTCTTTCTGTTTAAGCAACTTAGTCCTGTCACCACCTCTCCTGAGGGTGGAACCCCATCAATAACTCTAAATCTCAGCTGACTGACCAAGTGTCCACATTCTACAAAGTGCTTAGATACCGGCAGTTCCATCATCTTCGTCCTGATAGTACTTTTGTGTTTACTTATCCTAGCCTTAACTTCCATCGTTGTCTCGCCTATATACATGAGTCCACACGGACACACGAGCATATAGATTACAAAGCTAGATGTACAAGAGTACCGTTCCTGGATCCGAAAGCGTTGACCCGTGCGTGAGTGGCCAAAACTGTCACCCTTGATCATATTGCCACAGCATGCACAATTCAAACATGGAAAATTTCCATTTTTTGGAGGGCCCAAAGTTAACTGTCTGGATATTTTGGAGGATCCAATGTCAGATTTGACCAACTTATCTTTCAAATTACGCCCTCGCCTATAAGAAAGCAATGGCTTGTGCGCAAATTCAGCTACTTCCGGTAAACCTCTATGTAATAGGCCCCAATGCTTATTCAAGATATTCCCTATTTTACCACTAACAGGGCAATAGGTAGAAACAAAAGGGACTCTTTTAGGGGAAATCTTAATACGTTTGTTTCTCACATCTTCCAATGTTGTCTTCAAGGCTTTCTCCTTGAATTTTCTAAGATCCTTCTCAGGATACCCCCTTCTGATGAACTTCTCACACATCTGATCAAGCCTCCTGTCCAATACAGTCTCGTCCTTTACTATCCTACGTACTCTCAGCATCTGACTCCAAGGCAGAGACTCTATCATTTTTCTTGGATGATTACTATCAAAAACCAGGAGACTATTCCTGTCTGTGTCCTTTATAAACAAATCAGTGCATAACAATCCACTGTGCTTGTACACTAAAGTATCCAAAAATTGAATCTGGTCAAAGGAGTGTGTCATTGTAAACTTCAGCTCGGGAAATATCATGTTAAGATGACTATGGAAAGATACCAGATCATTCATGTTCCCCTCCCAAACACAAAAGATATCATCAATGTAGCGCCACCAGGCTCTGACATGGTGCCAGTGGATGGAATTGTACACATGCTGGTCCTCGAGTACCGCCATGTAGATGTTTGCATAAGTGGGCGCCACATTGGACCCCATGGCGGTACCACGCAACTGCAGGAAAAACTCATCCCCAAAAAGAAAAAAATTCTTCTTGAGGACAAACTCCAACAGTGCCAGGACCAGCTGTGTACCACCTGGGGCCATGTCAGAGCCCGCCAGCGCCACACCAACAGCCTCCAAACCACGTTCATGTTTAATGGAGGTGTACAATGATACAACATCAAACGAAACGAGAATAGTATCCTCTGTGATGTCCAGACCCTCAATCTTACTCAGAAAATGGTTAGTATCCATGATATAAGATTTGGCCTCAATAGCAAAATGACGTAACACTTTATCTAGAAAAATGGATACCTTACCACATAGAGAGCCCCGCCCAGACACAATTGGGCGTCCAGGGGGATCCATCAGATTTTTATGGATTTTAGGCAGGGTGTACAGAATAGGTGTCACTGGAAACTCCACCAAAAGAAAATCAGAGAGT
Source organism: Oophaga sylvatica (assembly GCA_033576555.1). Classification (NCBI taxonomy): domain Eukaryota; kingdom Metazoa; phylum Chordata; class Amphibia; order Anura; family Dendrobatidae; genus Oophaga; species Oophaga sylvatica. The sequence goes on along the minus strand of JARQOD010000001.1, from coordinate 582,738,995 downwards.
TTTTGGTCTATCAAACCATTAGATAATGCCTCATTGATCAGTATTCTCAATTCACTTTGAAAACAAGGTGTGGGGTCTTTAGACAACTTAGCATAAACTGCCGTGTCCAACAATTGACCACAAATCTCAGCCCTATATTTATGGGTATCCATCACCACCAGGGCCCCGCCTTTGTCGGCTGCCCTGATGGTGATAGCTTTGTTACCTGAGAGCCTATCCAACACCTGTCTCTCACTGTGTGTTAAATTCCTCTTTTGAATGGACCTACACCCTCACGTTTCAATCTAGCCATATCTTTTGTGTTTGGGAGGGGAACATGAATGATCTGGTATCTTTCCATAGTCATCTTAACATGATATTTCCCGAGCTGAAGTTTACAATGACACACTCCTTTGACCAGATTCAATTTTTGGATACTTTAGTGTACAAGCACAGTGGATTGTTATGCACTGATTTGTTTATAAAGGACACAGACAGGAATAGTCTCCTGGTTTTTGATAGTAATCATCCAAGAAAAATGATAGAGTCTCTGCCTTGGAGTCAGATGCTGAGAGTACGTAGGATAGTAAAGGACGAGACTGTATTGGACAGGAGGCTTGATCAGATGTGTGAGAAGTTCATCAGAAGGGGGTATCCTGAGAAGGATCTTAGAAAATTCAAGGAGAAAGCCTTGAAGACAACATTGGAAGATGTGAGAAACAAACGTATTAAGATTTCCCCTAAAAGAGTCCCTTTTGTTTCTACCTATTGCCCTGTTAGTGGTAAAATAGGGAATATCTTGAATAAGCATTGGGGCTATTACATAGAGGTTTACCGGAAGTAGCTGAATTTGCGCACAAGCCATTGCTTTCTTATAGGCGAGGGCGTAATTTGAAAGATAAGTTGGTCAAATCTGACATTGGATCCTCCAAAATATCCAGACAGTTAACTTTGGGCCCTCCAAAAAATGGAAATTTTCCATGTTTGAATTGTGCATGCTGTGGCAATATGATCAAGGGTGACAGTTTTGGCCACTCACGCACGGGTCAACGCTTTCGGATCCAGGAACGGTACTCTTGTACATCTAGCTTTGTAATCTATATGCTCGTGTGTCCGTGTGGACTCATGTATATAGGCGAGACAACGATGGAAGTTAAGGCTAGGATAAGTAAACACAAAAGTACTATCAGGACGAAGATGATGGAACTGCCGGTATCTAAGCACTTTGTAGAATGTGGACACTTGGTCAGTCAGCTGAGATTTAGAGTTATTGATGGGGTTCCACCCCTCAGGAGAGGTGGTGACAGGACTAAGTTGCTTAAACAGAAAGAACTCCGGTGGATCTCCGTTTTGGAGACATTGCAACCAAAGGGGTTGAATATCGAATATAATTTGCATATTTGTGCTAGGTAATTTTTGCATCTATATTCTGTGTTTGTTTTTAGATATATATTTTACTTATGTTTGTTGTTTTCGTAGGATTATTATCTGGAGTGATCGGAGTGGTGACTTAATGGTTCCTGATGACATCATTTATTTTGTAGATATTATATATATTTCTTTAGGTGTCTGCTATATTGTTAATCTTCCATTCTATATAGATCCGCATGTGCGGTCTCTTGCTTACATTATGCCAATACTGACGGTCATGTGACCTGCAGGTTTCCTGATGACATAGCTGGAGTAATATAAAAATGATAGAGTTTATTGTGCATGCGTGTTCTTTTTTCAGGTGTCGGATGATGCCGGTGATCGCGCGCTATTTTAGTGTTTTCAGCTTAGAATAGAGGCTTATGATGGGACTATCATGTGATTAGACCTCGGATGATGCTTGCGGTCATGTGACTGGGTGTCTGATGACGCTGGTGTTCACATGATCCACTGGGCGTTTGCTATGATGACTTCTGAACATGTGCCTTTGTTTACCACACAGTGGGGAGTGAGTTAGGTGTGCCTCCCGATTTGTTATCCTGTGGGCTATTGGATAAGTGCTCTGACTAAGCGCTGCTGAACTGACACTGATTGGATATGGAGGACGCTGCTGCTAGTGAGTACATGATTGGTGCAGCACCAGAATGGGAGTGTGCAGTAACAGATCATCGATTGGCAGACTAAATGGTGATATTGTTTATATGGAGTAATCTATGGCATATTACATGCACAATTATAACATTGCTGTATTTTTCTATGATGTCACTATTCTGAGCTTTGATCACTGTTTTAAATTGATTATCGTTGTATATATGTATATATGTCTATTTGTATTATGGGCGGTTCCTGGATGGTGATTGGCTCCTCCACACCATTTAAGGACACCATTTTGCCTGTTTTTGTATACTTGATAAAGGCCTAAAATGGCCGAAACGTCGTATTTTATGGTGGCTGAATAAAGACTTGTTATACTTCACCTGGATTGGATGCTGTTCCTATTTTTTCGTTGGACTGTTGTTCATTTGGATCCTTGAACGCCTGAACGTGCATCCGTGCTAACTCCCGAGTGCTGTCAGCTGCTTGAATACTTGCGCCCTGAAAATGTTGTCTATGCATTTGGTTTTGACTCCAATTGAATTCAATGGGGATCGGGTATGTTTGGTGAACTGTTTGGTGAACATCGGGATGTTTGCCGAACTGAACCTTGAAAGATCTGCTCATCTCTTGTGCTGGGCTGTCAGTATTGTGAGTGACAATACTATAGTATGCAGGGGCCTGCTGGGATGTCAGTATTGTTAATAGAATTGCCCAGCAACTCAACCAGGCCGGGCTGGTTTCCCTACTTTCACTGTAATTGCCTAGCTATTTAACTGGCTGATAATGGTGAGACCATAGCCACTAGTAGTCTTGCTCGGTGGTGTGGGTACTTTGAGCTCTCTGTATGTCTCTCGGATCTTCATTGCCTGACCTCGGATTTTGCCTCTTTGACACTTCACTCGTACTGCCCCTTTTGCCTTTGACTTACTCTGACCTTTGTTGCCTGACCTTAGACTTTGCCTTTGTCTATTTTTTTGTCTACTCCTTTTATCTCTGAAGTACTCTTCTGGTACTTGACCTCTGACTCCTTGACTTCCCAGACTCATGACTTGTCTATGACTCAACATCACATTTAGCTCAAGAGAAACCAATTTCTCCACCAGATAAAATCATATTGTACTTGTTCCATTACCTTTATCAAAGTGACCTCATAATATTTGACCATTTGTTTTTGGAAAATGGGTGTTTCCGGTGGTAACCAACAGTGGGCAGAAACCTGCCTTGCTGATATTTATACACAGGCAGTGTACACAGACCAAGTCATGAATTTTTGATAAGTGGTGGTTGAAAAATTATCCTAGTTTATGGAGTAAAAAATTGTTTTATTGTATGTTAAATGAATATCCTATGGCTTTTTTTACTAAGCTTTAACATTTTTTTCTCTATTTTGGTATCAGCAAAAGGTTGACTGTTTGGAAAGAGAAAAAGCAATGTGTGGATAGACAAATGACTGTAAGTAGTTTTCCTACAAACAAAGTTAATTTTGAAGATGATTTTAACCCCTTTCTGACCTTTGACGTATTATCCCGTCCATGTGACCTGGGCCTTAATGACCATGGACGGGATAGTACTTCATATGCTATCGGCCACGCTCATGAGGGGAGAGCGGCCGATCGCGGCCGAGTGTCAGCTTATGCTCACATGTTATGATTCGGTAACCGAGGAGGATAACAGAGAAATAGGCTAGGCAACCAGACATCCAGAGAGGTTGGTAACTTAGCGGATTGCAGACCCCGAAACTGACAACACAACTAGAATTAGCCGTGGGACGTACCTATGATGCCCTAGACATCTCGACACAGCCAAAGAGTTAACTAAGCCTAAAGAGAAAAAGGGGAAAGCTAAACTGCCCCGGAGTAGAGCCCTAAAGGAGTAGATAGCCCCCAAACATATATTGCCAGTGTGACAGATGAAGTACAAAACACAGGCAGAAAATAGAGTGAGAAAATGCTGGGGCCCAAACTGTCTGGATAGAACAGGACAGGAAAGGATACTGTCTGCAATCTCGCAAAAACCCTATGAAAAATTCCAACACGTCTGATATGCAAAAATACTGAGGCCACACGACCTCTCCCCCACTAAATCAGAACTCTGGTGTGAACTGGATGCAAAACAACAGATACTGAAATAACTGGGGACTAGAAATACAGAAAAGACTGGCAAAGCTGTGGCAAAAGAAAACAGAGTCCAGCACAAGTCCCCACAGGGAACCCGGCTGAACTCACATCAGCAAGGCAGAGAACAGAGAAAAGCAAAAATTCCACAGAGTAAAACAGACAAATAACTTATCTGAAAGATGCAGGACAAAGCAGGGAGCAAGCAGACTTCCAGAAGGCTCAGGAAAAAGACCAAATCACCGGCAACAACTAGGGGAAGGCTGCTCACTTAAATCTCTCCAGTCAGTAACACCTGATCTCCAATCATCCTCTTCAGGTGATTGACTTCTGTCAGCCAGACCAGTTCCATTACCAGCAGCAACCACCAGGGAGCCCAAACTCAGAAGCCAGATTAAAAGTGTTCACAACAGTACTCCCATTTGAGGAGGGTTCACCGAACCCTCACCCAAGCCACCAGGCCGATCAGGATGGGCCTGGTGAAAGGCGCAAACCAATCTCTCGGCATGAATATCAGAAGCAAACACCCAAGAATTATCTTCCTGACCATAACCTTTCCACTTGACCAAGTACTGGAGTCTCCGTCTAGCCAGACGAGAATCCAATACCTTTTCTACTTCATACTCCAGATTGCCCTCAACCAATACAGGATCAGGGGGAGCAGCCATAGGAACCACTGGCTCAACAAACCTTTTTAACAAAGATTTATGAAAAACGTGAATCTTGAACATTCCTGGAAGAGCCGAACAAAAAGAAACAGGATTAAGGATTTCCAAAATCTTATAAGGTCCAATGAACTTTGGCTTAAATTTTGGAGACGCAACCTTCATAGGAATATTTTTAGAGAACAACGAAACCATATCAGCTACTTTAAACCGGGGACCATCAGTCCTATGCTGGTTGGCAAACCGTTGGGCCTTCTCCTGAGAGTGAGACAACTTATCCACTACTTGATTCCAAATCTGCTGCATTCTCTCTACCATAGAATCAGCACCTGGACAGGCTGAAGCCTCCACCTGCCCTGAAGAAAACCGAGAATGAAATCCGAAGTTGCAGAAAAAAGGGGACATTGAAAGAGGCAGAACTAGCCCTATTATTTAGAGAAAATTCAGCCAAGGGCAAAAAAGAGACCCAGTCATATCGATCAGCAGACACAAAACATCTCAAATAAGTTACCAAAGTCAGGTTTGCTCTCTCAATCTGCACCACTGGTCTAAGGGTGAAACGCAGAGGAGAAGGACAACTGAATTCCGAGTTTAGAACAAAAAGCTCTACAAAATCTGGAAACAAACTGGACTCCTCTGTCAGACACAATGTTCTCCGGAATGCCGTGCAAACGAACCACCTGTTGAAAAAACAAGGGCACCAACTCGGAAAAGGATGGCAACTTCGGCAGTGGTACAAGATGGACCATCTTGGAAAATCTATCACAGATCACACAGATAACAGTCGTTCCCAGAGAGACAGGGAGGTTGGAAATAAAATCCATTGAGATATGTGTCCATGGCCTCCTGGGCACCAGCAGTGGCACTAACAATCCACTAGAGAGAGCAGGGTTTGGTCCAAGAACAAGTCCCACAGGACTGCACAAAATTCTAACATCACGAGATAAAGCAGGTCACCAAAAGGACCGACTCACCAAATCTCTGGTACCAAAAATACCGGGATGACCAGCCAACGCGGAGCAATGAATTTCAGACATTACTTTCCTCCTCCATTGTTCGGGGACATACAATTTCCCCATAGGGCATCATTCAGGTTTATCCTCCTGAAATTCCTCCAGGGCAAGTCTCAAATCGGGTGAGATAGCGGAAAGAACCACACCTTCATTCAGAATGGTAGTAGGCTCAGTCACATCAAGAGAATCCTCAAGGAAACTCCTAGAGAGGGCATCAGCCTTAATCTTCTTAGTGCCCGGAAGAAAGGAGACACACAAAATTAAAACGCGTGAAAAGCAAGGCCCACCTGGCCTGTCTAGGATTCAATCGCTTGGCTGATTCGAGAGAGATCAAGTTCTTGTGGTCAGTAAGGACCACAATTAGATGTTTGGCTCCCTCCAACAAATGTCTCCACTCTTCAAACACCCACTTCGCAGCCAATAATTCCCGATTACCCACATCATAATTACGTTCAGATGGGGAAAATTTTCGAGAAAAGAAGGCACAAGGGTTAATCTTAGAGGTTGCCAGATCTCTTTGAGACAAAACGGCTCCTGCACTAATCTCAGAAGCATCTATCTCCACCTGAAATGGGAGAGAAACATCAGGTTGCCATAGAACAGGAGCAGAAGTGAATCTCCGCTTAAGCTCCTGAAACGCCGAAACTGCCTCTGGAGACCAATTCACCACATCAGCGCCCTTTTCAGTCAAATCCGTCAGTGGTGTCACAATAGTAGAAAAATTACTTATGAATGTAAGGTAAAAATTAGCAAAACCTAAAAATTTCTGAAGATTCTTCAAGGAAGTGGGCTGAACCCAATCATAAATGGCCTGAACCTTGACCGGGTCCATTTCAATAGCGGACGGAGACAAAATTAATCCCAAACAAAAATTTTTGTACGCCAAAGAGACATTTCGGTCCCTTAACATACAAAGCATTTTCTTTCAAAATCCGGAATACACTCCGAACATGTTCCACATGAGAATCCCAGTCATTGGAAAAAAATCAAAATATCGTCCAAATAAACGATCAAAAACTTGTCCACAACATCATGGAAAATATCGTTCATGAAAGATTGGAAGACGGAAGGGGCATTAGTGAGCCCAAAAGGCATCACTAGGTACTCAAAATGCCCCTCAGGAATATTAAACGCCGTCTTTCATTCATCACCGTGCTTAATGCGAATAAGTTTATACGCCCCCCTAAGGTCAAGCTTGGTAAACCAACTAGCACCTTTCACTCTGGAGAATAAATCGGAAATCAGGGGTAACGGATACTGATATTTAATAGTGATTTTATTAAGGAGACGATAGTCAATACATGGCCTCAATGAGCCATCCTTCTTGGCCACAAAGAAAAAGCCAGCACCTAAAGATGAAGAGGACGGTCTAATATGACCCTTCTCCAATGACTCTTTGATATAAGATCGCATAGCATCATGTTCAGGTACAGCTAAATTGAAGAGCCGAACCTTGGGAAATTTACAACTGGGCACTAACTTGATCGCGCAATCATAACTCCTGTGAGGAGGCAAGGACGCAGACTTACTCTCACTAAACACATCAGAGAAATCAGCCAAATAGTCAGGGACATCCTGAGACTGGGGAGAGGTAGAGAAAACAGGAGTGTCCCTAAGAACACATTGACAACCCCAACTAACCACCGACACAGACTTCCAATCCAGAACAGGATTATGGGTCAGCAACCAAGGAAAACCCAGTACAATAATGTCATGTAAATTATGTAACACCAAAAATTTACAGTTCTCTTGGTGGTCCGGGGCTACCCGCATTATCAACTGGACCCAAAACAGGGATTATTCTCCGCTAAGGAGGTAGCATCAATACCCCTCAAAGGAATAGGAGTCCACAGGGGTACTATGGGAAAACCACAACATTTGGCAAAGTGAAAATCGATCAGGTTCAGGGCTGCTCCTGAATCAACAAAAGTCTTAGCAGAAAATGAAGATAAGGAGAAATTAAGCTAAGGAGCAGATCAAGGTAACCGTCAAGAGGAATTTAGGCTGTACTGTTATGATTTGGTAGCTGAGGAGAGCAAGCAAAAACGGCAATACACCAGAGAGGTTGGAATCTACTGGATTGCAGTGCCCTGACAAACCACCACAACTAAAGGTAGCCGTGGAGAGTACCTACGTTGGTCCTAGACGCCTCGTCACAGCCTGAGAGGTTAACTACACCTAAAGATAGAAAGAGGAAAAGCTATCTGCCCCGGAGCAGATCCCCAAAGAACATAGGAAGCCCCCAAACATGTAATGGCGGTTAGACAAGAGGAAATACAGACACAGACAGAAAATAGTATGAGCAAACGTTGGGGCCCAATCTTCCTAGACAGAAAAGGATAGGAAGGACACTTACTGCAATCCCAAAAAACCCTAAAAAGTACCAACTCTACTAATTGCAAAAACACCTGAGATCACACGACCTCTACCACCTAAATTAGTTCTCTGGTGTAACAAAACTAAGCCGCAGCCACTGAAGAAAAACTGGAAAAGGCAAATGAACAAACAACAGTGGCTCAGACAAACTGAGAGGAGCACAAGTCCCCGGAGGCGACCTGGCTGACCTCCACAAAAGTGCAGGAAACAATGCAAAAAGCAAGCACAAAAATAAAACATAAAATGTCTTATCTGAGAGCAGGAGAAGAGGCAAGATTCAGCAAGCTTCCAAGTGAACCAGGAACCACAGTTGAGACAAGAACAATTGATCACCGGCAACCTTGATGGGAGGGAACCTCCCTTATATAGGACCAATCTGTAACTCCTGATTGCCAATCTTCACTAAATGGTTCAGCACTGTCTGCAACCACCAGAAGGAGCTTCTTCTCAGAACTCATTTCTAACACATTCACAACAGTACCCCCCCCTTGAGGAGGGGTCACCGAACCCTCACTTGGGCAACCAGGTCGGTCAGGATGAGCTCTGTGATACGCACGGATCAGTCTCCTAGCATGGATGTCCGAAGCAAACACCAAGAATTGTCCTCCTGACCATAACCTCTCCACTTAACCAAATAATGGAGTTTCCGTCTAGAAAAACGAGAATCCAATACCTTCTCAACCACATACTCCAGATTGCCCCCAACCAAAACAGGGTCAGGAGGAGCAGCCATAGGAACCACCGGCTCGACAAACCCCTTCAATAAGAACTTGTGGAACACGTTATGGATCTTAAATGTCCCTGGAAGAAGTAAACGAAAGGAAACAGGATTAAGAATCTCCATGATCTTATAAGGTCCAATGAATCTAGGCTTAAACTTAGGAGATTAATCAAGAAAAAGATTCCAAATGGAATAAAACATAAATTGTGTGTACATGTATTCCTTTAAAACACAGTTTTATTTCGATACCTTTAAAAATACACCAAAACCCAGTGAAGGTATAACTAAGCGTTTATACCGATAATGCTATTCTGTCAGACACCCTAGTTATTCCTAATCTGTAGCCTACCTTGCCGTGGAGGTTGGCACCCTAAAAGTAGCGATCTGGCGCCCCCACTCAACGTAGGCTGTCCCTATCTCCCCTATTAATCCCTTAGATGAAGGTGGGAAAACAATTTATGGTAGTGAGAAATGAAGGGAGTCTTGGAACTAAACAGTGTCTAACACAAAATAGATAATAAAATGCCCATGTCATGCATCTGTAAACCCATATAGATATTAATGCACAGAAATATTATACAAAGAATCTTTCATAGGAAAGAGTCCGTAACAGTGCAAGAGAAATAGTGCCACAGGTAACACATTAATATATCAATATCACAGATATGGCAGCATAATAGCCTGTAATATAATAAAGAGGTATATAGCTGGGACTTAGCATGAGCTGGGTGACCCCGACGCGTTTCCCCGTTAATGCAACGGTTCCTCAGGAGGTATGCATGATGCCTGATGCCATAGAGATGATGACACACAGGGCACCGTAACGTATGGACTTAAATAACCACCGCTGATAAGCGCCTTAGGATAGGCTACACCCTTTGCAATCAGGGAGGATTCAAAACCGGGTGAGAATGCCGCTCAAAATGATAATGTATTACCTCACAGATAACGCTGAGACCGGCGTGTTCCCCTTCATTTTACCGCTATACCGGAAGTGCCCATAATACATTGCGGGATGACCACTTCCGCCCTCTGATCAAGAGTCATGTGTGCGTTCCAGATAGTGGAACGCAGATAAGGGGGAGGGAAAAAGCCATTCAATTCTAATTCTCTGCGTGCTTAAAAAAGAAGAGAGATGAATAGCAACAAATAAAGCCATCAGATCATTTATTTAAGAGAAGGACTATATATTTGAGTACTTTTATACCGGTGACAACGCTCCTGAATAATAGAAATAAAAAATAATACATAGCCTGCCACAATATAAGGTATATGTCCGCAATCATGATTTTATATCCGAGGTAAATTTGCAGCATAAGAAATTATAATAAAGAGAAAATATATATAAGCAAACATTGCTTCTTAGATCTCTTGATAATAGCGCCCATCAATGGGGTCATGCAGATTATGCACATGGTGGGATGGCCTAAAATTGGCATAATACCCAAACAGTAGCAGGAGACAAAACGCAAATAGGTTTAATCAAATAAACGGAACATAAGATAAAGCCTCATTTAACCCCTTCGGACTCAGGGATTGAAGTCTGAATATCCACTCAGCCTCACGTCTGAGGATAAGTTTGTCCAGATCTCCCCCCCTCACTTTGGGCTTCACTAGTTCAATCATTGTGAAGGAAATTTCCGAAATTCTACCCCCGTGAACCTCATTCATATGGCGAGCCAGTGGAGTATCCCTGTTATTCCTGATATCATTGCGATGCTCGCCAACCCTCACCCTCAGTTCTCTTTTGGTTTTACCAATATAGTCTAAAGCACAGGTGCATGTGGCTTTGTATACCAAACCTGAGGATCTACAGTTTCCGAAATCTCTAATCTGGTAAATCCTACCACTAGCTGCACTAGAAAATGATTTTCCTGGAGTCATCATGTTACATCTTGAACAATTACCGCATCTAAAGAAACCCACCGGTCTCCTATCAAGCCAGGTTCCTGCCCTGATTGGCCTCTGATATAGACTATGGACCAGACGATCCCCAATGGACCGTCCCCTCCTATATGTTATGCTCGGCTTTGGAGGGATAAGTTTTCTGACCTCTGGATCTGCCAACAGGATGTCCCAATGTTTTTTGACGATCTCATAGACCCTTTCAGATTGTGCGTCAAACGTACCAATCAGTCTGACCATATTTGATGGATTGTCATTTTGAGGCGTTTTCTTTGTAAGCAGAGTCTCCCTATTAAGGGAACGAGCATAATTCATTGGTCCATTAAGGACATTATCCGGGTACCCCCTGTTCCTAAATCTGGAATATAGATCCCTAGATTGTCTATTGTATGTACTTAGATCGGAACAGTTTCTTCTAATACGTAGAAACTGACCCTTAGGTATTCCTCTTTTTAGGGGTGCTGGGTGATGACTCGTCCATCTAAGGAGACTGTTTGTTGCTGTGGGCTTTCTATATGTGCTAGTACAGATTTTACCATCTTCCTCTTTTGATATAGTCAAATCCAAAAATTAATACTCCGTGCATGACACTCTGATGTAAACCTGAGACCAATTTTGTTCTTATTGATATGTTCAATAAAGCGGGTGAAGCCCTCCTCTGGGCCAGACCAAAATACCAGAATATCATCGATATATCTGGCCCAGAGGGAAATATATTGACTCCACCAAGGATCCTCCTCACCCCCAAAAATTTGGGTTTCCTCCCACCAGCCCAGGAAGACATTTGCATAAGTGGGCGCACAGGGACTACCCATTGCAGTCCCCTGAGCTGGTGGAAGTACTTGTTATCAAAGAGGAAGTAATTGTGGGTAAGGGTGAATGAGAGGAGCTCCTCCACAAAGTCATTGTGTTCCCAACAGTTGACTGATCTTGTCCTAAGGAAATGAGTCACGGCCGTGATGCCAAAGTTGTGAGGGATACTACTATAAAGAGCTTCCACATCTATTGAGGCAACAAGTGTACTTGTCTCTTACAGTTATCCCCTCAAGGATACCTAGAAGATGAGAGGTATCCCTCACATAGGATGGAAGAGAAGTTACAAACGGTCTTAAAATTTGATCTATATAGACCCTGAATTCTGTGTTAGTGAGTCAATGCCAGCTACTAGGGCAGCACGGTGGCTCAGTGGATAGCACTACAGCCTTGCAGCGCTGGAGTCCTGGGTTCGAATCCCACCTAGGACAACATCTGCAAGGAGTTTGTATGTTCTCCCCGTGTTTGCGTGGGTTTCCTCCGGGTACTCCGGTTTCCTCCCACACTCCAAAAACATACTGATAGGGAATCTAGATTGTGAGCCCCATCGGGGACAGCGACGATAATGTGTGCAAACTGTAAAGCGCTGCGGAATATGTTAGCGCTATATAAAAATAAAGATTATTATTATTATACTATCGGGCGGCCCTTTAGAGGGTCCAAGCCCTTATGCACTTTTGGGAGGGCATAAAAGGTAGGTATAACTGGATTGGCTGGTGCCATAAATTTGAGTTCATTTTCCGATATCAAGCCTCTCTCCCGTGCCTGGTCTAAGATTCTTTTCAATTTCTCACTAAACACTTGGGTCGGGTCCCCCTGAAGGATCTCATAGGTATTTGAATCATACAAGAGTTGATGGCACATATTCAAATATTTTGAATGATCCATAAGCACAAGATTACCACCTTTATCAGATGCTTTTATAATAAGGTCCCTGTTTTTTTCCAGTCATTCCAGGGCCTGTTTTTCACCATAAGAAAGATTTGATTGACTCCATTGATTCATACGTGGGATTTTGCAAAGGTCCGTCTCGACCAATTTCATAAAAATATCCACACTGGTAATCTCAGTGATATGTGGCATCCTAGTACTCTTTTTTTTGAGATCCGTAAAGGGGCCCTTCCCCCTTGTTGATTATCCTCAGTAAGAAGACTCGTCAGTACTTGGAAGCTCTCTAAGTCTTCTTCTGATAGACCAAATATTTTACACTGCTCAACATCATGTCTATGAAAGAATAGTTTCCATTTAAGATTACGCCCAAAAAGGTTCAGGTCCTTCACCCAGGTAAAGCAATTAAAAGGATTTGTGGGTACAAAATTCAGGCCCTTTCTTAATAATGAATAATCATCTCCTGAGCCTATATACGAAGAGAGATTGATAATCTGACTTGATCTATTGAGGTCTCCTCCTCAAGTCGTATCCATCGGGGGGCCTCTGTCCAAAAAAGATGGTTGCAATGACCCAGATGTAGAAGGACCCGAATAAGAACCTGAACTCATCTGAGCACCTCTTCCTCCTCCTCCCCTCTGTCTGTTGTGATGACCCCTGGATGCCCGCCATCTACCCCGTGATGTTTTACCCCTGGCTTGGAAACTAGTGAAAACCTCTGTACGTTCAGTGTCTGACGTGTCTATATCAGATGATGAGACTTCTATTGGCACCCCAGTCTGATATTCATATGCCTTGTTTTCTTTGAAGTCGTTTAAATCCCTCAAAAATTGAGAGTGTTTACGATCTTTAAGATTCGTTTGAAATTTCTCAACAGAGGTCTGCAATATATTCTCACGTTTCACAAAGTCAGGATCAGTTTTAAATTTATGAATCCTTTCAATGAGGCTGTTTAGTTTTTTACTAGATTCTTGAAACAGCCTCTGTTCCTCACTTAATAGGAGCTGCATAAACCTCAAAGAGGAATCAATTGATTCTTTTGTCCAGAGAGTGAGGAATTGGGGGTTGGCAGTACGAGATGAAGGATATATGTTGATACGCAAGCCTTTTGGCACAATCCTATTTTTTATATAATTTTCTAAACCCTTCACCTCCCACCAGGACTTAATTTTATCTTTATAACAGAGGTAGAGCTCCTTGAATAGATTTTTTAGGGGAGGATTATCACTGTTGGTGGATGAGGATTGGCTGGTAGAAAAAACCTGGTTTGCGTCCTGTGCCCAAAGATCAACATTAATTGGGGTTGACAAAAAACCGGCCATGCCACTGAAAATAGTAGGACTAATCAAGAAAAAGATTCCAAATGGAATAAAACATAAATTGTGTGTACATGTATTCCTTTAAAAACACAGTTTTATTTCGATACCTTTAAAAATACACCAAAACCCAGTGAAGGTATAACTAAGCGTTTATACCGATAATGCTATTCTGTCAGACACCCTAGTTATTCCTAATCTGTAGCCTACCTTGCCGTGGAGGTTGGCACCCTAAAAGTAGCGATCTGGCGCCCCCACTCAACGTAGGCTGTCCCTATCTCCCCTATTAATCCCTTAGATGAAGGTGGGAAAACAATTTATGGTAGTGAGAAATGAAGGGAGTCTTGGAACTAAACAGTGTCTAACACAAAATAGATAATAAAATGCCCATGTCAGCATCTGTAAACCCATATAGATATTAATGCACAGAAATATTATACAATGAATCTTTCATAGGAAAGAGTCCGTAACAGTGCAAGAGAAATAGTGCCACAGGTAACACATTAATATATCAATATCACAGATATGGCAGCATAATAGCCTGTAATATAATAAAGAGGTATATAGCTGGACTTAGCATGAGCTGGGTGACCCCGACGCGTTTCCCCGTTAATGCAACGGTTCCTCAGGAGGTATGCATGATGCCTGATGCCATAGAGATGATGACACACAGGGCACCGTAACGTATGGACTTAAATAACCACCGCTGATAAGCGCCTTAGGATAGGCTACACCCTTTGCAATCAGGGAGGATTCAAAACCGGGTGAGAATGCCGCTCAAAATGATAATGTATTACCTCACAGATAACGCTGAGACCGGCGTGTTCCCCTTCATTTTACCGCTATAACCGGAAGTGCCCATAATACATTGCGGGATGACCACTTCCGCCCTCTGATCAAGAGTCATGTGTGCGTTCCAGATAGTGGAACGCAGATAAGGGGGAGGGAAAAAGCCATTCAATTCTAATTCTCTGCGTGCTTAAAAAAGAAGAGAGATGAATAGCAACAAATAAAGCCATCAGATCATTTATTTAAGAGAAGGACTATATATTTGAGTACTTTTATACCGGTGACAACGCTCCTGAATAATAGAAATAAAAAATAATACATAGCCTGCCACAATATAAGGTATATGTCCGCAATCATGATTTTATATCCGAGGTAAATTTGCAGCATAAGAAATTATAATAAA
>JARQOD010000001.1:582640524-582723885 GCA_033576555.1 Oophaga sylvatica | reverse complement strand
CCCCGGCTGGCGTACGTTTTTGGAGTAAGTTACACCATACTCATAACCCAGTCCCCACCACTGATTGGCATCTTTCTGTGTACACTGCATAGAGACAGAATGCTGTCAATCACTGATGGAAGCAGGGTTATACCGAGGTCAAGATTCAGAGAACTAGTAGATATGTAGAAGATAAAACAGAGATTTTATCATAATGACAGCAAGCAGCCCAGTAATTAATATATCTCTGGAATCAGGATTCCTGCCCTTACCTTATGCTGCCCTCAGATGGGGTAGTAATGATTTGTGACAGATTCCCTTTAACGTTTGGTTTAGTACTGTACTTTGTATTACAGTAGCATCACTTAGTAAAAACAGCCCCTGTCGTAAGAAAACGAAAAATACACACTAATAATATGCAAAAAGCTGTGAATACATTTAGAATTATTGAGAGACACAGCCATTTCTGTAGAATTTGATTGCTTTTTAGAAATCATGCATTATTAAATTTTGCATTGCATAATTTGCCATGGAAAATGGCACAAAAAGGCTATAACATTTCGTCAATGAAGTATAGAAACTTTTCCAACATAGAAAACATTTCATGTTCATCAGTGTATAAGAAGTGGCTGAGATATGTCTTTGCATCATAATGTGATTTGAGCCTTAAAATTAACATCTGTTTTTGAAATTTTATGACTTTATTTAAAACTTTCTGCTTTTGGTCATATTAGCTAGAGGAAGAACACCAGGTATGTTCTTTCATTCATTAATTTGCTCCTGCTATTGTATTCAGTAGAAGGTGAAAATGAAGAACAGCTACTGTTATCTTTTGGTAAAGTTTAATTTAAAAACCTTTCATGATTCTTAAATAATCCAGCATTCCCTTTTGTATTTTTTGAGAAATTCCTTATGCAAAAAATATGCTTTTGTAGAAAAGAGTGAATGGTAAGGAAGATAGTGATAGGTATGGACATTAAGAAGGCACGTTGAAAAACCTAATAATTATTGTGGATTGAGCTGTTGTGATGTTTAATTTTACATGTTTGCCGTGTAAAGTTTTATACAATTAAATAGAAACAAATATAGTAAAGTTATAAATCACAGACTGATACATAAGACATTTGAAAGAGGTGTATTAAGAATTAAAGGGGTACTCCAATCTCATTAAGTTATGGCATATTGTTAAGATTAATCATTGCATGTGGTCCGACCCTTGAGAAAATGAAAAAGGCTTCACAAGTTCCACCCTATCTAAGTATTTCCTTTGCACTTGGGCATTTCTGGCCACTTGAAGTAGCACTTGTCCATTTAAGTGAAGAGGATAAACTGCAGTTTCCCACACAAACAGTTCTGTCAAGAGTAGCAATGCTCAGGAACCTTCATTCATAGACGAAAGACCGCAATGATCATTATGAGATGGTATATCCCTAGTGTTGAGCATTCCGATACTGCAAATATCGGATATCGGCCGATATTCGCGGTATCGGAATTCCGATACTTAGTTCCGATACTTTTTGCATATCGAATACCGGAATCAGAAGTTCTCATACATAATGCTATACATAGTCAATACTGTAAAATCACACTGGCAGCTCACAAAATACTAGATATATACACATAGAATACATACATATATATATGTATATATATATATACATGTCATTGTGACATATATATATATATATTATAGTTCCTACACTTCTACATAGTATAATAGCCGCTTAATCAATTGCCGGCTTTTGTGAAATTACAGAAGAACCCGACATGAAATGACACATAGTTTACATACAGTTAACCATGTCATTTCATGTAGTTTGATATATGGTTTTCACTAACAATTACATGAGTGTATGTGTGCAAAATTTCATACATGTAGGGGTTAATTAAAGGTGTAAATTCGTTGAATAAAAATGCGTGGGCTCCCGCGCTATTTTCTGAGCCAGACAGACAAAGCCAGGGAGTGGGGGCAGATAATTATTGCCTAGGGAGGGTGCATTTATTTAGTGCCCCCCTGGCTACTAACATCTGCCCCCAGCCACCCCAGAAAAGGCAAATCTATAATTAGATGCGCCCTTTCTGGCACTTAGCCCGTCTATTCCCATTGCTGTTATGTTTAGGTAGCTGAGGAGAAAAAGCAAAAACAGTAATACACCAGAGAGGCTGGAACCTATTGGATTGCAGTTATCTAAACTAACCACACAACTAGAGGTAGCCGTGGAGCGTTCCTACATTGATCCTAGACGCCTTGTCACAGCCTGAGAGATAACTACACCTAAAGGCAGAAAGAGGAAAGCTATCTGCCCCAGAGCAGATCCCCAAAGAAAATAGGAAGCCCCCAAACATGTAATGGCGGTTAGACAAGAAGAAGCACGGACACAGACAGAAAATAGTATGAGCAAACGCTGGGGCCCAATCTGTCTAGACAGAAAAGTACAGGAAAGGATTCTTACTGCACTGCAATCCAAAAAAACCCCTAAAAAATACCAACTCTTCTGATAGCAAAAACACCTGAGATCACACGATCTCTACCACCTAAATCAGATCTCTGGTGTAACAAAACTAAGCCACAGCCACTGAAAAAACAGGAAAAAGCAAATGAACAAACAACAGTTGCTCCAGACAAACTGAGAGGAGCACAAGCCCCCCGGAGGGGACCCGGCTGACCTCCACAGAAGTGCAGGGAACTATGCAAAAAGCAAGCACAAAAATAAAAGCAGAAAATATCTTATCTGAAAGCAGAAGATGCAGGCAAGACTCAGCAAACTTCCAAATGAACCAGGAACCACAATTGAGACAAGAACAATTGATCACCGGCAACCATCATGGGAGGGAACCTCCCTTATATCAGTCCAGTCCGTGATCCCAGATTGCCATTCCTCGCTGTGAGGTTCAATTCTGTCTGCAACCACCAGAGGGAGCCTCTGCTCAGAAACCATATCCAGCACATTCATAACACATTGCCCTGTAGCGGTGGCTAATGGGTTAATAATGGGTTAAAGCCACCTTGCTATTGGAAGGTGACTTTAAGCCAGGTTAATAATTGAGGGTTGTCAATTAGACAACTATCAATTATTAATCCTATTGTATGAAATAAAACACACACACTTTAATTAAAAATCATTTTAATGAAATAATCACACAGTTTTTGACCTTCTTTTATTTTACAGGTAATCCGTGCGAAGCCCTTGTTCTCCTGTAATAAAAATAAAATAATAATGCAACATTATTCTTACCAATCCGATGCTCTGTCAGGTCCCACGCTGTAATCCTTCACAAAGGGTTAACTGGCTTACAGCAAGCTGCGCATCTATGCTGCCAGCTCAGCTGTAAGCCCCGAATGAATGAGTTCCTATCCCAGCCAACAGGAGAGGAAGTGATTAGCTGGGAAGCTTAATTGATTGCTTCCCAGGATAATCAGTTCAGGTCAGCCGGGGACACCGCACAGCATCAGTGACGTCAGAGGGAGTCCCGGCTGATCTGAAGTGAACTGATTAGCCAGGGAAGCAATCAATTAAACTTCCCACACTAATCACTTCCTCTCCTGACGGCCGGGAGAGGAAATCATTCATTCGGGGGCTTACAGCTGAGCTGCCAGCATTAGCTGTGCTGCTAGCTGTAAGCCAGTTAACCCTTTGTGAAGGATTACAGCGTGGGACCTGACAGAACACCGGATAGGTAAGAATAATGTTGCTTTATTATTTTATTTTTATTACAGGAGAGCAAGGGCTTCGCACGGATTACCTGTAAAATAAAAGATGGTCAAAAACTGTGTGTTTATTTCATTAAAATGATTTTTAATAAAAGTGTGTGTGTTTTATATTTATTTCATACAATAGGATTAATAATTGAGAGTTGTCTAATTGACAACTCTCAATTATTAACCTGGCTTAAAATCACCTTCCAATAGCAAGGTGGCTTTAACCCATTATTAATCCATTAGCCACGCTACAGGGCAATGGGAATAGACGGGCTAAGTGCCAGAAAGGGCGCATCTAATTATAGATTTGCCTTTTCTGGGGTGGCTGGGGGCAGATGTTTGTAGCCGGGGGGCACAAATAAATGCACCCTCCCTAGGCAATAATTATCTGCCCCACTCCCTGGCTTTGTCTGTCTGGTTGAGAAAATAGTTCGGGAGCCCACACATTTTTTTTCAACGAATTTACACCTTTAATTAACCCCTACATGTATGAAATTTTGCACACATACACTCATGTAATTGTTAGTGAAAACCATACATCAAACTACATGAAATGACATGGTTAACTGTATGTAAACCATGTGTCATTTCATATAAACAAATAGATTCCTGCGCCTCCCAAAACTGCTCAAAATGATAGTGACAACAAAACTCCAAATACACCAAATAAGGATAAATAAACTACCTTGGGTACTGGTTCAGGAAAGGGACCATAAATAGTGTGTAACACAATGAAAAACTTATTTAAGTCCTTTAGATGGCGACACGTGTTTCAGGTATGAAAAAACCCGGCTCCTCATTGAGATGATGGAGGACGCAGGGCGCGTGTAAGTGAACACAGCTGACAGGCAGGCAATCAAGCAGGGGAGCGTCCTCCCTGGAGAGCAGGATGCCTGCCAGGCTGTCGTGCGTGACTGTGTCAGAGTAAAACGGAGTTCTGTGGCCTCAGGACGCCGTGAGGGAGAACGGGGTAAAGTGGAGGTGAAGATGAAGGACGGTGACGTCACCCGTCCTTCCATCTCCACTCCACTTACCCCTTCTCCCTCACGGCGTCCTGAGGCCACAGAACTCCGTTTTACTCTGACACAGTCACGCACGACAGCCTGGCAGGCATCCTGCTCTCCAGGAGGACGCTCCCCTGCTTGATTGCCTGCTGTCAGCTGTGTTCACTTACACGCGCCCTGCGTCCTCCATCATCTCAATGAGGAGCCGGGTTTTTTCATACCTGAAACACGTGTCGCCATCTAAAGGACTTAAGTAAGCTTTTCATTGTGTTACACACTATTTATGGTCCCTTTCCTGAACCAGTACCCAAGGTAGTTTATTTATC
Source organism: Oophaga sylvatica (assembly GCA_033576555.1). Classification (NCBI taxonomy): domain Eukaryota; kingdom Metazoa; phylum Chordata; class Amphibia; order Anura; family Dendrobatidae; genus Oophaga; species Oophaga sylvatica. The sequence continues at coordinate 582,718,876 of JARQOD010000001.1, read as the reverse complement.
CTTATTTGGTGTACTTGGAGTTTTGTTGTCACTATCATTTTGAGCAGTTTTGGGAGGCGCAGGAATCTATTTGTTTATATTTACTTAGTTTACCTTTCTTGTCAGCATTTGCACAGTAGTTGACAGATCTCCAGCAGCCCCCTACCAGAGCATATTTAGGCAGGTTCATAGTCCAGTTTCGGGACATATCATTGCCCATCAGCATTTCTTTGTTTATTTACACAGCCTTATATGCACTGTTTTTCATGCTCCAATTTTGCTAGTTGTGCCAGTGTATATATTTTTTATATTCATGTGTCATTTCATGTCGGGTTCTTCTGTAATTTCACAAAACCTGGCAATTGAATTAGCGGCTATTATACTATGTAGAAGTGTATGAACTATAAATATATATATATATATATGTCACAATGACATGTGTGTATATATATATATATATATATATATATATATATTCTATGTGTATATATCTAGTGTTTACAAGGAAAGAAAGGGTTTATTTTAATTCCAATATTTCTGTCCCATTGACTTGCATTGGTTTCCGGTATCGGAATCGGCGATATCCGATACTTTTTGGGTATCGGTCCGATCCGATAATTCCAGATATCGGAAAGTATCGCTCAACACTATATATCACAGCAATATGATATCAGTTAATAAGATGGGAATACCCTTTTAAAGGTATATAAAGGCTCTGAGCCATAAACCCTAGGATCCAATTGCGTCATACGGCCTCCGTATGAGGCTGCAAGGCCTTTTGGGTAATGATAGTGATATTCTCACTCAACACCTTGCAAATTCTCAATCGAGTGCAAGCCCTGGGGCGACAGTTGCTAGGGCATTGGCTCAGTGTCAGGTGAGCACCAATATGCTACCTTGCCTTGGCCAAAATATTTACAGTGGTGCATGAAAGTTCTTGAACCCTTCAGCATTTACTATATTTCTTCATAACTCTTACCAAAACTGCATCACATTTTCATACAAGTCCAAAAAGTAGATAAAGAGCTAAATCAAACAAATGACACAAATGAATTACTTTGTCATTTTTTACTGATGTAAATTATTCAATATCACATGTTTGTGAGTGGAAAAAGTATGTGAACCCTTGCTTTCAGTATCTGGTGTGATCCCCTTGTACAACAATAACTGTATCTAAATTATTCCAGTGATTGTTGATTAGTCCTGGACATCGTCTTGGAGGAATTTTAACTCATTCCTCATAACACAACAACTTCAACAACTATTGTTGATGGGCTTTCTCTCTTTAACTTCAGGTATTTCCACATTTCTGCAAGATTAAGGTTAACCTCTTCTCGACATTTGCAGTACATGTGCGTCATGATCGGGAAGGACTTCCTGACTGATGCAGTACATGTACATCATGGCAATTGCCTGCATACAGGGGGCTGTACACGGATAATTACAGCAGACACCTGACTCTCAATTCCAGGAGCAGGGCCCCCATTTTAACCCCCTGAATGCTGCTATCAGTGAGATCACAGCATTTAGAGAGCAGGCAGAGGGAAAAAAAAACCCCTCTGCCTTTGGATCGGAGACTCTGCAACGTCATTGTGGGGTCCAGATTGTTGCCTTGATGACCCGATGTCGTCATATTGACATCCAGTTCACCAGGCACTAGGAAGTTAGTTAGATCATGCGCAGTGCATGATCTAACTAATTTGTGTCTGCAGGGTTGACAGGCTGTAAGGTATAGCAATGAGCTAATGTGAGAAATTACTTTAGTTTGTTAGAAGTTACCTTGACTTTCTTTATGACCTTGTGGAATATAATATGACTTGCGCTTGGAGTTATTGTTGTTCGACCACTCCTGTTGATAGTGAATTTCCTCCATTTTGATCACAATCTGTCTGTTGTAGATTGATAGAGTCCAGGCTATTTAGAAATGCCTTTGCAACCTTTCCCAGTCTGAGGAACATCAACAAACTCTTCTTCTACAGAAATCTCCTGTTTGTGCCATGATACATTTGCATAAACATGCTGTAAACAGGTCACTCACTCACACCTGATTGAGAAGACCAAACTCTAATTTCACCTTTAACCTGTTAATCCTAAAGGTTTTCATACTTTAGCGGCTCACAGACATATCATTTTGAATCATTTTCGATAGAAATGATTTCAATAGAAAAAAATAAAAAGTCTTATCTTTTTTACTCCTTTGTTTGATTTTATTCTCTTTATCTACTTTTAAGACTTGGGAGAAAATCTGATGTAGTTTTAGGTCAAATGTCAAAGTTTTGCAGAAATATGAAAAATTCTGAAGGGTTCTCAATAGTGTTGAGCGATACGATACCGCAAGTATCGGGTATCGGCCGATATTAGCTGTTTCGGCCTTTCGATACTTAGTTCCGATATTTTCCATATTTCGTATACCGGAATCGGAAGTTCCCATAATTCTTTGAGAGGCAATGTGATTTTAGTCAGCCAATGAGGAATCCTAAGAAGTGTGGGCACATCCTGTACTGCTGCGGTCATGTTAACTAATGGCATGGCTGTGATTGGATGCTGAAATGATGTCAGAATGCACTATAAAAGGCGCCGCCGCCATTTTAGCGTCACTGTGCTGTGAATTCAGTAAGGGACAGAACGCTGCTGTGCTGACTCTGAGGGACAGTTAGAGATTGCGATTTAGTGTACAGTCATGGCCAAAAGTTTTGAGAATGACACAAATATTAATTTTTACAAAGTCTACTGCTTCACTTTTTCTAATGGCAATTTGCATATACTCCAGAATGTTATAAAGAGTGATCAGCTTAACAGCAATTACTTGCAAAGTCAATATTTGGCTAGAAAATGAACTTTATCCCCCAAAACACATTTCAACATCATTGCAGCCCTGCCTTAAAAGGACCAGCTAACCTCTTTTCAGTGATTGCTCCATTAACACAGGTGTGGGTGTTGATGAGGACATGGCTGGAGATCAATCTGTCATGATTAAGTAAGAATAACACCACTGGACACTTTAAAAGGAGGCTGGTGCTTGGCATCATTGTTTCTCTTCTGTTAACCATGGTTATCTCTAAAGAAACACGTGCAGTCATCATTGCAATGCACAAAAATGGCCAAACAGGGAAAAGTATCGCAGCTAGAAAGATTGCACCTCAGTCAACAATCTATCGCATCATCAAGAACTTCAAGGAGAGAGGTTCCATTGTTGCCAAAAAGGCTCCAGGGCGCCCAAGAAAGACAAGCAAGCGCCAGGACCGTCTCTTAAAAGTGTTTCAGCTGCGGGATCGGGCTACCAGCAGTGCAGAGCTTGCTCAGGAATGGCAGCAGGCAGGTGTGAGTGCATCTGCACGCACTGTGAGGCGGAGACTCTTGGAGCAAGGCCTGGTCTTAAGGAGGGAAGCAAATAAGCCACTTCTCTCCAGAAAAAACATCATGGACAGACTGATATTCTGCAAAAGGTACAGGCAGTGGACTGCTGAGGACTGGGGTAAAGTTTATTTTCTCTGATGAATCCCCTTTTCGATTGTTTGGGACATCAGGAAAACGCCTCATTCGGAGAAGACAAGGTGAGCGCTACCACCAGTCTTGTCTCATGCCAACTGTTAAGCATCCTGAAACCATTCATGTGTGGGGTTGCTTCTCAGCCAAGGGAATTGGCTCTCTCACAGTCTTGCCTAAAAACACAGCCATGAATAAAGAATGGTACCAGAATGTCCTCCAAGAGCAACTTCTCCCAACCCTCCAAGAGCAGTTTGGCGATCAACAATGCCTTTTCCAGCATGATGGAGCACCTTGCCATAAAGCAAAGGTGATAACTAAATGGCTCAGGGAACAAAACATAGAAATGTTGGGTCCATGGCCTGGAAACTCCCCAGATCTTAATCCCATTGAGAACTTGTGGTCAATCATCAAGAGACGGGTGGACAAACAAAAACCTAAAAATTCTGACAAAATGAAAGCATTGATTGTGCAAGAATGGACTGCTATCAGTCAGGATTTGGTCCAGAAGTTGATTGAGAGCATGCCAGGGAGAATTGCAGAGGTCCTGAAGAAGAAGGGTCAACACTGCAAATATTGACTTGCTGCATTAACTCATTCTAACTGTCAATATAAGCTTTTGTTACTCATATGTTTGCAATTATTATATTTCTGTCTGTGATAAAAACATCTGTCAAACACACATAAAAACCAGAGGGCAGCAGGTCATGTGAAAATATGATATTTGTGTCATTCTCAAAACTTTTGGCCATGACTGTACTGTGCTGTAGGCAGGCTAGCACCAACCGCTGTGTAAAGCTTCCTTTTGCCTGCAGTGTTGTTTTAACAGCTCTGCAAGGTGTGTGTGTGAGTGTAAGTGACGCTGCAGTTTGCTCTGCATGCAACGCTGTCTGTAGGCATCTGCACGTGTCACTCACAGACTCTTTTTTTTTTCTTCAGTGTAATTCTTGCAGCTCCATGCAATTTAACTATTAGTGTGACGCGCTTCCATCCGTATCCAATACATTGGTTGCAAACACTATAGAAGTAGACAAAGGAGTAGCCTTTCACAGATTGTGAACAGTTGTGTTTCAGTGTTCACTTCAGTCTGTGTTTTTTATTTTTTGAGTGCACATCACGCTCCAGTTACTTGTTCAAGCACTGCTGCTTGTACTCTGCTGAGCGTGTCTCAGTGCCTCATCCTTTTCATTTATCTCCAATTGGTTCTGCTCCATTCCATTTAAAATATAATCTATTAGTGTGACGCGCTTCCATCCGTATCCAATACATTGGTTGCAAACACTATAGAAGTAGACAAAGGAGTAGCCTTTCACAGATTGTGAACAGTTGTGTTTCAGTGTTCACTTCAGTCTTTGCGTAATAACCACACATAGCCTTATAACTTTTCTGACTTTCTTTATCAATCTACCAAGATGAAGAAGGCAGTGAGTAAGGCACGTGGTCGTGGCCGTGGAGTTTCAGCAGGGAGAGGACGTGGTGATTCTGTAGCTGCTGCCGCCCTCAGTGACACAGCATCCACCAGTTTTACCCATCAGCGTTCCTTTATGCGCAGTTTGGTAGGAGCTCGGCGTGCCCCCCTGCTGCGGGAAGAACAAATTGAAGCCGTTGTTGGTTGGATGGCAGCCAATGCATTGACTTCAATTCCTTCCACCTCCTCTCAGGAACACAACACTGTTGAGCAACCATCTGTCTGTTCACCGCCTGTCAAATTGCCCAGGCAGTCAGAGAGTTCTGTACAGGAGCCAGCTGAGTCTCTGCTTCTGTTCTCAGAATCTGTTGGCTCGCAAACACGGGCACAGGCAAGCAGCATTCTGCAATTTGAAGAAGAGGGAGTATGCAGTGATGCGCAACAGCTGTGTCTCTCTCAATCTGAAGAGGCGGGTGAGCCAGTGCCGATGGACAGCACACCGCAGAACGCATCTTATGATGATGATGAGACTCAGGTGCCAGGTTTTGTGGAGCATGGTGCTGCCCAGACCATCAAACAGCAGCAGGTGTTGGAAGAGGGTAGTGGAGATGATGAAGTCCGAGACCCAACATGGCGTGAGCAACAGGAAGGTGGTGGGAGCAGCTCTGAGGAAGAGATTGTCCCAACGGTACAAAGAGGAGGGAGAGGTAGGCTGCAGACTCGCTTGCCTGTAGCCTCCAGTTTGGCACCTGTTGGGAGCAGTTCTCTTAGAAATGTCAAAATTGGCGCTCCCATGACTTGCACTGCGTGGTCCTTTTTTGACAGACTTGTAGATGATATTTGCTATGTTCAATGCAAGCTGTGTAAGCAAAAAGTTAAAAGAGGTAAAAATATCAGTAACCTGAATACCACAAATATGTGGAAACATGTACGGACAAAGCACGTAGCTGAGTTACAAAGACACACTGGAGATGTAGGCCAACCTACAGCAGCACCTACATCTTCAGGTCGTGTTGGAGCCTCTACCTCCAGCTCACACACACCTGGTTCGGCTTCCTCACAGGATCTCCATGGAAGAACCTCGGTCACTGTTGTCCATAGACAAACTGTTATTCCACCCACAGCAGCAAGTTTACAGTCATCGTCACACTCCCAGACCACAAAACAGCTATCGGTACCACAGGCATGGGATAAAAGACGGCCATACTCGGCAAACCATCCACGAGCACAGGCTCTGAATGCTGGCATTGCAAAACTCCTGTCCCTTGAAATGCTGTCATTCAGGCTGGTGGAGACTGACAGTTTCAGGAACTTTATGGCATTGGCAGTCCCACAATATAATGTGCCAAGCCGATTTTATTTCAGCAGGCAAGCTGTCCCTGCTCTGCAAAAACATGTCGAGGGAAACATTAAACATGCGCTACTAAACGCCGTCAGTAGCAGGGTCCACCTGGCCACCGATGCGTGGACCAGTACCCATGGCCAGGGACGATACCTTTCCCTCACTGCCCATTGGGTCAATGTTGTGGAGCCGGGTACAGATCTTGCCAGTGGCGCTGTACGTGTTCTGCCAACTCCAAGGATTGCAGGAATCCAGTCTGTACACATTGATTCCTCCTCCTACTCCAGTTCCTCAGAATCATCGCTGCACGAGCCGTCACGGTATACCTCCACATGGACCCGTGAACGCTTACCTGTTGCGACCGATATGAGCACAGCCGTGGCCAAACGTCAACAGGCCGTCCTGAAATTAATTTCCATGGGGAATCGAAGCCACACAGCGCAGGAGCTCTGGGATGCCATCAAGCAGGAGAGCGACGTGTGGTTTTTGTCAGCTAATCTCCAGCCAGGCTTGGTAGTGTGTGACAATGGCCGAAATATGGTGGCAGCTCTGGGCCTTGGCAACCTCACTCACATACCATGTCTGGCACATGTGCTCAACTTGGTCGTGCAGAGTTTTTGAGGGACTATCCGGATCTTGATGCACTGCTGCACAAGGTCCACCTAGAGTGCGCTCACTTGCGACGTTCCAGCATGGCCAGATCGCGCATTGCAGCTCTGCAAGTCAGATTTGCCTTCCTGAACATCGCATCATATGTGACGTACCCACCAGGTGGAATTCCACGTTACATATGTTGGAGCGGTTGTGTGAGCAGCAGCCAGCAGTAATGGAGTATCAGCTGCAACAGGCGCAATCAACTCGCAATTTGCGCCGTTCACACTTCACCACTACTGAGTGGGCCTCTATGAAGGACATCTGCGACGTTTTGCGTGCGTTTGATGTCTCAACGCGGATGGCGAGTGCAGATGATGCACTAGTCAGCATGACTGTCCCCCTTATCTGCCTGCTTCAGAAATCACTGAAAGCACTAAAGGAAGAGGTTTTGGAAGAGATGGAGGATGAGGAGTCACAAATTCAATTACCTTCAGGACAGTCATCGCAACGTGGTTCCTCACAAAGGGCTGGGCAGGGCTCACTTTGTGAGGAGGATGAGGAGGAGGAGGAGTCAATGGAGGAGGAAGAAATCCCTACAGAGGGAGGTACACAACGCTCTAGTCAGTATGTAGAGCGAGGATGGGGTGATGCAGAGGAGGCAGAGATGACGCCTCTTCCAGAGGACAGCCTTTGTTGGCCAGTTGGGAGTCTGCAGCACATGGTTGATTTCATGCTTCAGTGCCTGAGAAACGACCGCCGCATCGCCCACATTCTCACCACGTCAGATTATTGGGTGTACACCCTCCTAGACCCTTGCTACTGGGACAACTTACAAACCCTCATCACACCGGTGAACCGGGACCGTAAAATGCAGGAGTACCAAGACACACTGGTGCAATCCATACTGTTGTACATTCCAGCCGAGAGAGCTGCTGCTGCTGCTACTGCTTTACAAAGCAGCTCTGTGCGTCGAGGCAGTGTAGACAGCTCTACAACAAGAGGGAGCAGAAGCAGCGCCTCTGCACAGGGCAAGAGCTGTATGTTACAAATGTGGCAAAGTTTTGTGACAGCGCCAGCAAGGTCTACACCATCCGAGACGGCTCCAGTCACCAGGAAGAAACGTTTCCGTAAGATGGTGACAGACTACTTGGCTTTCCCTCTAAGTGTACTCCCAGATGCCCTTTCAAATTTTGGGTCTCTAAGTTGGATACATGGCCAGAGCTTAGCCAGTATGCATTGGAGGTGCTGGCTTGCCCTGCTGCCAGTGTATTATCTGAGCGTGTCTTTAGTGCTGCAGGTGGTGTAGTAACAGACCGTCGCATGCGACTATCCTCAGAGAATGTAGACCGGCTTACTTTTCTGAAAATGAACAAGGCATGGATCTCACCTGAATTTGCCTGTCCGTTTTCAGATTAAATAACTGTTTGGCAACGTTTTCCATGTCTCCTGTTATGTTCATCTTTCTACCACCTGAACTCTACTCCCTGGGCTACAACACCACCATTTGTTGCTCGTAAGTAATTGGCAGGGGTACTGACTCCTGGCCAGTCTGGTTACAGCACGACAGCTGTTTCCTGGCAGTGTGAACGTCAATTATCCTCCAATAAGTTGTGCTGTCGTGTTGCATTCAGGTTAGCCGACTCTATGGTGCCTGCAGTTTAGGTGATTCCTATGTGTGCTGTGGGATATGTAAATAAAGGCGGTTTCCATTGTGACAATAGGACAAGCACCCACTGTAGGACTGTGTGATTCGGTAACTGCGGACGGCTTGCGTCCTGTCAACTTACATTTTCATGGGTGCGTTCTTCTACCCGTCCGGGGTCCAGTACCGTCAACTGGTTCTCCCCAGTGCCTTTGGCCTAGGTGCCTCCATCTCCGTATCCGAGTTCCACCAACGTCTGCTGGTCCTTGGTAGTGCTTTGGAGCACAGGTACCTCCTGCTTAGTAACCGTGTCACAGTAACGTCAGCTGGTACTCGGTTGTGACATTGCCTCTTTTCCTTCTGCTACCCGTCCGGGGTCCAGTACCGTCAACTGGTTCTCCCCAGTGCCTTTGGCCTAGGTGCCTCCATCTCCGTATCCGAGTTCCACCAACGTCTGCTGGTCCTTGGTAGTGCTTTGGAGCACAGGTACCTCCTGCTTAGTAACCGTGTCACAGTAACGTCAGCTGGTACTCGGTTGTGACATTGCCTCTTTTCCTTCTGCTACCCGTCCGGGGTCCAGTACCGTCAACTGGTTCTCCCTAGTGCCTTTGGCCTAGGTGCCTCCATCTCCGTATCTGAGTTCCACCAACGTCTGCTGGTCCTTGGTAGTGCTATGGAGCACAGGTACCTCCTGCTTAGTAACCGTGTCACAGTAACGTCAGCTGGTACTCGGTTGTGACATTGCCTCTTTTCCTTCTGCTGCCCCTCCGGGTTCCAGCACAGTCAGCTGGTCCTCGTTACTTCCATTGTCTCTTTCTCCATCTGATACCCGTCAGGGTTCCAGTAACGTCAGCTGGTTCTCGGAAATTAGACGACCTTAAAGACCACCCAGAAGAAGATGACGACAACAAGGACGACGAGCATGAAGCCAACCAGCCTGAACACCATCACAAAGAAAAAATAAAAGATTACCCAGAAGAAGATCACCAACAGGACAAAGAAGGTTAAGACAAACTACAAGATACAGAACAAGAGACAGAAGAACAATAAGCAGAAGATCAAAAAGCAGAAGAACATGAAGTATAAGACCAAAATCAAGAGCAAAATATATGCTCTAAATTCTAAGCAGAAGAAGACTAAGCAGTGTATGGGGGTGAGTCCGTTCCTCCTCGTGGTGCCCCTGGAAAATGCCTGCTGCTGCAGGCTAAACTGAACACGGACAAATACTGTTGTAATTTAAATCTTTTGTGACAGCAAGAACGGAAGGATGAACAATTCATACTTTTACAGATTACAAGTACAGGAATCTCTGTCACAAATAAGAATATGATGAAGAAGATGAAGAGGAAGAAGATGAAGAATTTGAATATGAAGAAGATTAGTTTAATAATAACAATATGAGTAATGTAAACAAAAACATGAATAGCAAGAACTTTAAGAAGAAGATTAAGAAGGTGAAGATGAAGAATAATTTGATGAGAAAGATGATGCTGCTGAAGATTATGAAGGAGAAAGTGTGGCACTGGCAAAAGTTAAAAAGGTGAAGAGCATGGAAGTTGTGAAACATACATATTTGCCAAAATAGAAAAAAGGTTAACAACATTGTCAATTTGTTAGTCAATCCAAACGTATTTCCAAAAAAAAATATATTAATGCTATTCCAATGCATTGGGTTAAACATGTATGCCTTTATTGTCTCCTCAACCTCCCCCAATACATTCTACATTAGTCTTTGTTGTTTTCCTTCATGTACAATTAACCAACAAGGCAAGAATGTTTTTTTTTAATGTCGATATTTGGTTCCCATAGACTTACATTGGACTTCCGGTATCGGAATCGGATATCGACGATATTTAGTGATATCGGCGATACCATTCCGATCCGATATTTTTAGATATCGAGCAGTATCGCTCAACACTAGTTCTCAAACTTTCATTTACTAATGTAGATACATGTTACAAACTAAACTTTGACCAATGGTGATAAAATCACTGCCACTGCTCTGTCTACTTAAACTGTTGAGGAGCTTATGCATCTTGAACGAATGCATTTTCTACCGAATAACTATAGAACTATAGCTAAGAATCTGTTTTTACTGGAGAAAAAGGCCTATGTCCTATTAACCCTAATGATGACTGAAAGCTACTAGGCCTACATGACTATGAGGACATACTGTGCTGTGCCCGATAGAATGATTTCAGATTCTGGTCTCTTTGTTCTTTCATGAACTTCAATATCATGGCACATTCAAAAATTCAAAGAGAATCCATCAGTACGACTTTGTAATTAAAAGTAAAGACATGGCTGCAATGACACTGTAATGTAGATTAAATAGTTACCATCGGTAAAAAATCCAATTTATGGTTCTTCTTTAATCACTATTTGAAGTTTTCTATTAATTAAGTTTTGATGCACAATGGCTGGACTGTACACTGGGTCCTCTCCTCTCTGCCTGTGATTTCCAGTCCCTCTGCTTGCCTCCAGTCTTTGGATGACAAGTCATTACTTTTTCAGCGACTTGCCTCGACTGTCTCTTTCACTTTGGGCTCATGTCGATTTATATGTTCTGCCCTATTTAGTATTAAACATGGCCAGTCCATTGTTTCGAACAATATGTTTATTTTTTGTTTTATCCTTATTTATTTCCTTATATATTTAAAGTGGTGGTCTCAAGATGCAGCTTCAGGAGTACATCTATCCTGCCTTTCCTAGGGTGTTTCGTTTTTTGAAGATTGACAGTTCAGACTAGTGTCATGATTTGTACCCCTAGTGTGAAACTGTACTCACTCCCAGGTTGAAAACAGATGCAGCTTTGCCTCTGCATCATGGAAGAAGAGGGGGTACTGATGCTGGTCAGATCCAGCGAACCGGCCAGCCTCTGTGTTATGCTCCTTGTCTAGGTAATTGGCAAGGTTGGGACTGAAGGGTGGCTGGTTCCCTAAGTAAAGAGCTGTACACTGTAAAATTAAAAATCCCTCCATTCTTGAGAATAGTGAGAACTTTCAATAAGAGGTAAATTGGAAAGTTGCTTGACTTTACAATTTTGTTTTGCAATTTTACCTATTTATAAACTTAAGGTCCCTCTAAATTCTATATGAAGATTATTACTATACTTACATATTCGATAACTATCTAAAGAGCACTTCTTTGATATTAGACATGCCTTATCAGAATTGTTGTTTTAGTAATCATGGTATCACTGACAAGTGACAACACAACAGTTCTTCAAAGGGGAATTTGAATTCCCTGCAGTCTCTCTGTCAGCTCATCAGCAGTCAAACAGCATTTCTAAAAATGCAGAGATAGAGATTGGCAAAAGAAGAGGAAGCCACTGGGACTTGTGGATTTGTGAATTATCTTGGGCCCTCATATCCAATAGACAGGAAGCCCAAGTCAGCTTGGAACATGCACCAAACTTAAAAATACAAAGAAGAGAACAAAAGATACAAAATGTTAACATGAATTTTCCCTTTTTAGCACCATAAATTTTAGTTCAAATTTCTGTGCCAGAAACCGTTCTTAATAGATATTTGTAGTTTTGTTTTCACAGATTTCCAAAACCCTTCATATGTTATAAATTTAAGAGACACCATGTTGACTTTTTATAGTTATCACTAGAGTTTGCATGACAGCAAATTTACATATTTTTTATTTCAACATATATATATATATATATATATATCAGTATATAGTAAGCTCCTACGTTCCCTTTCATGGTGCACATTATCTGTTATGCATATGAGAGAGGAAAAAATGGAGAAACCATGAACCCCCAATAATGTTAAAACAAGAATGTTTATTTGAAAAAGATAATTAAAAGATAACGTAATACAGCAATACACAGTTGTGCTCAAAAGTTTACATATCCAGGCAGAATTTTTGCTTTCTTGGCCTTTTTTCAGAGAATATGAATGATAACACCAAACTTTTTTTTCCACTCATGGTTAGTGGTTGGGTGAAGCCATTTATTGTCAAACTACTGTGTTTTCTTTTTTTAAATCATAATGACAACAAAAAACATCCAAATGACCCTGATCAAAAGTTTACATCCCCCATTTCTTAGCGTGTATTGCCCCCGCTAAATCAACGGCAGCTAAAAGTCTTTTGTGGTAGTTGTGGATGAGGTTCTTTATTTTCTCAGATGGTAAAGCTGCCCACTCTTCTTGGCAAAAAGTCTCCAGTTCCTGTAAATTCCTGGGCTGTCAAGCATGAACTGAGCACTTGAGATCTCCCCAGAGTGGCTCAATGATAGTGAGGTCAGGAGACTGAGATGGTCACTCCAGAAACTTCACTTTGTTTTGCTGTAGCCAATGACAGGTTGACTTGGTCTTGTGTTTTGGATCGTTGTCATGTTGGAACGTCCAAGTACATCCAATTCGCAGCTTCTGGGCTGATGATTGCAAATTTACCTCCAGTATTTGCTGGCAATGTGCTGCATTCATCTTTCCTTCAGATCTGACCAAGTTTCCTGTGCCTTTGTAGCTCACACATCCCCAAAACATCAGCGATCCACCTCCATGCTTTACAGTAGGAATGGTGTTCCTTTCATCATAGGTCTTGTTGACCTCTCTCCAAATGTAACATTTATGGTTGTGGCCAAAAAGTTCAATTTTGGTTTCATCATTCCAAATTACCTTGTTCCAGAAGTTTTGAGGCTTGTCTCTGTGCTGTTTTGAACATTGTAGGCAAAGTACTTTGTTGCATTTGCACAGTAATGGCTTTCTTCTGGTGATTCGACCATGCAGCCTATTTTTCTTCAAGTGCCTCCTTATTGTGCATCTTTGAAACAGCCACACGCTAGTTTTCAGAGAGTCCAGTATTTCAACTGATGTTATTTGTAGGGGGAGCCGCGGCTTATTGTCCCCTCTGAGAGCCTGAGAACCATAGCCCCGGTGTCGCTAGAGTCTGTGCCTCCGGGCAAGACTTTTGTACCATCGCATTTGCGACCGGAGGTTCTCTCTTGGGCCCATGCGTCCAGGGTGGGTGGACATCTTGGGAAAAAAGGACATCATAGCTACAGGCGAGGACTGTATACTGGTGGTCGTATATGGTTCGGGACGTTAGAGACTATATTCCGGCATGTGTCTCCTGTGCCAAAAATAAGTCCCCTCGTCAACGGCCAGCTGGGTTACTTTATCCATTGCCGGTGGCAGAGAGGCCCTGGGAGATGGTCGGGATGGACTTTGTGGTAGGCCTACCCAAGTCTCGTGGTTGCACCATCATATGGGTTATCACCGACCACTTCTCTAAAATGGTGCACTTGGTACCGCTACCCCGGTTACCTTCTGCACGGGCCTTGGCGGCATTGTTTATTAGACACATCTTCCGCTTACACGGCATGCCGGACAAAATTGTCAGTGACCGAGGTCCCCAGTTTGCGTCTCGGTTCTGGAGAGAGCTTTGTCGCCTTCTCAGTATTGAATTAAACCTCTCTTCTGCCTATCATCCCAAGACGAATGGGTTGGTAGAGAGAGTCAACCAGACCTCGGTCACCTATCTGCGACATTTTGTTTCAGCTAGGCAAGATGACTGGGCATCCTTGCTACCGTGGGCGGAGTTTGCATTAAACAACGCCGTGGTTGATTCCTCTTTAATTACGGTCAGCATCCGAGGGTTCCTGTACCTATGCCCGTGTCTTCCGCCGATTCCAGGGTGGCAGACTGGGCTGTGGAGGCACGGGACATTTGGGACCAAACTCAGGATGCCATTCTGGCCTCCAAGGAGAGGATGAGGGCCACCGCCGACGCACATTGGCATCCCGCTCTGACTTTTGCCCCTGGCGACTTAGTGTGGCTCTCCGCCCGTAACATCAGGCTGCGAGTAGAGTCCACTAAGTTTGCTCCTCGCTTCTTGGGTCCCTTAAAGGTCCTTGAACAGGTCTCCCTCCTGAAACCCGTATAATTGTCCCGGTTTTCCGAGTCATCTGCCGGGACATCGGGTTCGTCTATGGACGACTATGAGGTGAATGCAATTTTGAGGTGCAAGGTGGTAAGTGGCAAAAAGTTTTATTTGGTGGATTGGAGGGGTTATGGGCCTGAGGATAGGTCATGGGAGCCTGCTGAGCGTATTCAGGCTCCGCAGCTCATTGCTGCCTTCGAGTGTAGCGAGGCCCAAGGAAGGGGCGGCCCCAGAGGGGGGTAATGTTAGAGGTCGAGTTCCCGCTTCTGCACAGAGTGAATCTCGAGCCATTGCCGCTGCAGTCCCCCATCCGTCTCCGGCCGCAGTGGAACCTCCTCAGCAGAGAAGTCGGTCACAGCCTCTTGCACAGCCTGATACGGTACAAAGGGTTACTGCTGCCTTTCCAGGTTCTGTCTTTGTAGCCAGTACTGGTCAGCAGCCAGCAGACGGCTGTGGGATTAAATATACTAAGAAACTCTGCACTCAACTTAGAATGAAATAATATTTATTCATGGTCCAAAAGAATATAGTATGCAGGGAGGACGTTTCGGTCTCACGACCTTCATCAGCTACTATAATATATGATGAATACAGAAATAATGAAAAAAATTTGTTTAACATAGCATGAGTAATTAAACTCATGTTATGTTAAAATTTTTTTGGACCATGAATAAATATTATTTGATTCTAAGTTGAGTGCAGAGTTTCTTAGTACATTTAGTGGTTTGGGCACCTACTCTGGCACCTACTTGAGGCTGTGCATACGTCTCTATTACTACGGCTGTGGGATTAAGTCCTGCTTTTTTCCCTTCTGAGCATGCCCAGGGCAAGGTCTTCCATTGGAGACCAAGGGTCACATGCTCAGGTACTGCAGCAACTCCTATTGGTCCGCCAGGAAGGTCCTGAAACTGCTTGTGTTCTGTAACAGTTTCTCATTGGTCCTTTTCTGAAAGGTCTTGTAGTTGCTGCTACAAAAGGGTTGCATGGCCGCACGGCCATGCGCTAGTATCAATTGTGTTATGTGCTTTGCGCCAGTGTGATCATGCATGCATGCGGTTAGGGCTCGGCTGAAATAAGTCCCTAGAATACCGGCACCTCCGGTGAGGAGTTTTGTATGCACATGTTCAGGGCTTGTCTGAAATAGCCTCTAGAATACCGGCTACTCCGGTGAGGAGTTGTTTGTTTGCATTGCTGACTGCATGATCATGGACTGCTATCCGCACAGCAGTTATCTGTGTACCCCTGTGGTGTTAACAGGACTCAGTCTCTATCTCTGCGTCTCTCTACCTCAGCGACTCTGTGGTGTAACAGAGTTCACTCATACCGCCATATAGTGCCACAACGTCTATGTCTGCGACTCTGTGAAGTAACAGAGCTCACTTATATCGTCATATCCTGTCATCTTACTAGCAGCAGGCTCTGCCTGCACGGTGGATCCCGGGCTGCGAACGCATCTATTATTTATATTTATTTGGTGCGTTCCGCAGTCCCTAACACACAGTTTGTAATGCTTACCCATAGTGAGGGGAGGAGAAGAGACTCAGTGGGGCTCTGTCAGCACAGCCGCGACATTCATTTTGCATGCAACTTTATCAAGGGGAAGTGTGTATTTATGTCTATGCGGGTGTCACCAGCAAAGCACCCCCACACCATCACACCTCCTCCTCCATGCTTCACGGTGGGAACCAGGCATGTAGAGTCCATCAGTTCACCTTTTCTGCGTGCAAAGCAGTAATCAAAGCAAGAGGTGGCTACTTTGTAGAACCTAGAATATAAGACATATTTTCAGTTGTTTCACACTTTTTTGTTAAGCGTAATGTATAATTCCACATGTGTTAATTCATAATTTTGATGCCTTCAAGTGTGATTCTACAATTTTCATAGTCATGAAAATACAGAAAAATCATTGAATGAGAAGGTGTGTCCAAACTTTTGGTCTGTACTGTACATATAGAATCCTTTGTGAAAAGACACGACTAGTCTGGTGCCACCTACCAGAACTCGTGCAGATTGCACACACCACTTAATGAATTTGGGTGTCATTTTGTGTGGCGTGTGCCTTAGTGGACCGTGCAAATAATGCTACTCCTGTGACACGCCAGGGCAGGGAGATGCCCGACATGTGACGCAAAGAGAGGGGGTGGGGAGCAGATAAAGTAGAGCCCTAACCGTAGGGAGAGGGGGAAGATGGTTATCCTTCAACACTCACCTTATACTGACACCTGCGGTTCCCTATCGCCCTAGATGGGTTCTTCCCCCCATGCGCCGTCATGTGCCTAATCCCTGGCTGATCCTGGGTCTTAGCCCTAGATAGTGAGCCAGGAGGCAAGGCACCAGTCTTACTCCTACAATAAGACAACACAGGGAAAGGGACAGACAGGGGAAACACACAACAAAGGATATCCACAGGAATTAAAAGGAACAGAAACAACTTCTCCAAGAATACTTTGGCTCCCACAATAACACAACAGCTATTCCAGGTAATGAAGGCTTAGGATGATAGTAAAACCTATTGCTGGCATAAGAGGAAGCCAAAAGTGAGTTTGAATAGTGAAGGGGGAGTGTACTAATATGCAGCAGCTGATACCAAAGCCAGATGGAATCTCAGCAGACTTAAACCCAGACCCCGTAGAATCTAAGTCTGTAAGGACAGGGTCCTCTCCCCTCTGTACCAATCTGTCATTGTAAATTTGTTTACTGTAAACGATATCTATAACTTTGTATGTAACCCCTTCTCATGTACAGCACCATGGAATTAATGGCGCTATGTAAATAAATAATAATAACCAAGGACTCTTAACCCCTTCCATACGAAAAGAAAGAGTAAACCTGCACCACTCATGTGAATGGTCGCGTAGGCTTCTCATGAATTCGACTTCCTCTCTAGCTCAGTCTATTTCGTCAGAGCTGAACCAAAGTGGCGTAAAAACACCAAAAGTATGTAGTAATGTAAAAACAACTTGCAGTTCATATGTACAGACTTTTTGAACTTCTTTATATATTCAGGCTTCCAAAGCCGTGAAGTGTTTAAAAGAAGTGAACTGACCATTCTTCTAGCGAATTCTGCTTGGATGCTGCTCATTATCAATATATACAATGTTAAAAATAAAATGCCAGAGACAAAGCTGCTGTAAAGGTTGTCAGTGAAGACACCCATTAAGATGCTTCATGAAAAACACAGCTGGCTATTTTCTGAATTGTCTTTTCCAAAAGAGATTCAGCAGGTACATCTACTTCTAAATTATGCCATATGCAAATACCCTAAAGCTCACATATCAGTCCATAACACAGTCCACGCCTGAAATATGTGGAACAGTTAGCTGCTTTATTTGTTTCTCATGCATTTCAAGAAAACAATATACGCAAAATATAAAAGAAAATCCTAGACTGCCTAGCTCCCAACTACACGTGAGTGCTGGGTCTAATGCTAAGATCTCAAAGATATTTATTATAAAAGTTTTACTCACAGCAACTTTTTTCCAGGAGCAAAGAGACCCCTTATCTTGCACATTCTCTACCCTTTTAAAACACAGTCTATTGGCAACATTCATGATAAAAACCATGGAGTGGTTAAATGGATCTGGGACCCACCCTGCTCTCTTTTCTACATCAGTTAGGAGCATCATACGTCAGGTCCTCTTCTTTGAAGGAAGCTCAGTTCCTTAAAGGGAAACTGTCATGTCCCAAATCACCATTAACATGCAGATATGGGGTTAATCTGCAGGTTAATAGTGTTCCAAATCTTCCCAGCCGCTGCACTGCTACCTGGAGGAAATGTATTTTATTATTTTCAGCTACCTCTGGCTTTCAGTCATAGAGGCGCGGCTTCAGTCACGCCCGGTACATAGCAAGCTACTCCCTGGCACTGACCGAGGGCCTGCTCAGCAGTGCATCATTGCAGAGCTGGCTACAGAAATTGACAGCAAAATTGAATTGTGTGGCCTGCACTTTACAGAAATGAATGATTGATTGTTCAGGGAAGAAAAGGTGAGCGCTACCATGAGTCCTGTGTCATGCCAACAGTAAAGCATGGAGTGGGCTTCTGAATCCTCACATTTTTTCCTAAGAACACTACCATGAATAAAGAATGGGATCTAAACATCCTCCAAGGAAAAGCTTCTCTCAACGATCCAGGAACAATTCAGTGATGAACAATGCTTTTTCCAGTATGTTAGAGCACCATGTCTCAAGACAAAAGTGATAATTAAGTGGCTCAGTGAGCAAAACATTAATATTTTTGGGTCATGGATGGAAATTTCCCAGATCTGAATACAACAAGCCTCAAAAAGCAGATGGACAAACAAAAACACAGACATTGTGATAAACACCAAGCAGTGATTAGGAAAGAATGGGTTGTCAATCATCAGTCAGGATTTGGCCCAGAATCCAGCATGTGAAGGGGAAGGGCAGAAGTCTTGAGCAAATTTTGATGCAAATTTTGAGTCTTTGCCTAAACTTGATGTATTTTTCAATAAAAGTATAAATGCTTATGAAACACTTATAATTGGACTGTAGTAACCATAGAAACATCTGACTAAAACACTGAAACAGCAAACTTTATGAAAACCAAAATTTGTGTCAGTCTCAAAACTTCAGATGATTGCAGAATCAAGTAACCTAATGAGACTAAAAAGTAAAAAGTAAAAAAAAGTTTTTAAAAATAGAAGCAAACTGTTTAAATAATCCCCTTTCCCCCTTTCATAATAAAGATTAGAAAATATACACATACACTACCGGTCAAAAGTTTAGGGTCACTTAGAAATTTCCTTATTTTGAAAGAAAAGCATTTTTTTTTCCAATGAAGCTAACATTAAATGATTCAGAAATACACTCTATACAGTGTTAATGTGGTAAATGACTATTCTAGCGGCAAACGTCTAGTTTGTAATGCAATATCTTCATAGGTGTATAGAGGCTCATTTCCAACAACCATCACTCCAGTGTACTTATGGTATTTTGTGTTCGCTAACTGTGTAAGAAGGCTAATAGATGGTTAAAATACCCTTTAAAACCCTTGTGCAAGTATGTTAACACAGCTGAAAACTGTTTGGTTGATTAGAGAAGCTATAAACCTGACCTTCCTTTGAGCTTGTTGAGAATCTGGAGCATTACATTTGTTGGTTCCATTAAACTCTCAAAATGGCCAAAAAAAAAGAACTTTCTTGTGAAACTCGACAGTCTATTCTTGTTCTTAGAAATGAAGGCTATTCCATGCGAAAAATTACCAAGAAACTGAAGAATTCATACAATGGTGTGTAGTACTCCCTTTAGAGGAGTGCACAAACAGGCTCTAACCAGAGAAGAAAGACAAGTGGGAGGCCCCGCTGCACAACTGAGCAACAAGACAAGTACATTAGAGTCTTTAGTTTGAAAAATTGACGCCTCACAGGTCCTCAACTGGCAGCTTCAATAAACAGTACACATTAAACGCCAGTGTCAACATCTACAGTGAAGAGGCGATTTGGGGATGCTGGCCTTCAGGGCAGATTGGCAAAACAAAAGCCATATTTAAGACTGGCTTAAATGAAAGGAAAAGATTAATATGGGCAAAAGAACACAGACATTGGACAGAGGAATATTGGCTTTTGTTTTGCCAATCTGCCCTGAAGGCCAGCATCCCCAAATCGCCTCTTCACTGTAGATGTTGACACTGGCGTTTAATGTGTACTGTTTAATGAAGCTGCCAGTTGAGGACCTGTGAGGCGTCAATTTTTCAAACTAAAGACTCTAATGTACTTGTCTTGTTGCTCAGTTGTGCAGCGGGGCCTCCCACTTGTCTTTCTTCTCTGGTTAGAGCTTGTTTGTGCACTCCTCTAAAGGGAGTACTACACACCATTGTATGAATTCTTCAGTTTCTTGGTAATTTTTCGCATGGAATAGCCTTCATTTCTAAGAACAAGAATAGACTGTCGAGTTTCACAAGAAAGTTCTTTTTTTTGGCCATTTTGAGAGTTTAATGGAACCAACAAATGTAATGCTCCAGATTCTCAACAAGCTCAAAGGAAGGTCAGGTTTATAGCTTCTCTAATCAACCAAACGGTTTTCAGCTGTGTTAACATACTTGCACAAGGGTTTTAAAGGGTATTTTAACCATCTATTAGCCTTCTTACACAGTTAGCGAACACAAAATACCATAAGTACACTGGAGTGATGGTTGTTGGAAATGGGCCTCTATACACCTATGAAGATATTGCATTACAAACTAGACGTTTGCCGCTAGAATAGTCATTTACCACATTAACACTGTATAGAGTGTATTTCTGAATCATTTAATGTTAGCTTCATTGGAAAAAAACTGCTTTTCTTTCAAAAATAAGGAAATTTCTAAGTGACCCTAAACTTTTGACCGGTAGTGTACATATATAAGCACTGAATTCAACGATGTGTCACATCAGGTTGTGTGCTGTAATTTATTTACAATGAAGGTTTTATCACATGGTGATCATTGTTCGGACTACAGTAGATAGAGCAGTGCATGCTTGTAGCAGTACATGCTAGACCTACTCTGCCCCTCTTGTGATAAGCAGAATACTGTCTATAGACATACAGAGCCTGGTTAGCTTTCTTAGCTCTTCCGCATTGCTAAATGTAAAAGCTCTGATTGTGTCACAACCATTGCACCCAGTAAACTAAGTGATACATTGTTGGATTAAGGTTCTCAGATGAGGAAGCAAAAACCTGCCGACAGATTACCATTAGGTGTCATGTGTCTGTTAAAGAAAATCTGTCACCAGTTTTTTGGTACCTCATCTGAGACCAGCATAACATAGGAACAGAGACCCTGATTCCAAAAATCTATCACTTCGTTTACTGAGTGCAGCGGTTCTGACACAGAGTTCTTAAATGTAACATGAATCAGAGCTGAGAAAGCTAACCATACCCACATCAGGCTCTCTATGTATATTGTCTATATACAGTGAGCTGCTTATCATAGGATGGGGCGGAGTAGGAGCAAGCAGGCAGGTGAGCTTTAGCTGCTGAATTAAATGAAAATTACCAGGAGATAAACCCTTTAGTTAAAGTAAACAAGAGCACACAGCCTGACAATGTGACACACCATCGAATTCAGTGTTTTAATCCCTACCTCATGTTGTCCTCAGATTACATAGCTAAAACCTGTTGACAGATTACTTTTAAATGTTTAAAACAGGTAAAAATGTAGTTCCTTCAAACTTTTGTTCCCTGGTTATTTTAGACTTTTCTGAACTACCATCCCTCCAGTAACTTCATTTTTATTTAGCAATTGCATGATTTCGCTGGGTTATGAGGATGATGCAATACACATCATTTACATCAATAAAAGCAGGAGGATGACCATCAGGAGCAGAGAGGAGGCACAGACTCTGCAGCAATGATGCCCATCGCATCAGACCATCCAGTTTACATACAGGGTGGGAGCAATTCAAAAGGTATTTTGGGGGTCAAACAAGGGAGTCAGGAAACAACAGACAACATTGTGGAATGCAATGCAGGAGCTGTAAAAGGTGGAGACATTAGTACATTTGTTCAGACACTATAAAACTGGTGACAGGTTCCCTTTAGATCACATGAACAAAAAACCCAAACATTTAATTAATAAAAAAGACAACAATTATTAATGCTTTACTCTTAAGCTTTATTCTCTCTATATTATGCAAAAAAAAGTACCCATTAAGAAAAAAATGTAATTGGTATCACCACATTCAAAACAACCTTAGCTATGAAAATGTATTTGACCCATACAATGACATAAAAAGTACTGGATATACTGTCTAACATTCATCTGCCTTCCAAAAAATGGAACAAAAAGAGATAAAAAAAAAGATTACGTCCCCAAAAATGGTACCAGTGAAAACATTATTTTCTACAGCCCCCCCCCCCCCCTCTATAGTAGCTTTGCTTACTGTGATAATTCTGATCTCACTGCAGAGCTGTGTGTGAATATAAAAGTGTAAGGCATTGCATGTCTCACACTGATAATGCTCCCTTTTAATTAAAACCAGCTCTGGGGGCAGATTCTCATGCAGATCAGTATCAAGTCTATACATCTTAACAGCTCATTCCCATGTAAAAAAATGGATATTTCTGGAATAAAATATTGAATCGCAGTTATCAGGTATCATTTTATTTAGCTATCTACAACTTACATGCCTATATAGACGATTTAGGAAGGTTGATCCTACTGACAGATTAATTTTTAAGGGGTTAATGATAAATATAACAAATCTGCACTATCCATGCAAGCCACCTTAACCACTTCACAACCACCGAGGGTAAATAAACATGGGATTTGTACAGCGCCAACGTTTCTCTATGGTCGGCTGTTTTGCACTTTTCAGGACTCCCAGTGTCCTGCAAGCACTGGGATTCTGGTGCAAAGTGATAACTCTGACCAGCAGCATCATCAGGACCTGATTGGCTTAGGTCCCACGGTAGAGGCTAGGGTTTTTATTGCATGGTTGTCATAGTTGTCATGTAAAAGTTCTTCTAGCTACGGTGGCCTGTTACATTCAGCCCACAAGAGGGTCTAACAGGCATTCTGTCAGTGTAAAACTGACAGTTCTCATGCATTGCATACATACATATTGCAATGCATTATACCAGTGATCAGAGAAAATAAAAGCCCCATAGAGGGACTAAGCAAAATAGTAAAACAAAAGTTAACTTTTTTAAAACTATTTAAAAAAAAAATCACAAAATAGATAAAAAAATAAAAAAAAATTTAAGCCAATATGTAAGCATATTTATGTAAACAAATAAACAACAAAAGTATACATGTATGGTATTGCAATGTCCGAAACGACCCGATCTATAAAACTGTCACGCTAAGTAAAGTTTTTCAGTGAACACCATAAAAAATAAATACATTTTAAAAAGTGCAAAAACTATGCATTTTTTAAGATGTGAAAGCAGCCAAACAATAAAAAACAATATAAATCAGGAATTGTTTGTAATCACACTGATTTTCCTTGTAAATCTCTAAAATGTGTGATTGAAAATGAACCCCAAAGGAAGATTTCCTATACTGAGGCAGATGGAGACATTTTGGACGTTGTCTGGCCTATGATCTGGTGGTGTCTATCTTTTTAAGAGTGCATAAAAGCACTGTTAGCCACAGTTTTGTGCTCCTCTTAAAAGAAGTAAACAGCTGAACAGAGTCCAGTCAGAGTCCAGAGAAACTCTGCTGCCTCTTTTTAATGAATGGATCTCTCAGGGGTTTCATCTTGAATCATGTCATTCAGAGATGCAGATGGAGACCCAGATGTAAGTGCTCAGCATAGATGTCACGCACAGTGTAGGAAAGACTCAGGGCAACAAGAAGGATGAGGGGAAGGGAGCGAAAAACTAGGGCAGTGGGGAGTGGAGACCCCTAGGCTGATCTAAAGTCACCCTGTCTGCCCTAAATGTCCCTAAATAGGTTCTGCACCTATTGCCAAGCAGGCACCTAATCCCTGTCTGACCGTGGCAATAAGCCCTGCTTAGGGAAGCATGGGGTGTGCACAAGTCAATCCCCACTAGAACTAAAGACAGGTGGGATAGAAAAAAAAAGGGGAAACACTTATCTTCAGTAGAATCAGAGCGATAACACCATTGTCCTTCAAACACCAAAGAGGAAGATAGCCAAGTGCTATAGCTCCAAGCCTCACCAAGGGAAAATGGAAGTATCACCAGCGATTTCCAGCAGCAGGCTGGGAGTCTATAAACACCCCGGTCCAGGTGTGTCAATTAGAGCTGGAGAAAGGTTGCACTGGGTCAAAGAGTCAGAATGGTTAAGAAGGTGTCTCCAAAGCCAAACACAGAGATATTCTGCAGTTAGATGCAGTGCGACTGTCTGCAGCTTCTGACATTCCCGTGTCAGTACCCCCTTCTGCAAGTGGCCTCCGCACACTCAGGACTAAGTTTCTCGGGATAAGTGGTGTGAAATGAATGAGCCAGTCAGGAGCATTCACCTCTGATGCCGAGACACACATCTTTTCCTTTGAACCGTAACCCTTCCAGGGCACCAAGTATTGCCCAATCCTCCTGATTTTCGAAGACCAAACACCTGAGGTAGGTCTCCAAATTCTGATTAATGCGCTCGGTCTGTCCATTCGACTGGGGATGGAAGGCAGAGTAAAAGGACAAACTGGTTCCCCCGATTTGATACCACATTGGAGGGAACACCGTGAAGCTTCAAGATCTCATTTATAAACACTTTAGCAACAGTCTTGGCATTTGGAAGTGCCGTGTAATGTGATGAAATTAACCATTTTAACTGAACCCATGTGTCAACCACTAAACCACAGTCTTGCCTGCAGATACCAGTAGGTCAGTAATAAAATCCATGGACAAGTGTGTCCATGGCCTACAAGGAATAGGTAGTGGAAGAAGAGTACCAGACGGACTGGTATGCGATACTTTAGAACATGTACAGATACTACAAAACAGCTACTTGTTTAAAACACATCCCGATGCAACCCCAGCCACCAAAAATGACAAAAAAGGAGGTCAGCGGTTGCCTTACCACCTGAGTGACCAGCAGCACAGAGTTGCGATGTTCCCCAATTGCTTTACAGAGCAGATTTGGTGGCACAAATAACCTTCCTGGAGGGCAGGAGGCCAGAGCGTCCCCCTGAGCCTCCAGCTCAGGGTACAATGCTGAAATGACTACCCCTTCTACAAAATCGGGACAGGAGCCTCGTTGTCACTACTGCAGGGAAGCTCTGGGACAAAGCATCAACTTTGACATTTTTGACCCCTGGACGGAAACTGACCACAAAATTGAACCTAGTAAAAAACAGGACCATTTAGCTTGCCTAGGTTTGAGGCGTTTAACTAATTGAAGATATGACAAGTTCTTTTCTCAGTGATAACAGTAATGGGATGCACAGCCACCTCCCACAAATGTCGCCATTCTTCAAATGCCAATTTAATTGCCAAAAGCTCCCTATGACCCACGTCATAATTTCTCTCAACTGAAGAAAATTTTTTAGAAAAGAAGGTGTGTGAATGCCATTTGCCAGGGTATAGACCCTGAGACAACACAGCTCCAACCCCCACCTCCGACACATCAACCTCCACAACAAAGGGCTAGGAAACATCGGGTTGACTAAGTATAGGAGCCATGGCAAAACAGCTTCTTAAAGGGAATCTGTCACCCTAAATTGGCGGGATATTTAAATGATGGCAGTCAGGTCAGATGGGCGGTGTTTTGGGTACTTGCCTTAACATGTTGTTCACCGCTGTCTCTATTATTTCTGGGAATTGTAGTCGTTGCCCTCCATATAACGCGCCTGCGCATTGCAATCTGCGGGCAAAGCATACTGCGCGTGCGCAATTCAAGTTGCAATGCGCAGGCACGTTATATGGAGGGCAACGACTACAATTCCCAGAAATAATGGAGACAGCGGCGAACAACATGTTAAGGCAAGTACCCAAAACACCGCCCATCTGACCTGACTGCCATCATTTTAATATCCCGCCATATTTAGGGTGGCAGATTCCTTTAAGGGAGGAAAAATCCCGCATGGTATCGTCCCACCATTTTCCATTCATCCCCTTCTCTGATTCTAACCAGTTTGTAGGCCCCCCTTAAATCCAACTTGTAGAACACCTTAGCTCCTACAACCTGGCTGAACAGATCAGGATTTAGAGGAATAGGTATGGATCTCGGACAGTAATTTGATTTAATTCCCAGAAATCTAAACAGGGACGTAAACTGCCATCTATTTTCCTTACGAAGAAGAACCCTACCACCACGGGTGAAGATGAGGGTCTGATGTGTCCCTTCTCCAGACTTTCTGCAATGAAATCCTTCATTGCTTGTCTCTCAGGACCATAAAGATTATACAGTCTGGACTTTGGTAATTTAGCTCCAGGAGTCAGATTAATAAGACAGTCATGTTCACAGTGTGGAGGTAAATCCTGACACCTGCTCTCAGAGAAAATGTCCTCAAACCCCGACAAAAACACAGGTACAGTAAGGTTTCTGTAGAAACTGTAGAAAGAGAAATATTCAAACAGTTCTCATGGCAGTAATCCCCACTCAATCATCTCCCTGGCTTGCCAATCCACCAACGAATTATGTTTCACCAACTAGGGAAAACCCAATACAACTGGGGTGGGAAGACCATCAGGACATAGCAAGGAATTATTTCAAAATGAACCGACCCCACCCTCAGTCTTATATTCTGTACAATTTGAGTGAGAGCTTTTTGTGCAAGTGACGCTGAGTCAATGGTGAAGATGGGAATGGGCTTAGCTAAAGCAGAGCAAACCAGCCTGTGAGTTCTGACAAACTCAGCATCAACCATGCTGACTCCAGCTCCACTGTGAACAAGCACAGAAATCTCCTCGGTTTTTTCTCTCCAGCATCACCTCTGCTGTCAGGACAAACTGGGAACTGCAGGTTGATGACAGATGCACCCCTTGCATATTCCTCTCTAGACTAACAAGGGTTAAATGAGTCTCTTTCTGCTTAGGCATTAAAGGCCAAGCCCCAGTCTTATTGTCCCCTTTTCCACAAGGAACATCCCAGGCAATATACAATGCAGAGGCACCCCTAACTGCATGGGTTCCTCCACCCTCTTCCGCATGGGTTCACAGTTAGACTGCTCCCCTGGAAAAGGGACAATACCCTGAAAAAGAGGCTGCAGAGAAGGTGGTTATACCCACCTATTCCGAAGGTGTTTGTCAACACGTATAGCCAACGACATAATGGCCTCCAAGGACTCACGGTTTTCATATACTGCCAAGGCAGCTTTCAACCTTCCAATGAGACCTGAAGAAATTGGCTTCTGAGAGCCCGGTCATTCCAATTAGTATCGCTTGCCCACTTGCGGAATTCAGAGCTATACTTCTCCACTGACCGGTTCCCCTGCTGAAGGTGACGCAAACTGGACCAGCCAAGGCGACTTGGTCAGGGTCATCATAGATAAGGGCTAGAGCCAAAAAAATTCCCTTCACAGACTGGGACAAACAAATCCTGCGGCAAAGAGAAAGCCCAGGACTGCAGATCTCCCTGTAGTAGAGATCACAATACTGACTCATTGCTCTTGATTTCCGGAGGAGTGAGGACAAAGTTTAAAATAAATTTTGCAAGCTTCCTTAAACGCAAAAACGTGTCTCTTCCTCCAGAAAACCTGTCTGGGGGAAACCTTGGGTTCAAGTTGGACGGCCTACCTACAGAGACCCCAACATCAGCAACCCGCAGCCATTGTCGCTGCTCCTGAACCTCATATCGGAGGTCTTTCATCTCCAGAGATGGACAGCATAGCTGCTCTGTCAGTCCTGCAACAGGATCCATACCAAGGGAGAAAAGGAAAAAAAAACACACAAACAAAACAGCGTGTCAGTTTTTTTCTTTCCTTAAATATGCACGGCCAGTGATAATGTTACACACAGTGTATAAAAGCCTAAGTGCAACACAAGGGGATGAGGGGAAGGGAGCCCAACACTTAGGAAGAGGAGAGTGGAGACCCCTAGGCTGATCTAAAATCACCTTGTTTGCCCTAAACGTCCCTAAATAGGTTCTGCACCTATTGTCGAGCAGGAACCTAATCCCTGCCTTACCTTGGCAAGAAGGACGGGATGACTCAGAGTGGTAACACAGACATCCTCCAAACACCAAAGAGGAAGATACAATAGCTCCAAGCCTTGTATCACCAGCAATTCCCAGCAGCATGCTGTGAGTCTATACACACCCCGGTCCAGGTGTGTCAGTTAGAGCTGGAGAAAGGTTACCACTGGGTCAAAGAGTCAAAAGGGTTAAGAAGTTGTCTGCAAAGCCAAATGCAGAGACCTTCTGAAGCTAGATGCAGTGCGACTGTCTGCAGCTTCTGACATACCCGTGACAGTAGAGCGAGGATAAAAACTGATCCAAAACGTTATGTAAAATGCTCCCAATAAAAGCTTCAACTCAATACCACAAAAAAAAGCAAGTCCCACATAGGTTCGACTTGTGTCAATGGAAATATAGGGGGCTTCCACGTTCCTGGTAGCACAAAACCACTGGAAAGGTGCCCTGGCTCCTTGCCCTTCAAAAGAAATTCATAAATTCTACAATCTCAAATACCCACATACCCTCGAGCCCCAGTGTGTCTAAGCTACATTTAGCATCCACCTGTTTGGTATTTCTGTAGTGATGAGAGCCCACTTATTTATGAAGTTGCGTGTGTTAGGGTTCGAGTTCCTACTTCTGCAAAAGGGGGAATTCTTGAGCTGTTCCCACTGCGGTCCCCCATCCGTCTCTGGCCGCAGTGGTTCCTGCTCGCAGAGACGTCGGTCCCAGCATCTTGCCCGGTCCAGTACTGTGCAGAGACTTGATGCTGCAACCAGTGTTGGAGCAGGCAGATTTGGGACTAAGTCCTTTGTTGCTTCATCTGAGGATGCCCAGGGCAAGATCTCCCATTGGAGATCAGGGGTCACATGCTCAGATACAGCTGCCACTCTTTATTGGTCCTTCAGGAAGGTCTTTTTCTCGTGGCTGCTATAAAAGGCTGTCCTTACCCGCAAGGCCATGCGCTAGTATAAACCCGTTATATGCTTTTGCGCCATTTATGGTCATGCGTTTGTGTGGTTAAGGGGGCTGAAATACGCCATTACAATACCGACCTAATCAGTGAGGAGCTTGGTATGTAGCTGGTAAGGGTCAGTGTCTTCGATGCCTTAGAATACGGCATAACCGGTGTGGAGTTTGATTGCCGTATTCAGGGCCTGGCGTTCAGACACCATAGATTTCGGGTGACTCCCGCCAGGACATTAGCGCATGATCACTTTCTATGTTCACTTAGCAGTCAACTGTGTACCTGGGTGCCTACAGGACACAGAAGTTTATCTCAGATGCTCTGTGACGCAACAGGGTTCTCTTTCAATGCTAGACAGCGCCCTAGCGTGTTTCACTTTGCGACTCAGTGGTGTTAATGAGTTCGCCACCATCACCATATAGCGCTGCGGCACTCCTTCTAGCGGCTCTATGGAATAACAGAGTTCGCACATATTGCCACAGCGCGTTACAGAGTTTATTTTGGCGACTCTGGGGATAACAGAGTTCGCTTCTTGCGTCATCTTAATAGCAGCAGGCTCCACCTGCACGGTGGACCCGGGCTGCGAACGCACCTCTCTACATCTTATATTTGGTGCGTTCTGCAGACCCTAACTGCGTGTCTCCTGAAGCAAGAGACTTTGGCACGATGTATATGCACTACAACGTACTGTGCACTATCAACATAATGGGCACTACATGGTAGATTTGCAATTTTCACTAAGCAACATTCACTGTTGCTTGTTTTTAGAAACACCATTAAGTCTAAATTGTTACTACACCTGTAGATAGATTCCAGAGGGTGTAATTCCAAAATGGGTCACTTGGGGGGGATTCTGCTCTTTGGGAATTAGGGCTCTGTATATGAGGTCCTTAAACTATTCTAGGAAAATTTGTTCTCCATGAGTCAATGGTTTTTGACAAATTAGGGGCATTGGCATACTCAGGAGAAATTGCTAACAAATTATAATATTATTTTCTCCTATACCTCAGTGGAAAAAATTGTAATATTTCATTTACAATTTTGTATGTAACCCCTTCTCATGTACAGCACCATGGAATTATTGGCGCTATATAGATAAAATAATTAATATAATAATGTTATACAATTCAGTGAATTGCCTGAGGTTAAAAGTACTCACTACTACCCCTAGATGAATTTGAGAGGCTTAGTTTCCAAAATGTGGTCAAATTGAGGGATTTCTGCTTATTTGGCATATCAGGAGCTCTTTAAATGTCCACTTGGCCTCCACAACTATATCAGCCAAAATACTTCCCTTCCAAGTGTGCCATGCGCCAAAACAGTAGTTTTCTAACCGCTATATGGGACTCAGCATACTCTGAATATTGCACAACCAATTGTGCAATCCATTTTCTCCTGTACCACTTGTGAAAATAATATTTTTTTCTAAACCACATATGGGGTCTCAGTGTACAATATACATTTGGGGCTTTAAAACATTATTTTTTTGACAAAGATGTGATCTTTTTTATTTTCTGGTCAACATTATAAAAAATCTGTGAAGCACCTGTGGATACAAGGTGCTTACTATTTCATCATAGATGAATTCCTTGAGAGGTGCAGTTTCCAAAATGGAGTCCCCTTGTGGGGATTTTCCACTATTTGGGCACATTAAGGGCATGCAAATGTGACATGATGTCCGCTATCTATTCTAGCAATTTTACGTTCCAAAAGTCAATTGGTGCTCCTTCCCTTCCGAGCCCTGCCGTGCGCCCAAACAGTTTTACACCACATATGGGGTATTGGCCTATAACTCAGAAGTATTACACAACAAATTTTATGGTCTATTTTCTCCTGTTACTCTTGCTAAAATGCAAAATTTGGCTGATAGTAACTTTTGTGTGAAAAATTTAAATTTTCATTTTTTTTCTTCCATATCACTTTTAATTCCTATGAACCATCTGATGGGTTAAGAAACTTATTGAATGTGATTTTGAGCACTTTGAGGGGTGCAGTTTTTAAATGGTGTCACTTTGAGGATTTTCTGTCACATAAGCCCTTCAAAGTCTCTTCAAATGTGATGTGGTGCCTAAAAAAAAATTTGGTTTTGCAAATTTTGGGTTGGAAAATTAGAAAATGCTGATAAACTTTAAAACCCTCTAGTTTCCTAACAAAAAAAGAGGTTTCAAAATGATGCTGATATACAGTAGAAATATGGTAAATGTAATTTAGTAACTATTTTGTGTGATATAACAATCTGGTTTAAGGGCGTAAAAATTAAAAGTTTGAAAATTGCAAAATTTTTAAAATTTTCCAAAATTTAAACGCAAAAAAATATCAACCTAAATTTACCACTGGCATGACGTTGTGTATAGTCGAGCTGTTTACTCGAACGGAACCAAGGACTCCCAAACTGAGCCCCTTTCCCATTATCAGGATACTCCCGATATATATATAGTAAATCTTTGGAATATATATGGCCACAGCAGCTTTATTTAAATACAAACAATATTAACCCCTTAATGTCCACTGACATGCAGAGTCCGTCATGGCAAGGTGCCAGTTCCGGCACCAGGACGGACTCTGCACGTCATGGCTTTGATCTACCACTGCGTGTAAACACGCAGTGGTAGATCAGTGCCGACAGCTGTCACAGACAGCTGACAGGCACGGCAAGCGGTGTGGGGACCTTTGCCGTCGGTCCCCGCACCCACAGCGCTGTGATTGGTCAGTCAATCTGACTGCCCCAAACACAGCAGCGATCGTGCAGGAGAAGCTGAAAATTTCAGCTTCCCCAGCGCGATCAGTGCAGGAGCCGGCGCTGCAGTGGCCAGGCTTCCTGCACTGACAGCCAGGAGCGGAGCCCCCACCGCCCCTGGCTGTTAACCCCTGACTGCTGCGATCGAGCGCGATCGCAGAGCTCAGGGGGGGAGGCAGAGGGTCGGGAGCTCCCTCTGCCTCAGATCGGCACCCTGCAATGTATTTGCAGGGGCCGATCTCTGCCTTGATGACCCGGGGGTTGTCATGACAACCTCCGGGTCATTTAGCTACGGGAAGCTGCTGTGATCATTGTCACAGCAGCTTCCACTATAGTTGCAATGCATTGCAATGCCAGAGCATTGCAATGCATTGTAACTGCAATTAAAAAGTAAAAAAAGTGAAAGTCCCATAAAGGGACAAGTTAAAAAAAAATCATTTTTAAAAAAAATTGTAATAAAAAATATTAAAAAATAATTTAAAAAAAATCCCCTAAAAAATACACATTTTTATGTAATAAAAAAAATAAAAAAACAAAAAACATACACATGTTAGGTATCGCCACGTCCGTAAAAATCCCATCTATAAAAGCGTAACCCTAGTTAACCCCTTCAGTGAAAGCCGTAAAAAAAAAAACACAAAAAAGTAGTAAATTATACTTTTTCCAAGCGGTATCATTATACTGCTTGGAAAAAGTGCAATAACACGCGATCAAAAGTCAGATATAAATAATCATGGTACCGCTGAAAACGTCATCTTGTCCCGCAAAAAACAATCCACTATACAGCATCATCAGCAAAAAAATAAAAAAGTTATAGCTCGCGAATAAACTGATGCAAAAATAATTATTTTTTCTATAAAATTTTTTATTGTGTAAAAAAACGCCAAAACATAAAAAAATATATAAATGAGGAATCGCGTAACCGTAGTGACTCGAAGAATAAAGCTGCTTATAAATTTTACCACACACGGAACGGAGGAAAAAAAAAAAAAAAAAAACAATTCCTGAATTGCTGGTTTTTGTTCATTCTGATTCCACAAAAATCGGAATAGGAAACGATCAAAAAACGTTATGTGCCTGAATATGGTACCCAAAAAAAACGTCAGCTCGTCTTGCAAAAATAAGCCCACAGATAACTCTGTCGGCCGAAATATGGAAAAAAATTATAGCTCTCAAAATACGACGATGCAAAATTTCTTACAAAAAATTATTCCAAGAAAAAGCATCTTTTAGTGTGTGACAGAAGCTAAACATGAAAAAGGGTGTAAATCTGGTATCGCTGTAATCGCACCGATCGAGGAATAAAGTCGCCTAATCACTAATACCGCACGAGGAACGGCGTAAAAAGAAAACCAATTCTTCACCTTTGGGGGATTTGTTCATTGTGCCTCCCAAAGATAGCCCGTAAGGCGATCACAGTGGTTCCCCCCCACATATGGGGTATCAGCGTACTCAGGACAAAATGCACAATAGCTTTTGGGGTCCTATTTCTCCTGTTACCCTTAGAAAAATAAAAATTTGGGGCAAAAAGGTATTTTTGTGGAAAAAAATATGATTTTTTTATTTTCAGGCTCTACATTATAAACTTCTGTGAAGCCCTTGGAGGTTCAAAGTGCTGACCACACATCTAGATAAGTTCCTTGGGGGGTCTAGTTTGCAAAATGGGGTCATTTGTGGGGGGTTTCTAAATGTTTAGGCATATCAGGGGCTCTCCAAGCGCGACATGACACCGCAGACCATTCCATCAAAGTCTGCATTTAAAAACGGTGCTCCTTCCCTTCCGAGCTCTGCCATGCGTCAAAATGTGGTTCCCCCCCACATATGGGATATCAGCGTACTCAGGACAAATTGCACAATAGCTTTTGGGGTCCTATTTCTCCTGTTACCCTTATAAAAATAAAATTTGGGGGCAAAAAGATTATTTTTGTGGAAAAAAATATGATATTTTTATTTTAACGGCTCTACGTTATAAACTTCTGTGAAGCACTTGGGGGTTCAAAGTGCTCACCCACACATCTAGATAAGTTCCTTGGGGGGTCTAGTTTCCAAATGGAGTCACTTGTGGGGGGTTTCTACTGTTTAGGCACATCAGGGGCTCTCCAAACGTGACATGACACCCGCAGACCATTCATCAAAATCTGCATTTTGAAAAAGGCGCTCCTTTCCCTTTCCAGCTCTGCCATGCGTCAAAATAGTGGTTTACCCCCACATATGGGGTATCAGCGTACTCAGGACAAATTGCACAATAACTTTTGGGGTCCTGTTACCCTTTGGAAAATAACAATTGGGGTGTGGTAAGATCATTTTTGTGGAAAAGATATGATTTTTTAATTTTACTGCTCTACGTTATAACTTCTGTGAAGCCCTTGGGGGTTCAAAGCTTTCACCACACATCTAGATAAGTTCCTTGGGGGGTCTAGTTTCCAAAATGGGGTCACTTGTGGGGGGTTTCCATGTTTAGGCACACAGGGACTCTCCAAATGCGGCATGGCGTCCAATTCAATTCAGCCAAAAAAGTCAAATGGCGCTGCTTCCCTTCCAGGCTCTGCATGCACCCAAATAGTGGTTTACCCCCACATATGGGGTATCAGCGTACTCAGGACAAATTGCACAATAAACTTTTGGGGTCCTTTTACCCTTTGGAAATAAAAATTGGGGGTAGAAAGATCATTTTAGTGCAAAAGTTATGATTTTTTAATTTTACAGCTCTTACGTTTTAACCTTCTGTGAAGCCCTTGGGGGTTCAAAGCTCTCACCACACATCTAGATAAGTTCCTTGGGGGGTCTAGTTTCCAAAATGGGGTTACTTGTGGGGGGTATTCACTGTTTAGGCACACAGGGGCTCTCAAATACGACATGGCGTCCAATCTCAATTCCAGCCAAAAAAGTCAATGGCGCTGCTTCCCTTCCGAGCTCTGCCATGCACCCAAATAGTGGTTTACCCCCACATATGGGGTATCAGCGTACTCAGGATTAATTGCACAATAAACTTTTGGGGTCCTTTTATCCTTTGGAAAATAAAAATTGGGATGAAAAGATCATTTTTTGTGGAAAAAAAACATGATTTTTTAATTTTACGGCTCTACGTTATAACCTTCTGTGGAAGCCCTTGGGGGTTAAAAGCTCTCACAACCATTTAGATTAAGTTACTTGGGGGTCTAGTTTCCAAAATGGGGTCACTTGTGGGGGGTTTCCTGTTTAGGCACACAGGGACTCTCCAAATGCGACATGGCGTCCAATCTCAATTCCAGCAAAAAAGTCAATGGCGCTGCTTCCCTTCCGAGCTCTGCCATGCGCCCAAATAGTGGTTTACCCCCACACATGGGGTATCAATGTACTCAGGAGAAATTGTACAACAAATATTGTGGTCATTTTCTACTGATACCCTTGACAAAATTTAAAAAAATTGTGTCGAAAGAAAATTTTGGGAAAAAAAGTTAAATGTTAATTTTTTCCTTCCACATTGCTTCAATGCTTGTGAGTACCTAAGGGTTAATAAACTTCTTGAATGTGGCTTTGAACACGTTGAGGGGTGCAGTTTTAGAATGGTGTCACTTTTGGGTATTTTCTGTCATATTGACCCCTCAAATTAACTTCAAATGTGAGGTGGCCCCTAAAAAAAATGATTTTGTAAATTTTGTTGGAAAATGAGAAATTGCTGGTCAACTTTTAACATTATAACTTCCTACAAAAAAAAATTTTGGTTCCAAAACTGTGCTGATGTAAAGTAGACATGTGGGAAATGCTATTTATTAACTAATTTTTGGACATATCTCTCTGATTTAATGGCATAAAAATTAAAGTTTGAAAATTGCAAAATTTTCAATAATTTTTTGCCCATATTTCCGTTTTTTTCATAAATAAACGCAAGTTATATTGAAGATAATTTTACCACTATCATGAAGTACAATATGTCTCGAGAAAACAATCTCAGAATCGCCAAGATCCGTTGAGCGTTCCAGAGTTATAACCTCATAAAGAGACAGTGGTCAGAAATGTAAAAATTGGCCTGGTCTTTAACCTACAAAAATGGCTTGGTCGTTTAAGGGGTTAACAATAATTAACATATCATACAACATTAGGGAGGAGTCCTTGAAGCTACAAAGATCATGGTGAATTGAACCAATATCCTGTGAACAACACCCAACCTCTTACTCCCAGCCGTTACCCCACAGGCTCGGGAGCACCACCTTTGAGGTGTGCTGTTCACCCAATTACTTGGGGATCGCCCACTCCATGTGAACTCCCTTCACCATTCACCAGATCACCACCACATAACTTCAAACAGTGGAGACCCTAAACAGAGTCCCCAAAACCAATTTCAACAACTTCATAGGACTCTCTCCCACCCCTTGAGCCGCCATGACCCAATTATACAAAATAAACAACCTCATCAAACAGGGAGGGAGGGCGGGGACTATTGATAGGGCAAGACAGGAACTGACCCTGGATCTGCCCCCATCACTGCCTTATAAACCCACCACCCCTCTCATTTAAATGTTCCTCCCTCTTTGTAAACCCCTCCAAACCCCGTCATGCCGGCCTCCGCCACGCCTCTTTCTTGAGGGGAGGGAGGCTCTGCTCGGCCTATTACTTGACGTTGGTATAGTCGAGTGTTTACTCGAACGGACCAAGGACTCCCAAACTGAGCCCCTTTCCCATTATCAGGATATCTCCCCGATATCCTCTCCCCAATAACGAGAGACAGTAAATCTTTGGAATATATATGGCCACAGCAGCCTTTATTTAAATACAAAACAATACTAACAATAATTAACATATCATAACAACATTAGGGAGGAGTCCTTGAAGCTACAAAGATCATGGTGAATTGAACCAATATCTGTGAACAACACCCAACTTCTTATACTCCAGCCGTTACCCCACAGGTCGGGAGCACCACCATTGAGGTGTGCTGTTCACCCAATTACTTGGGGATCCGCCCACTCCATGTGAACTCCCCTTCCACCATTCACCAGATCACCACCACATAACTTCAAACAGTGGAGACCCTAAACAGAGTCCCACAAACCAATTTCCAACAACTTCAAGGACTCTCCCCCCACCCCCTTGAGAGCCCACAACGAGGGCCCCATTGAAACCTCAATGGCCCGAGACCCCCTAAACCCGCAAAGCTATGGCCTTTCAATACCCTCCTGAAATACCCAAAGCCCAAATATCCGAACCAAC
The DNA here is from genome assembly GCA_033576555.1 of Oophaga sylvatica. Classification (NCBI taxonomy): domain Eukaryota; kingdom Metazoa; phylum Chordata; class Amphibia; order Anura; family Dendrobatidae; genus Oophaga; species Oophaga sylvatica. The sequence continues at coordinate 582,682,117 of JARQOD010000001.1, read as the reverse complement.
GGCATTCAGATGAACCCCATCAGCCAACCAAAAAACCTCCTTCACCCTTCTCCAAATCAAAATGCCGCACAGACACGTTACTGTTCCGAGACATGAAAGAAGACACAGCCCTATTGACCTTTATCCTGGCCTTATTAATCTTAGCCAGGGACCTCATGTTCCGCCAACGCCTGGTGGAACAATTTCGGATCAAACCAAATGACCCACCGGATACAACACCCATAACCGCAAGCAATCCTGCTTAATGTCTTTTACTAATTCCCGGAAGGGTCGCACCGCAAGATCATTCCCCCTGCATGGAGTACCAAATATCAGGTAGCACGGTCCAACGAGCGCAACCTGAATTTCAGGCAAAACCCTCTTCCACTGCATTCCTCGGAAACGAGCCATCGCACCACCACCATAGGTCGGGGAAAAACCCATTGCCAACCTTCAGTCCTGACGTCAGCTCGCAAAGCTCCCAGTGGACAAAGGAATGATCGAAAATCCAAACCAGCAGGGGGGCGATACCTGAAACGAGAAAACAATGCTAAACATACCAAAAGAACACCTTCAAAAAACTATTACTAATAGTCACACATCCCCAACAGAAAGGCCAAACACCCCCACATCGCGAATTAAGGCCTAATATAACTCCGAAATCGATTAGACTTCCAGCCCCAATACGTTGAATTGATGACGCACCTAAACCCCTACCAGCCGCTTCAGTCGCAGCACCAATACGGAAAGAATGAGTCCCAAAACGAGATTCATCCAAACCCAAAGCTCGAATGGACTTCTTGAAAATGGCGTTAACTGATACTGGACAGGCTACCGCCATCAGCATGGCACAACAATGAGCCCCCCATCGGGGCCCAGTTCCCAAAAACTCTTCAAGCATAACACCGGACACATCGAATACTCCGGTACACTGCCCCAACACAACCCGACGGCCCTTCCCCTCCTGATCCGTTTTAGACCTACGCAGCCAAATTCAACTCCACCCGCGTCAATAGCACGTCTTTAGCCAACAAACCGCCTAACCCCCGCTTATTACACGAAACCAGCTCGCCCCACGCAAGGCCCCAAAAAATGCCAACGAAAAAGCCAAACGGAACAATAGAACCTCAAAACGAGAGGAAACACAACGTATCCAAAATAAAACCCAACCGTTCCAACAAAGCAAAAGATACCGGGCGCCTGTGTCACCATGCCCCTTTGTTCGACGAAAACCTTTCGCCGCCTGCTGTACCAAAAAGGTCTTAGACAAATCAAAATTCCCACGCAAACGGAAACCAAAAGATAATGCTGCCAAAACCCGCGATACTTTGGCACAAGACCATCCTTCCCTCGCTCCCTGCCTCAACCAAGTCAACAAGGCCCTTTGTTGATCCACCCCTTGTCCCACAACTGGAATTTTTGCTAAAAACTCCTCCCATTAAGCCACACTGTCTGATAAGCCGCCCAAGTTTTTGGAGCCAACGACGCCCTAATCAGTGACTCTGCGGACCGTAAACCACCTTCCACAGCTCCTCCGGGCAGGTTAAGCTTCGTACTCCGCTTCCGGGGCCAATGAGCGAAAACGATCCACTGTAAACGAGAAGAGAATCAGCTATATCATTCTTCACTCCCGGAACATGCGTCGCCGTCACGTGCGCATTCAATGCCAAACACAGCAAAACCAAACGTTGCAAACTCGAACGACAGGAGGAGAGGATACGTAAGCCATTAATTGCACAAACAACTCCCATGTTATCACAGTTGAACCGCACCCGACGATCCCGAAATCCTGCCCCCATAAATGCACTGCAACAAGGATCGGAAAAATCTCCAACCAATGTTATGTTGTGCACCAAGCCATCAGACACCACTCCCAGGCCAGCGAGACGCACACCACTGACCCTTGAAATAGGCTCCAAACCAACACCGCCAGCCGCATCCGTAAACAACTCCAACACATCATTCCCAACAACCTCAGCCATGACCACATGAGCGCAGTTATACCCTTCTAGGAAGGAATCCCAAACAGCCAAATCCGCCTTATGTTCCCCAGACAACCGTATGAAGTGATGAGGGGCTTTAATCCCTGCCGTAGCGCTAGCCAGCCTACGTGAAAAAACTCGCCCCATCGGCATCACTCGACATGCAAAATTCAGCTTCCCTAGCAATGACTGCAAATCCCGCAACGACAACTTCTTCAAACGGCGCGCTCTTCCCACTCGGCCCGTAAAGCCAACAACTTTTCCTCGGGCATCTGAATCCCATGCCACCGTATCGATGACTATCCCCAAAAAAACACAAATAAGTAGATGGACCCTCAGTCTTACCAGGCGCCAAAGGAACCCCAAAACGCTCCGCCACCCACTCAACAGCTCTCAAAATCCCGTGACAGCGCGAAGAATTTGTCGGGCCACACACACAAGAAATCATTCAAGTAATGAATAACTGATTCACAACCGGACACCTCTCGCACTACCCACTCAAGAAAGGAACTGAACGCTTCAAAATATGCGCATGATAAAGAACACCCATGGGTAAACACCTGTCAACAAAGAACCCGCCTTCCCAAAAACAACCCAGTAGCTTCAAGCTATCCGGATGCACCGGCAAAAGCCGAAAAGCAGATTCGATGTCGGTCTTAGCCATAAGGGCCCCTCGACCGCACTTCCTCACCCACCGCGCAGCCTCATCAAAAGAGGAATAAACCACCGAACAAATTTCAGGATCGATGCCATCGTTCACGATCTCCCCCGCGGGTAAGAAAGATGCTGAATGAGCCGAAACTTGTTCGGCTCCTTCTTTGGAACAACGCCCAACGGGGAAACCACTAGATCAGAAAAAGGTGGCGACGAGAAAGGGCCCGCCATGCGACCCAACGAAACTTCCTTTGCCAATTTTTTCCCCCACCACCTCCTTATGCAATAAGGCCGAACGCAAATTCCTAAGTACCCGCGGGATAGCAAACGGGGGATGTGGGATAATAAAACCATCCTTAAAACCATTATACAACAACGCCGCCTTCTCCTTGTCCCCATATCTATTTAGATAAGGGACCATCCTTTCCAGCCTCACTGGAGTCTCTCCCTGTGAATTACCTCCCCCAGACTTTTGCTTCCCTTTTTTAAAACACTTGGACTCTCCATGTGAGGCGCCATTGTAGTTGGAGCAAACATGTTTGAATTTGCACCCCGCCCCAAATTTACACTGGCCGTCATTAAACTGCCAGCACACCCCAAATTTGTTTCCACCTGCTTGCCCTTGACCACTTCCTCCCGCTGCCCCCGCGTTATTGCTACTCTGGCTGGCGCCCCCCGTTCCCCCAAGAAAGGAATGCCCGAACTTATTCTGTGCAATGACTCTCATCCACAGACCAATATCCTTCTGATCCACCGAATTGCCGGACGAACAGCCTTCCTTTGCCTAAACTGCTCGTCATACCGCAGCCAAGCCTACCCCCCATACACCCTATATGCCTCCCCTATAGCATCAAAGTAGCAAAATAAAGCCGAACAGTTGTCAGGAGCTTTTTCCCCGATAAACATTGCCAAAATGGCAAACGCTTGTTGCCAATTAACGAATGTCTGAGGAATTAAACGCCACCTCCGTTTTTCCTCCTCCTCCTTCTTACTATCCTCCTTCTTACTTTTATCCAAATTAAATTTCTCCAAAGGCAATAAAGAGAATATTTCAACATACTCATCCTTCCAAATACGCTCTTTCACCTCTTTCTTCAAATGCGCCCCCAAGGGGCCCTCAAAACAAACATACACCTCCCCGTGAGCCCTATCATCCAAACGCACCCGACACTCTTTTTCCTTCTCTGTCTGCACCGACACAGACACAGGCTCGGCACTCTGCCCTTCCTGCTCCGTCCCGCTCGAAACCAGTTGCCCCAACCTGCGACCCCATCCAAGCCGACACGGAGACGGAGAACCAAAACCCCTCTCTAACCATGACAGCAAATTGCGCACATCAACCAACATATCCCTAACCCGGCTACCTCAGCAGCCCCCCAACACTATTACAACCCCCGACCGAACTACCCCAAACGGTGAAGAAGACAAAAACGAATGACAGACACTTGACACAGAATTATACTCACCGGGCTGCGAGGGTGCTGTGAGCCCTCCAGCCGGATAACTGGCTCCAAAGATGCATCCACATTGCCGCAAAACGACTCAGCTGATTTGATCGCGACGTCCAGAAACCCCGTCGAGGCCTCCAGGAAAAAAAGGCCTAGACCCCATTGGGGATCCAGCCCGTGGTCCTGAAGAAGCGATGCCGACTGGGTCGCAGTAGCACCCGATGATGCCTCAATGCCACTCCCGGTAATGGTCCCCCGCTGCACTCCAGTGACACCCGAGTGGGATCCCCACCCGCTATCCACCGAGGTCAGCTGACTAGGCCCTGCCGTATAGCAGTCCAGCGAAAAACCATCAGGAGCCTCCGCTCTAGAAACGGCAGCGTAGGCAGGCCGCGCCCACGTTCGCCACACAGCGACGGCCCCCCCGCCACATCTGGAACCCCACCCATTATGGGGGATAAAGTCTGTTGCCCCGAACTGCCGACCGATGCCTCGGCCGCTGAAACTCTGGAGCCGTCAACAGAGGCAGGCCGCCGTGCAGGAACACTGCCCCTGCGGCCCCCCGACGAACCTGGAATCCCGCCGCTATCAAGGGGGGAAAATTGCTGACCTGGTGAGCCGGCCAATCCACTAGCCGCTGACGCACCCACGTCGCTGTCTGAGGCAGGCCGCACAGCAATCCGATCGCAACTGCTACCTCCCGAGGACGCAGCTCCAAAAAGACGCCCAGCTCCTAACGACTCCACCGCAGACGCACTTGCGCTGCTGACTAAGGCAGGCCGCAGAGCAAGCCGATCGCAACTGCGACCCCCCGAGGACGCAGATCTCAAAAGACGCCCGGCGCGTAACGGCTCCGCCCCCCGACTAGAACGCGGCGGAGGAGAAGTTACCGCCGCAGGGCCTCGCTGGCTGGGCAGATTCCTCCCAGGCCGAGGCCTGCCCTGCTGGCACGAGCGCCGCGCGGCGCCCGGCCTGGAGGGGCCGTGAGGGGCTCCTGCGCCGACGCGAGTCCCGAGGAGCCTGATCAGGCGAAAGCCGCTCTGGAGGCCTCACCCACCTTGGACGCCTCTCCCGCTGCGCTGCCCCAGACGACTGACCGGGTGATCCCTGGACAAGGATCGCAACCTGCACTTCCAGCCATCCTGGCGGCTGCGACAAGGCCGCAGACCTGAGGCACTCCAGCGCTGCATTCACAGACATGATGAGCTGTACTATTGATGGGGCAAGACAGGAACTTACCCTGGATCTGCCCCATCACTGCCTTATAAACCCCCACCACCCCCTCTCATTTAAATGTTCCTCCCTCTTTGTAAACCCCTCCAAACCCCCGTCATGCCGGCCTCCGCCCACGCCTCTTTCTTGAGGGGAGGGAGGCTCTGCTCCGGCCATTACTTTAAGTACAATATGTCATGAAAAAACAATCTCAGAATTACTGGGAAATGCTGAAGCATTCCAGAGTTATTGCCTTATAAAATGTCACTGTGGTCAAAATTGAAAATTTTTTTGCATTTAAATTTTGGAAAATGTTAAAAATTTTGCAATTTTCAAACTTTTAATTTTTACGCCCTTTAACCAGATTGTTATATCACACAAAATAGTTACTAAATTACATTTACCACATTTCTACTGTATATCTGCATAATTTTTGAAACCTCTTTTTTTGTTAGGAAGCTAGGAGGGTTTAAAGTTTGTCAGCATTTTCTAATTTTTCCAACAAAATTTGCAAAACCAATTTTTTGTAGGCACCACATCACATTTGAAGTGACTTTGAAGGGCCTATGTGACAGAAAATACCTCAAAGTGACACCATTTTAAAAACTGCACCCCTCATAGTGCTCAAAACCACATTCAATAAGTTTGTTAACCCATCAGATGGCTCATAGGAATTAAAGTGATATGGAAGAAAAAAAATGAAAATTTTAATTTTTCATACAAAAGTTACTATTGAGCCAAATTTTGCATTTTACCAAGAGTAGCAGGAGAAAATTTGGCAACCTAGCCACCTCTTCTTCCTCCGAAATTCGCACCTCACTAGAATTTCATGTGGGACCTAGGAACTCATCATCCCCCGCATCATCTTATACCCACTTCTCACCCCTGTCCTCCTAACCCATCTGCACACTGCAAAAAGATGCTTCAGTTGGCAACTGTGTTTTGTCATCCTCTGAAATGTGCTGCGGTTGTCCACTGACTGTGTGCACTAGCTCTTCCATTCACTCATCCTCCAACATAAAAAGTGGTTGGGCATCAGTGTACTCAGTCTCTTCCACTTCTGGGGGAGGGTCAGGTGGATGGGCCATGAAACCCTAGTTAGCCGAGCCATAAAAAAGCAGAAGAGACTGCTGCATGCCTTGGGGATCAGACTGCTTGGCTGATTTGCAAGGCAATTAGGTTAAAGCCGGCTAACTGTCGTCCACAGGTGCCAAGTCTGCACTTTCTGCAGTGAACTGGGTGGAAGATAATGCAAAGGAACTGAAGGCACTCTCAGCTATACAATCTAACACCGCCTCAACATGTTCTCGCCTCACAATTCGAGAAGCAGTATTTGGCTCTACGAAATGACGCATAACATCCTATCGCCTGCATGCACCAGAAGAAGGTATTATATTTGGGCACATAGCAGGAACAGAATGACCACATCCTCTCCCTGCAGCAGATCCACCACCTCCATTAGCAGCAGCAGCTACACCAGCACCACCACTCATTTTTTGAGTGGTTTTTAGGCACAGTACTTGCACACACACACACACAACGGTAGAGTATAATTATTTTTTATGCCCTGCCACAACTGGTACAGATACAGCAGTAAAGTATAATTATTTTTTTAGACATGGCCACAACTTGTACAGACACAACGGTAAAGTAAAATGATTTTTTAGGACCTGTCACATCATATACAGAAACAGCGGTAGAGTATAATAATTTTTTAGGCACTGCAACAACTCGTACAGACACAGCGGTAGAGTATAATTATTTTTTTTAAGGGACAGCCACAACTCGCAGAAACACAGCGGTAGAGTAATATCATTTTTTTAGGCACCGCCATAACTCATACAGACACAGTGTTAGAATAAAATTATTTTTTAGGCACGGCCACAACTCATACAGACACAGTGGTAGAGAATAATTATTTGTTTAGGTATAATCACAACTCATAGAGACACAGCGGTAGCGTAAAATCATTTTTTTGGGCTTGAATGCCTTGTTTGGGTCTAGAAGTCAACACTCATGTCTTTCCCTACCTGCTTATCTACATTAGACTGCTGTCTATTGAACTGAACACTTGTTAGACTTAAAGTTAGATATGTGTCCACTCTAACACTGTCTTTAATTCTATAAGGATTGTTTGTGGTGCTCGGCTTATATATTCATCTGTATGGGTTTACGACAGGTCACTGATCCTTCAGTATACAAAAAAAGGTTGCACTCTATCGTGACAAAGCAAGTCAATGTGAAATATGAAACATGAATAGCAATATGGCTTTTGAATATTAGAAAAAAATGAATGAGACGCTTTGCACAAAATTTGGCCAAATAATGCCTGCCCATACACCAACGTCAAGGTGGTCTCAGAACTTATGGGTCCCTGCCTATGTGAACATACCTCTACTAGGCTGACATCTGAATTCCTGGGTGATTGTGGACACCTCTGTCAGTAAAGCTTGCCTTTTCTGGGTGAGCAGGAACCTACTATAATTAAAATCACCACATGGTGATGGGCGGAGTGCTCGGCCAGTAAGCTAACATAGAAGTAAAAGAAAACTGACTGGCACATCCAAACCAGTGTGAATTAGGTGCAAACCAGGAGCAGCTACCTCCATAGACAATATACAAAAAAAGGTTACACTCTATCGTGCCAAAGCAAGTCAATGTGAAATATGAAACATGAATAGCAATATGGCTTTTAAATATTAGAAAAAAATGAATGAGACGCTTTGCACAAAATTTGGCCAAATAATGCCTGCCCATACACCAACGTCAAGGTGGTCTCAGAACGTATGGGTCCCTGCCTATGTGAACATACCTCTACTAGGCTGACATCTGAATTCCTGGGTGAATGTGGACACCTCTGTCAGTAAAGCTTGCCTTTTCTGGGTGAGCAGGAACCTACTATAATTAAAATCACCACATGGTGATGGGCGGAGTGCTCTGTCAGTAAGCTAACATAGAAGTAAAAGAAAACTGACTGGCACATCCAAACCAGTGTGAATTAAGTGCAAACCAGGAGCAGCTACCTCCATAGACAATATACAAAAAAAGGTTGCACTCTATCGTGCCAAAGCAAGTCAATGTGAAATATGAAACATGAATAGCAATATGGCTTTTGAATATTAGAAAAAATGAATGAGATGCTTTGCACAAAATTTGGCCAAATAATGCCTGCCCATACACCAACGTCAAGGTGGTCTCAGAACGTATGGGTCCCTGCCTATGTGAATATACCTCTACTAGGCTGACATCTGAATTCCTGGGTGAATGTGGACACCTCTGTCAGTAAAGCTTGCCTTTTCTGGGTGAGCAGGAACCTACTATAATTAAAATCACCACATGGTGATGGGCGGAGTGCTCGGTCAGTAAGCTAACATAGAAGTAAAAGAAAACTGACTGGCACATCCAAACCAGTGTGAATTAGGTGCAAACCAGGAGCAGCTACCTCCATAGACAATATACAAAAAAAGGTTTCACTCTATCGTGCCAAAGCAAGTCAATGTGAAATATGAAACATGAATAGCAATATGGCTTTTGAATATTAGAAAAAAATGAATGAGACGCTTTGCACAAAATTTGGCCAAATAATGCCTGCCCATACACCAACGTCAAGGTGGTCTCAGAATGTATGGGTCCCTGCCTATGTGAACATACCTCTACTAGGCTGACATCTGAATTCCTGGGTGAATGTGGACACCTCTGTCAGTAAAGCTTGCCTTTTCTGGGTGAGCAGGAGCCTACTATAATTAAAATCACCACATGGTGATGGGCGGAGTGCTCGGTCAGTAAGCTAACATAGAAGTAAAAGAAAACTGACTGGCACATCCAAACCAGTGTGAATTAGGTGCAAACCAGGAGCAGCTACCTCCATAGACAATATACAAAAAAAGGTTGCACTCTATCGTGCCAAAGCAAGTCAATGTGAAATATGAAACATGAATAGCAATATGGCTTTTGAATATTAGAAAAAAATGAATGAGACGCTTTGCACAAAATTTGGCCAAATAATGCCTGCCCATACACCAATGTCAAGGTGGTCTCAGAACGTATGGGTCCCTGCCTATGTGAACATACCTCTACTAGGCTGACATCTGAATTCCTGGGTGAATGTGGACACCTCTGTCAGTAAAGCTTGCCTTTTCTGGGTGAGCAGGAACCTACTATAATTAAAATCACCACATGGTGATGGGCGGAGTGCTCGGTCAGTAAGCTAACATAGAAGTAAAAGAAAACTGACTGGCACATCCAAACCAGTGTGAATTAGGTGCAAACCAGGAGCAGCTACCTCCATAGCTACCTCCATATTGCTATTCATGTTTCATATTTCACATTGACTTGCTTTGGCACGATAGAGTGCAACCTTTTTTTGTATATTGTCTATGGAGGTAGCTGCTCCTGGTTTGCACCTAATTCACACTGGTTTGGATGTGCCAGTCAGTTTTCTTTTACTTCTATGTTAGCTTACTGACCGAGCACTCCGCCCATCACCATGTGGTGATTTTAATTATAGTAGGTTCCTGCTCACCCAGAAAAGGCAAGCTTTACTGACAGAGGTGTCCACATTCACCCAGGAATTCAGATGTCAGCCTAGTAGAGGTATGTTCACATAGGCAGGGACCCATACGTTCTGAGACCACCTTGACATTGGTGTATGGGCAGGCATTATTTGGCCAAATTTTGTGCAAAGCGTCTCATTCATTTTTTTCTAATATTCAAAAGCCATATTGCTATTCATGTTTCATATTTCACATTGACTTGCTTTGGCACGATAGAGTGCAACCTTTTTTTGTATATTGTCTATGGAGGTAGCTGCTCCTGGTTTGCACCTAATTCACACTGGTTTGGATGTGCCAGTCAGTTTTCTTTTACTTCTATGTTAGCTTACTGACCGAGCACTCCGCCCATCACCATGTGGTGATTTTAATTATAGTAGGTTCCTGCTCACCCAGAAAAGGCAAGCTTTACTGACAGAGGTGTCGACATTCACCCAGGAATTCAGATGTCAGTCTAGTAGAGATATGATCACATAGGCAGGGACCCATACGTTCTGAGACCACCTTGACATTGGTGTATGGGCAGGCATTATTTGGCCAAATTTTGTGCAAAGCATCTCATTCATTTTTTTCTAATATTCAAAAGCCATATTGCTATTCATGTTTCATATTTCACATTGACTTGCTTTGGCACGATAGAGTGCAACCTTTTTTTGTATATTGTCTATGGAGGTAGCTGCTCCTGGTTTGCACCTAATTCACACTGGTTTGGATGTGCCAGTCAGTTTTCTTTTACTTCTATGTTAGCTTACTGACTGAGCACTCCGCCCATCACCATGTGGTGATTTTAATTATAGTAGGTTCCTGCTCACCCAGAAAAGGCAAGCTTTACTGACAGAGGTGTCCACATTCACCCAGGAATTCAGATGTCAGCCTAGTAGAGGTATGTTCACATAGGCAGGGACCCATACGTTCTGAGACCACCTTGACGTTGGTGTATGGGCAGCCATTATTTGGCCAAATTTTGTGCAAAGCGTCTCATTCATTTTTTTCTAATATTCAAAAGCCATATTGCTATTCATGTTTCATATTTCACATTGACTTGCTTTGGCACGATAGAGTGCAACCTTTTTTTTTGTATATTGTCTATGGAGGTAGCTGCTCCTTGTTTGCACCTAATTCACACTGGTTTGGATGTGCCAGTTAGTTTTCTTTTACTGATCCTTCAGTGACCAGCCTTGTATTTTACATAATGCATAGAATATTGTGTGGGTTAGAAAAAATAAATTTACATTCAGCAAAATGCGCCGCCGTCAATGCCATTTTCCTGAATGTAAATTTTTTTTTAAACCCCACAATATTCTATGCATTATGTAACTGAAAGCTGAAAACTACAAATACAGGTTAAACAACAGCCACCAGGGCCGGCTCCAGGTTTTTGAGGGCCCCGGGGAAAGAGTCTCAGTGGGCCCTCTCCCTTTAACACATACCAAGATTCATGATGCATTGATACAACAGAGAAATATAGGTATAGGATCACAACGCACCGTACCAAAACGCTAATGTGAAAGCAGATCCACTCGTGCAGCCCCTCACCAGGTGCCCCCATGTCATATACATGCTCCCAATACATTTTAACATTAACACACTCTGTAATATAGAGCACAAGCTCTTCTAGTGAGGCAGGAAAGATCACTGTATGACAGAACAGCATACAGACATAGTCTATATTATGTCTGCATACTGGTCCCATACAGCTTCATCACTATCCCATACAGCACATCCCTCGCTTCTGAGCACACTGCACGGATCCATGTTGTCCTGGATCCGCGCTCCATAGAGCTTCATTTTAATTCCAGACGTGTGGCCGCGGATCCGTAGTCTCCCGGTGCCTGTGTGCTTTTCAGATGACACAAAACTGCAACAAGTTGTGTTTTTGTGCGTCTGATAAAATATGCAGACACAGGGATCCGTGGGAAAACGGTGTCAACTGAATGCACACGCAAGTCCCATCCATCACCACTGAAAGTCAATGGAGACAAAAACGGATCCATGTGCATCAATTTTCACACGGATATACACGGATTGCAAAATATGCAAGTGTGAAACCAGCTTAACTCTATAATGATTAGAGCTGGACCGAGATCTCTCCACAGGTTCTGCCTAAAATCACTTTATATTACTTCCCCTACCCTCAACAGCAACAACTGACGCCGTCTATCCTCCTGCCTGTAGGGTTCCTGACCTGTCCTTTCCTGAATCCTCCTGCTAATAGTATACTAGTATGAGGAGACCAAACATGATGCCAATTTGCGGAGTGAGTCACTCTGATTGACCCCTCCTACAGACCCACATGCCATATATGCTGTCACTGTGCATGAAGGTAGTAGTAAATATCACTTTATTTGGGACTCAAGTCACAGTCAGTCACACTTCAATAAGCTGCGTCTGATAAGCAGCCAGCAGGCGCCAGCTAAAAAAAAACCTCCCGCTCGTTCTCACTGCAGAGCCGGCTCATTTCATTCACAGCAGGGAGCCGGCTTTGTATCAGCTGTTCACAAACGAACACATCACTACTCTATCTGGACCGTGTACTTATGGTCTAGTGACTAGTCAGTGCCGCAGGAGGAGCCGCCACTCGGAGAAGCCTCAGTGAGCGCCGGGAATCTGTGCAGTGCCGGGACCATTTCTCTCAGAGCTGTACAGAAAACTTCTGTCCTCCGCCGCCCGCCTCTTCCTGTTTCCGCCTTGTCACTTCCTCCCTGCGGCACTCGTGAGAAGAGACGGGGGAGCTCTAGACTCCACCAATCCTGACCGTCTGGAATATGCATCCAAATTCCAATAGAAGCGCGTCTGCTGCCATGAGCATGAGTGGGCCCCCCCCCGCCTCACCAGGGCCCCAGCACTTGCCCGGGGCACCGGGTGCTGACGCTGGCCCTGACAGCCACAAGACATGTTTCATAAACCCAGGTATCATTCTATTCAGTATAATGACGCCAACCTGACAGTGTTTGTATTTTACTGAGCAAATCAGACTTACAGGTTCCCTTTAATTTTTCTGATGTAGAATCTCTGCTCAGAATTGCCTGTTTATCTTTACACAGCCATAGAGTTAAATGGTAAGTTTTGGGCTGCCTGAAGCTATTACATGGGACAGCTCATTGCATTTTAACTGTATAGGAAACACTATAACCAAATGTTAAAACTTAGATATGTCCATGCAGCTGCTGAGAGCAGCTCGAAATTATTGAAAAAATGTTACACACAATGTCAGCTTCATCACAATTAATAAACGTTTTCTTTCCTTAGCCTTCTGCTCAAGATGTAAATAGCCAATTATCACAAGCCAATAATAGATCATGGTTTGAATCTTGGGAATGTTGTAAATTAGATAGCACAAAACAAAGAAAAAAAAGCTAAAACTTAACACAAAAAGAAGGAAAATCCATACCATCCAGCCTGAGCGAAACGGCAGGAATCATTACCTAATCAAGCTCTATGACAAAGGCAAAAGTGTTTCAGAAGAAAATGGAATTATTGATATTTGTTTACATTTGCCAATAGCTTAGACAATGGAACATTGCATGGGTTCTAAAAATGTACTATGTCAAACAGAAAGTCTTCAAAGAGCCCCATCTAAGAATCTGGATGAGTCACATTTAGAATGATTTGCCAATATTTCATAGCCCTTTATCTATAGCCATGTTAACTCAATTTTAGATAATCCATTTCCAAGAAATTAGTCGAATATTACTGAGCCCCATGACTGCTTAGAAAAGATTACGAAGTTAGGCGACTATAACCTAATGATGAAACTTGGGCTAGCATTACATTTAACAGTAATCTAGTTGTGAAGAGTTTTCTGTGTATTTCAATGGAACTGCTACACATTATGTGGAACCTTTGTAGAGTGAGTAGTATAGCTAGATGTCACTGATTGTACCCTATGGGTCTGATCCATCAAGGGGAAGCATGGTGGAGTCATACGCTCCTGATACATGAAGAAGTGCACCCTCACATTGCCGTCTACATACAATGTGAGCCCCCACATAGCCTCCTATGTGTAGCATGAGTCCCATGTACCCTCTCTATATACAGCACGAGCCCTTCATAGCCTCATATATACAGTGGGAGACTCCCCCCACAAAGCCTCACTTATTCAGCGCAAGCTACCACATTGCTTCGCATATGTAGCATGAGCCCCACCTAGCCTCTCTGTATATAACATGAGGCCCACATAGCCTCCTATATGCAGCTTGAGCACCACATAGCCTCCCATATACAGCTTGAGCCCCACATATACTCCTATTTACAGAATGTGCCCTACAATATCTCCATATATACAGCAGCATGAGCCCCACATAGCCTCCTATATACAGTATGAGCCCACGTAGCCTTCAATTAGGGATGAGCGAACCCAAACTGTAAAGTACGGGGTTAATACCGGACACATTTTTTCCAGAAGTCCAGTTTAGTATTTGGGTTTGAATGTCTAATAAAGTTTGTTGAAAGGCTGCAGCACAGCCAATCAACAAACTATTAGGCTGTGGGCACTTCCGGAGCCATCACAGCCGTGCAAAGTATTGGTATAGTTGTAATTGGCTGAAGCACAATGTGATCCAGCTTGTTTAAATGCTGGATTATGGGTACTGCTGCCATTCTTCTTTCATTAGTGAAGTGATAGGATGCAGCTGAAGTGAGGAACAGTATTAGACTTTGTGAAAACAAAAAACCAAAAAGAAATGATCCTAAGTCTGTCTGACCACCGGATATGAGCAAAAAGAGAGAGAAAAAAGGATCGACCAGCTGGATATGGATTAAAAATTTCTCCTTTATTTCATATCGTTAAAATGAGTCCAGACAGGTTAACCTGTTCTTAACCTGTCTGGACTTATTTTAACACTATGAAATAAAGGAGAGGTTTTTATTCATATCCAGCTGATCGATCCTTTTTTCTCTTTTTATTAGACTTTGTGTCTGCGCACTCTGCATAAAGGCCTCTGTGTGTGTACTCTGCACCCCTGCCTGTTGGAGTATGTGCCTTTAGGCCTCTGTGTGTAATTTTCACCTCCGCCTGTGGGAGTAGTGTGCCTTTAAGGCTCTGTGTGTACTCTGCATTCCTGCCTGTGGGAGTACTGTGCCATGCAGCCGTGTCTGTACAAGTAGTGGCCTAAAAAAAATAATACTTTTCCCTCTGTGTCTGTGCGAATTGTGGTCGGGCCTAAAAAATAATTTTATTCTAATGCTGTGTATGTACAAGTTATAGCCGTAACTAAAAAAATTATTTTACTCTACCTCTGTGTCTGTACGAGTTGTCGCCGTGCCTAAAATAATAATTTTACACTACTGCTGTGTCTGTTAGGGTTCGAGTTCCCACTGCTGCACAAGGGGAGTCTCGAACCCGTCCTGCTGCGGTCTCCTATTCATCTCCAGCCGCAGTGGAGCCTGCTCAGCAGAGACGTCGGTCCAGGCGTCTTGCCCACTCCTCTACTGTGCAGTGACTTGCTGCTGCCTTTCCTGGATCTGCTATTATAGCCAGTGCTGGAGCAGTCGTCTTTGAGACAAAGTCCTGCGTTTTCCCATCTGAGCATGCCCAGAGTGAGATCTCTCATTGGAGATCAGGGGTCACATGTTCAGGTGCTGCAGCGGCTCCTATTGGTCCGCCAGGAAGGTCATGTAGCTACGTGTGTTTGTAACAGCTTCTCATTGGTCCTTGTTCCTGGAAGGTCCTGTAGCTGTTGCTATAAAAGGGTAGCATGGCTGGGCCGCCATGCGCTAATATCAACCATTGTATGCTATGCGCCAGTGTGATCTCGGCCTTTTGGCTGCGATCGTGTGTCGCGGTCAGAGGGTGCGAGTTTTCCTGGAGTGATCCAGGGGCTTTGCTGGCAGCGTGCTGCTGATTTTCTACTGCGGTATCCGTACCGGCAGTCTGGACTGAGGATGTTCATTAAGAATACGATCCGTGTGGTGGTGGAAGGTGGTGAGAAAAACAACCTGGTGTACGTCGTTCGTGACCTGTTGGAGGGAAAGGCTGGAGCCCATCGTCAGGATATCTACAGCGTCAATGAATTCCGGAGTCAAGGTACATATGATGTAACCTTTGTGAATGAGGGATGCTGTTTGACCGTCTTTGAATGGCTCAGAAGTAATGAAGGTGATCCATGCCTGGAGGGAGTGCGGGTGGAGCCCTGTTTGGGCTCATGGAAAAAGTGGTGACTGTGACTGTGTACAACCCCTATACAGAAGTAGCACTACTGGAGCAGTTCCTGGAGCAGTACTGTGAATACGTGAAGGGAGGGGAGAAGCAGAAAAATGTCTTGGGCATTTTCAACTGCAAGTATGTGTTTCGGGTGAAATTGAAGAAGGACCCAGGTTGTTTGGGAGGTTTCACCCACCCACCAGTGAACTTTTCAGTGGCGGGTCATAGGGGCTTCCTGTCATACCCAGGGCAGCCACTATACTGCAAGGAGGTGCTTTCAGTTCGGGCACCTGCTAAACATGTGTAGCAAGGAGTTGGTTTGCCGTAATTGCAAGCAAGAGGGTCATGTGGCGGCTAGGTGTCCGATGCCTCTTGAATGTGACAGGTGTGGCAGTTCAGAGCACCTGTATAGAGACTGCCCGTTTGGTGTGCCAAGGAGGTCAACTAGAGAGGAGGAGGAAAGAAAGAGACGTGAGGAGGAGCGGAGGCGGGAGGAAGAAAGGAAGAGAGAGGAGGAGGTTAAGAGGCGGGAGGAGAAGAAGAAGCGGAGGGAAGGCAAAGTCGCCGCGCTGCAAAGCGTTGTGAGGGCGCCACCCACTCCTGCCGAGAGACGGAGGGAGAAGCGGCAGGAGGACAAGGAGGCTGAGAGAAGGAAGGAGAAGCAACAGGAGGAAAAGGAGGACAAGGAATTTTGGAAGGCCATAAGGCGAGAGGAGCGTTCATGGCATAAAAAAGAAGTTAAAAAAGAAGTCCCAGTTGCTGAATCATGGTCAGAATGCCTGATGGATTTCGATATATCTGTGGCAGAGGAGGAAGATGAGGTTTTAGTTCATGAGTCTGATCCGAGAAATATTGGTGCCTTCTCCTCGGAAGAGGACTCAGGAGGGTTAAAGTGTCACAGGGAGGGTGGTGGGGAAAACAGAGACATTGAGGTGGTGGAAGAAGGAATGGCCCAGAGGAAGACTGGGCAGAAAAAGGCACGGGTGGAGGAGTATATGGAGGCCAGCTGCTCGGAAGGCTGCTCGGCACAAATGGTGGAGGAGGACACTGGCGGTACTGGTTAAGTACGTTTTACTTTTCCAGTAGCCAGGTAGGGTTTTTTTGTGTGTACATAGCTTTCTTTAAGCAATGGCTATCTGTTTTTTTTGTGTGTTTTATGTAATGTGTGTCAAGTTATATCTGTAGGTTGTTTTTGTATTTTTTTTCCTTTTTTGGCTTTTTTGGACAAGTGTTTTTTTTAAGCCTTTTGGTTTGTGTTTAGTATGGGTGTTAGAATTATATCTCAAAATGTGAGGGTTTTTAAAAATAAGTTGCGGCGTGCAGCCATTTTTGAGTTTTTTGCAGCGCAAAATGCGGAAATTTTTTGTTTACAGGAGTGTGGGATTGTGGATGGTGTGAAGGGGAGTGAATGGCCTCATGGTGCGTCTGTGTGGTCAGGGAGTGCATGTAATAGAAATGACGGTGTTGGTTTTTTGGTGAAGGGGCGTAATGTGAGTTTGTGTGACTATATGGTGATTGAGGTTGGGAGATGCGTGTTAGCAAATTTTGAGTTTAGAAATATTCGTTTTAGTATTATTAATGTGTATGCTCCTGTGAAAAAACAGGATCGTAAAGTTTTATTTGAAAAAATTAAGTTTTTTATTCCAGGTAGAGTGCCTGTTGTGATTGTGGGTGATATGAATGTTGATGTGGGAAAGGTGAATGTGGATGTGTCAAGGAAAGAGTTAATGGACATGGTGAGTGATTTTGGTTTGAGGGATATGCAGAGGGAGTGTAAAGTAACTCCATTGTTAAATACATTTTTCTCTGAGAGTGGGAGGGTGGCATCTAGACTGGACTATTGTTTTGTTTCAAAAACCTGATTGCTGTTAGTTATGCACAGGAGAGTGTGCCGTTTTCAGATCATGTGTGTATGAAGTGTGAAGTGGATGTGCATACTGAGGAGGTAACTGGGAAAGGTATATGGAAGCTGAATGTGAGTATACTGGATGGGGTGGAGGTGAGAGAGGAGTATGAGAGACATTATAAGGAGTGGTGTGAGAGCAGAAGTGAATTCAGTAATGTGTGTGAATGGTGGGATTGGGTTAAATGGAAAACCAAGGTTTTTTTTAAAAAACTTGGTTACAAGTGTGCAGCTGCTAAGAGAGAAAGGTTTGCTGGGTTGAATGCAAGATTGAGTGTGTTATATAAGCTAAGAGAGGGCGGGATGGATGTGAGTGAAGATTTGTTGAGAGTGAAAAAAGAAGTGAACGAGTTTTTGAGAGAGAGAGGGAGTATTGTGTATAGGGCTAAAATAGAGAACTTGGAAAAGAATGAGAAGTGTTCGCGGTTTTTTTTCAAGAAAGTTTTTGGAAAAAGACAGAGCATGAGTGTTTTGAATGGAGTGGATGGAAATGAAGTGAGTGGTGTGGACTTATGTGAGGAAGTGGCAAAGTTTTATGATGATTTGTATGCAGTGAAATGGAGGGATGAAGGTTTAGAGAGTGATGTGCTGAGTGTTTTGGAAAATAGATTGAATGGGACAGAAAGGGAGAGTTTGATGGGGGAGGTGACGAGTGAAGAAATATGGAAGGTGGTGTGTAGCATGGCGCTGAATAAAACGCCGGGGGATGATGGTCTCCCGGTGGAATTTTATCGTGGGATGTGATTGGGAAGGATTTTGTTGATGTATGTAAGTATATGTGGGCGAATGCAGAGGTGGCGAATGGTATGCGTGCAGAAGTGGTTGTGCTGTTGCCAAAAGAAGGTGATTTGAAAAATCTAAAAAACTGGAGGCCGATCACGTTGCTTAATTGTGATTATAAAATCTATGCGAAGCTTCTGGCAAATAGGATGAGTGATGTGGTTGGGAGTGTGGTGGGTGAGGAGCAGTGTTGTTCGGTGCCTGGAAGGCGGTTACATGAGGGTGTGTGTATGCTGAGAGATTGTTTGTGGGACTGTTTGAACCGTAAGAAGGGGGTGTATGTGTTGAGTTTGGATTTTGAGAAGGCGTATGATAGGTTGGCGCATGGTTTTCTGTTTAGAGTGTTGGTGAAGATGGGTTTTCCGGCTGAGTTTGTTGAGAGAGTGAGAAGTTTGTATAAAAATATTTATAGTTGTGTTTTGTTGAATGGGAATGTAGGGAGGAGAGTGAATGTGTTTTCCGGTGTACGGCAGGGGTGCCCATTGTCCCCTGTTGTGTTCATTTGCGCGATTGAGCCGTTGTTGTGTATGTTGAGGAAAGATAAGGTGATTCGGGGTGTGCAAGTGCCGGGGGCGGGGGGCAGGGAGTGGAAGGTGAATGGTTACATGGATGATGTGTGTGTTTTGTGTGATTCAGAGTGTTCGGTGCGTCGTGTGAAGTTGTTGGTATCCGTTTTTTGTGGAGCGTCTGCGTTTAAAGTGAATTGGGAGAAGACTGAATGTAAGATTTTTGGTGGGAGGACTCTGAGCAATGATATTGGGGTGAATGTGGTGAGTGGACCGATAAAGGTGCTGGGTGTGAAATTTTCAGAGAAGTTGGATGGAGAGGAAAGTTGGGTGGATGTGAGAGAGAGAGTGGAGCGCAAGTTAAATTTTTGGAAGATGAGAGATTTGACGTTTTTTGGTAAAATTTTAGTTATTAAGAGTGTGGTGTTACCAATTTTTTTGCATGTTGCGGTGGTTTTTCCACCAGGTTATATGTGTGTTAGAAGATTAAATAGGGTTTTGTTTGTATTTTTTTGGCGTTCAAGTATGGAGCGTGCAAGGAGAGAGGTTGTGATGAAGAGAATGGATAAGGGGGGGCTGGGATTCCCAAATTTGAATGTATTTTTTGGCGTGAATATTATGGTGTTTGTATTGGGTGTGATTAGGATGGATGGGAAGTGTGCATGTATGTGCAGGTATTTGTTTGGAAGTTTTCTGTTCCGTTTGAAGTGGCGGGAAAGGGATCTAAGGTGCCCAGTGGCTTTTGAGGTGCCTGTGTGGTATGTGTGGGTTTACAAATTTTTGGTGAAGTATGAACTGTGTGATGTGGATGTGAGGTTGTTAGAGAAGAAGAAAGCGGTATATAGGATGATTGAGTGTAGAGAGAAGGAATGTGGTATCTATATGGTGAGAGGAAGTGATGTGCAGAAGGTATGGAAGAAGGTACGTATGGATGGTATGACAAATAGACAGAGCGAGATTGTGTGGCAGTCATTGCATGAGGTGTTACCGGTGAGAGACTTCCAGAGAAACCGGGGTTTAGTGAGGAGTGAGATGTGTCCGAGGAGGGGATGTGGTGGGAGAGAGAGTGTGGTGCATTTGTTTTGGAATTGTCAGTATGCTAGAAATGTGATTTCAGGTTTGGGCCCGTTGTGTAAGGAGTTGTGTGATGTGAATTTTTTGACGTTTGAGTTATTTATGTTTGGGTTGGGTATGTGTGGAGAAAAGGAGAGAGTGTTGTGGTTGATGCTTGCATGTATAAAAGAGGTGTTGTGGGATGTGAGGAACGTGTATGTGTTTAAGAGGAAGGAGATTGAGGTTAAAAATTGTTTAAAAATTGTTTTGGGAAAATTGTATTTTTGTTTTGTGTGTGATAAGAGAAAGAGGGGGGAGGAGGACGCAGAGGGAATTTGGAAAGTTAAAAAGTGGAAACACCTTGTTAATGTGTCTTAGTTTTGTGTTTTTTTGTGCTTGTAAATAAATTTGGTTTTCCGATGATGATGGGAACAGCTGCTGCATTATGTAAGTGTACACGCTGTTTGGGAGTCGAGTTCCTTATAGTTTTGGTTATCTGACTGTGGAACTTCCCATCTGAGGGAAAAAAAAAAAAAAAATGCGTATGTGTGGTTAGGGACCCGGCTGAAATAAGCCACTAGAATACCGACTTAATCGGTGAGGAGTTTGTTATGGTAGCTGGCCAGGGTCGGTGTCCTAGATGCCCTAGATTACCGGCGTAACCGGTGAGGAGTTTTGATTGCCGTATTCAGGGTCTGGCGTTCAGACGCCATAGATTGCGGGTGACTCCCGCGAGGACATTAGCACATGATCACGCGTTATGTACGCTTAGCACTTAACTGTGTACCTGAGAGCCTGACAGGACACAGCACTTTTCCTCAGCGGCCCTGTGACGTAACAGGGTTTGCTTTCGACGCTAGACAGCGCCCTAGCGTTTTACTTTGCGGCTCACTGAAGCTAAGTGAGTTCGCACCTATCGCCATATAGCGCTGTGGCATTTCCGTTAGCAGCTCTGGGTATTAACAGAGTTCGCACTTACTTACACAACGCGCTACGGCGTTTATTTAACGACCTCTGCGGGATAACAGAGTTCGCTACTTTCGCCATTTTACTAGCAGCAGGTTCCGCCTGCACGGTGGACCCCGGGCTGCGAACGCACCTCTCTACCTCATATATTTGGTGCGTTCCGTAGACCCTTACAGTGTCTCTATGAGTTGTAGTTGTGCCAAAACAAATAATTTTACTCTACTGCTATATTGGTATGAGTTATGGCCGTGCATGTAAAAATAATTAATCTCTACCGCTGTGTCTGTATGAGTTGTGGCCGTGCCTAAAGAATAATTTTATTCTAACACTGTGTCTGTATGAGTTATGGTGGTGCCTAAAAAAATTATATTACTCTACCGCTGTGTTTCTGCGAGTTGTGGCTGTCCCTTAAAAAAAATACTTATACTCTACCGCTGTGTCTGTACGAGTTGTGGCAGTGCCTAAAAAATTTTATACTCTACCGCTGTTTCTGTATATGTTGTGGCAGGTCCTAAAAAATAATTTTACTTTACTGCTGTGTCTGTACCAGTTGTGGCGGGGCATAAAAAATAATTATACTCTGCCATTGTGTGTGTGCGCGCAAGTACTGTGCCTAAAAACCACTCAAAAAATGAGTGGTGGTGCTGGTGTAGTTGCTGCTGCTAGTGGAGGTGGTGAATCTGCTGCAGGGAGAGGATGTGGTCATTCTGTTCCTGCTATGTGCCCAAATACAACACCTTCCTCTGGTGCATGCAGGCGACAGGATGTTATGCGTCATTTTGTAGAGCCAAATACTGCTTCACGAATGGTGAGGCGAGAACATGTTGAGGCGGTGTTAGATTGGATAGCTGAGAGTGCCTTCAGCTCCTTTGCATTATCTTCCACCCAGTTCACTGCAGAAAATGCAGACTTGGCACCTGTGGACGACGATTACCCGGCTTCAATCGCCTTGCAAAGCAGTCTGAGCCCCAAGGCATGCATCAGTCTCTTCTGCTTTTTAAAGACTATGCTGACTGGGGTTCCATGGCCCATCCACCTGACCCTCCCCCAGAAGTGGAAGAGACTGAGTGCACTGATGCCCAACCATTTGTTAAGTTGGAGGATGAGTGCATGGGAGGGCTGGTGCACACAGTCAGTGGACAACCGCAGCACATTTCAGAGGATGATGAAACACAGTTGCCAACTGCAGCATCTTTTTGCAGTGTGCAGATGGGTTAGGAGGACAGGGGTGAGAAGTGGGTATAAGATGATGTGGGGATGATAAGTTCCTAGGCTCCACATGCAAATAGCCTCTTCAAAAAATGAGGACTTGTACTCTATAGCGCCACCTATTGGAAGTAGCGATCCTACAAGTCACAATCAACCCTTTAACTAGTCTTGTAATATGACTTAGGATAAACGCCAAATCAGTATCTCCATTTGCAGACACGATGTTTCGGACTATTGGTCCTCATCAGTGCAAAGTAGGAGAGATCTGATTTGGCTAGATGAGAGGCTCTGGACTAGGGTCTAAGGGGTAAGTCTCTCCTTGTGGAGAGTGACATACCAGCTCTGGCGTGTCGAGGTAAGGAGGCTTATTCGCCGTGCAATGCTCCTCTTGGAAATTTAATATGCAAATTGCCTCTTCAAAAAAAGAGGACTTGTACTCTATAGCGCCACCTATTGGAAGTAGCGATCCTACAAGTCACAGTCAACCCTTTAATCAATGCACATGGAATTCTAGTAAGGTGCGAATTTCAGAGGAAGATGAGGTGGCTAGGTTGCCCTAGCAGCACAGTAAAAGAGTGCATCCCCCAGCCAGTACGTTGGCTGCTACTGGCCACCGCACCAAAGAAATGAGAACAGCAAAGGCAGCTCAAAGGAGCTCCCTGGTGTGGCATTTCTTCAGCCAATGTTCTGACAACAAGAAACGGGTGGTTTGCACACTTCCATCAGAGCCTTAAGCGAAGCATAAATCTTCTAAACCTGAGCACCAACTGCATGATGAGGAATCTGAATTCCAAGCACGAGGTACAGTGGAGTACACACCTGAAAAGCCAGTAAAGATCTGAGCCTCCTCCAGCTCCCTCTTCTGCTGCAGTCTTAACCTCTTCTTCCCTCTCAGAATCAACAGGGTCACCTGATTACCCTCAAAGAGAGGATGTGACAGCACTACCATCACCACCAGCCATGTCACCGAGCATCTCCACACTATCCCATGAAAGTGTTAAGCTCTCCATCCCCCAAACCTTCGAAAGAAAGAGGAAATTCACCCCTGTCCACCCACGAGCCATTGTCCTGAATTTCAGCATTTCCAAATTACTTTCCTTTGAAATGTTGTCAATCCAGCAGGTGGAGACAGACAGTTTTAAATAACTGAAAAAAAAACTATTGACGGTGGCTGTCCCACAGTACGTTGTGCCCAGTCACCACTACTTTTCCAGGTAGATCAGTCTGCCATGCACACACATGTTGCGGACCAAATAAGTTGTACACTGTGCAATGCTATCAGTGGCAAGGTCCACATAACCACCGATATGTACAGTACAGACCAAAAGTTTGGACACACCTTCTCATTTAAAGATTTTTCTGTATTATCATGACTATGAAAATTATATATTCACACTGAAGGCATCAAAACTATGAATTAACACATGTGGAATTATATACTTAACAAAAAAAGTCTGTAACAACTGAAATTATGTCTTATATTCTAGGTTCTTCAAAGTAGCCACCTTTTGCTTTGATGAGTGCTTTGCACACTCTTGGCATTCTCTTGATGAGCTTCCAGAGGTAGTCACTGGAAATGGTCTTCCAACAATCTTGAAGGAGTTCCCAGAGATGTTTAGCACTTGTTGGCCCTTTTGCCTTCACTCTGCGGTCCAGCTCACCCCAAACCATTTTGATTGGGTTCAGATCTGGTGACTGTGGAGGCCGGGTCATCTGGCGTAGCACCCCTTCAATCTCCTTCTTGGTCAAATAGCCCTTACACAGCCTGGAGGTGTGTTTGTGGTCATTGTCCTGTTGAAAAATAAATGATAGTCCAACTAAATGCAAACCGGATGGAATAGCATGCCGCTGCAAGATGCTGTGGTAGCCATGTTGGTTCAGTATGCCTTTAATTTTGAATAAATTCCCAATAGTATCACCAGCAAAGCACCCCCACACCATCACACCTCCTCCCTCATGCTTCACTGTGGGAACCAGGCATGTAGCGTCCATCTGTTCACCTTTTCTGAGTTGCACAAAGACACGGTGGTTGGAACCAAAGATTTCAAATTTGGACTCATCAGAGCAAAGCACAGATTTCCACTGGTCTAATGCCCATTCCTTGTGTTCTTTAGCCCAAACAAGTCTCTTCTGCTTGTTGCCTGTCCTTAGCAGTGGTTTCCTAGCAGCTTTTTGCCATGAAGGCCTGCTGCTCAAAGTCTCCTCTTAACAGTTTTGTAGAGATGTGTCTGCTGCTAGAACTCTGTGTGTCATTGACCTGGTCTCTAATCTGAGCTGCTGTAAACCTGCGATTTCTGAGGCTGGTGACTCGGATAAACTTATCCTCAGCAGCAGAGGTGACTCTTGGTCTTCCTTTCCTGGGGCGGTCCTCATGTGAGCTAGTTTCTTTGTAGCGCTTGATGGTTTTTGCAACTGCACTTGGGGACACTTTCAAAGTTTTCCCAATTTTTCGGACTGATTGATCTTCATTTCTTAAAGTAATGATAACCACTCGTTTTTCTTTACTTAGCTGCTTTTTTCTTGCCATAATACAAATTGTAACAGTCTATTCAGTAGGACTATCAGCTGTGTATCCACCAGACTTCTGCACAACACAACTGATGGTCCCAACCCCATTTATAAGGCCAGAAATCCCACTTATTAAACCTCACAGGGCACACCGGTGAAGTGAAAACCATTTCCGGTGACTACCTCTTGAAGCTCATCAAGAGAATGCCAAGAGTGTGCAAAGCACTCATCAAAGCAAAAGGTCGCTACTTTGAAGAACCTAGAATATAAGACATAATTTCAGTTGTTACACACTTTTTTGTTAAGTATATAATTCCACATGTGTTACTTCATAATTCTGATGCCTTCAGTGTGAATTTACAATTTCATAGTCATGAAAATACAGAAAAATCTTTAAATGAGGTGTGTCCAAACTTTTGGTCAGAACTGTATATGTAGTCATTACTTTAATAAATTAGAATACTTTATAACACCAGCTTGAAAAAATGATTTTAAAATCCAAAATATTGGTCTACCGAAAAGTATATTCAGTAAATGCATTCAATACTTGGTTGGGGCTCCTTTAGCATCAATTACTGCATCAATGCGGTGTGGCATGTAGGCGATCAGCCTGTGGCACTACTGGGGTATTATGGAAGCCCAGGTTGTTTTTTGTATTCAAGAACAGAAATAAATTAACTTTTTGATGATATTTTTATTGTGTGAGAAGCACCTGTATTTCCTGATGCTAGCACTGATGTCAGGACTAGTGTTGAGCGATACGATACCGCAAGTATCGGGTATCGGCCGATATTAGCTCTATCGGCCTTTCGATACTTCGTTTCGATATTTTCGTCTTATCGGATACCGGAATCGGAAGTTCCCATAATTCTTTGAGAGGCAATGTGATTTTAGTCAGCCAATGAGGAATCCTAAGAAGTGTGGGCACATCCTGTACTGCTGCGGTCATGTTAACTAATGGCATGGCTGTGATTGGATGCTGAAATGATGTCAGAATGCACTATAAAAGGCGCTGCCGCCATTTTAGCGTCACTGTGCTGTGAATTCAGTAAGGGACAGAACGCTGCTGTGCTGACTCTGAGAAGACAGTAAGAGATTGCGATTTAGTGTACTGTGCTGTAGGCAGGCTAGCACCAACCGCTGTGTAAAGCTTCCTTTTGCCTGCAGTGTTGTTTTAACAGCTCTGCAAGGTGTGTGTGAGTGCAGGTGACGCTGCAGTTTGCTCTGCATGCACCGCTGTCTGTAGGCATCTGCACGTGTCACTCACAGACTCTTTTTTTTTTTCTTCAGTGTAATTCTTGCAGCTCCATGCAATTTAACTATTAGTGTGACGCGCTTCCATCCGTATCCAATACATTGGTTGCAAACACTATAGAAGTAGACAAAGGAGTAGCCTTTCACAGATTGTGAACAGTTGTGTTTCAGTGTTCACTTCAGTCTGTGTTTTTTATTTTTTGAGTGCACATCACGCTCCAGTTACTTGTTCAAGCACTGCTGCTTGTACTCTGCTGAGCGTGTCTCAGTGCCTCATCCTTTTCATTTATCTCCAATTGGTTCTGCTCCATTCCATTTAAAATATAATCTATTAGTGTGACGCGCTTCCATCCGTATACAATACATTGGTTGCAAACACTATAGAAGTAGACAAAGGAGTAGCCTTTCACAGATTGTGAACAGTTGTGTTTCAGTGTTCACTTCAGTCTGTGTTTTTTATTTTTTGAGTGCACATCACGCTCCAGTTACTTGTTCAAGCACTGCTGCTTGTACTCTGCTGAGCGTGTCTCAGTGCCTCATCCTTTTCATTTATCTCCAATTGGTTCTGCTCCATTCCATTTAAAATATAATCTATTAGTGTGACGCGCTTCCATCCGTATACAATACATTGGTTGCAAACACTATAGAAGTAGACAAAGGAGTAGCCTTTCACAGATTGTGAACAGCTGTGTTTCAGTGTTCACTTCAGTCTGTGTTTTTTATTTTTTGAGTGCACATCACGCTCCAGTTACTTGTTCAAGCACTGCTGCTTGTACTCTGCTGAGCGTGTCTCAGTGCCTCATCCTTTTCATTTATCTCCAATTGGTTCTGCTCCATTCCATTTAAAATATAATCTATTAGTGTGACGCGCTTCCATCCGTATACAATACATTGGTTGCAACCACTATAGAAGTAGACAAAGGAGTAGCCTTTCACAGATTGTGAACAGTTGTGTTTCAGTGTTCACTTCAGTCTGTGTTTTTTATTTTTTGAGTGCACATCACGCTCCAGTTACTTGTTCAAGCACTGCTGCTTGTACTCTGCTGAGCGTGTCTCAGTGCCTCATCCTTTTCATTTATCTCCAATTGGTTCTGCTCCATTCCATTTAAAATATAATCTATTAGTGTGACGCGCTTCCATCCGTATACAATACATTGGTTGCAAACACTATAGAAGTAGAAAAAGGAGTAGCCTTTCACAGATTGTGAACAGTTGTGTTTCAGTGTTCACTTCAGTCTGTGTTTTTTATTTTTTGAGTGCACATCACGCTCCAGTTACTTGTTCAAGCACTGCTGCTTGTACTCTGCTGAGCGTGTCTCAATGCCTCATCCTTTTCATTTATCTCCAATTGGTTCTGCTCCATTCCATTTAAAATATAATCTATTAGTGTGACGCGCTTCCATCCGTATACAATACATTGGTTGCAAACACTATAGAAGTAGACAAAGGAGTAGCCTTTCACAGATTGTGAACAGCTGTGTTTCAGTGTTCACTTCAGTCTGTGTTTTTTATTTTTTGAGTGCACATCACGCTCCAGTTACTTGTTCAAGCACTGCTGCTTGTACTCTGCTGAGCGTGTCTCAGTGCCTCATCCTTTTCATTTATCTCCAATTGGTTCTGCTCCATTCCATTTAAAATATAATCTATTAGTGTGACGCGCTTCCATCCGTATACAATACATTGGTTGCAACCACTATAGAAGTAGACAAAGGAGTAGCCTTTCACAGATTGTGAACAGTTGTGTTTCAGTGTTCACTTCAGTCTGTGTTTTTTATTTTTTGAGTGCACATCACGCTCCAGTTACTTGTTCAAGCACTGCTGCTTGTACTCTGCTGAGCGTGTCTCAGTGCCTCATCCTTTTCATTTATCTCCAATTGGTTCTGCTCCATTCCATTTAAAATATAATCTATTAGTGTGACGCGCTTCCATCCGTATACAATACATTGGTTGCAAACACTATAGAAGTAGACAAAGGAGTAGCCTTTCACAGATTGTGAACAGTTGTGTTTCAGTGTTCACTTCAGTCTGTGTTTTTTATTTTTTGAGTGCACATCACGCTCCAGTTACTTGTTCAAGCACTGCTGCTTGTACTCTGCTGAGCGTGTCTCAGTGCCTCATCCTTTTCATTTATCTCCAATTGGTTCTGCTCCATTCCATTTAAAATATAATCTATTAGTGTGACGCGCTTCCATCCGTATACAATACATTGGTTGCAAACACTATAGAAGTAGACAAAGGAGTAGCCTTTCACAGATTGTGAACAGTTGTGTTTCAGTGTTCACTTCAGTCTCTGCGTAATAACCACACTTAGGCCTTATAACTTTTCTGACTTTCTTTATCAATCTACCAAGATGAAGAAGTCAGTGAGTAAGGCACGTGGTCGTGGCCGTGGAGTTTCAGCAGGGAGAGGACGTGGGGATTCTGTGGCTGCTGCCGCCCTCAGTGACACAGCATCCACCAGTTTTCCCCGTGAGCGTTCCTTTATGCGCACTTTGGTAGGAGCTCGGCGTGCCCCCCTGCTGCGGAAAGAACAAATTGAAGCCGTTGTTGGTTGGATGGCAGCCAATGCATCGACTTCAATTCCTTCCACCTCCTCTCAGGAACACAACACTGTTGAGCAACCATCTGTCTGTTCACCGCCTGTCAAATTGCCCAGGCAGTCAGAGAGTTCTGTACAGGAGCCAGCTGAGTCTCTGCTTCTGTTCTCAGAATCTATTGGCTCGCAAACACGGGCACAGGCAAGCAGCATTCTGCAATTTGAAGAAGAGGGAGTATGCAGTGATGCGCAACAGCTGTGTCTCTCTCAATCTGAAGAGGCGGGTGAGCCAGTGCCGATGGACAGCACACCGCAGAACGCATCTTATGATGATGATGAGACTCAGGTGCCAGGTTTTGTGGAGCATGGTGCTGCCCAGACCATCCAACAGCAGCAGGTGTTGGAAGAGGGTAGTGGAGATGATGAAGTCCGAGACCCAACATGGCGTGAGCAACAGGAAGGTGGTGGGAGCAGCTCTGAGGAAGAGATTGTCCCAACGGTACAAAGAGGAGGGAGAGGTAGGCTGCAGACTCGCTTGCCTGTAGCCTCCAGTTTGGCATCTGTTGGGAGCAGTTCTCTTAGAAATGTCAAAATTGGCGCTCCCATGACTTGCACTGCGTGGTCCTTTTTTGACAGACTTGTAGATGATATTTGCTATGTTCAATGCAAGCTGTGTAAGCAAAAAATTAAAAGAGGTAAAAATATCAGTAACCTGAATACCACAAATATGTGGAAACATGTACGGACAAAGCACGTAGCTGAGTTACAAAGACACACTGGAGATGTAGGCCAACCTACAGCAGCACCTACATCTTTAGGTCGTGTTCAAGCCTCTACCTCCAGCTCACACACACCTGGTTCGGCTTCCTCACAGGTTGTGTGAGCAGCAGCCAGCAGTAATGGAGTATCAGCTGCAACAGGCGCAATCAACTCGCAATTTGCGCCGTTCACACTTCACCACTACTGAGTGGGCCTCTATGAAGGACATCTGCGACGTTTTGCGTGCGTTTGATGTCTCAACGCGGATGGCGAGTGCAGATGATGCACTAGTCAGCATGACTGTCCCCCTTATCTGCCTGCTTCAGAAATCACTGAAAGCACTAAAGGAAGAGGTTTTGGAAGAGGTGGAGGATGAGGAGTCACAAATTCAATTACCTTCAGGACAGTCAGCGCAACGTGGTTCCTCACAAAGGGCTGGGCAGGGCTCACTTTGTGAGGAGGATGAGGAGGAGGAGGAGTCAATGGAGGAGGAAGAAATCCCTACAGAGGGAGGTACACAATGCTGTAGTCAGTATGTAGAGCGAGGGTGGGGTGAAGCAGAGGAGACAGAGATGACGCCTCTTCCAGAGGACAGCCTTTGTTGGCCAGTTGGGAGTCTGCAGCACATGGTTGATTTCATGCTTCAGTGCCTGAGAAACGACCGCCACATCGCCCACATTCTCAGCACGTCAGATTATTGGGTGTACACCCTCCTAGACCCTCGCTACCGGACAACTTACAAACCCTCATCACACCGGTGAACCGGGACCGTAAAATGCAGGAGTACCAAGACACACTGATGCAATCCATATGTTGTACATTCCAGCCGAGAGAGCTGCTGCTGCTGCTGCTACTGCTTTACAAAGCAGCTCTGTGCGTCGAGGCAGTGTAGACACCTCTACAACAAGAGGGAGCAGAAGCAGCGCCTTCACAGGGCAAGAACTGTATGTTACAAATGTGGCAAAGTTTTGTGACAGCGCCAGCAAGGTCTACACCATCCGAGACGGCTCCAGTCACCAGGAAGAAACGTTTCCGTAAGATGGTGACAGACTACTTGGCTTTCCCTCTAAGTGTACTCCAGATGCCTCTTCCCCTTTCAAATTTTGGGTCTCTTAGTTGGATACATGGCCAGAGCTTAGCCAGTATGCATTGGAGGTGCTGGCTTTCCCTGCTGCCAGTGTATTATCTGAGCGTGTCTTTAGTGCTGCAGGTGGTGTAGTAACAGACCGTCGCATGCGACTATCCTCAGAGAATGTAGACCGGCTTACTTTTCTGAAAATGAACAAGGCATGGATCTCACCTGAATTTGCCTGTCCGTTTTCAGATTAAATAACTGTTTGGCAATGTTTTCCATGTCTCCTGTTATGTTCATCTTTCTACCACCTGAACTCTACTCCCTGGGCTACAACACCGCCATTTGTTGCTCGTAAGTAATTGGCAGGGGTACTGACTCCTGGCCAGCCTGGTTACAGCACGACAGCTGTTTCCTGGCAGTGTGAACGTCAATTATCCTCCAATAAGTTGTGCTGTCGTGTTGCATTCGGGTTAGCCGACTCTATGGTGCCTGCAGTTTAGGTGATTCCTATGTGTGCTGTGGGATATGTAAATAAAGGCGGTTTCCATTGTGACAATAGGACAAGCACCCACTGTAGGACTGTGTGATTTGGTAACTGCGGACGGCTTGCGTCCTGTCAACTTACATTTTCATGGGTGCGTTCTTCTACCCGTCCGGGGTCCAGTACCGTCAAGTGGTTCTCCCCAGTGCCTTTGGCCTAGGTGCCTCCATCTCCGTATCCGAGTTCCACCAACGTCTGCTGGTCCTTGGTAGTGCTTTGGAGCACAGGTACCTCCTGCTTAGTAACCGTGTCACAGTAACGTCAGCTGGTACTCGGTTGTGACATTGCCTCTTTTCCTTCTGCTACCCGTCCGGGGTCCAGTACCGTCAAGTGGTTCTCCCCAGTGCCTTTGGCCTAGGTGCCTCCATCTCCGTATCCGAGTTCCACCAACGTCTGCTGGTCCTTGGTAGTGCTTTGGAGCACAGGTACCTCCTGCTTAGTAACCGTGTCACAGTAACGTCAGCTGGTACTCGGTTGTGACATTGCCTCTTTTCCTTCTGCTACCCGTTCGGGGTCCAGTACCGTCAAGTGGTTCTCCCCAGTGCCTTTGGCCTAGGTGCCTCCATCTCCGTATCCGAGTTTCACCAACGTCTGCTGGTCCTTGGTAGTGCTTTGGAGCACATGTACCTCCTGCTTAGTAACCGTGTCACAGTAACGTCAGCTGGTACTCGGTTGTGACATTGCCTCTTTTCCTTCTGCTACCCATCCGGGGTCCAGTACCATCAAGTGGTTCTCCCAGTGCCTTTGGCCTAGGTGCCTCCATCTCCGTATCCGAGTTCCACCAACGTCTGCTGGTCCTTGGTAGTGCTTTGGAGCACAGGTACCTCCTGCTTAGTAACCGTGTCACAGTAACGTCAGCTGGTACTCGGTTGTGACATTGCCTCTTTTCCTTCTGCTACCCGTCCGGGTTCCAGCACAGTCAGCTGGTCCTCGTTACTTCCATTGTCTCTTGCTCCATCTGATACCCGTCAGGGTTCCAGTAACGTCAGCTTTTCTCGGAAATTAGACGACCTTAAAGACCACCCAGAAGAAGATGACGACAACAAGGACGACGAGCATGAAGCCAACCAGCCTGAACACCATCACAAAGAAAAAATAAAAGATTACCCAGAAGAAGATCACCAACAGGACAAAGAAGGTTAAGACAAACTACAAGATACAGAAGAAGAGACAGAAGAACAATAAGCAGAAGATCAAAAAGCAGAAGAACATGAAGTATAAGACCAAAATGAAGAGCAAAATATATGCTCTAAATTATAAGCAGAAGAAGACTAAGCAGTGTATGGGGGTGAGTCCGTTCCTCCTCGTGGTGCCCCTGGAAAATGCCTGCTGCTGCTGCAGGCTAAACTGAACACGGACAAATACTGTTGCAATTTAAATCTTTTGTGACAGCAAGAACGGAAGGATGAACAATTCATACTTTTACAGATTACAAGTACAGGAATCTCTGTCACAAATAAGAATATGATGAAGAAGATGAAGAGGAAGAAGATGAAGAATTTGAATATAAAGAAGATTAATTAGTTTAATAATAACAATATGAGTAATGTAAACAAAAACATGAATAGCAAGAGTTTAAGAAGAAGATTAAGAAGGTGAAGATGAAGAATAATTTGATGAGAAAGATGATGCTGCTGCTGAGATTATGAAGAGAAAGTGTGGCCTGGCAAAAGTTAAAAAGGTGAAGAGCATGGAGTTGGAAACATACATATTTGCCAAAATAGAAAAAAGGTTAACAACATTGTCATTTGTTAGTCAATCCAAACGTATTTCCAAAAAAAAAATATATTAATGCTATTCCAATGCATTGGGTTAAAATGTATGCCTTTATTGTCTCCTCAACCTCCCCCCAATACATTCTACATTAGTCTTTGTTGTTTTTCCTTCATGTAAATTAACCAACAAGGCAAGAATGTTTTTTTTTAATGTCGATTTTGGTTCCCATAGACTTACATTGGACTTCCGGTATCGGAATCGGATATCGACGATATTTAGTGATATCGGTGATACCATCCGATCCGATATTTTTAGTATCGAGCAGTATCGCTCAACACTAGTCAGGACAAAATTCTTCATTACATGGGCCTGACATCAGTAGTGAACACTGTGGCTGTGCTCACAAAGCAAGAATAAATTAAAGGGCTAGGGTCATCAAAAATATAGCTTCTGGACAAGCACTGTGGTCCCGGGAATCTGCCCTGGGGCCGGATAAAAGGTCATCGAGAGCTTTAAACAGCCCATGGGCAAGAAGTTCCCACCCCTGGTGATGGAGTGGAGTTAAGTGAAAAGACAGTACATGTTTGACTGAGCTTGCAATTGTATACTGTTTAAAATATCATTATTTCTAACCATTATTTGTCCCATTGATAAACACTGTAATGATATAAATCAAGCCAGCAGTAAAGAATGGATCCTGAACCTTTTCCTTCCACTCCTTTGTGACCAATTTTCTTAAAATCTTAAACGTAAGAACTTCAATGATTTCTGAAATCCTTAATTACTACTCAGAGACATGTTAGTTAATAGCACACTAACTTTTTGAAAATCTCTGGTGGTCACCTTCAGATATGGATTGTAACTTGTCAAATCTAAGATGCTTGGAGAAAATAAAACTTTCCTATGAGTACGCAGAGAATATTTCATCCAGTAAAAGCTTCATAATATCTAATTGACTGGGGACTCCTTAACTCAGTTACATAACTCACTATAGTAATGGCAAAGTTAATTTTATTACAATTCTATACTAGATGTTATAAAAAAATAAATAGCGTATAATGATAATGAATAAAGTCACTAATTATGTCCTAAGCTAAAACAAAAAACTTAGTTAAAATTAATGCATTAAGTACTGAGTATCTTTGTAATATGGTGATGTGTTTTCAGACATTTGTTTTGTATAGAAAGTTGAACTACTGATTTTGGTTTCTCTGGATTAAGAATGGACTCTCAAAGTAGAGAGATATTTTTAAGTCAATGGACATTTAATTGTGAAAATAAAAATGGGTATGTTATGAAATTTTTTGTATAAAGGGTTTAATGGATTAGGGGATCTAAAGATTGAACGCAATATGTAAATATCAAATTGGTTCTCTATGGATGATTGAAAGGCTTTTTGAAAGAAATTGTATGATGAGAACCTCACATTCAAGTAGCTTTCAGGACCTATCAAAAATAGGAAAATGGTTGCACTCAGTGTTAAACATGGAATGTGAAAACGTGAAATGTGAACAGCAAAATGGCTTTAGATATTTAGAAAAATACACGAGACTCTTCGCACAAAGTTTGGCCAAAAAAAAATGTGAGCCCAGCCACCAAACGTCAAGGTAATCTCATGAATCGGATGGGTCCCTAACCTTCCTGTCCAGTGTGAACACTTACCTAAGGCTAATATTTGCATGCATGGGTGAATTTGACTCCTCTCTCAGTAAAGCCTAAATATATGGGTTGGTCGGACCTAGATGTGATGTTATTAAAATCACCACATGGTGAAGGGCGGAGTGCTCCGTCAGAAAGCTTAGCATACAAATAACAAAAAAACTGACTGAAACACCACTTTCAGGACCTGTTCACATATGTGCTCTGGCTTCCATTCATAATGATGCCAAAGCATTCAACAGAACCCATGACCTATGTCATTGCTTTGTCAACTTTTTATGTATTTTTGACAAGACTAGATCTAATGCTTAGTGATTTGTGCCATCAAAAGTGATAATCTTAATGGAACTTCAAGTGTAAGAGCCAAATGCAGCGTGAACAGAACAAATAGTCGAATATACTTTGTTTTGCCATTAGCCCCTCTGAAATTTTAGGGGATTCCTTGATTCTTTTCCCAAGATTTGTGATATATCTGGATTCAAAAGATTGTTGGAATCTGTAAGGATCTTGCCAGTCAAAAAAATGGAAACCTAGAACAGAATCATTGCATAAAACAACAAGCTTTAATAGAGCCTTAAGGTTGATATACACATTAGAGCAAAGTTAGATTGTGTGCAAGGGGGCCTCTCCCTTTTCTTTAAGTAGTAAATATAGAAGAGGGAAGGATGCAATTTTTGGTAGCGGCATACTCTCTTCTCCCCATTGAAATAACATGAACATTCAGTTGTACTACAGTTGTGCTCAAAAATTTACATACCCCAGAAGAATTTTTGCTTTCTTGGCTTTTTCAGAGAATATGAATGATAACACCAAAACTTTTTCACCGCTCATGGTTAGTGGTTGGGTAAAGCCATTTATTGTCATAACTACTGATTTTCCTTTAAAATATAAGCAAACCCAAAAAATCCAAATGATCCTGATCAAAATTTACATACCCTGGTGATTTTTGGCCTTATTACATGCACAGAATTGACACAATGGGTTTGAATGGTTAAAGGTAAATCCCAAATGTACCTTTTACTTTGGTGTGCATAAAAGCGAGTGAGTTTTTGGATGCAGACAGACTTTGCTCTCTTACCAGCCACTGACATTTCTGGGTCGGGGGGGAAAGCAAAAAATTGTCAACAGATTATGGGAAAAGGTGTTGACTTATAAAAAGGAAAGGGATAAAAAAAATATTCCCAAGGGAATTGATAAAGCCATTTCAGCAGTGTTCAAACTGCAAAGAAAAAACCACAAATAACATCGCTGAAATACGGAAATTTTGAAAATGTGGTGGTTGTTTCAAAATGCACAATATGGAGGATTTGAAGAAAAAGGGGCTGAATGGGCGGTCCCAGAAGAAAGCCATTACTGCACCAAAGCCACAAAGTATCTCCTCTAAATATGCAAAACAGCACGAGACAAGCCTAAAACTTCTGGAACAAGGTAATTGGAGTGATGAAACCAAAATTGAATTTTGGCCCATCCATAACTTTACATTTGGAGAGAAGTCAAAAGGCCTTTGATGAAAGGGAAACACCATTCCTACTGTAAAGCATGGAGGTGGATCACTGATGTTTTGGGAATTGTGAGCACAAAGGCCCAGAAAACTTGGTCAAAGTTGAAAGAAAGATGAATGCAGCATGTCATCAGCAAATACGGTGGAAATTTGAAAACCAAAGCTGGAATGCGCAGGGGGACGTCTTGGACCTTCCAAATGACAACAATCCAAAACACAAGGCCAAGTCGACCTGTCATTTGTTTACAGCAGAACAAAGTGAAGGTTCTGGATGGCATCTCAGTTTTTGACCTCAATATCATTGAGCCACTCTGAGGAGATCTCAAGTGCTTTCATGCTTAGGGAAAAGATGTGTATCTTGTACCATGTTAGCCATAGATAGAAAAATATTTATAATTGAGAGCCTCAGTGGTGATACCTTTTAAGGGCTAACTGAATTACCCATTAAAAGGTATCAACACGGGGGACTCTCAATTATAAATATATTTCAGTCATTAGACGCCAAATTTACAGGAAAAGAGGCTTTTTGCCAAAAAGAGGTGGGAACTTTACATCTGGAAAATAAAAAACTCATCCACAATACCACAAAAGACTTCAAGGTCTTTGATGTTAGAGGGGGCAATACACAGTATTAAGAAATTGGGTAGTGAACTTTTGATCAGGGTCTTTTGATGTTTTGGGCTGTATTATGATTAAAAGAGAAAACACAGTATTTGAAAATAAATGGCTTCCCCCAACCACTAACCTGAGGAAAAAAAGTTTTGTGTTGTTATATATTCTCTGAAAAAAAGCAAAAAGTAAAAATTCTGCAGGGAATGTAAATTTTGTCCAACTGTATGTGCTTGTATGGAGAAAAATCAAGAATAATAATGTTATTGAAGAAATGTTGAATGAAAAATAATGAATACATATAACCATTCAGAGAATAAGAGCTAAATTAAGATCCAAAAAATTTTATTTAACTTATTTCCGATAAAAAAAAACCCATTGTTATTGCACGTAGGTGTCACTACTTCTTATTCTGTCATTAACCTGTTGTCCACTATGGCAGTGCTTTTTTTAGAAGGTTGAGGGAGTGACCCGGGGTCATATGGAGGGTCATATTAGTGATGAGCGGGTTTTATCGTTGCTCTTGTTTATAGCAGCTCGGGGGATCTCTGAGTATTTTGGCGTGCTTGGAGATTTAGGTTTGTCGTGCCGTATATTTGCGGGCTGACAGTTAATACGTGTAGGGTTTTCCTCTTGTTAGGAATTCCAACATTATTCAGATGTCTGCCCAAAAACATGAAGCTGCGGCGACAAACACTAAATTTGAGCAGCCAAAATATTTGGAGATCATCGAGCTGTCAGGAAAACCCAAGCAAAGAGTAACTGTATACTAGGCGTATGTTCCCCCCGGATGCGAAGAACATATTGAGGCCGGAGAGTGCATTGCAGTCACAGGGTAGCTGTGGTTGCAATTCAGAATAAAAGTGGTTTGGTCTTGGACAAGCTATTTTCCAAGGCAGATTAAAAAAAAACCCGCCTGGGCTTTTATTTTTTAAATGGATAAAGCAGTGGTTCTCAACCTTTTAATGCCGTGGGCCCCGCAATACAGTTTCTTTGCGGTGACCCCCAAACCAAAAAATAAGACAGTCTCCATACAGTATTATGGGCACCACATAGTTCTCCTACAGTTTAGGGCCAAATATAATCTCCATAAAGGGGAAAAATTTGGACCCCAAATAATGCTCCATACAAAAATTTGAGTCTCCTCTGCACTGTGCTGCTTCGCATGTTACGGCCAGAAATGGCACTGTGGAAAGACTCCCCCTTATATCACATTCTTCCCATCATCATCTTCCTCTCCCCATCATCATCATTTTTCCCCCATCATATCATCATTTTCCGGCCCCATCACTTGGCTCCCCATACATTGCCTGCCCATCTCATTGGCTCCCCATCATCATCATTGCCTCCCATCATCATTGGCTCCCCATCTCATCATTGCCTCCCCCTTCTCTCATCTGCCCTCAATAGGTTTTTCCCTCATCATTGCCTGCCCATCATCATTGGCTCCCCATTTATCATCATTTCCTCCATCATCATCATCTGCCTCCCATCCTATCATCATTGCCTGCCCATCAAATGTTCCTCATCATTGCCTGCCCCCATATTGGCTCCCCATCATATCATTTCCTCCCACATCTCATCATTGCCTGCCCTATCATTGGCCCCCTCATTCATTTGCCTGCTTAACATCATTGCCCCCCATCATCAACATCATCATTGCCTGCCCAGTTCACATAGGCTCCCCATCATCATCGAGCCTCCCCCCACCACCATCACAAACAGCCCAACACAGGGCGCACCGCAGCAGTCTTCAATACCACAACGCAGGCAACACACAACACCACTATACACAAAGACACATACAAACCTAACCGTCCGGCGCCCGCGCTTCTCTCTGCCACCCGGCCGCTGAATGATGATGTCATCCACACGCTGCGTGAAGGAAGCGCGGGACCCTGCAGGCCCCCCTGGAGCCGGAGGTGCGGAGGCACAGGGAGAGGAAAGTATTGTGCCGCGTGCTGAGGCCCCCCCCCCCCGGTTCCCCCCCCCCTTCCCCGCAAGTGGATCACCGACCGCCGCTCACTCCGGAGGGTCCCGGGCCGCTGCACTGTGCCTCCACGCTTCTCCCACAGAGGGAAGGAATTACTGGGGCTGCCACGCTGCCCCCACACGTGGTGGGGCGGATGCCCCCCCGCCCGTCCCGCTACGGCGCTATTTCGTAAAGCCATGCGGGCGACGCCCGCCAACGTACAGCACTACCCCCCCCAATCCCCCCGGCAAAAACCATCGGAAATATGTATTTTCCAAGGCTTTAACCCCCTTTTTTTGGTGTTCGACCCCCGGGGTGGGACCCCATTTGGGGAACCGTGACTAAAGGAAGGGGTGGGGCTTTCCCTTTTTCCCCCGGCCCCGGGTTTTTTTGGGGCCCCTGGAAGTTTCCCCGTTTTAAAAACCCCAAAAAAAAAACTAAAAACCCCCCCCTTTTTGTTAAAACATACTAAAACCTTTAATTTTAAATTAAAAAATTTTAAATTTATATAAATTTTATTTTAAAAAGTTTTGTTAACTTTAGTTCCTGTTCATTAACTTCTGATTTCCCCTTTTTCCAACTTTTTTTTTGCTTTTTTTTTTGGCTTTTTGCTTTTTTTTCCGCACTTTTTGGATCCCTTTCCCCCCGGGGTTTTGCTCCTCTCAGTTTACTTGCCACTTTTTTGTTCTTTTTCTTTTCCTTTTTTTTCAGTGGGGGCTTTTTTTCCCCCAAGAACAATTTTTAGGTGGTGGGGGTGTGTGATCTCGGGTTTTTTGCAATTAGTAGATTTTTTTTTTTTTAGGGTTTTTGGTTTCAGTGTCCCCTTCCCCTATTTTTTTTTTCTAGGAAATGGGCCCCAACTTTTGCTCATTTTTTTTCGTCTGTGCTGTATTTCCCTCTTGTCTCCCCCTTTTTTCTTTTTTGGGGGTTTTCCTATGTTTTTTGGGACTGCCCGGGGGGCAGATGCTTTCCTTTTTTTTCTTTAGGTGTGTTAGCCTCTCAGGTGGACGAGGCATTTAGGACCAACGTAGGTAGCTCCGGTCCCTTTAGTTGTGGTGGTTATCGGGTACTGCAATCCGTGTTCCAACCCCTCTCTGTTTTTTCCCCTTTTTTCCCCTGCTCTTGTCCCAAAATCATAACACCGGGTCTGTTTTCCCCCTTTCGGAATGCTCCTTTTTTTTTGGGCCCCCCTCGTGATCTCCGTGTCTTAGGGGCCAAAAACAGGGAATTAATGGGCCCATAATTAATGATCCGTGTATAATGGCCCGTAAATGCTGTTCAGTGCTGTGTCCCCCTTTACAATGCTCCAAATTTGTTTTGGGGCCCCTGGATGTGCTCCGGTTATCTGCCCCCTTACAATGCTCCAGTATATGGGGCCCCCCCCAAGATGCTCCATTTTATGGGCCTAAAAATGTCCATATATAAAGGCCCCATTTATAATAAAAATGTATAAGGTCTCGAAAAATGTGTCCGGGTTGTTTTCCCCCTTTTAGAATGTCCCTATATGATGGGCCCCACTGGGGAAAAAAACAAAAAGGGGCCCCGGGGCAAGAAAATT
Organism: Oophaga sylvatica; assembly: GCA_033576555.1. Classification (NCBI taxonomy): domain Eukaryota; kingdom Metazoa; phylum Chordata; class Amphibia; order Anura; family Dendrobatidae; genus Oophaga; species Oophaga sylvatica. Next base: position 582,642,045 of record JARQOD010000001.1, on the reverse strand, counting down.
AATGGCCCTTTAGCCCCAAAACTCCCCAAAAAAGCAAAATTGCACCCCCTTTTTGGGGTAAAAAGGGCCCCTCCCCTCTTTTACCAATGAATGTCCGCCCCTTAGGCCCCCTGGATGCTGCTCCCCGTGTTGATCTGGGCCCTTTACAAGTCCAGTATATGATGGGGGCCCCTGCATCTGTTTCCGTTTTGATCGCCACTTTTTTTTAAGCTCAAGTGTATTTGGGCCCCATATAAATTCTCCAATGTATAATACTCCACATAATTTACAACTTAAAAAAAAAAATCCTTCTTTTTGTGCACGCCCTACTCGGACTCCCCCGCGCGCCTGTTACAGCTTCTGCATTGGACTGTTTAGGCAGAGGGGGGACGAGTGGGGGGGGCCCCCTCGTGGTCGAAGGCTTGGCACGGGGGCCCTAAAGTATCCGGTGTGTTGACGGCGAATGGGCCCTCCCACCCCCAGAGAAAATTTTTTCACATAGGGGGTCTGTGCCAGTGCCGTCGCCATGAGTCGCCCCCCCCCCCCTCAGGAAAAGGCTTTTCGGGGTTTGGGGCCCGGGGGCTGACGCCGCCTGAGGGGGGATTTTTTGGGGTTTTTTTAGTCTGTCCACGCTTGCAAGGCAGGTATTTTTTTTAAAAAGAATGGGGTTAAAATTTTGAGATTTTTCCTGGGGAAAAAGGTCCCCTCACGGGTTACAGAAACCCCTTTGCCTCAATAGGATTTAGGGAAAAAAGTCCACATGGATGTTCCAATATGGGGTAAATTTCGGGGGGTTTCCGCTGTTGGGTTCGAGTTCCACTTTCACGGGGAACTCGGCTATTCCCCCCCGCGGTCCCACATCCCCTTTTCCGGGGAAGTGGGGGAGCCAGCGAGACGTTGGTCCCCCCGTTCCTGTTTGATGCTGTGCGGGACTTTTTGCGCCCCCTTCCTGGTCCTCTGTTGTAAAAAGTTGGAGCAGGAGCTTTGGGACTAATCCTCTTTTCCCCTCGAGCATGCCCGGGGGAAAATTCCATTTTTGGAATCAGGGGTCACATGCTCAATACAGCTGCTCCCCCTTTTTTCCTCCCCGGGAAGGTCCTGAAAATGATTGTGTTTTGAAGAGTCCCCTTTTTGGCGTTATGGAAGGTCTTGTACAGTCAGGCCAAAAGTTTTTTGAAGACAAAAATTATTTTTTTCATGATTGTGCCCCCCGGGGTTTTTATGGTTTTTGACAGGTTTTTTTTACAGCAGAAATATAATTGCAAACATTGAGTAAAAAAGTTTATGACAGTTAGAATGCAGCAATCAATATTTGCAGGTTGACCTTCTTTTCGGGGCCCCTGCAATTTTTCCCCGGGTGCTCTCAATCAACTTCTGGCCAAATCCTGCTGTAGTTCATTTTTTAAAAATGAAAACTTTAATTTTTGGCAAATTTTTTGGGTTTTTTTTTTTCCCCCCTTCTTGATGATTCCACAAGTTCTCAATGGGATTAAAAAATTTGGGGGTTTCCAGGGGCCTGGGGCCCCAAAAACTCTATGTTTT
>JARQOD010000001.1:582600339-582640424 GCA_033576555.1 Oophaga sylvatica | reverse complement strand
AAAAAAAATTTTCCCCCCTATAGAGTAGCATCTCCAAAATTTTTAACCTAGGTTCATTGGACCTTAAAACGGGGAATTTTATCCTGTTTTTTTCTTTTTGCTTTTCCGGGAATTTAAGACCCAAAAAGGGTTTCCCACAACCTTGTTGAAGGGGTTTTGTTGACCAAGTGGTCCGCTGCTTCCTCCTGACCCTTTTTGGTTGGGGAATTGGGATTTTGGGTAAAAAAATATTGGATTCTGTTTTTTAACGAAACTCCTTTTTGGGGTTAAAAATGGAGGGTTAGGCGGAAAAATTTTTGGGTGTTTGTTTGGGGGACATCCTGCTAGGAGACTTACCCGGGGTAAAGAACTACCCCCGACCGGGTTGCTCAAATGGGGGGGTTGGTTTTACCCCCCCAGGGGGGGGGGACTTTGTAAGGGTTTGAGATGATTCTGAGCGAGGCCCCTTGGGGTTACAAGCACAGGAGGTTTGTGGGGGGACGGGGGAATGGTGTTACCGAGGTTTCTTTATGGGGGAGTCATTTTCCCCGGGTTTTCCCGGTTTGATAAATTGTTCGGGTCTGAATCCTTTTTCCATTTCCCCTTGTAGCCTGTGTGCGGTCTGCTTTCCGCTATCAAATAAGACAATTTCTTTTTTGTGTTTTTGCTTATTTTTGCTTTTGTCCGCACTTCGTGGGGGCCCTTTTCGGGTCCCCTCCGGGGGCTTCTGCCCTTCTTTAGTTACCACTGTGTTTTATACTTTTGCTTTTTCCAGTTTTTTCAGTGGGTGTTTTGATTTTTGTTACCCGAGACAAAATTTAGGGGGTAGAGGGGTGATCTCAGGTGTTTTTTAATAGTAGAGTTGGTTTTTTTTAGGGTTTTTTTGAGATGCTAATACCCTTTCCCCTTCCTTTTCTTTTAATTTTGGGGCCCCCAACGTTTCTCATCTATTTTCTTTCTGTGTCATATTTCCCCTTGTCTAACCGCCATTACATGTTTGGGGGTTTCTATTATTTTGGGGTTTTGCTCCGGGGCAGATATTTTCCTATTTTATTTTAGGGGTATTAGTTTCTCGGGCTGTGACGAGGCGTCTAGGCCAAAAGTAGGAACGCCCACGGCTGCCTTTGTTGGGGGGGTTGGGGGGGGACGCAACTCTGATTCCAACGCCTGGTGTTTTTCCTTTTTTTACCGCCTCCTCAGTAGTAACATAACAAAAAAACATTAAAAAATAACTTTTACAAGAAGGTTTTGGAGCCCAAAACCCGGGGGGAAACCAACAATAATAATGAACCCCACATTACCCCCAGCCCTGACACAGGTCGGGGACATTTTTTTCCAAAAAAACTTTTCCCAAACACTGACCCCAGCAAAAAAACTGACTGAAACCCCCAAAATTATCTAAACAAGGCATAAAAAAAAAACGTTACATATAAAAAAAGGGAAAATGGTTGCCCAAAATAGTGTTAAGCATGTCTATGTGAAATACGTGAAATTGAATACAAAATGGTTTAAAATTTAGGAAAAATAACAGAATGCTTTGCAAAATTGGGCCCCAAAAAATGTGACCAAACCCCCACGCAAGGTAACTATAATCGGAGGATCCCTGACCCCCCCGTCCGAGTGAACACTTCCTAAAAAATATCTGATGCATGGGAAATGTGGAAACCTCTTGTTTTTACATGCAACTTTTGACTGGCACTCCCCCCTTTTCCATGTGGGATTTTAATTTCATTAATCACATTAGGTCCGACCAACCCCTAATTTTGGTTTAAAGAGGGGTGTACATTCACCCAGGGGTGCCGCGACAAAAGGTGGGGTTTATTTTTTTTCGGGTAAATTTTACTCTTGAAAACTATCTCAATTAAAGGGTACAAAACCCCAAACAGTGCCCCACAATTCCCCCTTTGATTTTGACGGGGTTTAAAAAATTTGGTTTTTAAACACACCTAAGTCAGGGTGCTCGCCTAAAAAATGTGCAAAAGCAATTCGGGGCTTTCACGGGGTGAGCTGCTGTTTTTTTTTTTTGGTAATGAGAGAGTTAATTTTTCCTAGCTCTTTGCAAGGGGGGGCCCCCCCCCGGGGGGGCCCCCTTTTTATTAGGGTTTTAAAATTTGTTTCCCTTTTTTTTCTCCCCCTGGGTGTTAGATGCCTTTTAAACTTATTAGTCAGCAACTGGCGGTTTGAGAAATTAACAAAAAAGTCCTTAGTTGTTTTTTACTTTATAGTTATGTTTATCTCTGGGCCCCCAAGGTTTCCTACTGTGTGTGAGGTTGTTTGTAAGATTTATTATTTTTTTTCTCATCTTTCTTTAGTTTTTCTGTTCTTTTAAACCCTTCCTCTTCCCCTTTTTGGGGTTTCCCCGGGCCTTCTTGGGGGCAGAATACGTTGGGGGATTGTAAGACAGGGTTTAGTGGGGCCCCCGGCCTCTTACCAACGTCCTCCGGTTGGGGGAAATTTGTTGGACCCCAGTTGGGTCAGCAGACCCCGGCACCCTCTACCCCGGAGACAGCGTTTTCCCGGTTCCGTTTTGGGCCCACTGGACTTTCTGCGGGGAAAATTTGTTTAAAAATAGCAGCGCATGTTATATTATGTTCCCCCTTTATATAAAATTTTGCAACAATATATATATTCCCCATACAGCGTGACTTTTCCCCGGCCATCCCAAAGTTTCCCCCAGTGTCATGGATCCAGTAGCCCAGCGGGCCCCAGTTGCGGGGGGTTTTCCCGGATTTTTTCAGAATTAAAACCCAAGGTTTTGCCCTTTTCCCCGGAAACCCGATTGAACCTAAGTGCTCCCCGGCCCCTTTTTCCCCCGGGGGCGGGAAATTTTTTTTTTCCGGGAAAAGGGATGAAATTGTACTTTGGGGCGGCCCCCGGGACTGGGAGTGAAGAGCAGAGGGTGGGGGGAATTTTTTTTCTCGCTCTTACGGGGGGGCCCCCAACTTGGGGGGTTTTCCCATTTCCCCCAGGCTCCCAAAAACTCCGGGGAGGGGATCGATTTTTTTTGCCCCGGGTTGGTATATATGATCCGGATCGAGCTCCCTTCTGAAACAAGGGGTTCGTAAAAACGGCAAGGGAAAACGTCCCCCGGGGAAAAATTTTTTTGATTCCCCTTTTATGGCCCCAAAAAAAAAATCAGGGAATGCCCCCCTTCTTGGACCGTTTTGTCAAGGGTTTTTTTGCAAATTAAAAGTGTGTTTGGTCAGTATGATTTCCTCTCACTGGGGGTGCAGGCCCTCCATTGCATTGATAGACGACTTCGGGGAAGACCGAGGTAAAACCCCCCCCTTTAAAACCACCTACTACTAAAACCCTTTAAATGAGGTTCCCGGTTTTTTTCTGAGGAACCCCCGCAGTTGGGAGGGCATCATTTTGTAGGAGGGGAACACGGGAGCCAAGACTGGGGAAGGGTTTTTTTGCGGGGGAGGGGGGCATTTTGTTGGGGGGGGCCCCGGCCTTTTTAAACCCCAAGGGGTTAACCGGGAGTTTGTATTTCGTCCCCAAATCCTCTCTTTTCTCGTGCCTGCGGGAGGTGGTGATTGGTACAAGAATGAGGGATTTCTGTTTTTCTTGATAGGGGTCCGGGGCTATCTGGTGGGACACTCGGTTTGCCCAGGTCCCTGGTATGCAACTGGTGTATTGGCCAAAAACTTTCCTTTTCTCTCTATTGATTCTGACCTCTTGGTCAAGGTAGTTGGTACAAGTGTTCAAAACATAGATCTTGATTTGGGGCAATACATAAAGGCAATTGTCTTGTTATGTTTTGGGGTTTTGCCTGCCCTATTGTTTTTGGGACTTCCTTGGTTGGCAAACATAACCCAGTGTTTATTGGCAATCCAAAAGATAACCAGTGGGTGTAAATTTTGCAAAATAACTGTATGAGCCGGTCATCGGTGCGGTTGTGCCTAGGACTTTGCCTCCTTTTCTGGAGGACTTTTGGGAGAAGTTTCTCAGTAGGAGGGGTTGTAAGGAGTTACCTCCTCATCGCACATATGACTGCTCAATAAAGTTGCTTCCTGATGCCTTATCTCGTACTTCCCAGAGGTCGGAAGACGGATGATCCGGTTCCTATTCCCAGGAGGGATTGTAGTGTCAGCTGTATGCTCTGAGCTTGAGGGGGAGGTATTGGGGGCTCAGGGGGACGCCCCTTGGGGACTTCCAGGGAGACTGATAGTTCCAATCGCTTAAGACTGAAGGTTACGGAGAACCCTTACAAACGGATGGCTGATAGGAGGAGGTTTCTGGTCTAGATCTTGAAGGTGAACGATCTGGTTTGGTTGTCTACCAGGAATATAAAACTTAAAGTTCCCTCCTGGAGGTTGGGTCCCAGATTCATCGGGCCATACAGGATCAGTTCCATAATTAATCGTGGCATTTTCGTGGACCTCCCCCTACGTTTAAAATTTCATAATGTGTTTCACAAGTCATTACTTAAAAAGTATGTGGCACCAGTCATACCGTCCCCCTCTACCTCCTCCTTCGTGGTAGTCAATGATAACGTGGAAGTTCATTGGAGGGGGGTATGGTCCTGAGGAGAGGACGTGGGTCCCTGCGTCTGATGTTAACGCAGATCGATTGGTTCGGACCTTTCACACAACTCACCCGGCCAGAACCTGGTCATGAGGGTCCGGAGGCCCCTCGTAGAAGGGGGGGGAACTGTCATGGGTGCCATCGCCATGAAAGATCGTCGCGATATGCACATTCTGACTTCTCACAGCTGACTGCTGTTTCTTTGGTTTTTTGGTAATGAGAGAGTTAATTTTTCCTAGCTCTTTTGCTAAGGCTAGGTGCAGCCTCCCCCGGCTGCTTTTGATTATGTTTCTAATTAGTTTTCCTTTATATTTCTGCCAGTCTGGGGTTAGATGCCGGTGAAAGCATTCATGTAGTCTAGCAGACTTGGATCGGTTCTGAGAATACTTAAGCAAAGAGCTCCTTAGTTGTTTTTACTCTTATAGCTTATAGTTTATCTCTGAGACCTAAGGTGTTCCTACTGTGTGTGATGTTGTATGTAAGACTTTATTTACTTTATTTTCATCTTTTTGTATGTCTTTCTGTTCATTAACCGTTACCCGGTCATTCCCTTGGTGTATTCAGGGTCCTTCTTAGGGGCTAGATACAGTTTGGCAGGGATTGATAGGAGACAGGGTTTACGCTGGTGGCCTGGACCTCTGTACCTTTAACAGTACCTCCAGGTTGAGGGATTAGTTAGGACCCCAGTTAGGGTCAGCTTAGACCCCGGTCACCCTCTAGCCGGAGGGACAGCGTAATAACGGATTCCGTTTTGACCCATGGACTTTTGTCAGGTAAATCTAGTTATCATATAGCTATGCGCATGTTAAATAGTATTGTTTGCCCTTTTGAATGATTATTGTAATCACATATATATATATCTGCTATACAGCGGTGACACTATATCTATGTGTCATAGATCCTAAACTAGGCGTATGTGCTTAGTGAACCCCCACCATGCTCATTCCAGTCTTTTTAAACACTGCACAAGATGCAGAAAAACATTAGGAACCCTTCAGGACACACAATCATGCTTACACTGTTTCCATCTTATCACCTTTAGCAATAACACCCGAGAAGAGACTTACTCCATTAGTTCCAACCTAAATCACTTCCTACATTAAAGATACATCAGATTTTCTCACATTCCATACCCTTGATGTCAACAGCCTATACATGACTATAGACCATCTCTGTGGCACACAGGAAGTTTGTGATTTTCTGAAAAATACACATCATTCATAAGAGATCAGACATACGGTAATTCTATATGGACTTACTTGAACTGATTCTCACAAAGAATTTTTACTTTTCGAGGACCAATTCTTTTTAATCCTTAATGACGCCGATACGTCTTTTAACGGCGTTAGTTAGGGTACTTAAACCACAGCACCGTGAATTCACGGCCCTGTGGAAAAAGTGAATAGCGCCCCCAGGGTCGCATTTTCTCTGGTGTCTCGGCTTCCGGGGGTAGCCGAGACCCCAGAGAACATGATTCGGGTCAGTTTTTACTGACCCCGGGGTTGCGATCGCCATTATTAACGGTATAACAGCGACAGCAAAAAAAAAAATTAGAGGAGAGAGAAATAATGCTCCCCGGTCCCCGGATCACTCCCCCTTGTCTTCCCGGTGTACCCAGACTCACAGGAATTCCCCCACTGCTCCCGGCATCTGCTTCCTGGAAGAAATGGCGGGCGCATGCGCCGTGCGCCTTTCCGAGATCTGCCGGCTGGCACCACAGCAACAATAGGACATTTTCCTATTGTTTCTTTTGATCACTATGATAGACCCATCACAGTGATCAAAATAAAAAAATAGAAAATCAAACCCCCTTATCACCTCCTTATTTACTTAAAAAATAGAAAATGAAAAATATTTATTTCCATTTTTCCATTAGTGTTAGGGTTGGGCTTGGGCTGGAGATGGCGCTAGGGTTAGGGTTGAGCTAAAGTTATGGTTGGGCTAAAAGTTAGGGTCGGGCTAAAGTTAGGATTACGGTTAGGGTTAGGGTTTGTAGTTAGGGTTATGGTTAAGGTTGGTATTAATGTTAGGTGTGTGTTGGGTTAGGATTGTGGTTAGGGTGTGGTTAGGGTTGGGATTAGGTTAAAGTTAGAATTGGGGGTTCCACTGTTTAGGTACATCAGGGGGTCTCCAAACGCGACATGGCGCCGCCATTGATTCCAGCCAATTTTGCTTTCAAAAAGTCAAAAGGTGCTCCCTCCATTCTGAACTCTACCATGCACCCAAACAGTGGCTTTCCCTCACATACTGGCATTGCGCACTCAGGAGAAATTGCGCAACAAATTTTGTGGCCCCATTTTCTCTTGATACCCTTGTGAAAATAAAAAAGTTTGGTTCCAAATTAAATATTTTGTGAAAAAAGTAAAATGTTCATTTTTTACCTTCCACATTGCTTTAGTTCTCAGAAGTACTCATGAAGTAGGGCAGCCGGTGGCTCAGTGGATGCACTACAGCCTTGCAGCGCTTGAGTCCTGGTTCGAATCCCCACCTAGGACAACCATCCTGCAAGGAGTTTGTATGTTCTCCCCGTGTTTGCGTGGGTTTCCTCCGGGTATCTCGGTTTCCCCCCCACACTCCAAAAACATACAGATAGGGGAATCTAGATTGTGAGCCCCCAAACGGGGACAGCGACGATAATGTGTGCAAAGCTGTAAAGCGCTGCAGAATGTTAGCGCTATATAAAAATAAAGATTATTATTAATAAAGATATTAAGTACCTGAAGGATAATCAACTTCTTGAATGTGAATTTGGGCACCTTGAGGAGTGCAGTTTTAAGGCTGGTGTCACTTTTGGGTATTTTCTGTTATATTTACCCCCCCAAACTCACCCTTTAAATGTGAGGTGATCCTTGCAGGTTTTCAGGTGACCAAATACTTATTTTCCACCATAATTTGCAAAATAAATCTTGCAAATCGACAAGGTGATTTCTGGATTTTTCTCATTTTGACTCTCATAGTTTGTGGTTACCTATAGTCAATTATGTCAATTACAGGCCTCTCTCATCTTTTTAAATGGAAAAATTGCTCAATTGGTGGCTGACTAAGTACTTTATTCCCCCTGTACATCATAAATTGACAGTGGTCAGAATTGTAAAATTGGTCTTGTCATTAACGTGCAAACCACCTGGGGGGTTAAGGGGTTAATAATCAACCAAGGGCAAGCAGACAGCTGTGTGGTATTCTTATTATTTCTGGGAAGTGACCAATATCCATGGACCTTACCGGATAATTAAAATAAGCCCCTAGAATAGATGTCTGCTTTGCCATTGCTGGTTATTTAAAATCGGGGAGACCTTAAAAAAAAAAGATGACATGGCTTCCCACTTTTCATGAATATTGACCCCTTCCCAGCCTAATAAGACCAGCCTTCAGCTTCCCAGAAAATGGCGCATAATTCTGGTTAGCTTTGGCTCTATCCGATTGCCACCGCACCAGGGCAATCGCCCTTTGCCACTGTGACAAGAAAAAAACACAATGCAAAACATGAATACCCCCGATTTGTGCCCTCCTTGTTTGCTCACACCCCGGCCCCAAGCCCACGTATAAAAAATGGAGGGTGGGTTGGGACTGCCTGCTGGTCCCTCAAAAGTGGAAATGGCGGTTTTCCCACACTTTTCACTATACCCCCCACCACTTCCTCCAACCCCCCCATACATTCTTCCCCTAACCAATCCCTGTCAAGATAGACACTTGTCTATCAAACCTCCCGCCCATCACAGTCATGGGGGGGGGCTTCCTCCAGGCTGCGCCTCCTCCAGCCCCCATCTTGACAGCATATGGTGAGGATGGTTTTCTTACTCACACCGCCTAAAACAGGCCCCAAACTAAAAAGGGGAAAAACCCCTCTTTCTTTCCCCTTAATCCGATGCTCCCCCCTACCTTCCTTAAATAAAACACGCCACCACTTAATTCTTTGGATAAATTTTGGCCACAGCGGCCATATTTTATTAACAAACAACATACTGTATAACAATAAATGATAACATATCATATAAAATGCAATTTATGAGGAGGAGGTTCTTGGGAGCTAAAAGATCTGGCTTCAACACTTTGCTGTAAGCAATGAAAAAACTCACCCACCATGTTACCCTCAGCCGTCCATCACCAGCTCGAGGGCACCGTACATCCGTTCCGGAAGAATATCCACCAGAGCTCCCGGGGAAACCCCGTCCAGAGCCCATAAGCAAAGCCAGACCAACCCCTTACCATTTTAAAACTGCCAAGAAATTTTCCTCAAATTCCTTCTCTGAACAATCCTCATCAACTCCAAGAACCCCATCCCCCGCCAACCACGAACAGCTCTGACCACCTCAGGCTCGTGAGTGCCCCAAAGCCACCAATGCCCTTTCAATACCTTCCTGTATGGCAAGGGCCCACAAATCGATTCCAATCGGATTCAAATGAACCCCATCCTCCTACCAGAAATTACCTACACCAGCTTCTAACTCGAAATGTCTAACCCCAACACCCCCGTTCCGTACCACGAAACCAGACACAGCCCTGTTTAATTTTACTCTGGCCCTATTGATCCCCTTCACCGATCTAACCTGTCTCCATTTTTTCCTGGGTACGACATCGGACCACACAACAACAACGTTAGGGAAAGACATCCACAACCTCAATAAGTCGAAACGAATATCCCTAATCAATTCCCTAAAGGGACGAACGCCTAAATCATTCCCGCCCGAATGCATCACCAAAATATCAGGAGGTCTATCCAGGCGGGTGGCTCTAGAAAACTCAGGGAGCACCCTACTCCAAACCATACCTCGGAATCCCAGCCATTGAATTAAAACCTGCTCTCTACAAAAACCCAATTGCCTACCGTCAGGCCTGACGTCAGCTCGCAGCGCCCCCCCAATGCACATAGGAATGTCCGAATATCCATGCTAATAATGGGACGGCACCTGAAAAATACACAAAACAAGCAAGTTGCCAACCTAATTACCATAATTCTACTAACAAAATTAATGACGCACGTACAGTAAATAGCAATCTGACTTCCACCTGCCGATTCTTCTAATCGCATCAGCCCCCAATCCAAGACTATCTGCCTCCGAAGCAGCCCCAATCCTGAACGAGTGTGACCCATAATTCCCCGGGAGGAGGCCCAACTTCAACAAACTTTTTTTCAGGACAGCGACAAACTGATACCGGGATAAGAAAGTACCATCCGAATGACACAATAAAGGGCCGACCCTACCTGACCAAACTTGCCAATACACTTCCAAGCACCTTTTTGGGCACATCAATGAACCCGCAACCTGCCCCAAAACCACCTGTCTGCCTGTACCCATCTGATCCGTCTTCGATCGTCTTATCCAAAATACAATTCCCCCAGCCCAAAAATCCATATCCTCCGCCAATAAACCGCCCGCCCGGTTCTTGCTGCACGAAACTATTTCACCAATACGCATAGCTCCGAGAAAGCCAAAGAGAAAGCTAAACGAAACAATGCTAGCTCAAAAACAGAACAACAGATACCCTCCAATGCATTGCCCAAATACTCCAACGTACTAAAAGATATCGGCCTGCGCTTATCTGACACCTTTTTCCCCCTGCGAAAACCCCGCAATGCCTGTTTCACCAAAAATTGTTTAGTCACGTCCTCGACCCCTTGCAACTTGAATCCAAATGACAAACCCGCAATAAACTTGTTCAACTTTGAAAATGACCAACCCACCTCTGAAGCCCGTCCAACTAAAAACAATACCGCCAGCGTCTTATCCTCTGCAGAGTCGACCTCACTCCAACTAGCCACCCAACTCTGCCATACTCGCCACGAAGATTCATACGATGACCAAGTCCGGCTCGCGATCGACTCCTGAATCAACCGTCCAGCTCTCCCATAATAACCTCCCACAGACACGAAGGACATTCCCACCAGAAACGTCCGCTCCTGGGGCCAGCTCTCGAAAACGCTCCCACTGAAAACGAGACAAAGCATCCGCGATAGAGTTATTAACGCCTGGCACATGCACCGCCGAAATCCATGCATTCAACTCAAGACACCTTAAAACCAGAAACCTGACCAATCTGATTACAGGAGGGAAGAAGCAGACAAGCTGTTAATTATTGAAACCACACTCGCATTGTCACAATGAAAGCGCACCCTTCGATTCTCAAACATGGATCCCCATATTAAAACAGCAACGACAATCGGGAAAAGTTCCAACAATGCCAAATTCTTTGTAAAACCAGCCGACTTCCATGCCTCGGGCCACTTCCCAACACTCCATTTTCCTTTACAATACGCCCCGTAACCACAGCCACCTGCTGCATCCGTATAGATCTCGTAATCAAAGTTGCTCAAAGTCTCTTTCTGCATGAACGACCTACCATTGTAATTTTCCAAAAAACGCCTCCACACGATTAAATCCTCCCGATGCTCTTTGTTTAAACGAATAAAGTGATGTCCGGCTTTCACCCCTGCCGTCGCCCCAGCCAACCTTTGACAAAATATGCGACCCATGGGCATAATCCGGCAAGCGAAATTCAGCCTCCCCAGCAACGACTGCAATTCTTTCAGCGTCACTTTCTGCAACCTCCCAATTCTATCAACTTCCCACTTTAACAACGGCAATTTATCCTCTGGCAACAGACACTCCATCCGCACTGAATTGATAACAATGCCCAAAAAACTGATAATGGTCGAAGGGCCCTCAGTCTTGTCAGCTGCTAAAGGCAGCCAAAACGCTCCGCCACCCAGAACATTGCTGCCAGTGTGTTTCGGCACAACGACGAATCTACAGGCCCGATGAAAAGAAAATCGTCCAGATAATGAATAATTGACTTTACGCCTGCAACATCCCTCACTGTCCACTCCAGGAACGTGCTAAAAGTCTCAAACAACAAACAAGACAGAGAGCAGCCCATTGGCAAACAGCGATCCAAATAAAAAACCCCTTTCCAAAAACAACCCAACAACGGAATGCTATCCGGATGAACCGGAAGTAAACGAAAAGCCGATTCGATGTCTGTTTTTGCCAACAAAGCCCCCGGCCCATAACTGAGCACCCATTGCACCGCCTCATCAAACGAAGTATATTCCGCCGAACACAACTCTTGTGCAATACCATCGTTAACTGACGACCCTTTTGGATACGACAAATGCTGAATCAAATGGAATTTTTTCGGCTCCTTTTTAGGTACAACCCCTAACGGAGAAATAATTGCTCCCGCTACCGGAACACAAGCAAATGGACCCGCCATTATACCCAGTTCCACCTCCTTCCTCAATTTAACATCAACAACCTTCAAATGTAACATCGCCGACCGCAAATTCTTAACGGAAAAAGGAACAACATGCCCGGGAGGAGGAATCCGAAAACCGTCTGTAAAACCCTCTCCAATCATCCTAGCTTCAGCCCGCTTTGGATACCTATTTAGAAAGGGGGCCATCTCTTGAAGTCTCACCGGACTCACCCCCTTGACTGGCACCCACAGCTGGCTTCCCTTTTCCCTTCTTGAAACATTTGGAAGCGCCGTGTGAGCTTCCGTTACAGTGGGAACACACGTGCTTGAATTTACAATTGCTCCCATACTTGCACTGGCCGTCATTGAACTGCCAACACGTTCCCAACTTCTCTTTTCCTCCCTGAGACACCTGACTGCCACTCCCGTGTCCCCCTTGCTGACTACCGCTGCCTCGGCTCCCGTGAAAGGACTGCCCATACCTGACCGGGGCCATAACCTTCAGCCACAGGCCGATGTCCTTCTGATCCCATTTTATCTCAGGTCGTACGGCCTTCCTTTGTCTAAACTGCTCGTCGTACCTGAGCCATGCTTGCCCCCCATAGGTGCGGTGCGCCTCACCTATAGCGTCCAAGTAACAGAAAAGGCCTGAACTATTCTCGGGAGACTTTTCCCCTATGACGCTCGCCAATATAGCAAACGCCTGTAACCAATTTACAAATGTCTGCGGAATCAGCCTCCATCTCCGTTTTTCCTCTTCCTCCTTTTTGCTGTCCTCCTTTCACCCCTTATCCAAATTGAATTTTTGAATTTTTCCAGAGGCAAAAGGGAGAATATCTCCACATAGTCATGCTGCCAAATCTTTTCTTTTATCTCCTTCTTTAAATGCGCCCCCAAAGGCCCTTCAAAGCATACGTAAACCTCCCCTTTTGCCCTATCGTCCAACTTAATCGTGTCCCCTTTTTCCTTTTCTGTCTGCACCGAAACGAAACACCCGACGATGCCCCTGTGTCCTCCCCACCGGGCCTCAACACATCACCTCCCATTTGGGTCCCACAAACCTGCCCCGGTAACCATGCCCCGACTGGCGACGCCGCCCCCCTTGCCCCGTTCCACCCTCTAGCCTCTTTAAAAACTGCGTCATACTAAACAACACGTCCCGCAGCCCTGGTACCTCAGCCCCGCTAGGCCCTCTACACCCCGAAGCCCCCTGCCTAGACAACTGACTATCCTCAACCCCCTGCAACATTGCCCCTGTGGGCGACATACAAAACATAGAGCCATACTCACGCAGCTGCCCGGGTGCTGTGTCCCCGCCAGCCGTAAGTCCGGATTCCTGCCGTGCTTCGTCCTCTTGAAAGTCGCTGCCGGAGTCAGATGCGTCCGCTCCACTCTGCTGTTCCCGGCCCGCGCCCCTGGCCTCCACATCACCAGGAGGGACCTGCATGCGCGACTCCTGTCGCACGGCTGACCGACACTTGGAGCGGGACCTTACATAGTCCCTAGACCCGAGCCGTCCTGCCCAGTCCGTTTCCTGCTGAGATGTAGCATCAGACAGCCGACCCCTGCTGCCCGTTGCCCCCATGGCCCGACGATCACCGGATGAGCCATGCAGGGGGTCCTCATCCTACCATCTACTGCTCACTGTTGCCCTAGGACAACCATCGCCAGATGAGCCAGACGGGGGATCCTGGGCCTGCCCCTGCCTGCCCGCAGCACCGCGCTGTCTAGCGCTCCTTCTCAAGGGCCCCCCATCTGGATGTCCCCAGGGGCCCCCAACGAAGGCACCACTCCATGCCCCATCACCGCTGCTCCCGTATCCATCACCGCCGCTCCCGGATCCAGCAGAGCCGACGTTGTACAGCTGCTGGGACTAGAAACCGATGCCGCAAGCTGACCGCAGCCTGCCCCGGCTGTCTCCGCAGGCCCGAAGCTGCCGAGTCTTGGATGCCCCCCGTGCACCGGCTATGTGGATTCCTGCTGGAGAGGGCACCACGCGGGATGGCTCCGCTGGCTGGCGCACCGTCCACAGGGTCCCCGGAGGGGCTCCGGAGCCTGCGCCTGCCGCACGCAGCTACCTCCGGCGATAGTCTCTCTTGGGGCCTGGTCCTCCTGCCCCTCCGATTCGTCGCCGCCTCGCCCGACGCCTGGAGGAGAGATGTCAGCCATCCCCCACGCCTGGACCGGGCTGCGTTCTGGAGCCGGGACATAAGGGTATCCACGGACTCCATTCTCTGTTGGTGAGTACTGCCTGCTCGTCCCTCAAAAGTGGAAATGGCGGTTTTCCCCACTTTTCACTATACCCCCCACCACTTCCTCCAACCCCACCCCATACATTCTTCCCCTAACCAATCCCTGTTAAGATAGACACTTGTCTATCAAACCTCCCGCCCATCGCAGTCATGGGGGGTTTCCTCCAGGTTGCGCCTCCTCCAGCCCCCATCAAGAGCAGATGAGCTGCACTTCCTAATTCTCTCAATGTTCAATGAAAAACTGAGAGAAGCAGGGAGAGAAGCCAGTTGTTACATGACCATGAAAATCGCATATGAGTTGAAACTTGACAGTGAGTATATTACATGATTGGCATCCTAATTAAAGGGTGCATCCAGGTTTGAGATGAAAGCCTGCAGTCACTATAGGTGGCTGCAGGCTTCTGAATTCTCACAGCACATGCATGCACACTTTTAGGATTCTCCCTTCCACAAGTATGTGATTTGTATACTTCAGGCCACATTCCGACTAGACTCGTCTGGCCTCACTCAATTCATTTTCATTGACTGCGGCCACACATATCTAGTCGACATGTAACCGCATGTATGCAAATCACAGGCACAAGAGAACCCTGACAGCGTGCAATGTGCACTTTGAGAATTAAGAAGTTTGCAGTCACATAGAATGACTGCAGACTCATCACAAACTTGGACAACCCCTTAAATGCTCTAACATAAATAAAAATATGAGAATTAGTCAGTATCACAAAAAAAAATTACATTCAGGCACCTGATAGATAGCATTGTCTCTGGAGTCATTCTCTTTCTTTTCTTCTTCATGTTATCCAGAAGCCATGATGACATTTCACATCCACAGCTCGTCTTTGCAGACTTCCATCTTCTCATGTCTTCTGCAGCACATCTCCACACAATGCTCTTAAAGATAACACTGTCATTAATGCTATTATAATGCTACTGAATAAAAATATCTACCCTATGCTGAGCCCCTGAATAAGTAATTGCCCCTCAATATATTCCCTGCACAAAATATGACACCCACACTGTCCCTCTTATGGTACAAACCCTCCACACTATGTCCACCCTATACTGCCCATTCTCTACACAATGCCCCCTCACTACACACCCCCTCCTTGGCTTACTATACTGAAACTGCCCTCACTAAAGTCTCTAATGATCTAGTAACTGATAAATCTAATGGTCACTACTCCATGCTAATTCTCTTGGAACTCTGTGCAGCATTTGACACTGTGGAGCATCAGCTCCTCCTCACAATGCTACACTCCATCGGCCTCAAGGACACCGTTCTCTCCTGGTTCTCCTGCTATCTCTCTGACCGTTCCTTCACTGTATCTTTTGCCAGTTCCTCCTCCTCTCATCTTCCCCTTACTGTTGGGGTTCCTCAAGGATCAGTCCTAGGCCCCCTCCTCTTCTCCTTGTATACCGCCCCTATTGGACAAACAATCATTAGATTTGGTTTCCAGTACAATCTCTATGCTGATGACACCCAATTGTACACTTCTTCTCCCGATATCACACCTGCCTTTTTAGAAAACACCAGTGATTGTCTTACCGCTGTCTCCAACATCATGTCCTCCCTCTATCTGAAACTGAACCTGTCAAAAATGGAACTCCTCATGTTTCCTCCCTCTACTAACCTACATTGCCATCTCTGTGTGTGGTTCCACCATTACTCCCCAGCAACATTCCCGCTGTCTTGGAGTCATACTTGATTCCAATCTTTCATTCACCCCCCACATCCGATCACTGGCTCACTCTTGTTATCTCGAACCTCAAAAACATTTCTAGAATTCAACCTTTTCTTACATTCGACTCTCCAAAAACTCTTACTGTTGCTCTTATTCATTCTCGTCTGAACTATTGTAACTCTCTACTAATCGGTCTCCCTCATACCAAACTCTCCCCTCTCCAATATGTCTTGAATGCTGCAGCCAGGATCATATTCCTCACCAATCACTACACCGATGCCTCTACCTTGTGCCAGTCATTACACTGGTTACCCATCCACTCCAGAATCCAGTACAAACTTATTACCCTCACCCACAAAGCACTCCATGGCTCAGCACCATCCTACATCTCCTCCCTTGTCTCAGCTTACCATCCTACCCAAGCCCTCCGTTCTGCTAATGACCTGAAATTTGCATCCTCAATAATCAGAACCTCCCACTCCCATCTCCAAGATTTTTCACGTGCTGCGCCAATTCTTTGGAATGTACTATACAGGTTAATACGATTAATCCCCACAGTTTTAAGCGTGCCCTAAAAACACATTTGTTCATACTGGCATACCGCCTCAACGCATTAACCTAACTACCCCTGTGTGGCCCATTCAAAATTTTTTTACCATAATCATGTTCCTCCCATCATGTTCTCACCCCCTTTATGCATTTAATTAGCCCTCTGTGTCTGTACTGTTACATACATTGGCTGTTAACTGGTTCATGCAGCATTACATGAACACCCGATTCTTACACTATGGCTGGTCCGAACAATGAAAGCAATTGTTACCATCTACCTTTCATGTCTCCCCTTTTTCCTCATAGATTGTAAGCTTGTGAGCAGGGCCCTCATTCCTCTTGGTATCTATTTTGATCTGTGTTTATTGTTATGCTGTAATATCTATTGTCTGTACAAGTCCCGTCTATAATGTAAAGTGCTGAGCAATATGTTGGCGCTATAGAAATAAAATGATTATTATTATTATACTTTCGCTTCCTGACTGTGACTTTACATTGTTCCCCCTTGCTACTCCCCCACTATTCAGTCTTTATTCTGTACCCACTCACACTTTTCTCCCCCATACTGTCTCCTCGCATTATTCCCCTCATTAGTCACCGCACACAGTAAGGCCTCTTTCACACATCCGGCGGGCGCCTGGCGGCGCCCCCGGCATTTTGCCGCAGCGCCGCATGTGAAAAGCTTTCACACTTCCGGCGCCCAAAATGCGTTTTCTTGATGCTTGGAGAGATAAGAGACCATCCGGCAAAAACAAAAAACGTTACATGCAGCGTTTTTTCCGGACGCCGCAATGTACATTTGCGCCGCATCCGGACAAAACCGCATGCAACGCATTGACATGCGGCGCCATCCGGCGCTAATGCATGTCAATGCGAAAAAAGCCGCATGCGGCGCATCAGATTTTCAGATGCGGCGCTGCGGGAAAATGCCGGGGGCGCCGCAAGGCGCCCGCCGGATGTGTGAAAGAGGCCTTAATATCACCCACCACACACTGTAAATGTCCCCCAACCCTGTTACCCTAAATCTCCCCCACACAGTAAATACCCCACACACAGTAAATCTCCCTCCACACACAGTAAATACCCCCCCAAACACACACACACAGTAAATCTCCCTCAGCCCGGTTACACTGAATCTTCCACACACAGTAAATCTCCCCTACACAGTAAATATATTCATACACAGTAAATACCCCCACAGACAGTAAATACCCAGACACAGTAAATTTTCCCCAGACCCATTACACTAAATCTCCCACACACAGTAAATATCCCCACACGCAGTAAATACTCCCACACAGTAAATCTCCCCAGCCACATTACAATAAATCTCCCCAACAAGGTAAATACCCCCTTACAGGGTAAATAACCCACACACAGTAAATCTCCCTGCACCCAGTAAATACTCCTTCCACACACTAAATCTTCCACACCCAGTAAATATACCCTGTACAGTAAAAACCCTCATACACAGTGAATAACCCCACAAACTGTAAATACCCCCACATACTAACTCTCCCCCAGCCAGTTACACTAAATCACCCCCACACAATAAATACCCCCACGCACAGTAAATACCTCCCAACACAGTAAATCTCCACAAGACCAGTTACACTAAACCCCGCCAAACACAGCAAGTACTCTCACACAATCCACAATCCATTAAATACAGGTCCTTCTCAAAAAATTAGCATATAGTGCTAAATTTCATTATTTACCATAATGTTGTATGCCAAAATCATCAGTATTAAAACAATAAAAGACCTGACAAATTTCAGTTGGTGTGTAATGAATCTAAAATATATGAAAGTTTAATTGTAATCATTACATTATGGTAAATAATGAAATTTAGCACTATATGCTAATTTTTTGAGAAGGACCTGTACCCTCCCACAAACCAAAATTCAGTAAATACCTCCACATTAAAACAAATCCGTTACATTCAATCTTCAGTTTCTTCAGCTCCACCAATGTGTGCCTCTCCGCGCTGGTGAGTGATATCAGTACCATGATCACATGACCTGATCACCACCCTGACGTCACTCTGATCCAGCGGTCACAGCTTCAATTGTACTCAAGCCTTAAAGATAATTGATCACTGGAAGCCTGCGCACTGCAGCTTCTCTAAGCCCGCTGTCATGGCTGTCCTCTCCTAGATGCGCCTATACATAGCAGTGCATAAACTCTGAATGTATAGCGAAAATCACAATCTCTTATGAATGTCAGACACGAGCAGGCTTTCACAGGAGGATCATAATGACAGGCATGGCAGTCATCGGCAGACTCTCAGCTATCATGATAACCCATCAGCGCCCTGCGATCACATCATGGGTGTGCCGATGAGAACGTGGAACGACGTGACTCCATGCTGAACCATACTAAATTTCGCTGTCGGACATTGACTGCAGCATTTAACTGGTTAACAGCCTTGGGCTCCACTCTGATCCATCCATGGTGATTAGAGGCACATGATGGCTTATTAAATTAGCTATCATGTGCGGGGAAAAAATACGAGTTTGATGTGCAAGCGTGTGTTAGGGTTTGAGTTTCCGCTGCTGCACAAGGGGAGTCTCGAACCAGTCCCGCTGCAGTCTCCCATCCATAATGGAGTCTACTCAGCAGAGACATCAGTCCCAGTGTCTTGCCCATTCCAGTACTGTGCAGAGACTTGCTGCTGCCTCTCCTGGATCTGCTACTATAGCCAGTACTGGAGCAGATGTCTTTGGGACGAAGTCCTGCGTTTCCCCTTCTGAGCATGCCCAGGGTAAGATCTCTCATTGGAGATCAGGGGTCACATGTTCAGGTACTGCAGCAGCTCCTATTGGTCCACCAGGAAGGCCCTGAAACTACATGTGTTTTGGAACAGTTTCTCATTGGTCCTTGTTTCTGGCAGGTCCTGTAGCTGTTACTATAAAAGGGTGGCATGGCTGGGCCGCCATGTGCTAATATCAATCGTTATATGCTTAGCGCCAGTGTGATCATGCGTGTGTGTGGTAAGGGCCCTGCTGAAATAAGCCCCTAGAATACCGACTTAATCAATGAGGAGTTTGGTATGCTAGCTGGTCAGGGTTGGTGTCCTAGATGCCCAAGATTGCTGGCATAACCGGTGAGGAGTTCGATTGCCGTATTCAGGGCCTGGCGTTCAGACGCCATAGATTGCGGGTGACTCCCGTGAGGACATTAGCGCATGATCACGCTCTATGTTCACTTAGCTGTTCACTGTGTACCTGGGTGCCTGACAGGACACAGAAGTTTGTCTCAGCGGCTCTGTGACATAACAGGGTTCGCTTACAACGCTAGACAGCGCCCTAGCGTGTTTATTTTGCGACTCAGTTGTGTTAAGTGAGTTCGCCCACATCGCCATATAGCGCTGCGGCACTCCTTCTAGCGGCTCTGTGGATTAACAGAGTTCGCACATATTGCCACAGCGCGTTACGGCGTTTATTTTGGCGACTCTGCGGGATAACAGAGTTTGCTTCTTGCGCCATTTTACTAGCAGCAGGCTCCGCCTGCACGGTGGACCCCGAGCTGCGAACGCACCTCTCCACATCTTATATTTGGTGCGTTCTGCAGACCCTAACATAATATTAGCGCCAGAGTCTGGCTAGTAAAATGGCGGATGAACAGTGTTTACAGCTGTACATCCAGTAGCTGGAGGGTAGGTTGGCGGCTCTTGAGCACACAACCTCAGCTGTGGATGTTACTGCAGTCGCTGTTCAGGCTGCTAGCGTAGCTGCAGCCAGTTTGTCCTCTGCCACCTCTGTCCCTACATTGTCCCACCTCCCGCTTCCAGACAAGTTTGCTGGTGACAGCAAGCAATGTCGGGGATTCGTAAGTCAGTGCTCCATACACCTCGAGCTTCTGGCTGCACGTTTCCCACGGATCGGGCACAAGTGGGCTTTGTGATAGCTCTTCTGTCGGGCAGAGCGTTGGAGTGGGCAACACCGCTGTGGGAGCGCGACGACCGTATGGTGCAGAGCGCTTCTCGTTTTCTGGAGGCTCTGAAAAAGGTTTTTCAAGGACCTCAGGTCACCCACGATACGGCGCTCCAACTGCTGGCAACTACCCAGGGTTCGGCTTTGGTCAGCCATTTTGCTGTCCAATTTCGGACTCTGGCCTCGGAATTAGAGTGGCCAGATAAAGTCCTCATTCCCGTGTTCTGGAGAGGACTGGCGGGTCATGTGAAAGACGCCTTGGCTACCAGGGAGATTCCTGCCACACTGGAGAAGCTTATCGCTCTTTCCACCTGCGTCGACCTCCCTTTCCAAGAGCGGAGGCTGGAACGTGCCCAGTGTAGGCAGAGTGTTCGATTGGCTCCTACCTTCGCCACCCCTCTGGAGTCGCCTGTTCAGGCGCCCAACCTTCAGGAGGTTGCTCCTACAGGATCTAAATCTCGGGTCACTCGTCCATCCCCAATTTGTTATATTTGCCAGCAGCAGGGACATTTTGCCAACCGATGTCCACAGCGGCTGAATAAACGGTCGTGCCCAGAAACCATAGGAACAGGGTCACTGGACGCCATGAGTTTTGCCCCTAAAGTGCTCCTCAAGGGGATAATTACCCACGGTTCTACCACCCTACCCGTCAAGCTGTGTGTGGATTCTGGGGCAGAGGGGAATTTTATGTCGTCCTCCTTTGCTTCTCGCCACACCATGCCTTTGGTGTTGCTGGCTGAACCAGTGTCGGTACGGGTGTTGAACAGAGCAATTCTGCCCACACAAATCACCCATCAGTCTGTTCCACTCACCTTGTCTATGTCTCCTTCCCATCAGGAGAATATATCATTTTTTATCCTCCCTGAGGGTATAGATGAGGTTTTGTTGGGATTACCCTGGCTCCACCACCACTCTCCCCATATTGAGTGGTCTTCAGGGAGAATTCTGGGTTGGGGTAATTTATGTAAAGGCAGATGCATTAGGGACAGCGTGCTGGTCACCACCACTGAGATACCCATAGACCTCTCTCCTCTTCCCAAGGTCTATTGGTCCTATGCCGATGTTTTCTCGAAGAAGGCTGCGGAGACTCTTCCGCCTCATCGCCCCTATGACTGTCCTATCGACCTCTTGCCTGGAGCTGAGCCTCCTAGAGGAAGGGTTTATTCCCTCTCTCTTCCTGAGACAGAGGCCATGTCCCAATATATTCAGGTGAACTTGGCAAGGGGATTCATTAGGAAGTCAGTGTCACCAGCGGGAGCAGGGTTCCTCTTTGTGCAGAAGAGGAACGGAGAATTACGTCCGTGCATTGATTATGGGGGTCTCAACGCTATCACCGTGAAAAATAAGTATCCTTTGCCGCTAATCTCTGAGCTCTTTGACAGGCTTCGGGGAGCAAGGGTATTTACTAAGCTAGACCTGCGGGGTGCGTATAACCTGATTCGCATCCGTGAGGGAGACGAATGGAAGACGGCATTTAACACCAGGGATGGGCATTATGAATATCTGGTAATGCCCTTTGGGCTCTGTAATGCCCCAGCTGTCTTCCAAGACTTTGTGAACGACATCTTCTGGGATATGTTGACCACCTCGGTGGTAGTCTATCTGGTTGACATTCTCATCTTTTCTCCAGATATGGCCTCCCACCGGAGAGATGTCTGCAAGGTCTTCGACCTCTTGAGAGCAAATTCCCTATATGCGAAGTTGGAGAAGTTCATATTTGAGCAGGAGTCTCTACCTTTCCTGGGCTATATCATCTCAGCCCAGGGATTGGCTATGGATCCTACCAAACTACAGGCTGTGATGGATTGGCAAGAACCCCACTCCCTTAAGGCGGTGCAGCGCTTTATGGGGTTCATTAACTACTATCGCCAATTCATTCCCCACTTCTCTACTTTGGTAGCTCCCTTGGTAGCCCTCACCAAGAAGGGAGCTAATCCCAAGTTGTGGTCAAAGGAGGTCACCAAGGCGTTCTCCTCCATCAAGTCGCATTTAGCCAGTGCTCCCATCTTACATAGCCCCGATGTCGATAAACTGATTATTTTAGAGGTGGATGCCTCTTCTGTTGGTGCTGGAGCAGTCCTTTTTCAAAAGGATGCCCAGGGTCGGAAGCATCCCTGCTTCTTCTTTTCAAAGACCTTTACACCAGCAGAGAGGAATTATTCCATCGGGGACAGGGAGTTACTGGCTATGAAGTTGGCCTTCTTCGAGTGGAGACATCTTCTGGAGGGGGCTTGCTTCCCCTTCCAAGTATTCATGGACCACAAGAACTTGGTGTATTTGCAGACAGCCCAGCAGCTAAATTCCCGTCAGGCCAGATGGTCCTTGTTCTTCTTCCAGTTCCATTTCACCCTCCATTTCCTCTCCAGTGAGAAGAACATTCGCGCAGACGCTCTATCTCGCTCCATGGTGTCCTCTGAGGAGGTGGAGGAGGAGCCTCGGCTTATTGTCCCCACAGAGAGCCTAAGAACGGTGGCTCCGGTTTCGCTTGAGTCTGTGCCTCCGGGCAAGACTTTTGTGCCCACCAATTTGCGACCGGAAGTGCTCTCTTGGGCACTTTCGTCCAGGGTGGGTGGACATTTTGGGACAAAAAGGACTTCTGAGTTGCTGGTGAGGACATACTGGTGGCTGCAGATGGCCCGTGATGTCAGGGAGTATGTTCAGGCGTGTGTCTCCTGCGCCAAGAATAAATCCCCTCGACAACGGCCGGCTGGGCTACTTTTCCCTTTGCCGGTGGCAGACAGGCCCTGGGAGATGGTCGGGATGGATTTTGTTGTGGGCTTACCCAAGTCTCAGGGCTGCACCATCATCTGGGTGATAACCGACCACTTCTCTAAAATGGTGCATTTGGTGCCGTTACCACAGTTACCGTCTGCATGGGCCTTGGCAGCATTATTCATTAGGCATATTTTCCGCCTACACGGTATGCCAGACAAAATTGTCAGTGATCGAGGTCCCCAGTTTGCGTCTCAGTTCTGGAGAGAGCTGTGTCGTTTACTCAGCATTGAGTTGAATCTCTCCTCTGCATACCATCCCGAGACGAATGGGTTGGTAGAGAGGGCCAACCAGACCTTGGTCACATACTTGTGACATTTTGTCTCAGCCAGGCAGGATGACTGGGCATCCTTGCTACCGTGGGCTGAGTTCGCTCTAAATAATGCTGTGGCTGACTCCACCGGACAGACCCCATTCCTCCTGTGTGGCTCTCTGCCCGAAACATAAGGCTATGTGTAGAGTCCACCAAGTTGGCACCTCGCTTTTTGGTCCCTTTAAAGTACTTGAGCAGGTGAACCTGGTGGTTTACCGCCTAGCCCTTCTGCCTCGCCTTGGTATCACTGACACCTTTCACGTGTCCCTCCTGAAACCCGTGGCCATGTCCCGGTTTTCCGAGTCATCTGCCGGGACGTCGGGTTCATCTACCGATGATCATGAGGAGAACTCCATTGTTGGATGCAAGGTGATACGAGGAAAAAAATTTTATTTGGTGGATTGGAGGGGTTATGGGTCTGAGGATAGGTCCTGGGAGCCTGTTCACGCTCCGCAGCTCATTGCTGCTTTTGAGCGCAGCGAGGTCCAAAGAAGGGGGGCCCTAGGAGGGGGGGTAATGTTAGGGTTCGAGTTCCCGCTGCTGCACAAGGGGAGTCTTGAACCAGTCTCGCTGCAGTCTCCCATTCATCTCCGTCCGCAGTGGAGTCTGCTCAGCAAAGACATCGGTCCCAGCATCTTGCCCATTCCAGTACTGTGCAGAGACTTGCTGCTGCCTATCCCGGATCTGCTATTATAGCCAGTACTGGAGCAGATGTCTTTGGGACGAAGTCCTACGTTTCCCCTTCTGAGCATGCCCAGGGTAAGATCTCCCATTGGAGATCAGGGGTCACATGTTCAGGTACTGCAGCAGCTCCTATTGGTCCACCAGGAAGGCCCTGAAACTACATGTGTTTTGGAACAGTTTCTCATTGGTCCTTGTTTCTGGCAGGTCCTGTAGCTGTTGCTATAAAAGGGTGGCATGGCTGGGCCGCCATGCGCTAATATCAATCGTTATATGCTTAGCGCCAGTGTGATCATGCATGTGTGTGGTTAGGGCCCGGCTGAAATAAGCCCCTAGAATACCGACTTAATCGGTGAGGAGTTTGGTATGCTAGCTGGTCAGGGTCGGTGTCCTAGATGCCCTAGATTGCCGGCATAACCGGTGAGGAGTTTGATTGCCGTATTCAGGGCCTGGCGCTCAGACGCCATAGATTGCGGGTGACTCCCGCGAGGACATTAGCGCATGATCACGTTCTATGTTCACTTAGCACTTAACTGTGTACCTGGGTGCCTGACAGGACACAGAACTTTTTCTCAGCGGCCCTGTGACGTAACAGGGTTCGCTTTCAACGCTAGACAGCGCCCTAGCGTGTTTATTTTGCGACTCAGTTGTGTTTAGTGAGTTCGCACACATCGCCATATAGCGCTGCGGCACTCCTTCTAGCGGCTCTGTGAAATAACAGAGTTCTCACATATTGCCACAGCGCATTGCGGTGTTTATTTTGGCGACTCTGCGGGATAACAGAGTTTGCGTCTTGCGCCATTTTACTAGCAGCAGGTTCCGCCTGCACGGTGGACCCCGGGCTGTGAACGCACCTCTCTACCTCATATATTTGGTGCGTTCCGCAGACCCTAACAGTCAGGAAGTTGAAACAGGCTTTGAGGTGAATGGGTTAATAGTCGAAGAGCTATTAGGCTGCATGGAATTCCTGAAAATGTCATTTCTGATAGAGGTGTTTAATTTACATCAAGATTTTGGAAAAGCTTCTGTACAGCTTTAGGAGTTACTGTCAATTTGTCTACTGCCTTTCCAGACTGAAAGAACTAACCAAACTCTAGTACAATTCCTGCGCTGTTTTATTTCTTACCTACAGGATGACTGTGTGGACTATTTACCAACAGCAGAATTTGCTTATAATAACTCCAAACACAGTTCTACATCCCAAACTATGCTTCCGGTATTTATTCCTAATCTTCCATTTAATAGTTCGGTTCCTGTTGTTACAAACAGACTTACAGAGTTGCAGAAAGCTGCAAAAGAACTAACTGAAATGTTACAAGATCCCCAAGAAGATTACAAAGAAACAGCAGATAACCATCGCAAAGCCCCTCTTACCCTTAACCTTCTTACCCTTCAGGTCGGTGACAAGAAAATTTGAAAACGAACAAACCATCTTCTAAATTTGGTCAAAAATTCATAGGACCTTTTCCAATTTCTGCACAAATTAACCCAGTCACTTTCCGTTTGAGACTTCCTAGCAGCCTTAAAATTCACCCTGTCTTCCATGTATCACGTTCTATGTTCGCTTAGCTGTTCACTGTGTACCTGGGTGCCTGACAGGACACAGAAGTTTGTCTCAGCGGCCCTGTGATGTAACAGGGTTCGCTTTCAACGCTAGACAGCGCCCTAGCATGTTTATTTTGCGACTCAGTTGTGTTAAGTGAGTTCGCACACATCGCCATATAGCGCTGCGGCACTCCTTCTAGCGGCTCTGTGGATTAACAGAGTTCGCACATATTGCCACAGCGCGTTACGGCATTTATTTTGGCGGCTCTGCGGGATAACAGAGTTCGCTTTTTGCGCCATTTTACTAGCAGCAGGCTCCGCCTGCACGGTGGACCCCCGGGCTGTGAACGCACCTCTCCACATCTTATATTTGGTGCGTTCCGCAGACCCTAACAGCATGCATCAAAGTCACACATGTCATATGTCATCATATGTCATGAAGGGGTTAAAGATGTATCCAAAAGCATTCAGCAGGATTCATCTGTCTCTTAAGCTACCTAATATTATTTAATATTTGTTTCATACAAATACAGATAGTATAAGTAAAGAAACACTACAAAGGACTTTTATGTTCCAAGTCCTGGACAGTTGTCCAATCCTATGTAGGTTTCTACCAGAGAAATTACCCCAATCCCAAATATTATTATGTAAATGAAAACTGAGAATTTTATTAAAGAAAATTGCATTAACAGAAAACCAAGAATTTTGGTTTACTGAGTTACAACAACTGTGCCCCCTGTGCTCAGTCCTGTTCCTGTACATTCTCCTACTGGATGATTTTGCCACAAGTGGTGTCCCAAAAATTGTTTTTAATAGCAATATTTGGCCTTTTTGCCCATCACTGAGCAGGGGCCCAATCCTGCACAGGGCTATACCTGGTAACTTCACCCTACCCAAAAAAAAGCATTAAATATTTATACAAAAATTGAGAATTTTGTTAAAGAAAATAGCATTAATGGAATGAGCTCCTCCCTAGGGGTGGACACAAAGGGCAAATTACAACAGTGTTTGCCCTTTGTGTCCACCCCTAGGCAGAAGCTCAATTGTCACAGGGAGCAATGGGAAAACAGGAGATGAGGAACCTGGGCCCCTGAACTGCCCCTCATACTATTGGGAGCCCTTTCTTTCCTTAACTTGGGGTACCCTTGATGGTAGGGAGGCTCAAGTCACCGACCTGTCCCTATCTCCTGTTTAGCCCTGAGCTAAACCCCCAACCCCCACTCCAGGAGGTGAACAGTAGTGGAAACCATAGCTAAAGAACGACAGGGAATAAAGTAAACTGCACCACTAAGCAAATTAACAGGATGACAAAATATGTGTGTGAGGGGAACTCAATACCAATAGGGAAATGTACAAACAACAAAGTATACTTCACCAAACTCCTAAATAAAGACTTGAGAATCAACAGCTACTCCAACACTGGACCAGTATGCAAGAGGCAAGCAAATGCAAGCTGAACATCAGTGAACAAACCACCACTGACGCCCCAACTCTGGCTGAGCAACAGGAAGGTCTAAGATTACACAACAGACTCCCCAGTGTGAACAGCATCCGAAGCTGGCATGACACCAATGCTGTGCGAAGTCCTAGCAACTGAAGTCAACCCAGTGGTTGCCCCCAAAAATCTTATTTTTGCAAATAAAAAGTAACCCAAAAAAGAAACCTATAGAAAAATTAAGAGATATAAAAGCCCAACATTTTTTTTCATTGGAAATTTTTTCTTCTTTGTGCACATCTGAACACAGCGGCTCAACTCTACACAAGGTTGCACCCGTGAAACTCACCCTGATGCTGCCCTCAAAAAAATTAATTTAAGTAAAATGAAGAGGTTGTTGAGATCTACCAAGAATTTGCTATGTGGAAAACAATAAAATTTGCATCTTCTTTCAAAGGCTTCAGTAAGCGACACATGACCAACTTCTTATGGTGGATTTCAAAGTTACACAAGCTACAGTTTCCATGCTCAGCAATCATGTTTAATTCCTAGGTCAGTTGGTGCTGCTCAGTCAGGGAGCTCCTGGATCTTTTTTCAGCACTAGGCTGGACTGTTATCTATTTAAATCCCTGAGCCTTTGACTCTCTCTGTCAGTTAAGGTTTTCTCTTGCTGTATCTGGTGCCTCGTGCTCTCTGCTCCTGTGAAAAATTGACAAATTCCTTTTGCCTGACGGTAGCCTGTTTGCTGATCATTATTTATTTACCTTTGCTGCCTTCAGGTTCAAGCCTGGTTAACTTGACTTTTCTCGCCTCTCTTTACTTGTCCTGACAGCAGCCTTTTAGTGGAGGCAATCCAGTGGCCCTGATGTAAGACCAGATCCCAGGTTAAGGTTAGAGGGCAAAGACTGAGGTTCCATATGAAGCTAGCAGATGGAGTAGCTAATGCCAAATGTTTCCAAGGTAGCCTTTTTGGGCCTTCTTCCTGACAGATGTTACAAATTCCACCCAAGGCCTGCCCTTAAATAACTGTGTTTTACTTATTCCTGTTTTCCTGACTGTCTTTTTGTGTAGAAGTATTGTTTTCTATTTGCATAGTTATGTCTAGTATTGCTATTTCAGTGCACTAGTGACTGCTTTGCATTCTGTTGCATTCTAGTATCTGCTATGATTGTGTGGCAATACTGTCTCTTACAAACATAACGCAATCATTGTTTCATATTGTGTGTGGCCCAGCTGCGCTTGGTACACATGTTCCCAGGAGAGTGCACAGAAAAGGTAATTGTGAAACCTGATATTCATTCACGCACACTTCCCAACACGACCACCAGAGGGCATCTTAGACTATTTAAGTTAGTGTGACATAGCAGTAGCCAGTATGCTTCCTGTTAGGGAGTAGTGTAGTCTAGTTCCTGACAGGAGTTCAGATCGGTTCCTGTCAGAAGTGTTCAGTGTTCAGTGCTTATGAGTCTTGCTTGGAGGGAGAGGAGAGAAGACTGATTCCTGACAGAGCTTGTGTAGCTCATCTTGAACTGAAGTGGAGGCTAGTACGAGTAGAAAGGAAATTACTCTAGCCTAGTCAGAGCTATAACTGAATCTGCTATCTCAGAACAAGCTGCCTGTGTTCTCTAGAACGTGGAAAGTGACTCTCGGAGCTACAGCATGTATACAGTCTGACGGAACGTCCTGTGAGCTGCTCTGGACAGAGTTTTTGAAGGGAAAGAAGGAAGGGGACTACAGCTTGCAGAACATCGAGTTAACTGAGAACAGGTCAGTGAGCTTGGAAGAAAAGCTGACTACTACACCTACTGCTACCCGTGCTTATGTTAAGGGTGAGAGCAGGGCGACAGGCGAGTGGAGAAAGAAGGAAGAGTGTTTTCGGTGACAGATCACCTTCACTCAATTTAACCGGACACCGGGTCCGAAGCATTGCTAGTACTTCACGGCTAGTGATAGAAAACCGGAATCCTTGCTGGACTTCAAGTCGCAGAAGATAGCCCTAAGCGTTGATACGTAACTGGAGTCAGGGAGAACAAGGACTTTTAGCAAGTGCACTGCATATGAGGACTTCGTTCTTGCCAACATCTGAGTTTCAGAGACAGAAAAGGCTCTACCACAATGTCGACCGGGCGTAGCTGTTGCATCTGGAGTTAAACTTGACTTTATGCAAGTTAGGACTCACATACATTTCAAAGGTAAAGGAGGCCTCAAACCTGCTCAGCGATTACCTGAATGTGCATTCTCCACCCCGACCAGCTTCCCGGGATATACCTTCCAACAACATCAGTAAAGGTATGGAAAGAGACTGACTTGTGTGTGACTGACTTATCATCTGCACCCTGCACCACCATAGACTTTGAGGGAACAGTCCCACCTGTGGGGGACTTAACATCTAGCTGCCTAATAACATCCCCTCAGAAGATTCACCCTGCAGCGCTGGTCTATTTGATCAGAAACCACAGGTGGCGTCACAAACTATTCCTAAAATCCCCTGTAAATATCCCCCATTGAATGAGCGCCCAGGGCAACGGACCGAGCTGTGCTGCCAGTGACATTCCCCATAGACTTCCATGGGCTCGGTGCCGAGTACCCCATAAGCCCTGGAACCCAGTGTTGTGCGACTCATCCTTGGCGTCACGAACAGGATTCGAAGCTTACAATTTGTGAGTCCTGTGTGCTTTGAATTGGACTGTTTTTGTGAAAAAGACTGTGTGCAGTTTTGTAATTTTTGGCGCCATTTTCCGCCATTTTGCCGCCATATTCGCGCCCTGAGGCGCTGGTGGAGAAGAAGGGCGTGCCTTCGTGGGCGTACCCCCCCTGTGGCGCGAAAGTGATGGGCGCCTTATCCAAATGTTATTACAATACCAGAGCCTGCCCTACAGCAAGGGAAGTCTGCCTCCTGATCCCAAAGGGAGTGAAGAGGAGGAAAAGGAAAAAGATGGCTGCCGGTTGTAAGCTGTCACGGGAGGGAATGAAGGAGCTCACCCTCCCCAGCGATGAAGTGGAGCCAAGCTGTCGGACTCTAAAGCTGCGGCTGCAGCAGAATCAATCGCTCCCTGCCCAGAGCGCGCGACTGACACCCGCGCCATCACCTGAGCTAGGCCCGGAACCAGACACCGTACCTGGAACAGAGGAGGATCCCGACATCGGAGCTGCCACCACAGCGGCGGCACCCGGCTCCACGGAGGAGCCCACAGAGGAACGTCTTCTCACGCCGCCTGCACAAGATCCGTGCCTGCCATCAGCATCGCCGGAAGAAGACAGACCCTGCGGCCTGGAGAACCGGAATGAGCCGGCTCCCGCACCTGTATGTGCTGAGCGCCGCCTGTCCCAGCAGCGGATGCGGCAGATGAGAGGTACTGTGCAGGGGCAGCGGCGACTGGGGGCTAGACATGATCCGATGGTGGAGTCGATGATCCTGGTGCTAGGCACTGGGCCAGTGAATAGGAACGGTCCTGTGCTGGCACCGCCACCAGATGTCACTACTATATGCAAAGAAAACCAGTAGGACCCAGACAGGGTTAATGCACCTGTATAAAGTTTGAAGAAGTTTTGATAAAGAAGATTTGCATTTTATTGGTAAATGTTGAAAATGTTTATTTACCCCAAACATAATCTAAAGTAGAATACCCCAGTTGGGTAATAAGAAATATAGTACTAATGTGAATAGTATTGAAGAATTATTATTGAAATGTGATTTTACTTGAAAAAGTTCATATGCAAAGACTGCGTGGCTGAGGACTGTGCCAGCCCAAAAACTTTCATTGTAAATAGTTCGCACTTCGGTGCCCCATCTTGGTTTTACATAAAGCCATATTTATCTACCTCTGAAGAAAAACCTGTATGGTGTGGCCTTGAGTGAGGTCTGCAGCAATGAAGTCCTGCAGCCCACCCAGGACCCACGTGGGAGGTTTTTGGTGCGGGTCCTCCACAAGAATCTGATATTGTATTTATTGATGTGAAAAATATTTTGATATTTTTCTACTTGTCTATGTATACATTGTAACGTTAAAGAGTCCTTACCTCCCATAAGGGATGAGTTAAATTGTTAATGTTATTATATGCAAAAATGTTTTCTTTTCTATTTCAGCCCGGGAGTGCTGATGATAACTAGGGGGGGATGTGTGGCCCAGCTGCGCTTGGTACACATGTTCCCAGGAGAGTGCACAGAAAAGGTAATTGTGAAACCTGATATTCATTCACGCACACTTCCCAACACGACCACCAGAGGGCATCTTAGACTATTTAAGTTAGTGTGACGTAGCAGTAGCCAGTATGCTTCCTGTTAGGGAGTAGTGTAGTCTAGTTCCTGACAGGAGTTCAGATCGGTTCCTGTCAGAAGTGTTCAGTGTTCAGTGCTTATGAGTCTTGCTTGGAGGGAGAGGAGAGAAGACTGATTCCTGACAGAGCTTGTGTAGCTCATCTTGAACTGAAGTGGAGGCTAGTATGAGTAGAAAGGAAATTACTCTAGCCTAGTCAGAGCTATAACTGAATCTGCTATCTCAGAACAAGCTGCCTGTGTTCTCTAGAACGTGGAAAGTAACTCTCGGAGCTACAGCATGTATACAGTCTGACGGAACGTCCTGTGAGCTGCTCTGGACAGAGTTTTTGAAGGGAAAGAAGGAAGGGGACTACAGCTTGCAGAACATCGAGTTAACTGAGAACAGGTCAGTGAGCTTGGAGAAAAGCTGACTACTACACCTACTGCTACCCGTGCTTATGTTAAGGGTGAGAGCAGGGCGACAGGCGAGTGGAGAAAGAAGGAAGAGTGTTTTCGGTGACAGATCACCTTCACTCAATTTAACCGGACACCGGGTCCGAAGCATTGCTAGTACTTCACGGCTAGTGATAGAAAACCGGAATCCTTGCTGGACTTCAAGTCGCAGAAGGTAGCCCTAAGCGTTGATTTGTAACTGGAGTCAGGGAGAACAAGGACTTTTAGCAAGTGCACTGCATATGAGGACTTCGTTCTTGCCAACATCTGAGTTTCAGAGACAGAAAAGGCTCTACCACAATGTCGACCGGGCGTAGCTGTTGCATCTGGAGTTAAACTTGACTTTATGCAAGTTAGGACTCACATACATTTCAAAGGTAAAGGAGGCCTCAAACCTGCTCAGCGATTACCTGAATGTGCATTCTCCACCCTGACCAGCTTCCCGGGATATACCTTCCAACAACATCAGTAAAGGTATGGAAAGAGACTGACTTGTGTGTGACTGACTTATCATCTGCATCCTGCACCACCATAGACTTTGAGGGAACAGTCCCACCTGTGGGGGACTTAACATCTAGCTGCCTAATAACATCCCCTCAGAAGATTCACCCTGCAGCACTGGTCTATTTGATCAGAAACCACAGGTGGCGTCACGAACTATTCCTAAAATCCCCTGTAAATATCCCCCATTGAATGAGCGCCCAGGGCCACGGACCGAGCTGTGCTGCCAGTGACATTCCCCATAGACTTCCATGGGCTCGGTGCCGAGTACCCCATAAGCCCTGGAACCCAGTGTTGTGCGACTCAATTGCATATTCTGTTGTCTCCGTAATATTACATTTCAAGTTCATAATTGATGTCAGATTGAACTCCAGTTGCCTATAGTTAAATTATTGGAGCATACTAGGCAAACAAAATTCCTTTGGGTTTACTTTGATGTGTATAAATAAGTCATAATTGGCAGCGTAGATCTAAACTAAAATTTTAAAAAAGGAACCTTTCATTTACTGACATAAATGTATCTAATTCTTTATTAGTATTTCATTCTTCCTTACTCCTGCCTCTTTGGAATCCATGGCCAATATTGAGCTTCTTGCAAACTTGTATTAGGCAAGCTATGAAGTCGGATAGTTGGATAGGTGCTATATAGGAATGTGATGTGCGGCCTATCACATTCACTAACCAAAGTCGTTCTATGTTTAAGTGTGTATGTGTAGCCCATTCACTATCTCCATCCATCCCTCACTCCCTCAAGATGGCTGGACCATCATTGTAAATGCACCATTGTATATAAACACCTGTACTTTGTATCTCCCCCACCTCATTGTAGATTGTAAGCTCTCACGAGCAGGGGCGGCTTATATTGCTTTAATTATTGTATTGTTAACGTTGTTACTTATGACTTGTGTTTTGAAACTGTTAAACTGTAAAGCGCTGCGGAATATGTTGGCGCTATATAAATAAAGATTATTATTATTATAGGAAGGTGCAGATAGCTTGCAGGTCAGTCATATTCCTTGTTGTTGCATTAAAAAACAATCTATAGAATCTTCAGGAAAGGCTTCTTTCAAGAACACAATTTTTTTCCTGATTTTCTCACAGTTCACAAAATGAGCCTTCCTGTAACCTAACCGCAGTTAATGTATACAGCATCAAGGTCTAATGAGGCAGAAAAACCTGTATGATCAAATATGTCAGAACATTTACGAGAAAAATACAATGTCTCCCGGACAAAGGGGAGATCTATTTTTTTTTAATTAACATAAATAATTTCCTAATTCATTGTCCTTTATGCTAATGCTTTTTTTCCTGTTCTCTGTTTTTTTCTTTAAGAATAATATAATGTAGACAGTAAGATTGAACTACTAACTTTGATATCTTGAAGAATGTTTGTTCTCATACTCGGTGCAGTAGTTGCTTTCTATCTTTTCAATCTTCTTTTTTTAAGTATATAAAGAGACAGGCAGATTAAAAATCCATAAAACAAGTAAATGGAGTTAGGCTAGGTTCATATTTGCAGGTGGCAGAGCTGCGGAGGGCTGCTTACTTCCTCCGTGAAGCTCCGCCCACTGCTGCACCTCCTTGGGTCAACTCCACCTACATCTGCATGCAGCCTGCATACCTATCTTTAAAATTTCATACGCAGGCCATGCGGATGTATGCGGATGCCTCAGCATGTGTCATTTTGATGATGCGGCAACCGCAACAAATTGCGACATGTTGCGTTCGACGCAGGTCACCGCATCGTCAAAACAACGCATGAGATGTAGGCGGAGCTGATCGGAGGAGGTGCGGCTGTGGGCGGGGCTTCACTGAGGAAGTTTGCAGCCCTCCATCTGCCATCCGCAAATGTGAAGCCAGCCTTAGTGATGGAGATACTTACTGCTTGTCCAAGCATTTACAGGTACCCAAGCAATATTTTCCAGCATGTTTAAACCCTTAGTGACAGAGCTCATTTTGACCCTAATGACCAGGCCAAATTTTTTAAATTGACTGACCAGTGTCACTTTATGTGGTAATATCTCTGGAATGCTTAAATGGATCCCAGTGATTCTTTAATATTATTTTTTCGTGACATATTGAACTTCATGTTAGTGGTACATTTTGGTTGATATGATTTGTGTATAATTATGAAAATATTGAAAATTTGACAAAAAAGTGAATATCTCGCAATTTTCAAACTTTAAATTTTTTATGCCCTTAAATCATATAGTTATACGACACAAAATAGTTAATAAATGACACTTCCCACATGTCTATTTTAAATTTGCATCATTTTTTGAACATTTTTTTTGTTAGGAAGTTAGAAGGGTTCAAAGTTGATCAGCAATTTCTCATTTTGCCAACAAAATTTACAAAGCTATTTTTTTAGGGACCACATCATATTTGAAATGACTTTGGGGGCCTATATGTCGGAAAATACCCCAATATGATACCATTATAAAAACTGCACCACTCAAAGTCCTCAAAAACACATTAAAAAAGTGTATTAACCCTTCAAGTGCTTCGCAGGAATTAATAGAATGTGGAAGGAAAAAAATTAACATTTTACTTTTTTCACAAAAATTTAACTTTAGCCCCAAATTTATTCCTTTCACAAGAGTAATACCATAGAATTAACCCCCAAATTCTCCTGAATATGCTGATACCCCATATGTGGGAGAAAGCTACTGTTTAAGCGGATGACAGTTATCAAGTGAAGAAGCACCTTTTGACATTTTGAACGCAAAAAATAGCTGGAATTGAGAGCGGACACCATGTTGCTTTTGGAGAGCTCCTGATATCCCTAAACAGTGGAAATCCCCATAAGTGACCCCATTATGGAAACTAGACCCCTCAAGGAATGTACATACAGTGGGGACAAAAAGTATTTAGTCAGCCACAAATTGTACAAGTTCTCCCACTTAAAAAGATGAGAGAGGCCTTTAATTGACATTATAGGTGTTAGGGCTGGCGGAACGCACCAAATAAATATAATAAATAGGTGCGTTCGCAGGCCGGGGTCCACCGTGCAGGCAGAGCCTGCTGCTAGTAAGATGGCACAATTTGGCAGTATAAACGAGCTCTGTTACTCCACAGAGTCGCAGATATAGAAGCTGTGGCACTATATGGCGGTATGAGCGAACTCTGTTACACCACAGTCGCTGAGGTAGAGACGTAGAAAACAGAGACTGTGTCCTGTTAACTCCACAGGGGTACACAGACAACTGCCGTGCGGATAGCAGTCCGTGGTCATGCAGTCAGCAACGCAAACAAGCAACTCCTCACCGGAGTAGCCGGTATTCTAGAGGCTATTTCAGCCAAGCCCTGAACACGTGCATACAAAACTCCTCACTGGAGGTGCTGGTATTCTAGGGGCTTATTTCAGCCGAGCCCTAAACGCATGCGTGCATGATCACACTGGCGCAAAGCACATAACACAATTGATACTACCACATGGCCGTGCGGCCATGCAACCCTTTTATAGCAGCAACTACAAGATCTTCCAGAAAAGGACCAATGAGAAACTGTCTCAGAACACAAGCTGTTTCAGGACCTTCCTGGCGGACCAATAGGAGTTGCTGCAGTACCTGAGCATGTGATCCCTGATCTCCAATGAGAGATCTTACCGTGGGCATGCTCAGAAGGGGAAACGCAGGATTTAGTCCCAAAGACGTCTTCTCAGCGCTGACCAGTACTGGCTACAATAGCAGAACCTGGAGAGGCAGCAGTAATCCTCTGCACAGTATTAGACCGGGCTAGACGCTGGGACCGACGTCTCTGCTGAGCAGAGTCCACTGCGGCCGGAGACAGATGGGAGACCGCAGCGGGGATGGTTCGAGATTCCCCTTGTGCAGCAGTGGGAACTCAACCCCTAACAATAGGTAGACCACAACTATGAGAGTCAAAATGAGAAAACAAATCCAGAAAATCACGTTGTCTGATTTGGCAAGATTTATTTTGCAAATTATGGTGGAAATTAAGTATTTGGTCACCTAAAAACATGCAAGATTTCTGGCTCTCACAGACCTGTAGCTTCTTCTTTAAGAAGCTCCTCTGTCCTCCACTCATTACCTGTAGTAATGGCACCTGTTTTAACTATTGGCGAGTCTATGGGGACGAGAAAAATACGGATTACACACGGACCACACGCGTCCGCATTCCCAGAGATGCTTAGCACTTGTTGGCCCTTTTGCCTTCACTCTACGGTCCAGCTCACCCCAAAACCATCTCGATTGGGTTCCGGTCTGGTGACCGTGGAGGCCAGGTCATCTGGCGTAGCACCCCATCACTCTCCTTTTAGGTCAAATAGCCCTTACACAGCCTGGAGGTGTGTTTGGCGTCATTGTCCTGTTGAAAAATAAATGATGGTTCAACTAAACGCAAACCGGATGGAAAAGCATGCCGCTGCAAGATGCTATGGTAAGCCATGTTGGTTCAGTATGCCTTCAATTTTGAATAAATCCCCAACAGTGTCACCAGCAAAGCACCCCCACACCATCACACCTCCTCCTCCTTGCTTCACGATGGGAAACAGGCATGTAGAGTCCATCCGTTCACCTTTTCTGCGTCGCACAAAGACATGGTGTTTGGAACCAAAGATCTCAAATTTAGACTCATCAGGCCAAAGCACAGATTTCCACTGGTCTAATGTCCATTCCTTGTGTCCTTTAGCCCAAACAAGTCTCTTCTGCTTGTTGCCTGTCCTTAGCAGTGGTTTCTTAGCAGCTATTTTACCATGAAGACCTGCTGCACAAAGTCTCATCTTAACAGTTTTGCAGAGATGTGTCTGCTGCTAGAACTCTGTGTGGCATTGACCTGGTCTCTAATCTGAGCTGCTGTTAACCTGCGATTTCTGAGGCTGGTGACTCGGATAAACTTATCCACAGAAGCAGAGGTGACTCTTGGTCTACTTTCCTGGGGCAGTCCTCATGTGAGCCAGTTTCTTTGTAGCGCTTGATGGTTTTTGCAACTGCACTTGGGGACACTTTCAAAGTTTTCCCAATTTTTCAGACTTACTTACCTTCATTTCTTAAAGTAATGATGGCCACTCGTTTTTCTTTACTTAGCTGCTTTTTTCTTGCCATAATACAAATTCTAACAGTCTATTCAGTAGGACTATCAGCTGTGTATCCACGAGACTTCTGCACAACACAACTGATGGTCCCAACCTCATTTATAAGGCCAGAAATCCCACTTATTAAACCTGACAGGGCACATCCGTGAAGTGAAAACCATATCCGGTGACTACCTCTTGATGCTCATCAAGAGAATGCCAAGAGTGTGCAAAGCAGTCATCAAAGCAAAAGGTGGCTACTTTGAAGAACCTAGAATATAAGACATATTTTCAGTTGTTTCACACTTTTTTGTTAAGTATATAATTCCACATGTGTTAATTCATGGTTTTGATGCCTTCAGTGTGAATTTACAATTTTCATAGTCATGAAAATACAGAAAAATCTTTAAATGAGAAGTTATGTCCAAACTTTTGGTCTGTACTGTACATGTATGAAATTTTGCACACATACACTCATATAATTGTTTATCAAAACCATATATCAAACTACATGAAATGACATGATTTACTGTATGTAAATCATCTGTCATTTCAGTTTTTGTATTTCCACAAAAATTTTAAATAACCAATAAATTTCGTTCAACTTCACAATTGTGTCCCACTTGTTGTTAATTCTTCACCAAAAATTTACATTTGGTAACTTTATGTTTGAAGCATGATATGTGAGAAAAGGTTGAAAAGTTCCAGGGGGCCGAATACTTTCGAAAAGGCACTGTGTGTATATATATATATATATATATATATATATATATATATATATCTCAATGACATGTATATATATATATATATATGTATATTGTACATATATATATGTATTCTATGTGTATATATCTATTCTTTCTTTGTGATTTAAAACCTGTCATTTGGATCCATTATATGTCGGTTTTGCAAGCCGGCGAGAAAATCTCGCCGTACGGATGCCATACGGATGACACAAGGATATTTTGATGCGAGG
This sequence comes from Oophaga sylvatica, assembly GCA_033576555.1. Lineage (NCBI taxonomy): Eukaryota > Metazoa > Chordata > Amphibia > Anura > Dendrobatidae > Oophaga > Oophaga sylvatica. The sequence continues at coordinate 582,602,331 of JARQOD010000001.1, read as the reverse complement.
AAATCTCATCCTCGCATTGCACACGGATGACATACGGATCAATGTTCAGGGAACTTTTGTGTGTGCGAATCTCATCCGTAAAATACGGTCTGTGTTTTTATACCTTGAGTGTGACACCAGACTCACTCTCCAAACTCCACTATGGTGAAGACCAAAGAGCTGTCGAAGAATACCGCAGCCAATTTCTGGGTGGCTGTGGGCTGCTATTTTTAGACTGGTGGGGCCAATATCTGTGACCTTTTACGAGCCTGAGAATACCAGCTCCTGCTGTCTGCTTTAGCTTGGCTGGTTGTCAATAATGGGGGGACCCCATACCATTTTTTAAATTATTTAATAAATAAATTGAAAAAACAGCATGGGGACGTCTCTATTCTTGATAACCAACCTTGCTTAAGCTGACAGCTGAGGGTTGCAGCCCGCAGCTGTCAGTTTTGCCTAGCTGGTTATCACAAATACAGAGGAACCCCCACCGTTCTTTGTTTAAATTATTTATTTAGAATGAAGGCACAGGCTGATGAATACTCCCATCATCCGCCGCCTGCACTGGCTATTAGCAGCAGCAGGCGTAGGCTGATGGGAGTAGTAGTCCCATCAGCCGACGCCAGTAACAGTAGATAACCCTTTTACTTCCGATCACAGCTGCGGGCTCACACTGTCATTTGACAGCATGTGAACTGCAGTGCTCTGACTGGTGTTATTAAACTTACTACCTATCAGAGCTGCTGATGTTCGAGATGCCAAACCCAAACAGTAACATGGACTTCCTGGTATAGTCCTTGTTTGGGGTCCATGCCGAACAGTAGTAAACCACAAAGCAAAGTAATAACACAAAAACAGCCTTACTGGCACAAATGAAAATAAAAAGTCCATACAAACAGTCCTTCCCAGCGTTGCTCCAGCCCTCTGGACACTTCAAATCCTGATGGAGCTTGCATCTGGAGACTTCCTTCCTCCAAACATACAACAGAGATAAAAAACACAGTAGCTGGACGTTTAACTCTGCTAACCGCACCCTTGAGGTGGAGATATGGTGAGTAGGCATCCGGCCCATCTCTCACCTACTCACAAAAACCCAGACCCTTGTTATGGCAGGTTAACTCTTTAGGTTAATATAATATGGTGGCGAGAAACTTATGGGTTTCAGATCACGGAAGAAAGCAATCTTCGTGATACATTTCTTCCCTCACATACAGTGCCAGTGACCCTGTCACAATATATACTTGGAACCTATGCACAGGGTTCAGTACAATGATATACAAAATCCTACAAAGAAAATAATTGTACACAAAGAACCATTATGAAAAAAATTATAATTTTTATTGAACAATACAAAGTACACAAAAAAAACTGTGAAAAAGTGGGAAACCATGTTGTCATTTACCACTTTTTAAACAGTTTTTATAACGTGTACTATGTATTGTTCAATAAAAATTATAATTTTTTTCATATTTGTCTTCTGGTACTTACCTTCACGCAACCTCTGATCCTCACAAGATCTCCTTCTCTACTCCCCCCTTATCTCCTCTTCCCATAATCGCATACAAGATTTCTCCCACTCATCTCCCCTACTCTGGAACTCTCTACCACAACATATCAGACTCTCGCCTACCATGAAAACCTTTAAAAAGAACCTGAAGACCTACCTCTTTCGACAAGCCTACAACCTGCAGTAACCAACCGATCCACCAAACCACTGCACGACCAGCTCTACCCTCGCCTACTGTATCCTCACCCATCCCTTGTAGATTGTGAGCCCTAGCGGGCAGGGTCCTCTCTCCTCCTGTACCCATTGTGACTTGTATTAAGATTACTCTACTTGTATTTACTATGTATACACCTCGTCACATGTAAAGCACCATGGAATAAATGGCACTATAATAATAAATAATAATAATGTGTGCAATTATTTTCTTTGTAGGATTTTAGACATGATAGGATTTGATACACAGACTGTTACACGTAATAGGAATAAATACATGGACAGTATTACAC